>CM035434.1:145631906-146831906 GCA_020310875.1 Ceratopteris richardii
TTTTCGTTTATCACACTTCTCAGCTAGAACCCCTCTTCTCATTAAGTGGGATTTACCCCCCCCTTTCCCAGCATGGAAGATGTTTGATAAAATGGGATTTGACCTATGGAAAGTTAGGATGGAGGAATCACTCTTACCTACAAGGATGTGCTCAAATGCTGCAGCAAAACACATCAAACAGAATGCTACACACAAGGTGGAACGTGTTAAAGCCCAAGGTCACTAATCACAATCATATACAACTCTCAAATGAGGTTCACGTAAGCTCTTTATCTTCATGCATGCTCATTCATAACATTACAAATCAACCACCCTACTCATCCATTAGAACATCATCCACTGCGTAAATTCAACACATTTTGGATGTCCATCAAACTAATGTCATGACAAAGGCCTACATGTTCCACATTCTCAAATGTGGACAGTTTAAATTTAAGGGCAAATAAATTTGGTCCATGCCAAAATTATGGCACAAAATCAACAATCTTCTAATGTAATATTCAAGTATACAAGTATCTAAATAGAGGGTAACAAAGTTCAAAGACAATGCCAGCTATGATGGACTCCATCTTACTTTTTATGTCATGAAACTTGGGTCAGGCCCAAAACCCTAAACCATACAAACCCTCACATGTGAAGGTGTTATGGTAAGGGTGGATATATTTGATCTCAATACAAGCATGCATAAGATCAATACTTTACGTTTTACAAGATCCTAGACTGGAAATTTGGAATAAAAATTACCTTAAAAAAAGGCAACAACATTAAAAAACTGTGAAGCAAAAGAAAAATCATACTCAAACCCTGTGAATTACAATGACCATTGATGATCTCAGGGAGAAGCTGCTTGCACTTATTTGTACAGCGGAAAAGAAAAGGAGGGAAAAGGGGTGGGGAGCGAGTTCTACATTATTACTCACTTGATCATCGATGTCCACTAGACATGCCCAAATGTTAAAACTTTCTGCACCCTCACAAGTAAAATGCAATAAATTAAGTAGGAAGGCATCAAAACCAGAATTGTTTCCATACTACATCCTAATTTGAATCAGAAGCAGCAGCACTTGAAAACATCAGAAGATAACTTGATATGCTCAAAATGTGTGAACAACAATGACAATCAATCACATAAGAAAACATATTATTCTAGTTCTTCAAAAGCAAAGAGGGACCTAGAAAAGGATACAGAGAGACGAAGGTAAAGTAGGGAAAGACATAGGAGGAGGGAAAAAAAAAAGGGAGATTTATTGGTTCGGGAAGGCGGGCAACATTAATGCAAGTTTCGCGGCTCATTTATGGCCAGTTCGTGATCAATGAGTAAAAGAAATGGGGCTGCTGATCCATCCTTGGTCTATGAGTTTTATTTTTTTCTTTTGCAAAAAGATGGAACCAAGATAAATCTTATAAGTGCACATTCTAAACAGGATATACAATATGCAACAAAAGAAGCCGTATGCTTCCGCACCTACATTTCCGATGCTTTAAAATTTCTAGTTATGCAATCAGCACATATCTACACAGAGGTCAACTCGGGCCTATGGGGCAATTAATCAGATAATGCCTACCCGCAAGGAAAGTCTGCTAGCACATTAATAAAGACCGCACATAGACGACACAAAACAAACTTCTGCAAACACTGACCGCGAAGTTTAAATAAGAACGGAAGACTTCACCCACGTATAAGAAACTGCATACACATGAATGGATGAACAAAAAGCGCATACTCTTTGCTCTAGCACAAACAAGCCGACATACATTACCCGTGCAAAGGACGGCAATTATATGCGAATGCAGAGAAAGCATCTTGTATGTATACGTATAGCCAAAAATTTATCATTTATTACAAACTATTGAGCTAACATAGACATGTTGCAAGCCATTTGATCATACTGTTCGAGAATAGCCGGGTGTTCTTTTCAGTTCAAGCGAAACGCACTATTCCTAAAAGCTCAATGATGCCATGTAGATACCTGCACTTCGACAACGGTATTTGGGGGCATAAGGGCTGTAGGTCTTTTCTTCTCATGTGGCCAAGTTTGCTTTGAGGCATTCACATGGCGCATAAACTCCGCTGCAAGGGAATCTTGTTCTGGCTCATCTAGTGCTTCTGTAGGAGCATAGTTCCCAGGCATTATATTAAAAAAATCAGGTATTATATTTTATTTCAGAGTGCGTGTGTGTCTCTGTGCTGCAGATCAACTGCTTTTTCCGTCAAAACGTGCGTATCCTTCAGAAATGAAAGGGATCAATCATGTACGTGTGCTGTATGCGCCAATGATGTGTGTTTGCTTCAACAATGTAGATAATTACCCGTGCTAGCCCTGACTCGGTAAACCGAAGGGCACCTCCGTACAGAAACGGAAACACCCGCAGTGTGAAGCCTAGCTCTTGACCTCAGACATGGAGTCCAAATGAGATACTTAGGACTAACAAGCCTCTCCGAAGGTGAAGCACAGAATGCGGGCGCGAGCGCCATCTTCGTCTCTCACACTTCGATCAGATGTATCTGTTACGAAGATATTTCTTTTATTTTTTAGAGCATTAAACTATATTAAACTAGGAAGGATTACAAGGACGGACTACAAAGGGAGTACTGAACCTCTCTTTGAAAGGATACCTTGTAGCCTCTTCATACCAATTCAGTGGACTTTTAAGTCATAAATAAATCAATTATTTTTCAATTCATTAATCTTTTGGGTTGTAAATCTATAGATGGTATTGTAAATCTATAGATGGGTATCAAAGGTATTCTGATTTGGTCTATTACCTTGCATAAACGTAATTCCTATGGAAATGTTGGTTGAGATTGATTATGAGGTCGATCCCCTTGTAGATGCATTGATGCTCCATCCATTGGTGACCCATGTCTTCTCTTCTCCATCTTCTGAATCTATTCCTCAAGGCAATCTAGTGCTCAAAACGTAATATCCTCAAAGCACAATATTAGGGTTTGATTATCATATTGGGAGATCCAAGATTCATCTTATATGTTCCATAAATCTATCCATATTTTAAATTATTTCTTGAAGAAATTCTATATTTGTTTAAAAGTCCCAAAGATGGTATGATAACTATATAGTGACGATAAATTATAAAATCGTGATTATATAGGGTACTAAATGACCATACAAGGCTAGCATAAAGCTCAAAAAATAGATTGTGAAAGGAGATACCAGTGAATTCAAAATAAAGCTAGATTTGAATACTTCTAAAGAAGAAATAACCGAGAAGATCTTGTTTTATTTTATAACAATCTATCCTTTAAACAAGTTCTAAGGGATATTGAAGGATTGACTCTACATTCTACCATTTCTTTCATATCTATTTCTTTATGTACATGCGTGCATCTCCCTTTTATATTACTTTTTTTTGTTGCATTTGGGAACCTTGCCATGAAGAAATTTTATATAGTTCATCTTCTATAAGAACATCATCACACATGTGATGTATCTCGTATATTTTCAACTTTGAGGAGCATTTATCTCACAAATTGGTGTACTTTGCAAAACCCTCTCTCAAATCTATAAAAGGAGGGTCTCACTTTGGTTGGCATTCAATTTTGTATATACACATTGTGGCTTGTAAGATCTTTATGCTCTTATCTCTATGTTCTTTGGTAAGCTGACTCTAATGCATGTGTTAACTTTCTCATTTCATGGTCTATTCACTCTTTAGATCTATAATTTTTTATGTATTTTTATTGTAGTTTGATTCCACATGTGCACTCTCTACATGGTATTAGAGTGTGCTTAATGATGCTGGTGGTGTTTCTGGTGGCATTCTTTTGGTGGTGATGCATCTTCGTCATCAAGGAGCAGCTTTTGGCCATTATTCTCATACTATTTTCCCAATTAGCCATCCCTCCAACCTTCTTTTCCCATCAAACCTCTTTTCCCATCATTTTTCCAACTCCTATTATACAATAGCTTGGACAAGGTTCAAAGTTATGATAAAATTAGGTGATTCTAGGGTATGAGACAACTAATACAATCAACCTAGTGGCTAAGTCTCAAGGATGCAAAGGAAGAATTCTTGGGTTCGATTCCCATGGGAGCATGGGGAGAATCTCTAAAGCCTTTTTGAAGCATCCACTCAAGCTAACATGAGTTAACTTGAGTTCAAAGAGACTTAGCTCAAGTGATGAGTACACCTACTACTAGTGGACTTGAGTGCATGGTGTTAAAGCAATGGTGGAGATTGCACATGAATATTTGGACTCTAGTTACTCCAGAGGTCACGATTGATCTCATAAACTATAGAATGGCAAGTTGGTTGGAGAGTCATAGGTCATCCTCTCAAGCATGGAAGTTAGGTTCTCACATTGGTATCAGAACTCTGATGGCCACCTACACATGCATTTGAAGCTTCCACTCAGCCTCCTGATAGAAGGCGATCCCTCTCACATGTGGTCAGTGGTATGGAAACCCCAAAGGAGAAAGTTGATTGAGCAAAATTGAGAAATTAAGCAACCAAGGAAATGCAAGGAAGAGGATTCATACTCTTGTCAGTTCTTCATTAAGACCTCATGCTATCCTAATCAATGGCTATAATTTTCTACATTTAGGCACAACCAATGATCTATTTCTTTCTTGGAGAAAAACTTGCAAATACCGAATACGCCAAAAGGGAGAAGTAAATATGTTAGCCAAAATGTGATAATCGATTGTATGAGAAATACTCTTTGGTATCTCTTCTTCAATTGACCATCCATCTTTGGATGAAAGGGGAGATAGTTTAACAATAACATCTCTCAAAGGAACATGAAGCACGATGATGGAAGAATGATGTACTTTGTTGCATGAGTTTATGGATGAAGGCCATTTAGTTATCTTCAAAGGAATACCAAATTCATTCCAAGAAAGAAAGAAGTGGATTTGGCGATAAAAGGGTGGCTCTTCTAGGTGTAGCTATGAATAAAGCTAACTATTTTTTAAGTTATTCTTGATCTCGATACCTGTTTCTTTTAGCTTTCAATATCTTTGCATAAAATTATAATTGAAACATGGAATAAGACTTCAAATTTGATATTCTTTAGAGAAATTTCGAGAAGTTAACGAAAGCTAAATGGGCAAGCATAGATATATGGAAAGAACATCAAGCATTTTCATGCATCCATAAGAAATCACTTTCACTTCATGCATGGAAAAGAAAGGATGTATGTGCGTCTTTCTTTCCTTTTACACACAATTTCAGTATAAATATGTCTTCTATGCACATCAAAAGCTTCATTTTTTGTTAATGAAAATGATGCACTCAAGCATGTGTAGAAGCATCATCATTCATTAAAAGGGAAGCCAAAGTATATTGTTTGTACACAAAGTTAAGTGCATGACTATCAGGCATGCTTTTAAGCAAAGGAATGTTTGAATCATGTATGGACATGCAAGTGTATGCATTTGCATGACTAAAAGCTACTTCTGTTTGCTAATTATATGGAAGTACACAAAGTAATGTACATTTTTAAGTAGCTAGCTTACTTTCAATGACATCTCGGGAGAAGTGAAGCTAGATAATTGCAAATCCATGCCGGCTACAACTTTGAAACTCAAGTATCTAGAAGATTTTCTTCCCAAATTGATACTTAGGTATCAAATGCTTAGTGTAAAGTTTATAGTAAGTAGAAAATTTTATGTCTTGCTTAGTAAAACGTAAGCATAAGTAAGAAAAGCAAATTAGGGGTCTTGTTGGCATCATACGAAAAGAAGCAGGTACGGGCATACACGCAGATCTAGCACTGAGGCAACCCATTAAAATTTTTCCAAGCCTTACATATTTAAAAGTGATTCTCATCACTAGAAACCCTTGTAAATACTGTTTCATCTTTTTGTAGCTCCATTTTGTACAAGCCGAGGAGTCCTCAAGCTTGGGGAGCCTTAGAAGTAGTTGCCTGCCAATTTTCATATTTTTTAGATCTCGTTTGAGCCCTCAAATAAGCCCTGGAACCTAATTTTTAACTAGGCCGGACACTAGGTCTGGACAGGGCCAAAGCTAGTCAAAAACTATAAATAGAGCTAGAGAGCTCATTTTTGGGGAGAGCTTCTTGTAGTTTTGAACTTGTATGAGAACTTTTTTTGTAATAGAAGTGATTCCATTGTCTTACTCTCTTTGTTCTTGCTGTGTGTGCGTGTGTGTGTATGTGTGTGCATGTGTGTGCATGTTTGTGTGCTTCTCACTCACACATTTGTGCCTTCACTTGGTCGAGGTCTTCATACCATCCTCATGTCTTCCCGGACTGACATTAAAGGAGGTGCTACTCATCACTGAGCTACACCAAATTTTGGCGCCGTTGCCAGGGATTCGAGCTTTGAGGACGAGCGTGTGATGGTAAGACATAGAGAGGACGCGTTGGAATGGTAAGTAATAGGTAAATTTCTTGTTTTCTTCTCCATCTCCATCTCCATCTCCACCTCCTTCTCCTCTACATATTCCCTCTTCCTTGTCATTCTCCTCATTTGCTTTGTGCGAATTTGAGAGAGAGCGAGTGTGTGTTCTTGTTTTTGTGTGCTTTTGCATGTTTCTTGCAGGTTTCAGCTTCATCCTCATCTCCAGCAAGCTCAGCAGGTACGGATTTTCTCTGCACAGGCCCCGAGGTGTCAAGCTCGAGCTATCGCGACACACCGAAAAGTTGACTCAATCACGATTCTGAGTGCACCACGACACTGTGCAGGCCGAGAGCTCCTAGGATCACCAGATAGAACAGAAAAATTCACCATATCCCGACCTATCGTGACACTTCGAAGTATCGTGACACTCCCAAGTATCGCAACACTCCCAGGTATCGCGACACTCCCAAGTATCGCGACACCTCCAAGTATCGCGACACTCCCAGGTATCGCGATACCTCCACCTATTGCGACACCTCCACCTATCGTGACACCTCGACCTATCGCGACACCCCGACCTATCGCGACACATCGACCTATCGCGACACCCCGACCTATTGTGACACCTCGACCTATCGCGACACCTCGACCTATCGTGACACCTCGACCTATCACGACACCTCAACCTATCGCGATACACGGGCTTAACGCATGAATTTTTAGGGTGAATTAATTGAGTGTGTTGAGGTACTTTTACGGCTTAATTTTGGACACATTGGGATGATATTAGAGTCTTAGAAGTGGGCAAAATACTTAGAAATCAGGGAGGAATTTCCTGTACCCTGAGAGCCTGTTTTGACCCCTAACTGCCTGAATGGTCATAACTTCACCATATGAACTCCGATTGATGAGATTTTGGTCTCGTTGGAAAGCTTGTTGAGAAACCTACGTGGACCTTGACTGGTTTTTGTAAGAATCATACGTGGAGTTTTAGAACATGTATTTTTAAGTGGACCTTCAGGTGGGCCTAGGTGGTCATAAGATTTTGGGGGTGCAGTGAGTTACTCCAAGGGGGGCCAGTAATTGTTGATGTGTGTCTTTAAATCCATTGTGGTAAAGGAGCTATATTAACTTGTGAACTTTTGCAGGAACACTGTGTGCAAGCAAGGCAATTCAAAGCAAGCTAGCAAGGGTGAGTACCAAGCTTGGGAGAAGGTTTCCTGGGCTTGTGTAGCAGTCTGGTCAACAAGTGAATTAAGGTTGGAAGTTCTCTAAACCCTCCTTTGTCAATTCCTAGCTTAGGCTAAGTACGACTTAGGTGTGGTAATTAATTAGGGCAACGCTAGGCACACATCAAGTCCAAGAGAACTAATCAACTAAGTGCAAGCATCAAGTAGGACTTAAGTGCGAAAACCCTAAGGGACAAAAGTAAACTTGAATCGATCACTTATCAAGTGCGAAAATCACTTAAGTATTCCTGACGACGAGATATCAGACAAGTTCATAAACATAATATTCAACTAAAAAGAACAAAGAGACTGGTGCAAATTAACCTGCAACGAGAGTGGACTTGAGACCAAGGGGGGTAGATAAACTAGTCATATGAACCTTAGGTCAGGCAGACACTTAGGCCGAGATTGACAAAGCCTCAAATCTTCTGAAGCTAGTGTCAATCACACTGCTAGGTCTTGGGCCCAGTAGTTGAGTGATTATCCATACACTCCCAGATCAGAAACAAGTGATTCTGAGATGTCCTATAACATGGAGAGACCAGTAGGTAGTTCGGGGGTGGCATACCTAGAAAAGCCAGAAGGACCTTACAAGACTCAATTGGAATACATCAGGACTGTTAGTCGGCCACCGGATTGGAAGTTGTAAAACTGAATCTTTTGTTCGCACGCGTGAAAAGTTGTTACACTGACAGTTGTAATCTTTTATATAAAGCAATGAAAAGAGATGCTCAGTGACGATTCGTGGAATCACCAGACTGTTTGTCTGGGTGATTGTCGTGGTCGTTACTGTGTGTCGAGTTGGCTAATTTGGAGTACTGTGTTCATTTCTGTGTGGTATTATCGACACTTGTTCGAGTTGCTGTAGCGTTGCTTGTCTAATTCCTGAGTATTCCGAGTATACTGTACGTATCCGTGTTCGTTGTCTATCGATCTCTGTTGCGGCTGTGAGTTTTATTTACATCCAGTAGATCATCGGACTGTTGTCTGAGAGAGTTGTTCTGCGGATCTTTGTGACAATTGTTCTGTTAAGTACGTATATCGTGGTGTCCTTCTTCTTGATTGATCTGCCAATTGCTTATGAAGTCTGTGTAACTATGGTAGTGTTCCTAAAAACGCTGTGCAGGATTGTGTTGTTCCCAGTATTGAGATCTGTACTTGTATGGTGAGATTTGGCTATAGTAATGGTTATCTCCAGTGTGTGTTAGTCTTCAGCACTGTATGTTTGAAATTGTTGAGTCCTTCTGTGTTTTCGGTTTGTCTGATTGTGAGCGCTATTTGGTGAAGGTTGAACTACTGCTAAATGTTACAGTTGTGTGTATTCGGAAAAAGGGTTTTGAGGTAATTCGGTATTACGATACTGATAGTCTGGTACAATGTGTTCGGTAGACTCTGATAGAGTTAAAATAACGAACCATAAAGAATGAGAATGAGATACCAATTCTTGATAACATCTTGAATGTTGGTATATTGTGTGTTGTGACGTAATTTTGGGAAACAAGCATAGGGCCTCTGTCTTTACAGACCCCTTCCACTCCCAAGAACCCAATTCTCGTTTAAACGCGCTTCTGATAGTTAGAACACAGCGTTTAACACTGGCGACGTCTGTGGGAAGGTGGCAACAAATCAGATTGTTGCAAATCAGTTATGGAAACGTGACTGTAAATTGTAAATCGACAGTAATAGTACACGATTAGTACCAAAAGATGATACATGCCGGTTACTCGATCCGGTGAAACGTATCCAAAGAACCGCCAGCCTGGGGTACCTAATTTGCTAAGAACGCCTCCAGGAGGTAAAAGCGCATCTAGGTCTAACCCAGTTATCAAGAAAGTAAAGAACGTTAGTAAGGATTCCGGTCATATTCCTGTGGAACGAACTAAATCTCTGGCAGATTCTGGTGCGATTTCGTCACAATCTATCGAAGATATAGTAACTCCAGAATCTAACAGGACGCAGTATGAAGTTAATTTAACATCATTGAGTAAAGATTCGAACTTGTTTACGAATAGAAACGTCTTAGTCAAAGAAATCAGCAAGGGAGAAAAAGCACTCTGTATTGGTGAAAAATCGACACATTCCGGTGATATTTCAATAACAGTTGTTGAAAGTTCGCAGTTTTCCGGCGGCGGTTTACCATTTTTTGGTGAATCATCAGTCCAGTCACCGCTATTAGGAGTAAGCTTTCCTACATTTGACATCAAGAAGGAAGGTAGCTTGTTCGAAACCGAGATTCAAAACATATTGAACAAGATTATCGACCCGGAAAGTGCACAGGCTGACGATACAGATTCTGACGATTCAGATATTCAGCCTCGGGGTACAGAAGATAGTCACAATACAACCATCAGCGCCATGAACGGGCAACCACAACAACAACAACAACAACAACTATGCCCACCAAGGCAAACTCCAACCGGAGTAACGTACACTAAATTCATTGGATTTCCAGGAGATGACCCAGATGCTCATGTACGCACATTTGAGATAAGTTACGCAGTGCTCAACCATCCACCCGATCCGGCGTATAAGGCTATTGTCTTCCAGTCTACATTGGTTAATGAAGCAGCCAGATGGCTTACAGAATATGATATTAACCATTTCGGCACCTATGAAACAGTAAGGGATGCATTTTTGCAAAGATTCAGGCTAAAGAAGAATCCAGCCGAAATTTTCGATTACCTGCAAAACAATAGACAGAAGATAAATCGAACAGTGTAGGAATATGCCACTCTATTCAGAACCCATTTGAGGCAATTACCACCAGCACATGCCAACCTACCAGATGACGTTATCACTCAATGGTTTATCAATGGATTGACCCCGCAACTTAAACAGGTTATGATCATACGCTGTGTAGGAGCTATGACACTAGATGCAGTGATTGCAATGGCTTTGCAGTTGGAAAACAAGGTTGGAGGATTTACAGAAGACTTGGAATGGTTAAAGGCAAATAAAAATGTTGCAGAAGACCCAACCAGACAAATGTTCTACACCACATGCAAGAATTCAGGGCACACTAGTGCCACTTGTGCACTTAATCAGTTGTTTTGCGCTATTTGCAACACGACCGGACATACTACCGAAAACTGTGCATACAACGCCAAAGTGCAGGGAACCGCAACTGTCAATGCTATTATACAGGAACCAGGACAGCCAGCCAATCATTATGTACCTCCGCAAATGAGAAAGAACCAGCAACAAGGCTATCGAAATTACAGAGGACAGAGAAATAATAACTACAATGCAAATCACTGGCAGGCCGGACAAGCACAGGAAAATCCCAATTTGCCACCACCGCGCTGCCATTTTTGTGGTGAATTTTGTCACATTAGAAGATTTTGTAAGGATGTAGCTGAGTATGATCAGAGGAAGAAAGAATGACAAAACCCAATGACTACTATGGTACAAATCACACCCGTAGAAATGCAAGTTGCAGTAATTCAGACCCGATCCGGTAAGCAACTGCAACCAGCGGCAGAAGTATTTGAACACGTGAACAACAAAGAAAGTATGATAAGGCCAGTCAATGGACCACCGCCGAACCTCCAGTGTTTCTAGATCTTATTCCGGTGACCCAGGCTCCGCTAACCAAGGAAGGAACACAAAAACAAGATTCTAATTCAGTAGTAGGCACATCATCTTCAGCAGATACATCCTCTTCAGCCGGCGCATCATCTTCAGAATCCGTGGAAAGCACAATTTAATCACATAAGGCCTGGGAGATTTTATCTAAAGCATCCATTACTCTTCCTCTTGGCCAATTACTTGCACTAGTACCAGGAGTTCGACAACAATTCCAACAACAGTTCAGTCCTGTACCTTCTTGCATTCCAGCTATAGCGGTAGTGCAACCGGAACCTGATTCTATGGTCGATCATTCAGTTCCTTTAATTACGGTATGGTATAAAAATCATAAAATTACACAGGTACTAATTGATGGAGGATCTGGTGTCAACATTGCTACTGCTGCACTGTGTAAGAAGTTAGGATGGACTGAAATTGAACCAGTTCAGTTCTTTGTTAGAATGGCTGACCAGTCAAGAGTCCATCCAGTAAGACTTGTACGGAATGTACCAATAACTTTGCAGGGTACCACATTTAAGATGACCTTTGTCGTCCTAGAATTACCGGAATCCACCCTTGATTATAATCTTCTTTTTGGCCGTCCTTGGCTGAAGCAAGCTAAGGTCATACAAGATTGGTCTGCACAGGAACTCACTTTCAAAGACAATAATCGTAAATATATTGTAAAACTAGATGCTATACAGCCTTGCGAATTGCATGCTAGACCGTATTTTGCAGAACTGGTTCATATGTTAGATGGATTGTCAGATGATGAAGAAGAAGAGTTTTTAAAAAACAACATTGACTTAATCTCCCTAGGAACTGTTGATCTACAATCTGTTGTAGATAATTGGAATCCCGCAGTTTGTACGGTGATGCCTGTAACAGAAGAAGATAAGAAGAAAGATACTGCTGCTATAGATGACGCTCAACTGCAACAACTTTTTAAGCCAGCTGACGATACAGAGAAGCCCCGACAATTTTATGTTCCAGAGGATCAGTTGATCACTTATAATTTAGGAGATGAAGACCATCCGCGTCCTGTCAAGATAAAAGAAAACTTACCGGAAACATTTCAAGCAGACCTAATCCAGCTACTCCGAGAGTTCTCCGACGTCTTTGCATGGGATTATAAAGACATGAAGGGTTTGGACCCGCGCATTTATAAACACAAGGTCATGCTGAAGCCGGAAACAAAACCAATCAAACAACCAAGCTACCGGATGAATCCGAACTATGCATCACAGGTAAAGGAAGAACTTGATAGGCTACTCAAAGTCGGATTCATTGTACCAGTAGAGCATGCTGAATGGATCTCACCAATTATTATTGTGCCTAAAAAGAATAAGAAGCTACGAATATGTGTAGATTACCGGAAACTGAACACAACTACGATGCCTGATCCATTTCTGCTACCTTTTCTTGACACAATGCTTGATAGAGTAGCAAGACATGAAATGTATTCATTCCTAGACGGATACAGTGGGTATAATCAAGTTAGAATGGCTGAACAGGATATACCAAAGACCGCTTTCATCACCACTTGGGGTGTTTTTGCTTGTACCGTAATGTGGTTTGGATTAAGAAATGCCCCATGTACTTTTCAGAGGTGTATGCAGGAAATATTCTCCCTTTACCTTACCTCGTTTATGCAAGTTTATCTTGATGATTTTTCGGTATTTGGCAAGATAGTAGCACACTTGTACCATTTACAGTGTTGCTTTGAAAAATGCAGAGAATACAGACTCTGTTTGAACCCAAACAAATCTGTGTTTGCGGTTTCATGTGGAAGGCTACTTGGCCACATCGTATCTGCACAAGGTATACAGGTGGATCCAGATAAAATTACAGCTGTGTTAGAAGCACATGTGCCCACTACACCTAAGGAAGTGATGCGCTTCATGGGCCAAGTAAGATGGCATGGTTGGCACTTACGGTGGCTTGCTCATTTGGCAATACCACTGAACAGATTAATCACCAAGACTCTCGACAATTTGAGTGGACTCAAGAATATCAGATAGCATTTGATCGTTTAAAGTGTTTATTAACACACGTTCCCATCTTACAGCCTCCCGACTGGGATCACCCCTTTCATGTATTTGTTGATGCCTCAGATATAGCAATTGGAAGCGTATTAATGCAACAAACGAATAAGTGGTTCAGACCAGTATACTATGCAAGTCGAAGGCTTGCCCCTGCGGAAAAGAATTACTCTGTAACTGAAAGGGAATGTCTGGGTTTAGTATACTCTGTCAAGAAGTTCAGGCATTATTTACTTGGCCGCAAATTTACTTTTCATGTAGATCATGCTGCACTTGTCTATCTGGTTCGACAACAACACTTAGGTGGCCGATTAGCGCGATGGGTTCTGCTTTTACAAGAATTTGATTACGAAGTTATTCATCGGCCTGGCAGTCCACATGCCTTAGCAGATTTCCTTTCTCGCTTAGATTCCGGTGAAGCTCCGGTCGGTGTAGATGACACAATACCAGCAATTTATGTTTCTGAACCGACTAATGATGAAATTGCAGACCCACCTATGTCGTCTACATACTATGATCAGATATTGACCTTTCTTGCTGATGGATGCCTCCCTTCTCAGACTTCTACTGCAATACGCAGGAAAATTGCAGTTTTCAGTCGCCGATTTCGGTTGATTGCTGGGGAATTATACTATATGGATCACACTGGAGTTTTACTTCGTTGTATTCCACCACATGAAGTTAACTTAGTCATTACTTTGGCTCACTCAATTCCTTCCGGTGGCCATTTTGCAACAGATTTAACGCACCGAAAAATTTTGCAAAGCGGACTTTGGTGGCCTACTATATACAAGGATGTATCACAGTTTGTCAAACAATATGATAGTTGTCAGAGATCTGGACAGCCCCTGCAACGTCATCTTTTCCCTCTATAACCTGTCTTGCCATTAGAGCCTTTTCAGAAGTGGGGTCTAGACTTTATCAGACCTATTACACCGCCAACAATACTCAGCAATAATCGTTATATTCTAACCCGTACAGACTATGCAACCAGATGGGCAGAAGCATGGGCTTTAAAATCTGCCACAGCTGTTTCAGTGGCAAATTGCCTAATGAAAGATATCTTTCCGCGCTTTGGATTACCTCTAAAGCTTGTTACAGATCAGGGCACTCATTTTGTTAACAATCTAATGAAAGTACTCATACATTCTTTTCATATCACACATAAATTCAGTTCACCATATTATCCTCGTGCAAATGGTTTGGCTGAGAGTACAAACAAGACGCTGCTGAATATGCTTCGAAAACTCATTTTGGAAGCACCGGAAAGATGAGACCAACTGTTACCTACAGTCCTGTGGGCATACCGAACTACCTATAAGGTAGCAACAGGTCTAACACCCTTCAAACTAGCTTATGGATTGGAAGCCATAGCACCCATGGAAATTATTGTGCCAAGCTTACGTGTGGCTCTCACTCAGAAATTAATACCAGAAGATTCTTTATCATTTCGGCTAGATACACTCAGAGAACTGGATGAGCACCAATGGCAAAGTTTTCTAACTATGCAGGAAGTACAGCTAAGACAAGCTCGAACACATGATCGCTATCTAAAGACCCCAGTTTTTACAGTGGGACAACTTGTACTATTTTACAATGCAAAATCAAATCGCTTTGCTGGCAAATTCAAGTTACGATGGTTGGGCCCCTACCGAATTTTTGAACAAGTGGGCCCAGCAACTTTTCGGTTGACTACTTTGACCGGAATTCCTATTCCGAAAGTCATCAACGGTTCGAAGCTGCGGCCGTATCAACAAACATCTAACCCGCAATGAAACGTTTCACGATTGGCCGCGTCTTTTGGCGTTCTCTTTTCTTTCCTTTTCTCTTCTTTTCTTTTCTTTTATTTTTTGCGTGCTTAATAAAATAAGTATGTAAATATCCGCGTTTTGATAACTAATTATGTCAACAGCCGCCTTGCCCTTTCCAGCTGCTCATGCATGCACACCGAAGTTATGAAGTTATCATCTCAGCGTCGCACGATGATTAGTGATTTTGACTACTCTCCACTGCAGCGCATCTACTTAACCTTCTCCGTTTCGCCGAAAATCGCTAGTGTGTTTGCATGATTTGTGTGATTGTGTAAACCCTGTGCTTTGCGTCTTGTGCTTGCATTTTCTGTGTGCGCCATGGAAGCTCTGGCAAACTATGCCGCTTTCCGTGACAGTCTCCCTGCCGATGTAGGAGAGTTTCTGCGCATACGTGGGTTGGCCAATTTCGCTGAACTGCCGTGGCATTCAGTGGAATCCCACCCGTTCTTTGCCCAGATAATTGTCGCTATCGCTAAAACACCTGCCACCGAACAAAGTTGGGCGATCACATCCCTACCTTCACGAACCGTAATCACCTTCCAAGCTTTTGCTGAGGCGTTTAGACTCCCTCAGCAAGGTCGGGAAAGTGGCCCGAATCTGCCAATAGCCACCATGAACCAACTATTCCCTAGGAGTTCCTCTAACGAATACGCCATCCTCTACCGTCCTGAACCTGAGAGATCCACGCTACAATTCTTAGTAGCCATCCTCAATCTCCAAAAGCGCACATATGGAATATCTCGACCCTTCTACTCCGCCATAGACTTAGCTACCCGAGAACCTATAAATTTTGCATCGTACTTCTTCTACGGCATTCACAAAGAATGCGTTTTGATCATTAAACAGGTAAACAAAGGAGGAATGCCAAGGTCCAGATTGCCGCACATTATTTCTTTCCTATTTCCGGCCATTCTTGCAGCACAACCACCACCCAGAGGCCCGGTCCTGCACCATGAAGAATCGGCCCAATTATTGGAAGATGATGAAGAAGACAAAGAGGAACTCAATCAACTCTTCCGCCGAAAAAGAATTAGAATCAGCTCATCTGAAAGTGAAGCACAAGGTTCAGACGAAGGAAATAAAGAAGATGACAAAGAAGAAGAAAAACAGGACGAAGAAACCTTCCATGACACCGCAACGTCTATGCAGCACGAATCATCAGCACAATCTTCGTCAGAAGGGCAACAAGAACAGGAGGATCACACCGACTCGGACACAAGCTCATCCCAAGAAGCATCTCAGCAGCAATCTGAGCAGGAACAGCAAGGACATGAGGAACAAATCATTAAAGAAGTTTTCGAAGAGCTACTGAAAGCAGTCGAGTCCACAGCTGCCAACACCGCCGACACCACACAACAAACCACAGAACAGGTAACAGTACCTAACGCTGTTCTTCCCACTTCCCCACCGGAGCCTCCAATCAACCCAATTATCCCTGCTCCATCCATTCGTCCCGAAGAACCCACTGCTTCTTCTTCCTCATCCCCAAACTACTCTCCACCGAACTCCCAGTAGCTCCTCACCACATCCTCATCACAACCTCATCCTCATCTTCCACTCCCGTCCACTCCCGTATTTTCTGAGTTAGCATCTATGGGACAGATGCTCATCAATTTATCACAACAACTCCCTGCGCAAATGAAGCAAGTAACAGAGAATATTCGCAATGAATTCCAACATAAAGTAGAGGCCGACATTAGCCCCCTACAGGAATAATTACTAGTAGCCAAAGTCGAAAACTAATCTCTACAAGAACATCTGAAGGAATTACAGGCCAGAATTGCCGAACAGGAAATGGAGGCCGACATTAGCCCCCTACAGGAATAATTACTAGTAGCCAAAGTCGAAAACTAATCTCTACAAGAACATCTGAAGGAATTACAGGCCAGAATTGCCGAACAGGAAATGGTTACCAGACAGAGAGATGCGGCGGTGGCTGAGCTCACAAAGAAAGAAGAATCATTACAGAATGCAAATGCCGAAATCAATAAAATGAAGCAAGAGTTACGAGACAAAGAAGATGCAAGAATCGCATTAGGAAATATGCTCGAAGAAACCAGAGTTCAACTAGACAAAGTGGTACAAAAAGGCCAAGAACAGTACGATCTGGCGATGAAAACAACCGAAGAACTCCAGAAATGTAAGATAGAATTCGACGAGGTAAACAACATTCTACGACGAAAACTGACATTAGAAGCACAATTACAAAAAGTAATAACAGATCTCCGAAGAGAAAGGGATGCATATTCCAGAACCATACAGTTTCAGAATCAAGAGATCGAAAGAAGGGAGAATCAGCTCGACAATCAGAAAGAAAGAGTAAGCAAGATGGAGAAACAAGTGGCAGAAATGAAAGTTTCCAGAGATGCGGCCCTATCGAACGATTTCTACCTACAAGAAGCCTTTCTGCAGACGCAAGCAGAAATTTTGCTGACCGAAGCTATAGCTTTAAGTTCTGTAAGAGTAGATGCACAACTAGTAGAAACAGCTGTTAGAAACTTTAAAGAAAAAAATCCCCCGAACCTTTAGATTAGCCAGAAACATGTATTTAGACGGAGTTATAGAAGAACAGTAATTTTGTAAAACCTGTGGGTTCGAGTCCACCGTGCGTGCCAGAGTGTTAGTCGGCTGCCGGATTGGAAGTTGTAAAACTGAATCTTTTGTTCGCACTCGCGAAAAGTTGTTACACTGACAGTTGTAATCTTTTATATAAAGCAATGAAAAGAGATGCTCAGTGACGATTCGTGGAATCACCAGACTGTCTGTCTGGGTGATTGTCGTGGTCGTTACTGTGTGTCGAGTTGGCTAATTTGGAGTACTGTGTTCATTTCTGTGTGGTATTATCGACACTTGTTCGAGTTGTTGTAGCGTTGCTTGTCTAATTCCTGAGTATTCCAAGTATATTGTACGTATCTGTGTTCGTTGTCTATCGATCTTTGTTGCGGCTGTGAGTTTTATTTACATCCAGTAGATCGTCGGACTGTTGTCTGAGAGAGTTGTTCTGCAGATCTTTGTGACGATTGTTCTGTTAAGTACGTATATCGTGGTGTCCTTCTTCTTGATTGATCTGCCAATTGCTGATGAAGTCTGTGTAACTGTGGTAGTGTTCCTAAAAACGCTGTGCAGGATTGTGTTGTTCCCAGTATTGAGATCTGTACTTGTATGGTGAGATTTGGCTACAGTAATGGTTATCTCCAGTGTGTGTTAGTCTTCAGCACTGTATGTTTGAAACTGTTGAGTCCTTTTGTGTTTTCGGTTTGTCTGATTGTGAGCGCTGTTTGGTGAAGGTTGAACTACTGTTAAATGTTACAGTCGTGTGTATTCGGAAAAAGGGTTTTGAGGTAATTCGGTATTACGATACTGATAGTCTGGTACAATGTGTTCGGTAGACTCTGATAGAGTTAAAATAACAAACCGTAAAGAATGAGAATGAGATACCAATTCTTGATAACATCTTGAATGTTGGTATATTGTTTGTTGTGACGTAATTTTGGGAAACAAGCATAGGGCCTCTGTCTTTACAGACCCCTTCCACTCCCAAGAACCCAATTCTCGTTTAAACGCGCTTCTGATAGTTAGAGCACAACGTTTAACATGACTAATCGTCTAGGTGCTCGCATCTACGAAGACGGCCTGAGAAGATCAGTGGTCCAGATTAAGAACCCTGATCAACCCCATGGACTAGAACACCCGGTAGTCAAATTCGAGAATGGAGCATACCTAGATAAAGAAGGGACTATTTATGTAGTCACCACTCTCCAAGATAGAGTAGACGAGTTCGGGAATGTGATCGCAGAAACCGACATGGGTGATATAGAGCAAGGGAACTTAGAGAGAGAGCCGAGGACTCCTCGTGGTAAATCAGTCTTGATCAGGATTATGACTCCAGAGTGGATTCCCGAGGATAATAAAAGCATAGATTTGCTTTTGAACCGTGAAACCGATGAGGCTTTTTGGAGGTATAAGCCTACCCAGCCTCATGAAATAGGATTCCTCACAATCTATGAGTTTAAAGACCCTGATAGCCCAGGCAAAGTAACCTACCTAGACAATACATCAGAGAGGATCTTCGTGGTCACTGAGCATGGCAGACATGCCTACACATGGAAGGGTGAATTTGTTTTTCCCCAACCTTGGTCCAATGTGTCCTACAGCCACCAAGGAGCTGGGACCTCCCAAGCTCATGGAGCCCAAAGAGATAAAAGTAGAGACAGACCTGAGGTAAGCTTTGCCAACTCCCTGGGAACAGAAAGGAGGAGAACAGGGATAGATAGAGAAGAAACCGAGAGACCTAGAGCCCCAAGGAACCAGAGAAATGCCGATGATTTCCCTGTGCCAAGGCCTAGAGAACACACTAGCATCCTAAGGCCAACTCAACTGGTGAATTCCATGAAGAATTACTTCGATGGCACTGGAGACCCATACGACCATGTGGCAGAATTTAGGCAAGTCTTGAGAGCTGAACAGGTTGAGGACCTATTCACGCAATACAATGCTTTTGGTCTAACCCTCGGGAACACTGCCCTTACATGGTTTCAACCCCTGAATGAGAGGCATTTTAGGAGCATAGACCAACTTTTAGAGGCTTTCGTCACTGAGTTCTCTAAGAGTGGCATACGACATAATACCTCCTCCCTGATTCATAGTTTTAGGCAAACACCCCAAGAGATGGTCAGACTTGCAGGAAGATGGTTTAGGCAATACCTAGAGAGGTGCCCAATGCCTGAGTTACCCACACCAGCCAAGTAAGTGGCTTTGTTCTTAGATGGATTGTTGAGCACCAAGCTCAGGTCATATGTGTATCTGAAGGACCCCAGAACTATAGAAGAGTGCGTGCGCATGTGCATAGACATCGAGGATAATCTAGGCGAGGAGTTAGAACTATAAAAAATCTATAAAGATTCGGATAGCTCTACTGGCCTCGTGCTATACGTGTGGAGGTGACCATATGGCAAGTGTTTGTCCTATTATGGCCCAACCCCAAGTGAATCCTAGTAGCCAGTACTACACCATAGAGCAAAGGTACACCAACCACACCGCACAAGACTTCCCTTATAACAAACAAACTATCATGCAAAATTACCCTCAGCCATATCCACAACAGGGTAGATACCAGAATCAGTACCCACCACAACAATACGGCAGACCACAACAATCTTATCAGCCACCTTATCAAGGGCAACAGAGACCTCAACCAGTCCTAGCACAGCAACCCCCTGCTCCAACCAATGTGATCCCAGTGAAATATGCATCTGCTGAAGAAAATCTGAATAGAGCCATAGTCCCAGTCACACCGTTGCTATCAGACAGTGATCCAAGTGACCATAATTTTGACTCCACACATATTGATAGCCCACAGGCTTACTACATGCAGTCACCCGAGCATAACGAGTCATACTATTATGAAGACCCAAGTGAAAATAGTGGGGAGCCTGAGTATGCTAATGTCATGTACACAAACCCCAACTCTAGACCTCAACCTAGGCAGGTACGGCCCCCATTTCCTAGAGGACCATGCTTCAGATGTCAGGGAGATCACCTTATACGTGATTGCCCATTGCCTGCCCCTACACAACCCCAACCAGTGACAATTCAGGGCTTCTATCAAGATTGCGAAAAAGAGCATCTCTTACGAGATTGTCCGAAGAATCCCAATAACCTGCCAAAAATCACTCCTATCAACGTCATTGGACTAGTAGTAGACTCTACAGGAAGTGTAACTTCCACTGCCCCAGTGCATGTGGTCACTAGAGCTCAAGCCTTGCAGCAAACTCAAGGAGTAGGCTTGGGAAAGAATTCTGAGGTTAGTGAGACAGAGAGTATAACTAATAAAAGGAAAAGAGCTTGGAGAGATAGCCGGGAAAGAATGAAAAGACAATGGTCACAGAAAATGAGCGAACTTGAAGAAAGCTTGAGAGAAACCAAAGCAAAGATAAGTGAACTCGCATCTCAAAACCACTCTCACACCACCCCTCCACCACCGTTTCCATCTCCCTCCAACCCATCACCTTCCATTCCCCAACATCCTAATCCACCACATGTAACCCACCCACCACCAGAGTAGGATCAGTCCTAGAGGATCCCACTCCTGAGGATCTAGACATGATGCTTAAAGCATATCAAGCCAGAATCCAGAAAGGGCCAAATGTGACAGATCCTGACAAATGTTACCCTAGAGCCGATCTAGAAATAGAGAGAACAAAGCTTTGTGCTAAGATGATCGAATTGGCGCAAGCCATGTTTGAAGCCAGTCGCTTGTTCAATGGCTCTAGCTCCACTAGAACACCATTGCATTTTGACGGTCTATTAGATAGATTGGAAAGGCTACTTGCAAAGTTTGGGAAAGGAGCCTCCTCCCAGCTTGAGGGGAGTGCAAGAGATAGAATAAGCTTTCCTCCCCAGGAAGCTTATGTGCCTAACTCCACTGAACCAGACACTTCTTCTTCTATGAATAGGTATTCACTAGAGTTCCTGAGAGAGATTCAAGAAGAGAAGTGGGCAAAGGAAAGTGAAGTCCCTCCTCCCATTGAACTTGTGGATGACGCACATGATCAATTCCCACAAGATCCCTTCTATCTATGAAGAACAGGAAAGTGCCCACCCTTATGAGAGGTTAGACTTTGAGTCTAATTCCTTGCAAGAGTTACCACATTTCACAGGCCCATGGGAAACTAAGTCAACATGCATGAGAGCGCCCACGGTCATGATAAGAAATGAAGATTTGATCATACCTAGGAATAATGAGGTAGTAAAAAACACTAAAGTGCAGTGCAATCTCACTTTAGAAGAGCTACTCAAACTTAAGCCAGAAGTGTGGAAACACGTAGCCAAAGAAGTGCCAAACTTAACTAAATCTCGTTCCCAGGTAGGATCCCACAGAACAGTACCAGAAATACCCTTGGATAAGATAGGAGACATGAGTGAAGGAGAGGAAGGAAATACCTATCTACCAGTTACCCATCAGGGATACACAACCAAGGCAATTTTGGACTCTGGTGCAGGAGTTGCAATTGCTACCACTTCCTTATGGAAGTGTTGGGACAAGCAAGCACTCAGGCCAACGAGAATGAAATTGCAGATGGCCGATGGTCATATTGAAAGGCCCTTAGGATTGCTAGAAGGAATAACTCTCACTACATGTGGTGTTGAGTTTGATCATACTTTTGCTATATGCGACTTTAGCAAAAACCAAGCCTACGAGATGATTTTGGGAAGGCCATTTATGCGGCAATTGCAAGTGGTACAGGATTGGGGAACCAATTCCTTGTATTTGCAACATCTAGGTGTTACAACCAAAGTCAATCTCAAGGATTACTCTCATAGAGACGTACCGCCTATTCAATGGAATTCCATCCATAGAGCCAAAGATGAGACTGAGTCTGTGCATTCCATAGGATCCGGATCCTCATGGATGCATGAAGACACTCACTTATGGATGTGTAAGGTAGAAGTAGAAGAAGAGAAGAGAGAGAAAGCCAGAGAGGTAGGTGCAAAAGAAACCCATAGATCAATTCAAGACCCAGCCTATGCACCTGTAGTTTTTCCTGACAAAGAATTTGAGCCTCACGGCTGGGCTGAAATTTTAGCAACAATGGATGTAGCCATCAATGAAGAACACTGGACACCCCACTATGATGAGGATGGCTATGACATTTCAGTCTTTTCAATAGAACCGATCATGGGAGATGCACTGTTAGAAGAATGCGAACCTAGCCCTGATGCATTTAAGGATGCAAGTGACTCCGACCTAGAGTCAATCATCATGGACCCACCGTTTGCATCAGAGGGAGAATACTTCTATGAGGTAGAAGTTTACCCTCAGAGACATGAAGAGCTCATGAATGAGGTGAGATTAACCACACAAGTGACCACCAAGAGTGAAGGAAAGAAAAGAAAGAAGAAAGAAGCCACACTGGAGGAAGAGGAGTCCTTGTTTGAGGTGCCGAAAATTTTCAAGAAGTATAAGATAGAAGATAGAAGAGTCATGGTAAGAATGCCTAAACGTGAGGCACAATGAGGAGAGGCCTATGATAGCAAGGAAACTACTAAGAAAATAGTTGTAGCCGTAGAAGAAGGAGAAGAAAGATGCACCTACATAGGACATGACCTGACGGAAGAAGAAGAGCAAGAGTTGATAGCTTTGCTAAGGGAGTATCGAGATGATTTGCTTGGAGCTACAAGGACCTGAAAGGTGTAGATCCTGACATATGCTCACATACGATCCCCATGACTTCAGAGGCTAGGCCCTCTAAGCAAAAGCCATACACATACAATGACAACTATGCGGCCAAGATCAAGGAAGAGATAGATCGCTTGGTTGAAGCTGGATTTATCTATGAAATTGAGCATACTGAATGGGTATCCCCCATTGTAGTGGTGCCCAAAAAGAATGGCAAATTACGTGTATGCATTAACTTGAAGAAGGTTAACGTAGCCACTATCAGGGATAGTTATCCGCTTCCTATCACCGAGCATCTATTAGAAAGGGTAGCAGGCAAGGAAGTGTACAGCTTCCTAGATGGGTTCTCTGGCTACAATCAAGTAGCCATTGCACCAGAAGATCAACATAAGACGGCTTTTGCCACAGAGTGGGGCATATTTGCCTTTCGGGTAATGCCATTCGAGCTTACCAATGCACCTACTACCTTTCAAAGATTGATGTGTCACGTGTTTAAAGAGTTCTTGAGGAAGAATTTGGAAGTCTATGTTGATGATCTATGTGCTCATTCCAACATTAGAGAGACTCATATACCCGAACTCAGGCAAATCTTTGACAAATGTAGAGAATATCAAGTCTGCTTGAACCCAGAAAAGTGTGTTTTCATGGTCAGGCAAGGCAAGATCCTAGGACACATAGTGTCAAAGAACGGCATATCCACTGACGAAGAGAAAGTGAGAGCCATTGCAAAACTACCTAGGCCAAGGAATGTCAAGGAGGTACAGGCCTTCATGGGGCATTATGGTTACTACCGCCGGTTCATTCACATGTATGTCGTCATTGTAAAGCCTCTGTATGCCCTTCTAACTAACTTTGAGTGGATTGATGAGTGTGAGAACTCTTTCACGAAGCTCAAACGAAGATTGTGTTCAACACCAATCTTGACCACACCAGATTGGAATAAACCATTCCATGTCCATGTAGATGCATCCAATTATGCAATTGGATGCGTGCTAGCACAACCTACGGGTGAAGGTAATATGGATCTTCCAATTGCCTATGCCAGTAGACAACTGAATGCAGCTGAACGAAATTATACCACCACTGAACGGGAGGGGTTAGGCATGGTATACGCAGTTAAAAAGTTTAGACACTATTTGCTTGCAAATAAGTTTAAATTTTTTACTGATCATCAAGCTCTGTTGTACTTGGTAAACAAGCCATGCAATACAGGTAGATTGGTAAGATGGTTCCTCTTGCTAATGGAATACGACTTTTAAGTTGTGGTGAGGAAAGGAAAGACCCATCTGAGAGCAGATCATCTCTCTAGGCTCACATCAGGAGAGGCCCCACAAGGAGTGTCAGATGACTTACCTGATGCTTACTTGTTTAATTTGGAAGTTGTACCTCAGTGGGCTAAGCCATTAGTGCCAGTATTAACATACGGGCCTAATCACTCTGTAATAAACACACAAGGTAGGGAGATAGTAAAAGCTCAAAAGTATCATATCTTGGCAGGAAGTATGTACAAGCATACCGATCAGGGAGTATTAGCCTGTTGCGTAGAGGAGGACGAGTACGCTAAATGGTTGCAATTAGCACATGTAGGTGCATTAGAGCAACACTACTCAAGACAACGAACCCTACAGACTCTAAGGAGACTAGGAGTGCATTAGCCAACTATGAAAGTTGATGTCCATAGAATGTGCAAAGAATGCCCAATCTGTCGCACTAAACCACCAGTGGTACACGCCACTCTTTATCGAGTGTCTCTAGTGCCAGATTGGAGTGAACCACTGGTAGCCTTCTTGAGGACGAAAACATTCCCTCAAGATATGACATTGGCCAGACAAAGAAGTTTGGAACAAGAAGCCTTGGAGTACGCACTCGTTGGTGATAATTTATACAAACGTGGTAAAGATGGTTACCTAAGACTGTGTGTCCATGAGAGCGAATATCTGAAGATATTAGAGACTGCTCACCAAGGTGTAGCAAGAGGACACTTTGGTCCAGACCAGGTGATCAAGGCAATACTATTTGCAGGATTTTGGTGGCCCACCCTTCACATGGATGCACATACCTACGTGAAGAGGTGCGAGGTTTGTCAGCGGACTCAAACCTATGATGGGTGGACGTGCATTCTCTAAGTGGAGAATAGACTTTGTTGGACCTATTAGTCCCCCAGCTAAGGGTTCACATGCTGAGTATATCATCGTGGCCACAGACTATCTAACCAAGTGGGTAGAAGTGAAAGCCACTACAAAAAATGATGCTCAAACAACAGCAAAGTTCTTATTTGAAAATGTGTTCATGAGGTACGGATTGCCAATAGAGTTGGTGAGTGATAGAGGCACACACTTCTTGAATGAAGTCATAGAAAACCTTCTCCAAGAATTCTTGGTGATACATAAGAAGTCTGCTCCCTATCATCCACAAGCTAATGGTCAGGCTGAGAGCACAAATAAGATCTTATGCAATGTGCTGACTAAATTGGTGAATAACAAACGCTCTGATTGGGACAAACAGCTACACCACGCTGTTTGGGCATACCGAGTTGCCTATAAAACGGTACTCCAAGCCACACCCTTTCAGATGGTGTTTGGCCAGAATGCAGTGCTACCATTGGATTTTTTGATACCTACGTTAAAGATAGCACAAGAGCATGACTGGTCAGGCCATGAACTCTCCTCTAGAATCTTTGATCTTGAACGTTTAGGGGAGACACGATTGAGAGCTGCAGCAGGAATCTATGCAGCCAAGAAGAGGAAAACGGCGTATTTTGATACTCATGTGAAGGATAGAGGCTTGAAAGTAGGAGACCTAGTCCTAGTCTACACATTGAAGCAACATGCACGAAAATTAGAGACAAGAGGCTATGGACCAATGATTATCAATAGGATCTCCACAAGTGGAGCAGTACAACTAGCCACTCTGGAAGGTGACATACTACCAAGTTACATAAGCGGATGTAGAGTCAAGTTATATCAAGAACCCCTAACTGAAGAAATGCTCAATCGACTCAATAGTGCAAAGAAACGTAAGGATGAGGAAAAGAGAATTCGAGAAGAAGCACAGGCTGAAGCTTTAGAACGCATTCGACGAATGAAATTGAGAAGGCAAGGTAGAGATCAACCCATGACTGATGCTCATGAAGCTCTAAGTTATCACATGGCCATGTGCGAGGCTTCAAGTGAACTGGCCCGTAAGATAGTTGATCGACGACCTTTTGTGACCCTAGAAGTAGGACAAGGAGAGAGTGCAAGGACCGTGAGAGCTTTAATTGATTCAGGAGCTGCCACTAGTGCAGTTCGGCTTTCTTATTGCCAACCATTGCAATTGGAGGTAAAACCCCTAGAAGCATATCTGATAGGATTAGGAGGTGTTGAAGCCCCTTGCATGGGAGAGGTGGAACTTCCCCTCTACATTCAAGAGGTCCTCATGCCAGCAAAAGTACTAGTATGTGAAGACGAGGATCTTACCGAACCTCTTGTCTTAGGCCAAGACTGGATCTATGATCACGCAGTCAACCTCAACCTAAGAAGTGGACTTCTTCAGGTTTGGGCAGGCCAAAGCCGCCTTACAATTGAATTAGAAAATCAAGCTGTCAAACCATTAGAACAGGCACCAACTCCTAGTCCCTCCAGGAACCCACGTGAAGATAACAATGCTGTTCTTGTCCAAAGTTCTATGGTGCAGAGGATTGTCACTCTTACAGAAGGAACAGAAGTCAATGAGGAGTTCCCAGTTATTCCAAAGAAGATTCTAAAAGGACAGGCTGAGCATCACACGACACTAAGGAGACCGATGATAAAGAAGCAGGAGCACCAACCTGTGCAATAGGGAGTACCTCGTGGCATGAAGCATATCTGGATACACAAGAAGGAAAAAACCACGGCCCCAGAGGAAGGTTCTCAAAAGAGCATCAAGCAAGCCACACTGTCAAGGACTAAAACGAAGGTCTAGGCAACAATCTAGACATACCATTTCTATTTGGGTCCCTAAGCAGTCAATGCAGGCTATCCCTAATGCTAGGCGAATATGGGTGCCCAAGGTCTGCTTAAGAGCCCAAATATCTTCACCTCCAATCTCTAGCATAAATCAAGACTCACTAGTACCCTTGGTAAGCAGCTCAGGAAAGATACCTACACCCCACACAATTACTCCTTTGGTCAAACTGAGAAATGTCTGGAAATGGGTACCCAAAAGGTCCCACATCCAGCATAATCTAGCTCATAAATCTCTACTTGGCATCAGCCCTAAGAACTACGCATCCTCAATCAAAATTTGGAGACTTAAACCATGTATCAAACCCCCTGACCCAATTTTGTAAATCCATCCACTCTGATGTAGGTGCATTCTGAGTACCTTGCATATCCAAAGTATGCATCTAGAATGACACTAACCACCAACCACCACTCACATCTATCACAAACACTTCACCTCTAACCACTAACCATCTCGATTGTCATGTTAGTATTGTGGAGGGAACACTATTACATCCTGTTTCCGATGCAACACTAATGTGCCTCTCTTCTGCTAGCAGATAAGCATCAATTGCTGCAAGGAGTCTCATGGCAACAACAGCAGGAACAAGCTCCCAGGCAGGCACTAGCACTCAAAGTAACTGGGATACCATGCCTGTGGAAGCTCCACTGACAGCAAGGCCTGAAGAGCTTTTGAATGTGAGAAGAATTCCTATCTCGGATCCTCCAAGTGGCCTAACAGAAAGAGTGAAGGGGCATTCTCATTGGTTCAACGAGATGCCAGGAGATTTGGGAGATGCGGATCACATATGGGAGTCCAAGTTGGAATTCGGAGGAGTATGGTGGACATTTCAATTCTTCTCGAGAGAATTTGAAACATTACAGAATGCAGCTCCTCTTCAAGATATTTGGTTGAAAGTGGGATTGCAAGATTATTTTAGTGCAGCTTTACCTAAACCTGATTTTCTTTGGTGCTACTACTTGATTGCCACACTGAAGGCGACAGGAGATAAAGATCATTCAGGCACATTCCTAGTGCCCTCTCTATCGAACCAGGAGGAAATGAAGAAGTTTGAGTTGAATACTACTTTAATCAGGGAAGCCCTTCAGATGTATGGCACCCATATACCTTCCGATCAAGATCCTTTGATACCGGAGTCTACAAAGAACAATAAAATCAAGAAGTTGAAAGAAATGTGTGCCCTCACCCCCAACATCACCATACCATTACAGATGTGCCTTCAACACTTCGCATTTCCAACGCAAGACCGGTTCACCCAACCTCATAAGAAAATCTGGTATGGATTATACCTAGCAGAGACTGGGAGCTTACCAATTAAAATGCCTGTGTGGATCCTGGACTAGTTATATGAAGCAGGCAAACGAGGCCTGAGGAAGCCTACCTTGAATGGTTGTTGTGCGATTACAAGAATTATCTACAGATGCCTTGCCTATGATGTGCCGATCGCAAGGGCCCTTAAGTACTCACAACTGGAATTCTTCAAGGGGCGGAAGTCAGGGGTTCAACCCCAAAAAGAATGCGTGGTTCGCTTTCATAGGTTCTAATCCCTCGTGAGGCCACCACAGAAGCTTCCCTCAGAGAAGAGGAACAAATAGCCCCTTTCACTATCCATCTCCAAGGACCACAATCAGGGGGCATGGTACAACCCACTCCATCAGCCCCTCCATTACCCACAGATGCTGAGTTTGCATCCATGGCTACTTTGGCAGAAGATACATCTTTTGACTTTGAAAGCTTCTTGCAGACAGCCCACTTATCTGAGAGTGAATTCTTCTCAGACACGGACGGACCCGAATCATCATCCCAGAGAGGACGGACACATAGTGAAACCCGAAGAGTGCATTGGGAAGATGAGGCACAACATACTCACGCGGAAGGCACACATGAACAAGAGGAGAGTGAGGAAGAAGCCCCCGCCTACACTGCACAACTCAAACGACTCTACAAAACGATCAAGCAAGTGCAGAAAAGGCATAAGTTGTCAGAAGAGGCAAATAGAGCACTGGTGAACCAGATGCTGCAGGCGGAGAATGTAGACCCTCAATTTGTAGAATCATTGAACCTTTTAGCAGATACTTGTGGAATAGTGGAAGCCATGAGGACCGTGGTATATCGTAATACCCCTCAATATGACCAACGAAGGATCGATACAAGACCACGACGGGGAAAGATGATTCAGATGGAAGTCTCTACCTCACTCCCTACAAACACTCAGGAAGATGTTCACATGGCAAGCCCATCCAATAGTGATGAACCAGATGTACATATCTAGATACCATCTCCACCATCACCTCCCATCCAGCCCTCAGAACCCCTCACCACTAGCCATCCTGAACAACCAATATCCACCCATAGTGAACCCGTTCTACACACCACCATTTCTCCATCCTTCCCTTTACCTACATCCACCACTTCCAACCCATTTTCCGAACCCCAGATAGATCATCCCATCAACGATCATACCGTAATAGGTTACCCATCGTCTCTCCCACCTCTCGGACATCCACATGATCCTACCCAAACATTAACACACCCAATTCCCTTCACACATACTTTTCCTCTCTCCCAACCCCAACCCATTGGGCCATTCCTAACCTCCTGAGAGCCTACACAAGTCACCCTACCTCCATTCTTGGCAAACCTTGTGGAGCAAATTGAGAATTATAGGAGAAAATCACATTCGCACCCCACCTCCCCCACATTCACGGCAACCACTAACACACCACCCACCATTCCTGTGTTCATGATTCACACTTCACACACCATCACGTCCGATCCCATGGACATTTCACCATCCACAGGAGCACCCACCACCACATTTGTTCCAACATCCTCACATTTCACTTCACTCATAGGAACATCATCCACTTTTCCCTTCCCCATTTCCCAACCCTTTGCATTTTCCACCTCTACCCCTGCATCCACATCATTTAGTCATGCCCTAGACACCATGTTTGAAGCGGCCACTCAACTTAAGCAAGAGTATAGATTACTGGAAGAAAATCACACAGAGTTGTGCAATCTCTTGGCTCAACTCCAGGCATGTGTCAATGCCTTGGAGCTAAGTAATACAACACTACAACATGAAGTGATCACCCTCCAACATTCCCAGGTGGAGCTCCAAGCCAAACATACAGAGACAACTAAGGCAACGGAAGAACAACTCAGAGATCAGCTAGCCCATAATGCTAGACTACAATGAAACATGGCTCTACTCCGACGCCACCTAGCGGCTGCACAAGAAGAAAACAGGAGATTACAGCAACAAAATCAAGACAACCTCGAAGCCGCCATAGAAAACACTCCAGGGGCACCCATCGACCCTGCTAGCTTCCGGGCCGTCCCTTCAGAAAGCATACAACAAATTTTGGAAACCTATGCCAACCTCTTAGAAGCACATGATCAGCTGGCCGACCAAGTAAAGGAGCTACGAAGATCCCAAGTGCCTACACCACAACCACCAGAAGCTAAAGAGATGGTCAATGCTACCACTTAACCAGAGCCCGAATCAACAACGACCAATGAGGTACTTGAGCTACGACAACAAGTGGCAGAATTAAAGATCAAGTTGTTACAGTATGAAAGACCCCCCTCTCCACCTGATCAACCAATAGAAGAAGACGCAGTAATCATTCCAGTGGAGGAAACATTTGAAGACAACTATGAGCCTCAACCCATTCCAGGAGGCAGCATCACGGAGGAAGGACAAGACACATATGAGGAGCCCCTGTCGGCATGGATGAAACAGGTAGAAGAAATGGGGCCAACTCATGAGGAACGTATCTCCACTCAGATGTTGGCCATGAGGACTATTGAAGAAACCATACTTCAGTCAGAATATTTCAGACACCTTGCCCCTAGAAGACTGATAACCAGCTCCGAGTTACAATATAAACCATACTTTGTACTGTTGGCAGACTACAATGCTGAGATCAAACGTAAAACTAACAAGTACCCTACTTTCGCTACCCAATTTGAACCTGAGGACATTCCAAAGGACGCCCACAAAGGGAACATATACCAACCCACCTGGAGGCAAAAGTTACTGGAAACCTATCTAGAGATGCTACGAACATGGGATCACGCGCCCATGCACTTGAAGTATAACAATTGCTACGGGCCAGTGCAACGGAGAAGATCATGGAAGGCATTTGCCATAAAAGTTAAGAACAATGCCAATTGCAAAGAATGGCTCAATTACCCTGCCATTGCACCCCCAATCGGCACACCTACTGTAGCTTACATGATGGCTACCATCAGACATTGGATGCCACGCCTCCACCCCATGCCTGACGTCGCTGCATAAATGATGCTCAAGATACTGGACATCATGCAAGTGGTGTTAAAGACTTTCCAAAATGTACGTAATATTTAGCTGCCAATTCCGAGCTTCATCAACGGTAACTATGATTTACTTTATGATATGAGCACGACCCCGAGTATCAGAGTGGCTTATGCGTGGCATGCACGAATAAGATATCTCCCTGCTTGCTACAAGCAAACATTTGATGACATGTTCACCACGGGGTTCTGGGAAGCACACTCAGAAGTGTTCATGCCACGCCCAACTCATCTCCTACAATTATTCGCCTACGAACAAACAATGCATTCAGAGCTCTACACCATGCCACAACCTGACCTACCGGGTGCAGTTAATTGGGAGGCCCTGCAGAGAGACCTGGTCAAAGGACTGCGGATTAAAGAACAAGAATTGGCAACCGACATACTACAGCAGTACATTGATCAAACCGTGGAGCAGAGGTCTATCAGAGGCGACATACGCTAGGGGGGGAGAGTGTTGGCATCATACGAAAAGAAGCAGGTACGGGCATACACGCAGATCTAGCACTGAGGCAACCCATTAAAATTTTTCCAAGCCTTACATCAATTGAAAAGTGATTCTCATCACTAGAAACCCTTGTAAATACCGTTTCATCTTTTTGTAGCTCCATTTTGTACAAGCCGAGAGTCCTCGAGCTTGGGGAGCCTTAGAAGTAGTTGCCTGCCAATTTTCATATTTTTTAGATCTCGTTTGAGCCTTCAAATAAGCCCTGGAACCTAATTTTTAACTAGGCCGGACACTAGGTCTGGACAGGGCCAAAGCTAGTCAAAAACTATAAATAGAGCTAGAGAGCTCATTTTTGGGGAGAGCTTCTTGTAGTTTTGAACTTGTATGAGAACTTGTTTGTAATAGAAGTGATTCCATTGTCTTACTCTCTTTGTTCTTGCTGTGTGTGCGCATGTGTGTGTATGTGTGTGCATGTTTGTGTGCTTCTCACTCACACATTTGTGCCTTCACTTGCTCGAGGTCTTCATACCATCCTCATGTCTTCCCGGATTGACATTAAAGGAGGTGCTACTCATCACTGAGCTACAGGTCTACATTCAAAAAATTAAGTTTTCTTACCATATTTATGGTCAAGAATTCATATATATTTGCAAAGCTAGAGTATTCAATGATTAGTCTAAGTATCGATGATACTTACAGAACAATTTAAAATGGTTCTAAAGAAAAGTTTCAAAGAGATCCTATGCTTGCTTGTATAAATTATTATGCATCATGTCGAGGAATCAACATCTCTCCATAACTAAGCTACAAGAGAACCAAAGTATTTGGCAAGTCTAACTACCTAAGGTCTCTAGCAAGACCACCAAGGATAAGAGACCAAGGGTAAGAGAGATCATGTATCCACCCATCCAAATCTACCCATATATACACCTCTAGGCCAAGGGGGTTCATGTCATTATGCTCATCCAAGTGTCCAACCAAGTGTCTTTCATGCGGACACTTTCCCTAGGGCATTCACAAGCCTTCCAATCACTTTTATCCTTTAAAAAGTTGATCTTTTATTGTATATACCTCAATAGATCGCTTTCACTGTGAATCATAATTTTGTAGTGTGGTGTTGAGAGACCTTGCTACAAGTTGTGAGTTCAAACATCGTAGCCTCATTTGCTCATAGCGTCATTGATAGTGCGTGGCACTTTGGAGTTTCAATTTGGGGGTTTAAACCCCATGCCTATGCCTCGACCATTATTTTCTTGTTGTGGTTCTTATCAAGGTCGAATTGTGTAGCACCATGGGTGCCACCCTAGTAGCACATATCTTCATACTATTAAACTTTTTGCATCCTTGTTGTTACTTGCACACTCCCCATTCTTGTTATCTTATTCTTTTTACTCCTTCCACATGCACCATCATGCACAGTGAACAAGGAGAGGCAGAGGAGGTGAAAGAGGTCAAATCTTAGTCAAATAGAAGATCACATGGAATCTACACACATTTGCTTTCACTATAGGATATAATAACATGAAAGAAAACGAGAGGGAGGTAGATGACAAGGTATAAACAATTGGAAAAAAGAAAAATAAATAAGAGCAAATAACATCCTTTCGTCTTACTAATAGAATAATTAAGAACCAAGGGGAAAGAAAGATGAGACCCCTCTGTAGTAGATCTTCTTTCAAGAATTGATTTCTTTATGAAGATCCTTTTGTAGGTGTTTGGAAACTTCTTCTATTCTTTATGTCATATGACACAAGATATTTAACTTTGAATTCGAACTTCAAAATTTGTGATATTTCCCTCCATTCGAAATGGTCTTGTTGACTCTAAGGTTGTGTATGAATCACCTTTAACATAGAGCATATCCTATCCTCATAGTCTCTTTATTTGATTGGCCGAAAGGTTCCCTATTCTTGTGTAGAGCCATATAATTTGAATACAAACTTGAGGAACACCTTTATTTCTTATTTGTGGAATGTCAAGAGATTTCTCTCTCTCTCTCTCTCTCTCTTATCCACTTCCATATAGAGAGTGTTTCTCTCCCTCTGTACTCTCTCTCTCTCTCTCACCAAGAGTGTATGTATGATCTTTTATGCTACCCCATTGCCATCATCTTTTACTTGTGGTATAGAGCCACCCCATTTGGGGTATGAAGTCACATCCCAAGAAACCTTGAAGTACGCTCCATAGTTCATTCTACCAATGAAGAGAGTGGTACTCAGTGTTATGGTACTCATTCTTGCCAATGTATTGTGCATAGGAGCTCGACAATGTAAAGAGGTGTGTGATGAAGCATTTCTTTCTAGATTCTTCCTATTGTGATATCCCCATTGTCATTCAACATATTTTGACTAGGTGCTCTATATAACTCTTTTAAATCCTCAGGGTCATTTTCTATTTGATGTTTTCATATATTGAATCTTTCTATAGAGAGTACACAAAATGGAAAAGAGTGTTAGGCTCACAAGTGAGCAAACCATGAAATGGAAAAACTCACATGGATTAGAGTGAGTTCACTTCTAACCTAGGAAAAAGTGGGGGAGAGGACCTCCTTATATAAGTTTGAAGGAGGCTATCCAAAGTACACAATATGTGGGATAATTTCTCGTGCTAGCCCTGACTCGAGAACCCGAAGGGCAACTCCATACAAAAACGAAAGCACCCCCAGTGTGAAGCCTAGCTCTTGACCTCAGACATGGAGTCCAAATGAAATACTTAGGATTACCCAGCCTCTTCGTGCTCTAAGATGACACTTTGATGAGATAGATCTGTTACGAAGATATTTCTTTTATTTTTTAGAGCATTAAACTATATATTAAACTAGGAACGATTCCAAGGACGCGAGCACAAAGGGAGTACTAAACCTCTCCTCTCATCCGTGGGAATCCGTAGTATTTTCATCTCATTTCTATGAAAAATAAAAATCGACGAGTGTCTAAATGGTGGGGAATTTTCAACTTTCTCATGACCAAATATCATAGAACTACAAAAAGACTTTTAAAAGCTTCATCAAAATCTTGTTATCATGTTAAATGAAAAACATAGAATGCTTAAATAGATGTCTTCCTTCATAATTTTTTATTGATCTTCTACAGCCAAAAAAGATAGGACATCAAGTTTGGTACAGTGGAAATACTTTGAATTGTGGTGAAGAGGGCCATGTATTCCGATTTTGTTTTGAAAGGATACCTTGTAGCCTCTTCATATCAATTATGTGGACATTTAAGTCATAAATAGATCAATTATTTTTCAATTCATTAAGCTTTTGGGTTGTAAATCTATAGATGGGTATCAAAGGTATTGTGATTTGGTCTATTACCTTGCATAAACGTAATTCCTGACTATGAGGTCGATCTCCTTGTAGATGCATTGGTGCTCCATCCATTTGTGACCCATGTCTTCTCTTCTCCATCTTCTGAATCTATTCCTCAAGTCAATCTAGTGCTCAAAACGTAATATCCTCAAAGCAGAATATAAGATTTTGATTATCATATTGGGAGATCCAAGATTCATCTTATATGTTCCATAAATTTATCCATATTTCTTGAAAATTTATATATTTGTGCAAAAGTTCCAAAGATGGTATGATAAATATATAGTGATAAAAATTATAAAATCATGATTATATATGGTACCTAAATGACCATATTAGGCTAGCATAAAGTAACAAAAAATATATTGTAAAAGGAGATACCACGTGAATTCAAAATAAATATAGATTTGAATACTTCTAAAAAAGGAATAACCTTGAAGATCTTGTTTTATTCTATGACAATCTATCCTTTAAAAAAGTTCCAAGAGATATTGAAGGATTGAATCTACATTCTACCATTTCTTTCATGTTTATCTATTTTTTATGTACATGAGCGCATCTCCCTTTTGTATCACTTTTTTTGTTGGATATAATTCATCTTCTTTAAGAACATCATCACAGGTGTGATGTATCTCGTATATTTTCACCTTTCAAGAGAATTTATCTCACAATTGGTGTACTTTGCAAAACCCTATCTCAAATCTATAAAGGAGGGTCTCACTTTGATTGGCATTCAATTTTGTATATACACATTGTAGCTTGTAAGATCTCTATGCTCTTTGGTAAGCTGGATCTAATGCATGTGTTAACTTTCTTGTTTCATGGTCTACACACTCTTCATATCTACATTTTTTTTGTGTTTCCATTGTAGTTTGATTCCACATGTGCACCACCTGCATGGTATCAGAGTGTGCTTAGTGATGTTGGTGGTGTTTTGGGTGCCATTCTTTTGGTGGTGGTGCAATTTCATCATCAAGGAGCAACTTTTGGCCATTATTCTCATACTATTTTCCCATTTCTCCATCCCTCCAACCATCTTTTCCCATCAATCCTATTTTCCCATCATTTTTCCAGCCTTCTGTTATAGAGTAGCTTGGAAAAGGTTCAAAGTAATGATAAAATTAGGTGATTCTAGAGTATTAAACAACTAATACAATAAATCTAGTGATTAAGTCTCAAGGATGCGAAGGAGGATCTCTTGGGTTCAATTCCCATGGGAGCATGGGGACAATATTTTTCTCAAAGACTCTCTAAAGCCTTCTAGGAGCATCCGCTCAAGTTAACATGAGTTAACTTGAGTTCAAAGAGACTTAACTTAAGTGATGAGTACACTTACTACTAGTGGACTCGAGTGCAAGGTGCTAAATCAGTGGTGGAGATTGCACATGAATATTTGTGTTCTAATTACTCTAGAGGTCACGATTGATCTCATAAACTATAGACTGCACTACAAGGATTCTAGAAATCCTCTACCTCCTGGTTTAGAGACTGAAACGATTGGAGATTATCCATTGCCAGCTCGTGATCGTTCTCTAGTACAAACATATGATAGAAGAAGATATGGAGGCACTTCCTTTAGATGGAGAGGTTTTCAACTTTTGGGGTAATCGCTATATGATTGCTCCATCCACTATTACTAATGTTGGTCGTGGTCTCTTTATTGTAGAGGATTTGTATGTGCCTCCGAACTCTGAAGTCACTCTTATGTCATTTTGTGGTCCTATATATGGATGGGAAGATTGGCATCGACTTTCACGTTACGTTCAAAGCATGAGTACTTATGGAATATGTTTGAACGCAGCATCCCTTACTAGTAGAAGGATTTTACATGCAAAAAATGAAAGATTATATATTGATGGAAGACCTTACACACATGGAAATATAGTAGGTTTAATAAATAGTAGTCGAGGGTTACATAATAGTCCAAGGACTAATTGCACATTTGAGGAGCGTGAAAATAGTCATGAATCACCATACATGAGTAGAGATGTATCAAGATACATAGTTATCAATGCTATTACTACATTACATGTAGGTGATGAACTATTAGTGAATTATGGATGGCGTAGACCTCCAAGAGCACCTTTTAGCTAGAGAATAAAAATTTTCTATCCATATCTAATAACTTATATATTTAATTTTATGTTTAAAGTTTACTTTTTATTCATTTATTGAATACTAATGAATTTTATTTATATGTGTAGATTCCAACGTATGATGTTGTTGATATTCCTCCACACCATTCACAATTGCTAGTAAGACCTCATTTATCAGAAGCTTCTATGAGGAGGCTATGCAAAAGTGATCCTGTGGAATATGCAAGGTTGAAAGATCTATATTCAAAAGAAGATAAAGTACAAGATTTGTGCAACAATGATGAAGATGATGGCATGGCAGTTTTTATTGAGGATTGGTATCAAAGTGACAGTGAGAGCATTGATATTTCTAAAAATGAGAAATATCTTTGAGCGGAATGTCTAAAGCATGTATATGAAGGAAGTCGTTTGACACGACTAAGTGCGAGCTTACTTATTCTCAATCTTCAAAATCATTTTGGATGGAGTAATGTACTTGTTTCGACACTATTAAGGTATAATTTTCAATTTTCTCTCTCTCTATATATATACACATATAAACATACACACACATATACACACATACACATGTTATGAGAGTAAGGTCAAATTATACATACATGTATCGAATGAAGATGTTTTGTCCATCTAGCCTTTAAAATTGTCCACCCAACCTTTAGAATCTTCTTCACATATATGTTTCTCCTATTTTATTCGACCTAATACCTGTGCTACTAGTTTCCTTTAATACAAATATTAAGTAGCAGTTACCAAGGGGTCACATGTAAAATGGGAGGAGCAAATTCATCTTGAAGATTTTGAAGGATGAAAAAATAATTTTAAAGGATGGGTGAACAAAAAGTGTCCATTCAATGTAGGTTTTTATTCTTACTTTCAATAAGGTAAGAAAAAGAACTTGAATTGAATGGACATTTTTTGTCCGCCCATCTTTTAAAACTATTAATGCATCTTTCAAAATATTCGTGAAAAATTTGATCCTCCCATTTTACATATGACTTAATACCTTCCTTGGTAATGGCTACTTAATATCTGTAAACAGCTTAGCAAGACAAGTAATAGATTTACTATAAAATGGGAAACTGCCAGACGATTCAATGGTCTAGATATGAAATCTGCAAACCACAATATACAAAAAACAATTAAAAATGAAATCAAATAGACACAGCTACACATGCGTACATACATATATACACATTCATACATACACATACATACATACATACACATACATACATACATACATACATACATACATACATACATACATACATACATACACATGTATACACACATACATATACATATATGCATACATATACACATACGTATATATACATACATATACACCTATAAAATACATATACATACATATATACATATACACATACATATATGTATACGCACACACATGCATATTCACATCCACATACACATACACATAAGCATACACATATATAAAATTATATGCATATATATATATATATATATTTATTTATTTATTTATTTATTTATTTACTTTTTTTAATATATTTTCTTTTAATGAACTTACAGGTTATTATCTGAAAAGTTTTTACCAAGTCAGAATATAATTCCTACCTCACATGATGAAATGAAGAAGATAATCAACAATCTTGGTATAGATTATCAATGTATACATGCATGTCCTAACGATTGTATTTTATATAGAGGTGAATATGCAGACTCTTTGACATGTCCCAAATGTCAATCTCCTCGATATAAGGGCGAAGAAGGTAAAATCCCAAAAAAGGTATTGAGACATTTTCCATTGGCTCCACGGATTAGACATATGTTTCAAAGCCCCGAATTATCAAAGCTTTTGACATGGGGACATGATCATAAAATTACTGATGGAATAATCAGAATACCTCATGATAGTGTTTCTTTTCAACATATTGATTCTACATGGCCTGAATTTGCACAAAATCCACAGAATCTAAAGTTAGGAGTTGCATTAGATGGGGTTATGGGGTTAATCCATTCTCCATGAAATCCAGTAAATGGTCAACATGGCCAGTGGTAGTCATAAACTACAATCTTCTGCCATATCTTAGCATTAAAAAGGAACATTTAATGCTTTCACTTTTAATCCCATGCAAAAGACAAGTTAAAGATATGAATATATATTTTGCTCCTCTCATTGACGATCTCCAAGAGTTATGGAGAGGTATTAATGTCATTGATATATCGAAAAGCATTAATGAAAGACATATTGCGGTTCGAGGTATTGTGGCTTGGACTATTCATGATTTTCCAGGATATGGTGTTTGTTCAGGTATTGATGTAATTTTTTTATTCAATATGCATGTAAATAAATATGATTTAAACTAATTTTATTTTTATCATTTTCATGATGCAAGAATATCTACTAAGGGTTATAAAGCTTGTCCATATTGTGGTGATTGGTTGAGATCAATCTATAGTAAGAATCTCAACAAAAATATTTATCTTCGACATCGACGATTCTTGCCTGATGATCATCCATTAAGATCTAAAAGAGAAGCGATACATTTTAATGGAAAGCTTGAAATAGGTCAGTGTCCAAAACCTATGACGCCTATGGATTGGTATAAAAAATGGATAGATGGACCTCTGATAGATCCAGAATCAGAAATCTTCAGTGATGATGAAGATAATGAGTATGTGAAGAGAGGGAAAGGAAAATTGGCACTTGCAGAGAACATATCAATATGGTATTCTTTGGAGTATTGGAAAGAGTTAAAAGTATGTCATCTTCTTGATCCTATGTATATAATATTGGTTATTCACTATGGCAGCATCTTCTTGGACTAAAAGATACCATAGCATCAAGGAATGATTTGAAAGATCAAAAATCAAAACCAAAGTTATGGCCAGTTTTTGATAGACATCGACAGGAAACGACTTATGCACCTGCTCCTTGGGTACTTACAACAAAATAGATACAGAATATCAACAATAGAATTCAATTGATTAAGACTCCTATAGGATATGGAGCATCTTTTCAAAACATGTTTACTATGGATGATAAGAGCTTATCTGGGTTAAAGACCCATGACTGGCATAACTTTTTGAAACATATTTTACCTTTGGTTATCGATGTACAACGAAAGGAGTACAAGATGTGATCTATCACCTTTGATCACTTATAAGGTAATTATGATACTTTTATATTTAATATGTATGAATATTGGATATCTTTTATTTTTGAATTAACTTCTTTATTATTTTTTTTATGATATGTATAGGTGGATTACATCCAAAGAGATTGACAAAAACTCGATCCCACAAAAAAAAAGTGAATGCAAAGAGCTAGTACATTTGATGGAGAAAGAACTTCCTACTTCGTTTTTTGATATTCAAGTTCATTTATTAATCCATATTGTAGATGAAATAGAGATTGTAGGTGTTGTCAACACTCGATGGATGTTTTGGGTCGAGCGATTTATGGGAGTATTAAAAGGTTATGTGTGACAAAGAGCGAAACCAGAAGGATCCATGGCAAAGGGTTGGATGCTTGAAGAGTGCATGTATTACGTTAGTGAGTACCTTGAAAGAGTTCATGAAGAAGCTCCACGTGCATGGACCAACAAGTCTTCTTAAAAAATAACAGATGAGGTATTATCCGGTAAGAGAGTTCCATTCTTATTTACATTTCAAGAAAAAAATGATGTTTCTACTTTTGTAGCATATAATAGTGAATGCATGCAAGCATTCCTTAGCGAGTACGAACATGAACTTCAAAATCTCCGAAGTAAAAGGCAAAAAAACAAAAGATATAGACGTAATCTCGATAATAATGAGATTACAGATATATCTTCTTTCACGGATTGGCTATATAGTCGTTTGCAACGTGCCAACACAAATAATGAAGAAATCTCAGATGAGCAGAGAGAGTTAATGATAGGTTGTGAACGAAAGGTAATTTTATTTTAATAATATTTTATTTTTTTCATATATATATATTAGTTTCTATTTACTAATTGAATTTCTTTTGCAAGCTTGAATGTTCACTAATATGTGGGCTTTTGGATAGCATATACGAATCAAAGCCATTGATTCTTTATGTAAAACAGAGGATTCTAGTATTGTTGCTTCTTTCAAGCAACTATCACGTGCTACCTCAAAAGACACAAACCTTATAGATGGCGAACTTGGTTACGTAGGAACTATTGTTGGTATCTATGAAATTTCATTTCATACATTCAAACAGGTAGAAAAAAGTTTATATTTTTTATGATAGAATTAGTTATTTTTTTAAGCACCTAATAATGGGTTTTTGTTTTTAAATATTTTGATAGGTCATTTTGAAGGTTGACTGGTTTCGAGCCGAGTATAAAAGTAGTAATTCCACATTAAGAAAGGAATTATCTGGGTTTTGGGCAATTGATTCTTCCAAGGTAATGCGATCTACTAAAGAACCATATATTCTTCCTAGGCATATTGAACAAGCATTTTTTTATAAAAACACAGATGCTCACCCTTGGTGGCAAGTCATTCATGTTCAACCTAGAGCTAGGTCATTGTTTGAACAGTTTATTGTTAGAGAGATCAAAGAAAGTCCTCTTGATGATTCAGCATCAGATACTGATACATCAACATCGGAAAGAGAAATTAGAATCATTATAAGTGATAATGATACTAATCTTTTTGATGAAGAGGATAATTCTCTACATGTTGATTCTACTGATGAGGAAGAGGAATTACTAGAAATCGATATTAATCCATCAATAGATGATGTGACTCATGAGAACATAGATTTAACAATAGAAGAAATAAATGAAATCAATAAGGATAATGAAGATGAGACTATATTGATGTCTTACCAAAATGATGGCAATAATGAAAACATATGAGTAGATTAGATAGTAAATTCTACTCTAGTTATCGATCAATAACTTGAAGCTTCTGAATGGATATCAGATAATAGATTTTTTATTCAACTTGAATAACGATGAATCCTACTAGAGAGATGAAATCATGTTCTTTTAAGTTAGAACATGAAGCTCGAGGGTATGCCTAATTATTTTATATATAGCTTTATCTTTGAGGAGCAAATTTTTATCATGTATGTATGCATATGTGTGTGTGTATTAATGTGTATTATATGTATACATATCGTATGCATATATATGTATTTCATGTATATATATGTGTGTGCATGTGTGTGATATATGTATACATGTGTTAGTATGCATATGTGTATATATGCATATGCATTTATGTAAAATATTCATGTATTCATGTAATATATGCAAGTGTTTATAATTGTGTACATGTATATATGTATATGTGTCTATGTGTAAATGTGTACATGTAAATATGTATGCATGTATATATATATTTATGTGTGCATGTAGGCATGTATATGTAATGTGTACATGTATATATGTATATGTGTCTATGTGTAAATGTGTACATGTAAATATGTATGCATGTATATATATATATATTTATGTGTGCATTTAGGCATGTATGTGTGATGCATAATATATCTACTCCATTTTATATTTATGTATGTGTATCTACATGATGTGTATATAACTTTATATATATTATGATCCTCGTTGATTCGAGTAGCTATATATAGAGGCATAAGGTTGGGAGGAGAGACATCTCTCTAGTAGGACGTCGGAGGAATAGATGCAATGTGTACATATACTTCAATCATATGGCTAAAAGGTTGAATTAGAGTTTTTAAATTAGGGGTTTTAAAACCCTAATATCAAAATTAGTGTTTTCAAATTAGGATTTTTGAAATAGGATTGATTTATTTATTTATTTATTTGTGCGTATGCATGTGTTGTGTATGTATGTGTATCTATATGTGTGTATGTATGTGTTGTGTGTGTGTGTGTATGCATGTGTATATGTATATATGCATGTAAATATGATTATATGAGTCTATGTGTGTGTACATATGATTATGCATGTGTATGTGTATGTGAGTATGTGTATGTGTCTATGTGTATTCATTATATGTGTGTAACGCATGCATGTGTATGTGTGTGTAAAAATGTGCATGTATGTGTGTGTGTGTAAAAATGTGCATGTATGTGTGTGTGTGTAAAAATGTGCATGTATGTGTGTGTATGTATAAATGTGCATGTATGTGTATATGTGTGTAAATGTGCATGTATGATGTATATGTGTGTGTATGCGTGTATTTGTACCTCTAGTTTCACTCGTTTTTTTTTTGTCTCTCTCTCTCATATACATACAGACATACATACATAAACACACATACTCATATCCACATATATATACATAAAAGCAATGCGTACCGTGCATTATCGCGACGATGAGCCATAAGTGTCCGCATCTCTTTTAGACACCACTTATGTGACCATCCTATCCCAAACTCTATCTCAAGTGAACTAAGTACGTATTTTTAATCCCTCTCATCATGCTTACTACAAAAATAAAAAAATCATGTAAATAAAACATAAGATATTTATTTCAATTTATATGTAAAATTTATACTTACTTCCACGATAAGTGGACAAGGCGCAGGTAAGAGTCGCATAATGCCTGCATTCTTCTCTTGAACTCCAATCCATTCCCTATGTACACAATGTTCCCCTCTGGCTCTATATCGCACTCTAGCCCTAAGGTGCCTATGCATGTCCTCATAGGCAACTCTGCTCTGCTATCATGATCTGGAGGTGGTATAGGTGTCCTGAAAATAGATAAATAAAACTAAATAAAAATATGTGTTATAATATCATTAAAAAAGTTTATGAAAAAAAAAACATACCTATGAGCAGATAGCTGTCTTCCTGCATGTGGAGCCGCAGAAGAGCCCTCCTCTGATCGCGAGGTAAGCATCTGGATCGTATAATACAGCTCATCATCAGACATCTCTGAGTACTCATGCATGATGACCCCTAGAGTATCAGACGAAACTTTTGCTCTCATAAGACTTTTTATGAGAGTGAGTTTCGCCTTTCTCTCTCTACTAGGATCCATAACTTTCTCTCTCTACGAGGATCCATAATACCTAACATATAAAACAAAATGGGTTAGAAATCAATATATATATGTGTACATATGTATGTGTGTATATGTGAGTGTATGTATGCATATGCATGTGCATTATGTATGCATGCATGTGTATGTGTGTGTATGTGTCTCTATGTGTGTGTATGCATATATATGTGTGTATGTCTATGCATATATATGTGTGTATGTGTCCATGTGTGTGTATGTGTGTGTGTGTGTCTATGTGTGTATGTGTGTGTCTGTGTGTATATACGTGTGTATCTGTATATATGTTTCTATGCATTTGTATGCATGTGTGTGTATGTGTTTGTATATGTTTGTATGTCTGTGTATGCATGTAAGTATGTATGTATGCATATGTGTGTGTATATGTGTGTATGTTTGTGTATACATGTAAGTATGTATGTGTGCATATGCATATGCATTGTGTATGCATATGTATGCATGTATGTGTATGTGTGTGTATGTCTCTTTATGTGTGTGTGTGTGTCTCTCTCTCTCTACGTGTGTGTGTATGTGTGTATATGGATCTGTGTGTATGTGTGTATGCATGTAAGCATGTATGTATGCATATGCGTGTGTACGTGTGTGTGTATGTGTGTGTGTCTCTATGTGTGTATGTGTGTGTATGCATGTCTATGTTATGTGTATGCATGTGCATTATGTATGCATAAGTATGCATATGTGTGTGTGTGTGTCTATGTGTGTGTATGTGTATGCATGTATCTATGCATATGCATGTGCATTATGTATGCATATGTATGCATATATGTGTGTGTATGCATGTAAGTATGTATGTATGCTTATGTATATGCATTATGTATGCATATGTATGCATTTATGTGTGTGTATGTCCCTCTATGTGTGTGTATGTGTGTGTGTGTGTCTATGTGTGTATGTGTATGTGTGTATGTATGTGTATGTGTGTGTGTCTATGTGTGTATGTGTATGTGTATATGCATGTGTATGTGTGTGTATGCATGTAAGCATGTATGTATGCATATGCATGTATGTGTGTATGTGCATATGTGTGTGTATCTATATATATGTGTCTGTATGCATGTGTATGTGTGTGTAAATGTGTGTGGATGTGTGTGTGTGTGCAAGTGTGTGTGTATATTTGTGTGTATGTGTATGTGTGTGTGTGTGTCTATGTGTGTATGTGTGTGTGTCTATGTGTGTATATACGTGTGTATCTATATATACATGTCAGTGTGCATGTGTATGTGTGCGTGTAAATGTGTATGGATGTGTGTGTAAGTGTGTATGTGTCTATGAGTGTGTATGTGTTTATGTGTGTGTATGTGTCTATGTGTGTGTATGTGTTTATGTGTGTATGTGTGTATGTGTATGCATGTATGTATGCATATGTGTGTGTATGCATTAAGTATGTGTATGTATGCATGTGCATTATGTATGCATATGTGTGTGTATGCATGTAAGTATGTATGTATGCATATGCATATGCATTATGTATGCATATGTATGCATGTATGTGTATGTGTGTGGATGTCTCTCTATGTGTCTGTATGCATATATATGTGTGTGTGTGTATGTGTGTGCGTGTGTATGTGTGTACGCATGTGTATCTGTGTGTATGCATCATTATGTGTGTATGTGTCTGTGTGTATGTGTGTGTGTCTATGTGTATGTGTGTATGTGTCTGTTGATGGGGGAAGTATCTCAACCCCTAAGCAACGATGAAGCGCGAATGACCTCCACAGGTATCCTTCTTTGACCTCTGCACACCAAAAATGCTCTTACTCAGAGCTTATGCAGAGAACTCCAGTGAGCTTTTGTAGACCTGTAGTAGACACCAAGGGCTTTCCAACAAAACAAACTTCACTTGAAATGGATGCTTACACAAAGAGAAACAATGTCTACAACATGAGCTAGTTGAATGCTCACAACTGCTAGTCAAGCAGAGACCTCACTTCACTCCAGCAAACTTTTCTCAGAGATTATACAGAGAATGAATCTCAAACTTAAGTCAACTTTAGAGGACTCTAATAGCTACCCAATGACACCAAAATCATAGCAAATGGATACATAGAGAAGGAGAACCAGCCCTTACAACAGAGAGCAAAATATTTCCAACAGAGCCTACACAAAGAGAGAGATATCAATCACACAACTTCACTAAATGGAATGTTGCTCCCAGCTTACTCAGAGAATGCTCCAGAGAATTGGTAAGCATAAAATAGACTCTTATAGCTATCCAATGAGACAAGAATTACATCAAATGGATACCATATGAGGGAGAACCAATGCTAACAACTCAGGGGTAGAGAGTTGCAACACTGCCTGCGCACACACATAGATATGCCTACTAAAAGAAAACAAACAAGCAAGCAAGGGGGTTGCTTAAGCAAGGGGCTTGCTTATCACAACTCCAGCACTTAGTGCTCACTTTACATGAGCTAAAACTCCAAGAAGATGGCCCAAAAGAAGTCAGGATACATGCTCCTTTTATAGTGAGAGGTGTGCCCCTAAAATCTAGGAACTACCTTTCCAAATCAGCCTCCTAACTTGGAGGAATTAGTTGAGATGACTTGGGGAGTGGTTGAGTGACTTTTCTTGATGGAATCTCGTGGATTTTGGCTTCCTTTGATTGCTCCACATGTCCATAAAAGATTCCCCACGAATTTTTAGCTTGAAGCTTGACTTTTAACACTCCCCCTCAAGCTTCAATTCTTCATCCTCATCCAAGCTCCTTCATGTTGATGCATTGCTTGAATTTTGAAATCTTCATCCCATCCAAAGCTTTTGTAAACATGTCCGCAACTTGGTCCTTAGTACCAATATGATGTACTGAAACTTCCTTGGATATCACCTTTTCCCTTATGAAGTGATAGTGCACTTCAATATGCTTGGTTCTAGCATGATAGGCAGGGTTCGATGCTAGATGAATGCTACTCATGTTGTCACAAAAAATTGGATATGTGTCAACCTGCAAATTAAGCTCCATAAATAACTTCTTAATCCACATTAGCTCACATGTGACTTGAGCCAAAGCTCTATACTCAGCCTCGGTGGAAGATAATGCCACCGTGGGTTGCTTCTTTGAAATCCATGAGATGATCTTGCTACCTAGCATGACTAGGTAACCACTTGTACTCCTTCTATCTTCCTTCGAACCGGCCCAATCGGCATCGGAATAAGCTTTGACCTGCATATCATCATCAAATGAGTAGAACAATCCTTCATTTATAGTGGCTTTGAGATATCGCAACATTCTTCTTGCAGCTTGCAAGTGTGTAGTCCTTGGACTATGCATAAATTGTGATAACACTCCAACTCCATATGCTATGTCAGGCCTGGTTATTGTGGCATAATTGAAAGAGCCTACAATAGATCGATACAAAGTTACATCCTCTAATGGCTCTCCATCAATGGAGCTTAGCTTTACATTAACTTCCATGGGATTTGAAATAGGCTTGCAATGTAGCATCCCAAACCTCTCAAGTAGGTCTAGAATATACTTCCTTTGTATGAGCATAATACCTTCTTCTTTGTATACAACTTCAATGCCAAGAAAATACCTAAGATCTCCAAGATCAGAGATCCTAAACTCCTTTCCAAGCTTTGCCTTGATCTCCTCAATGCCCTTTGTATCATTACCTGTAATGATAAGATCATCTACATACACACACATGTAGACCACAAGTTCTCCTCTTTGTTTGATGAAGAGAGATGGATCCGCCTTGCATTGATTGTAACCACATTTGATCAAATAGTCCACCAATCTTTGGTTCCAAGCCCTTGGAGCTTGCTTTAGGCCATAAAGTGCCTTCTTCAACCTACAAACATGATGTGGAAACTCTTTATGAACAAAACCTAGTGGTTGCTCCATGTATACCTCTTCTTCCAAGTCTCCATTGAGAAAGGCATTCTTGATATCCAATTGGAAGAGCTTCCATCCTTTGCTAGCAGCCATTGCAATGAGTGTCCTAATGGTGCTCATCTTTGCCACGGGGCTGAATGTCTCTTCAAAGTCCACTCCATAGGTTTGTGCAAAACCCTTGGCCACCAATCTTGCTTTGAACCTAGAAATAGATCCATCTGAATTCCTCTTTACTTTATACACCCACTTATTACCTATTACCTTCATGTTCTCCTTCTTGGGCACTAGAGTCCATGTTTGATTTTCCTCAAGTGCGTCGATCTCTTCTTGCATTGCCTCTCTCCATTCGGTGTACCTGCTTGCATCTTCATAGCAATCGGGCTCATGATCTTCTACTACTTTGTTCATATATGCATAATGTCTTGCCATGTATGAATCATAAGTAAACCTTTGAGTTGGATACTTAACTCTAGAAGACTTCCTTTCTTCACCTTTTGGAGGAATAAACCTCCTTTGCCTTGGGAACTTGATCTCTTTCTTTGACGTGGCTTCTTTCTCCATCATGTGTCCTTCATCATCTTCAACTTCATTACCTTCTTCATCCAACTCCACCAATGTTGCTTTGCCTTTGTTGATTGATTGTGCTTCATAGCTTGATGAAGATCTCCCCCTCCATGGTGAGTTCATGCTTGAACTATCTTCATTGATGGAACACCTTGGGCCGCTTAGCTCTAGGTCGATTTGTTCTTCATCATGTCCATGCTTTTCTTCTTCATAGTCCTGCATACAATCATACTTCTTATACCAAGGGAGTAGCTCATCAAATGCTACATCCCTTGATATCCTCAAGTCCTTTGTATTTGGGTTGAAGCACCTGTAACCTTTATGATCATTTGAATATCCTAGAAACACACACTTTTCTGCCTTTGGTTGTAGCTTGTGCCTCAATTCACTTGGCACATGTACATAACAAGTACATCCAAATATCTTCAAGTGGGAAAGATCAGGTTTCTTACCATAATAGGCTTGATATGGTGTCAAGCCATGGATCCCTGAGGTAGGAGCCCTATTCATTAGATACACGGCGGTATTTGCTGCATCACTCCAAAACATGTTAGGTACATTCATCTCATTAAGCATTGCTCTAGCGATCTCGGCAATGTATCTATTCTTTCTCTCTGCTACTCCATTTTGTTGGGGTGTGTACCTACATGTTACTTGCCTCTTGATGCCTTGATCCATTAAAAAATCAGAAAACTCATTTGAGAAATATTCTCCCCCTCCATCGGACCTTAGCTTCTTGATATATGTACCTGTTTCCTTCTCTACCATTGCCTTGAATGCTTTGAAACATGTAAACACATCTGATTTGTTTTTTTATGAAATAAACCCAAACCATCCTTGTGCAATCATCTATAAAAGTGACAAAGTACTTGTTACCTCCAATGGATTGCTCTTTCGTTGGCCCCCACACATCTGTATGTATCAACTCCAATGGATGTTGGCTTATGTAGCCACTCTTCTTGAATGGAAGTCTCGCTTGCTTCCCTAGTTGACAAGATTCACATAAATGCTTCATACCTTGTCCTTGGAAGTTGGGAAGACCTTCAACCAGCCTCTTGAATTGCATTTCCTTCATTCTTTGTATGTTGATGTGACCTATCCTCTTGTGCCACAAGTCCAACTCCGAAATCCTCTTGTTTCCATATGTGAAGTAGACATGTTGAGTAGAATGAGAATTTACCTCCAAAGTGAAGAGTTTCCCTTGCTTCTTTCCTCTTGCTATGACCTTGTAACCTTGCTTAGGGTTCTCCACAAAGCATCCACCTTTGTTGAACCTTACTTGATAGCCTCTTTCAACCATTTGCCCAACGGACACCAAGTTCTTTGTGATGGTAGGTACATGCAAGACATCCTTGAGACATCTTCCTTCCTCCTTGTCATCCAAAGCTACATCTCCAACATGGGAGATCTCATGGGCTGTATCATCACCTGTTTCTACATGTCCTTTACCTTTGGGAGCATGTAGATTAGTAAACCAAGAAGCATTGCAACTCATATGGTTGCTACATCCACTATCAATATACCAAGTGTTATCTACTTTGCTTGAATTCCCATTCATGTGCATCATCAAGAGATTGTCATTTTCTGAACTTGTAGAAGCATAATTACCTTGGCCTTTGTATGAAGAACCTTGATTATAGTTCCTTTGGTTTCCTCCTTGGTAGCAATCTCTAGCATAGTGGCCAAACTTGCCACATATGTAACATCCTTCGCCATCTTGATTCCTGTTTTGTTGATGTCGTCCTCCTCTTCCTCTTGATCTTCCTCTCCCTCTTTGTGATGAGGTGCCTTGGTCATGTCCTTGATTTCTTGAGTGGCCTTGCCTTCCTCCAAACCTTCCTTTGCCCCTTCCTTGTCCTTGTCTTCCTTTGCCCCTTTGATTACCTGCATAGAAAACTTGTGCATCTTTGCTTTTAGTTGAACTTCCACCTATGTTCATTTCTTCGGTGACCATGAGAGCAACCAATTGCTCAAAATCGGGAAGATTATCCCTTACATAAACTGAAGTGGTAAAGGGTTTCCACTTCTCATCATCTCTCAAACCATTGAGAGTATAAGCCACAAGATCGTCATCGTCTACGTGGCTTCCAATGGATCCCAATGCATCTGATAACTCCTTGACCTTAAGTATGTAGTCATTTATGCTACTCCCTGAGCTCTTCCTAAGGTTGTTGAGCTCATTCTTGAGTTGGATCTTCCTTGCTTTGGTGCTTGTTGAATAAAGCCTTTCAAGTGTCTCCCATACCTTCATGCTTGAATCCAGGTCTTGGATATGGCCGATCATGCTATTGCTAATGTGTTGGGAAAGAATAAAGATAACCCTCTTGTCTCTTTCATTCCATTCCCTAAAGGCCCTTCTCTGGTCATTGGTTGGATTCTCATCCAACCTAGGTCTTGGTTCACTTCCACTAATCAACCCCCAAAGGCCCTTGCCCATAAGATAGTTGGAGACCCTAAATCTCCATGGTTGATAGTAACCTTTGTCTAGCTTTTCAATTTGAGTGTTGAAGTCTCCCATATCTAGTCTTTGATACTTGACCTAGCCCTTGGCTAATGCTCCAATGTGTGTAAAATGAAAATGAGGCTCTGAGGTTACCTCAATCCAAAGCTTTCCTTAGATGGACACCTTGTGCTCTTGCAAATTTGAGTAGAATAGCTCCCCCTTGATGTGAGCTACCTCCAAGAAGCTTTTGTTGATGCAACTCTTCAACCACCAACTCCAAGAGGTCTTCTTGCTTGTATGTGATACCTCCAAGATGCCCAAATGCTCTGATACCACTGATGGGGGAAGTATCTCAACCCTTAAGCAACGATGAAGCGCGAATGACCTCCACAGGTATCCTTCTTTGACCTCTGCACACCAAAAATGCTCTTACTCAGAGCTTATGCAGAGAACTCCAGTGAGCTTTTGTAGACCTGTAGTAGACACCAAGGGCTTTCCAACAAAACAAATTTCACTTGAAATGGATGCTTACACAAAGAGAAACAATGTCTACAACATGAGCTAGTTGAATGCTCACAACTGCTAGTCAAGCAGAGACCTCACTTCACTCCAGCAAACTTTTCTCAGAGATTATACAGAGAATGAATCTCAAACTTAAGTCAACTTTAGAGGACTCTAATAGCTACCCAATGACACCAAAATCATAGCAAATGGATACATAGAGAAGGAGAACCAGCCCTTACAACAGAGAGCAAAATATTTCCAACAGAGCCTACACAAAGAGAGAGATATCAATCACACAACTTCACTAAAATGAATGTTGCTCCCAGCTTACTCAGAGAATGCTCTAGAGAATTGGTAAGCATAAAATAGACTCTTATAGCTATCCAATGAGACAAGAATTACATCAAATGGATACCATATGAGGGAGAACCAATGCTAACAACTCAGGGGTAGAGAGTTGCAACACTGCCTGCGCACACACATAGATATGCCTACTAAAAGAAAACAAACAAGCAAGCAAGGGGGTTGCTTAAGCAAGGGGCTTGCTTATCACAACTCCAGCACTTAGTGCTCACTTTACATGAGCTAAAACTCCAAGAAGATGGCCCAAAAGAAGTCGGGATACATGCTCCTTTTATAGTGAGAGGTGTGCCCCTAAAATCTAGGAACTACCTTTCCAAATCAGCCTCCTAACTTGGAGGAATTAGTTGAGATGACTTGGGGAGTGGTTGAGTGACTTTTCTTGATGGAATCTCGTGGCTTTTGGCTTCCTTTGATTGCTCCACATGTCCATAAAAGATTCCCCACGAATTTTTAGCTTGAAGCTTGACTTTTAACATCTGTGTGTATGTGTGTGTGTCTATGTGTATGTGTGTGCGTCTATGAGTGTGTATGTGTTTATGTGTGTGTATGTGTCTATGTGTGTGTATGTGTCTATGTGTGTATGTGTATGCATGTATGTATGCATATGTGTGTGTATGTGTGTGTATGCATTATGTATTCATATGTGTGTGAATGCATTATGTATGTGTATGTATGCATGTGCATTATGTATGCATATGTGTGTGTATGCATTATGTATGTGTATGTATCCATGTGCATTATGTATGCATATGTGTGTGTATGCATGTAAGTATGTATGTATGCATATGCATATGCATTATGTATGCATGCATGTGTATGTGTGTGCATGTCTCTCTATGTGTGTGTATGCATATATGTGTGTATGTGTGTGTGTGTATTTGTGTGCGTATGCATGTGTATGTGTGTGTATGCATCATTATGTGTGTATGTGTCTATGTGTGTATGTGTGTGTGAATATGTGTGTGTGTATGTGTGTGTGTGTCCATGTGTATGTGTGTGTGTCTATGAGTGTGTATGTGTTTATGTGTGTGTGTATGTGTGTGTGTATGTGTCTATGTCTGTATGTGTATGCATGTATATATGCATATGTGTGTGTATGCATTATGTATGCATTATGTATGCATTATATATGCATATGTGTGTGTATGCATTATGTATGTGTATGTATGCATGTGCATTATGTATGCATATGTGTGTATGCATATATGTGTGTGTGCATGTATGTGTGTGTATGCATGTATATGTGTGTGTGCATGTATGTGTGTGTATGCATGTATATGTGTGTGTATGCATCATTATGTGTGTATGTGTGTATATGTGTGTGTATGTGTGTGTGTGTGTGTCTATGTGTATGTGTGTGTGTATGTGTGTATATGTGTGTGTGTATGCATATGTATGTGTGTGTGTGTGTGCGTGCATACCTGGCTTCAACGATAAATCCTTGCTCTCTCTCGCTCTCTCTCTCTCTCGTGCTCTCTCTCTCTCTCTCTCTCTCTCTCTCTCTCTCTCTCTCTCTCTCTCTCTCTCTCTCTCTCTCTCGCTCTCTCGCGTCCAAATCCCGACACAAATGTGTCGAGAGAAATCGATTTTTTTTTTTTTAACATTCCAGAGCGTCGCTTATGCGACACTTTGGAACACAGGACATTGCTTATGCGACGCTAAAACATCACAGTCAATTTGCCAACATCACAAATAATGTCGCTAGTTAGCGGTGCTATTTGCAACGCATACTTTTAGCGTTGCATACGCGATGCTACCATCGCTTATGCGACAAAGGTTCATTAAAAAAAATCCAAAAATAGGACCATCACGTATGTAATGCTAGTGTCGCATAAGCGACGAATCCCGTTTTTTTTTCTCAATTCGTGGGTGTCACTATGCCCCCTATTTCTTGTAGTGCTGGCAATTTGGTTGGAGAGTCGTAGTTCATTCTCTCAAGCATAGAAGTTAGGTTCTCACATTGGTATCATAACTTTGATGGGTGCCTACACATGCATTTGAAGCTTCCGCTCGGCCTCTCTACTCTCTATTTTGTCTCTGTTGGCAACATTATATGTATGATATTTTATGCTACTTCATTCCCATCATCTTTAACATGTGGTATCAGAGCCACACTATTTGGGGCATGAAGTCACATCCCAAGAGACCTTGAAGTATGCTCCATAGTCCATTCTGCCATTGAAGAGAGTGGTGCTTAGTGTCATGGTACTCATTCTCGTCAATGTATTGTGACATAGGAGCTTGAGAATGTGAAGAGGTGTGTGACGAAGCATTTCTTTCTAGCTTCTCCCTATTGTGGTATCCCCATCGTCATTCAACATCTTTTGAGTAGGTGCTCTATATAACTCTTTTAAATCCTCAGGGACATTTTCTAATTGATGTTTTCATCTATTGACTCCTTCTATAGAGAGTTACAAAAAATGGAAAAGAGCATTAGACTCAAAAGTGAGCAGACCATGAAATGGGAAAACTCACATGGATTAGAGTGAGCTTACCAAGATTGTGAAGTGGGACCTTCAAGCTTCTAACCTAGTACAAAGTGGAGGAGAGGACCTTCTTATATAGATTTGGAGGAGGCTATCCAAAGTACACAATATGTGGGATAATTCCCCTTGAAGGAGAATGAATACAAGGTAGATGAAAATGATGATGTACCCAAATGCAACTAATGAATTTGAAAGGGGGTGTCTCTTAGATACAGAATGGAGATGCACTCATACAGATACAATAGGAAATGGATGTACATGAAATCATGTCATCAACATCCCCTTTTGTAGCTCCATCTTAGACTAGTTGAATCCTATAGAGATCCACCAAGCACTAGAGAGAAATTGGAGGTAGAGACTTAATGAACATGTCTGCCAAGTTCTCCTGAGAAATACACTATTCTAGAGTTATCTCTTGAGATATGATCTTCTTGCGAATGAAATGTTATTGGATCTTGATGTGTTTGGTTCGAGCATGGAAGGCTCGAATCTTGGCAATGGCCAAGGAAGGCTGACTATCGATGTTGATGCATGTAGGATTATCCTGCAAAATAGCATTGTCAGATAATAAATGACAAAGCCATATGTCCTCACATGCTTCAAAATTGGATGCTTGGTACTCATGCTATGTGGATGAAAGTAGGCTTCTTCTTACTTGCACAAGATATAGGCCTTGAGCCAAACAATAACATATACCCTAAATTGGAACCTCGAGAATCAGGATCGACAAACCAATATGAATAAGAATACCTAGTGAGATCAATGCCCCCTATGATGTAGTGTGAGGGCAAGGTAGCCAAGTAACATCTAAGGAACTTGCTAGTGTTTCTTATGAGGCTAACGGTCAAAGGAACACCCACTACATATGTAATGTTAGGTCTAGTGTTGGTTGGAAAGAGCTAACAACTCTTTTGTGCATTATACCCAAGCATTTGCAATAGAGTGAGATTATTGGAACATCCTATCTTTTGCCTACTCATGAGTGTGTGTGTGCATGTATGTGTGCATGTATGTGTGCACCCATGTGCGTGACATACAGACAAATATAAAGACGAAGAAAGACAAAGAGAAGCAGAAATAAAACATTCAGAAAATCAAGCCTTATTGAAGGGACAAATTCACGCCTGTAATATAAGGTGTAGAAACTTCCAGAATTACGAGTTTGAATCTCGGATCAAAATGTATATAAGAGAGAGAGCATAGAACCGGAATAAGAAGTGAGAATAGAAGAGCGTATATAGAGAGTGCATATAGAAATTGAGGAAGAAGAAGACGCCAAAGATTGCGTATGTAGAGATGAATAGTAAAACCTGAACTGTCAGGTATTCATATGAGAGAGATGGTAAGGAATAACTACTCAGAGTAGGAGAGTTTTCCATAGCTATGAGCAAAGTGAGGCCAAGCTATTTTGTACACATCTTCTCTAATAGAAAACACATGTTCATGTGGAAGATTGAGCGCATTCTTCGTATGTGAAGAAATCTAAGTGATTTCATGTTATTGTGAAAGTTAGTTAACAGTTACAGTTTTCTTAGTAAACATTTTCCGGTACTTCTCAGAGTTAGATCTCGTAACACAGTGTAAAGATTTTCATGAGTGATAGCTCATCTTGAAGCTAGGAGTCTCAACTATAAGTTGATCAAATGAGTTTTGTGAAACGGGACAAGTACACAGTACAAAGTCTGACCGGAAAAAGGCATCCTGAACTGGTGAAGTTTTTCTTAAACATCAGAAAGAGTTCAATTACTGAAGGAAGCTCATGTATTACTTCCTTACTTCATCAACAATCATTTGAAGTAATCACAAACAGAATTGCAGTTGATTCCGGTAAGATTCCGGTAAGATTACGGTGACATTCCGGTAATAGTCCGGTGAAGTTCCGGTGAATTTTTGGTGAGTTCAAAATATAGTTTTGGCACAGTTAAGTAACGAAAAGATTATCTAACTGTAAGCAAACACAGTAGTGTAAAGTCTGAAGTAAATAAGTTCAGAATTAAAGCTTGAAGGAAACGTGAAGCTTTCTGTAAAGTGAATTTTCAGTTTTCACTAAATACAGTTATAAAGTTTTCAGTTTCAGAAGATTGCTAAGCTACTGATGATTATAGAGGTGTTCTAATATCACTCTAGCTTAGTTCTAGTTGAGTCGTGGCAATTTTTTGCAGTCTTGTTAGTGAATAAGCTTTTGTCACGAAATCAACAAGTGTTATCAGAGCAGAAAGGTTCTGAAGAGCAAAAAAGGTTTCTCAGAAGTAGAAACGGAAGGAAAGATACAAGAGAATTCGAAGAACTTTCACAAGGAAGGTGAAAGCTAAGTGATCAACAAAAAATGGCATCAAGAAACCTTCCGAAGTAAGTCTCAAGGGTAAAGGTTTGTAAAAGGCCAAACCTTTTAACAGTTACACTCACCGGAAGTAATAGAAACAAGAAGATTATGGCATATCATATCTCTATTGACAAATTGGACAGAGATAATTATCCCGCATGGGTAATGTGCATGTAAGCTTTACTTATGAGTAAAGACTTAATGATATATGTGACAGGAGAAGAAAAGAAGCCGGATTTTGAAGACGGCAGTCAACCGAAGAAAGAAGAATTAGAAGCCTTGAAATTGTGGCAGAAGAAAGATGTAACGACACGAGCTTATATCTACAATACAGTTACAGATCATCTACTACCTCATATTAGAGGTGTGGAGAAAGCAGAAGATATATGGAGTGCTTTGGAAGATCATTTCCAAAATACGACGAAAGCTAGAAAGGCTAGCTTATGGTCAGAGTTTACAACGTTCAAGAAAAAGCAAAGTCAAAGCATTAGTGATTATGTCACTAAGATGAAAGACTTGGCGGACAGTCTTGGATCGATTAATGAAGATATCGAAGACCACAGGTTAATAGCACAAGTGCTTGTAGGTTTGAGAGGAGATGAAAGGTGGAAACCTTTCGTACTCTCAACTGAACTGTCTTTAAATCATTTTGTACCAGATGTAAATCAGTTGCTTGGACTAATGTCTATGTTTGAGCAAGATTTGAAGAGAGATGGAGATAAAGGACATAGTTCGGCTATGTATGCAAAGAATAAGAAGAAAGGTGATAAAGGTAAAGAAAAAGATGAAGAAGAAGTGACTGCTCAAGCAAATTATGCAAGAGGAAGAGGTAACGTCAGAAAAAGAGGTAAAGGAAGAGGTAATCGACTAACAACAAGAAGAGTTGTTGGATCTGTGGATTAAGCAATCATTTGGCTCATGATTGCTGGCATAATTCTCAAGGATCAAGTCAGAATCAGAACAATAACAGTAGAGGCAGAAGCGGAAGATATCGAAGAGGTAGACAAAGCCAAAGAGGCGGATATGGTAGAGGTGGAGCAAGAAGTTGGGGACAGAATCAGTCTCACAACACTACCTACTACAACTATGCGAATGATACGTAGAATGATGATCATACGATGTTGATGATGAACTCGATAAGTGTGTCAGAAAATGAAGACCTCATGGTATTCTATATTGACTATGGTTGTTCAAATCATTTGTCAGGAAATATAGAATTGTTATCAGAACTTGAAGGAGGTATTTCAAATCATACAATACAGACAGGTGATAACACAAAACATAATGTAAGGTCAATTGGAAAGGTAAAGTGTAAGAATGGAGCTGACCTACTAACAAATGTTTTGTATGTTCCAACAATCCTGAAAAATCTGATCAGCGTGGGTCAAATAGTAGAAAAAGGTTTTCAAGTCAGGTTTACAAATGAAGGAGTATTTGTTGAAGATCCAGAGAATGGATACAATCAGATTGTCCATGGTAAAAAGGAAGGTAGACTTTTTACTCTTAAAGTACAAGGAAATGATGGTCAAGCCTTGATCACACATGGTGATGAAGTATTCACAGAGTTAGACCTCTGGCATAAGAGGTTAGGACATTTTAATGAAACGGGAATCAAAACTATGGTGGAGAAACAATCCGTGAGAGGATTACCAAATATGAAGAATCAACATATGATTCACAAGTGTGAAGCCTGTCAGATGGGAAAAGCCCACAGGTTACCATTTCAGAAGAAGGGGTACAAACACAATGGTGTGTTAGAACTCATACATACAGATGTATGGGGACCAACAAAAGAAGGATCTATCAGCAGCTCAAGGTATTATGTTCTTTTTATTGATGATGCAACAAGATGTATAACTCTTTATGTTTTAAAAGAGAAGTCAGAAGTATTTGAAGCTTTCAGGCATTTTCATGCATATGTTGAAAGACTTACATGATAGAAACTCAAAAGACTAAGGTCTTATGGAGGAGGAGAATATTTTTCTCAAGAGTTCAATGATTATCTGTGGAATGCAGGTATCAAAAGAGAAATAACTTGCAGGTATACACCACAAAAAAATGGAGTAGCAGAAAGAAGAAACCGAACTCTAGTTGAGTTTGCAAGAGCAATGCTAAAGGAGAAGAATTGTCCAAATTATCTTTGGGCTAAGGCTGTAAATACAGCTACATATCTGGTAAATAGATTACCATGTACAGCTTTAAATGGGATGACCCCTTATGAAGCTTGGTGGGGCAAGAAACCAACACTTGATCATTGTAAAGTGTTTGGATCAGTTGCTTATGCTTATGTACCATCACAACTCAGACATAAGCTTGAACCAAAAGCTGAAAAATATGTGTTCATTGGATATGATGAAAAGCAGATGGGTTATAGGTTATGGAGTCCTCTAACCAAACAGTTTACTGTTTCCAGAGATGTGACATTTGATGAAGGAAAGAGCTGGTATACAGATAAAGAGCATAGTGTTGAAAGATTTGAAGAAGAGATAAGAAGAAAAGAAAAAGGAAAATCACATATGCAGGTGAATGAAGATGAAGAGCATATGTAGGCAAGTACGTCCAAGATTGGATCAGGTATGAGAAACAAAGATGAACCAAGATGTGATGAAGATGTGTATTCAGATACACATGAAGAATATGAGCTAAGAAGGTCGAACAGAGTAAGGAAACAACCAACAAGGTATTCCTATGACACTTCTTATTTGACTTAGAAAAACTATGCTTACTTAGTAAAGGAAGATGAAGAACCTCATAATTACGGTGAAGCAAAAGGTAAGAAACAATGGGAAGAAGAAATGAAGGAGGAATTCAATGCGCTGGAAGAGAACAAGACTTGGGAACTTGTTCCAAAATCAAATGGTAAGAAAGTGATTGGAAATAAATGGGTTTACAAAGTTAAAAAACTTGCAGATGGAAGGATAGCCAGATACAAAGCTAGATTGGTGGTCAAAGGCTATGCTCAGACACATGGCATAGATTATGATGAGACGTTTAGTCTGAAGTATTTCGATGGCGATGCACCACAGTGCGCTCTCCTTCTCGAGAGCTCCACGACGATATGCTCGGAGTAGAAAACCGAGCTCCTAAGGCCGCACACAGTACTCCGCACAGAGGCTATAGAATATGCAGAAAACATAGTACACAGGGAGCACAAAGACAGACTTCTTAGGTCTTACAAATGCGGTCGAACTTACAGTCTGTGACTGACTAGGCCACTATATGTTTTATTAAAGAACATATACAAAGAAGTGTCCGGTGGCCATTTGGCCTTTCACATGGACACTAACGGTAACAATCTCCCACTAAAGGCCAATATGGCCAGAGTAACTATGGGAGAAAAAATAAACAATGATAAAGAATACCTGAGTGTAAGTATACAAACTATACCTCCCACCTGATGGGCATGTTACACAGTATACAAGTGACTACGTAATATCAAGAATCAAGTAACCCCCATCAAGTGACAACAGTGTCGAAAGCTATCCTGTGGTAGAGCTTTAGTCAAAGCATCTGCAGCATTATCTCGAGTGTGAACCTTCTCAAGAATAATGCTCTGCCCAAAAACCTTGTGAGAGGTTTGCATGATGCAACATAGAAACTACTCTATCTTGAATAGTTCTATTCATCCTCTCAGCTACACCATTCTGTACTGGGGTATAAGGAGCTGTAAACTCTCTACGAATCCCTCTAGACTGACAGAAAAGGCTGAATTCATGTGAGGTATACTCACCCCCATTATCTGAACGTAAGGCCTTAAGCTTAGTTCCGTCTCAACTGAAGCAAGCCATTTTCTGAAAGTAGGGAATACATCATCCTTTGATTTGATAGGATATACCCAGACTTTTCTAGTAGCATCTTCTATGAAAGTGACAAAGTAAAGAGAACCACCTAAGGACCTAGTGGGCATAAGACCACACACATCTGTATGAACAAGATCTAAGGGCTGAATTGAAGAGTCAACGTGCGTTCTATGCACATTTCTGGTTTACTTTCCATATTGACAATGCTCACAAAATGAAAAATCAGAGAAAGATAACACAAGTAAGTAGCCAGAACGAGAAAGATTTTCCATTCCACTACAAGATATATGGCCAAAACGACCATGCCAAATACAAGCCATAGGCTTTTCAGTAACAACTAACAAGTGTTCTTTTTGTGATACAAATAAAGGAGAAGCACCAGAATCTAGCAGCCAAGTGTGGGAAGGAGAATCAGCCATAAGTGCCTCAGATGGCACAGTACTATCAAGTGTCAACACATCAGCATCATCAGAAATAGCATTAATTTCTTCAATCTTCACAGTCGAAGTAGATGGTGCAGGTAACTGTTTAACATGCCCATCAACATTCTGTCCTTTACCTTTAGCATTCTTTAATGCATAACAGTCTTTCTTCATGTGTCCTTTCTTATGACAATAATGGCATTCGATATCCCTCTTCCTTGATTTACTTCTACTCTTATTTCGTAGACCATTCTTTTCCTTGTTCTTGCTCCTGCCACGTTGTTGATTCTTTCCTTGGTAAGAACCACGAACGTTATATGCATCTCCACTCTGAGTGCCAGCCATAGATTTTCTACGAATCTCCTCACTCAAGAGTGCTCCACATATGTCATCATAGACGAGTTTACCACCAGGTGCACTGTTGCTAATAGCTGTGCAAAACGTATCCCATGATGATGGCAGGGTGCATAACAACAATACTGCTTTCATTTCATTATCCATATCCATTTTCTGAGCCTGTAACTGGGAGAATATAGCATCAAACTCATTTAGATGAGCAACAACACTATCTGTGTCCTTCATACGAAGGTCATATAATTTTCTCATCAGATACACTTTATTTGATGCCGTCTCTTTTTCATATGTATTGCATAACTTCTTCCAAAGATCCTCTACACTTTCGCAGTCTAGTACTGTAAAGTAAACATTATCTGCCAGGTGCAAGCGAATGGTAGACCTGGCCATTTCATCTAACTCATCCCAATCATCTTCATCCATGTCAGCAGGCTTCTTTGAAATCCCATTTACTGGCTTCCATTGCCTCCTTTGAATCAGCACATCTTTAATCTGATTCTTCCATAGAGCAAAGTTTGTGCCATCAAATTTTCGGATCTCAAAATGGTCTTTGCCCTGCAAGTTATAGCTCCTCCTCGGAACACTAGCACTAGACCCTGATCCACCGGATGTGCCTGAGACCTCTGATGCCATGATCGTAGAGAACTGAATAGAATGATAATGGAGTTAGAAGAGTCCAAACACCAACAAATAAGTGTATCAAGGAGTAAATTGACCACTGTATAGTTGACTAAACCAGAAATCTGGAAAAATTTTGCCAGAGTATCCTCTGCAAAATTAGCATATGACCAGTGTCAAAGTATCATAAAACTGCAAGTACTGACATGTCTACCTGCATAGTGAATCACTGACTCCACTGCATATAATCAGTTACCCAATAGAGGCCAACTAGGCTTATCGAGCACCTATGAACAACTATCATACATCTCCTATGGCGAGGCTGGGTAAGTCTTCCACCTGCATCACCGAAGAGACCCCGACATCTAGGTGTCTCCCAGTTAAGAAAACCTCACCACGACCCTCTTTATCAAACGTAAAAGGCTTTATGCCTCGAACTGCTTTGATACCAGTGAAGTATTTCGATGGCGATGCACCACAGTGCGCTCTCCTTCTCGAGAGCTCCACGATGATATGCTCGGAGTAGAAAACCGAGCTCCTAAGGCCGAACACAGTACTCCGCACAGAGGCTGTAGAATACGCAGAAAACACAGTACATAGGGAGCACGAAGACAGACTTCTTAGGTCTTACAAATGCGGTCGAACTTACAGTCTGTGACTGACCAGGCCACTATATGTTTTATTAAAGAACATATACAAAGAAGTGTCCGGTGGCCATTTGGCCTTTCACATGGACACTAACGGTAACATAGTCTGGTGGCAAAGATGTCAAACATACGGACATTGATTGCTATAGCAGCATCAAAAGGATGGAAGCTAAAGTCAGCTGGATATAAAGAATGCATTTTTAAATGGATATATATCAGATGAAGTTTACATGGAACAGCCTGAAGGGTTTGTAAGTTCTAGTTACCCAGATCATGTTTGCAGATTAAGAAGAGCTCTCTATGGATTGAAGCAAGCTCCAAGAGCTTGGAATTACAGACTTGTGAAGGATCTCAATGACCTTGGATACCAAAGTTCGAAGGCTGGTGCAAGTCTACTCGTTAAGAGAACAGATGAAGGTATGATCTACATTTGTATTTATGTAGATGACATAATAATCACAGGAACCTCATATGAAGGAATCAAAGAGGTAAAGAGATTGCTTGAAAAAGAGTTCAAGATCAGTGATCTAGGAAAATTATCATATTTTCTTGGAATGGAAGTTACATATGCAGATCATGGTGTATATGTTTCACAAGAAAGGTATCTCTAAACTTACTGAAGAAGTTTAACATGGAGAATTGCAGAGAAGCTTCAACACCGCTTGAAGTAAATCATAAACTCAGCAAAATATGGTGGTGCAGAGTTTAAAGATATGAGGAAGTATCAGTTGTTAGTGGGAAGCTTGATTTATGCTACGCTAACAAGACCGGATCTCATTTATGCAGTGGGAGTTCTCTCATAGTTTATGCATTGTCCGAAGGATCAACATTGGGTTGCAGGACAAAGAGTTCTTAGATATATCAAAAGAACTATAAAGGAAGGATTATATTATCCTTATACGTCAGATATAAAGTTGAGAGCATACAGTGACTCGAGCTATTATAATTAAACCATCATGTAAAGTCTTTCCTAGCACAACTTGGAAATGGGTAACTAAAAAATCCCATGACCAAGTTAAGTCATCATTGAACATCATGTATGTACCGAAATGCAAAACTTGTAATCTAGTAAGGGAAGTCTATAAAGTCAAATCGTGTAATGAACCACCCAATCCAACCTTGTATATATTTGCACACTACTAGAAACATGCCGAGCTCAGTGCATTACCCAAGTATGCATCTAACTTCACATACCACTCACATACTCAGTAACTCCACACACAAGGGTCAAGGTCAACATGTTGGTATTGTAAAGGGAATAAGGCATCATCAAGTTTTTGATACAATACTAATATGGTTCTTCTTCTTCTTCTTCTTCTAGCAAATCTACAGAATAGATCATTTACAATAGCAACCCATGATTGAAGCAGGCACCAACTCCCAACCAGTAGATATTAGCACTTTGCCTATCTTTGAACTTCCAATGGAAAGGCCAAAATCACTTAGAAAATTGAGGGCCATCCCAATTCAAGATCCCCTTGTAGGCTATACTACTAAGGTGAGATCCCACTCCCATTGGTTCAATGAAATGGTAGGACCTCTTGGAGATTCTGCCTACATTTGGGAAGCCCAATGCAAGTTCAACAATGTATGGTGCAAATATCAGTTCTTTACCCATGAGTTTGAGCCACTTTAGAACAAACCTCAACTTCAACCCATTTGGCAGAGAGCAAGATTGGCTAATTATTTTAATGCACCATTACCAAAACTAGATTTCGTGCAGAGCTATTATCTAATAAATACTTTACAACCCAACAATTTAAAGAACATACCCAATGCCTTCGTCATTCCCTCCCTTGTGCACAACAATGAGTTGAAGGAAATTAAGCTTAGCTTAAACTTAGTTTGAGAGGCCCTTAACATGCAAGGGGTGCACATGCCATCAGAGAAAGAGGCATTGGTGCTAGATAACATGAAGAATTGGAATATCATAGAACTCAAGGATATGGTAGCAATGACCCCTAACATTGTAGTATCCCTCTTGCTATGAATGCAACATTTTGCTTTTTCGAGTCAAGAATATTTTACCCAACGCCATGAGAGAATTTGGTTTAGTTTGTACCTGGCAGAAACCTCTAACATGACCATCAATCTCCCGATTTGGATAATAGAGAAGTTGCACATAGCTAGTGGCCAGTGGACATGCAAACACATCTTGAATGGATGTTGCACCATTACCCGCATCATTTATAGGTGCCTAACTTATGATATACCTATCGAGTGAGCATTTTCATGGAATCGGATTCGCCAGTTCGAAAGTTGAAAGGCCTTTGCACCCCCATCTAAGAGGATGCAAGGAACAATTCCATGTGCCTAGCCAAGAGAAGCCGCTCTAACTGCAGACATTTCACTACCTGGGGAAGGCACTATATGGTCTTTCACTATTTAAATTCCACGATGCAACACTGCTGGAGCATTTATGAGTCAACAAGTGGTCCCACCTCTACCTATTGATTTTGAGTTTCTAGGACCGATTGGCTTACATGAACTAGGCAATGTGGACTTTGAGCAACTTCTCTTGGAGGTAGACCTAGAGGCGACCATCAACAATAGTAGCAAGAGGAAGAACAACAACAAGAACAACAATAGCAAAGATACGATCAAGAAGAAGAGGAGGAAGAAGGAGCCCCATCATATATAGTTGAACTTCAATCGACTACAAGAAACAATGGAGAGTGTTCAATATGAAGGAAAACTCTCCATGCATAGCAATTCTATGTTTTTGAATCAGATCCTAGTAGAGGAGGGAGTGGACATGCAATTTATTAAGACATCCTAATAGAGACTTGTGGGATTGTCGATGCAATTGATCATATGTTATAGAGACCCTGAGCTTAGTATGATGAAAGACAGATCCCCATGCGGCATTGGACTGACAAGACCATACATATACCAATCATAGAAGCAACTAGATCAGCTCAAGAAGGAATCACTATAGTCACAACCCCAACCTCTAGAGAAACCACTAACCTAACCATTGAAACCCTTGTACAGACTCCCTCTATCTCACCACTTCCTCCTCCATCCTTGCCTCAAACTCCTAGACACCAGCTTGCAACCATGGTAGAGGCTATCACCCAACTTGAAGAGCCAGTCTTCCATACCCCATCTCACTCACCTCCTAGGACTGAGGATAATGTAATGACCACCAAAGTACCCATGACAACACCCACCTTTACTTTTCACACCCCATTTTCCCACTCACAACTCTTCTCCATTGTACCATGTTTCCTCCACTATAGGATCCTCATCTAAACCCACATTAGGTCACCCAACTCGACATCTCGTAATGGGTCACCCAACCCCTTCCTCCACCATGTTAGGTTACCTAGCCTCACAAGCCACCCAAAATTTCATCCAACCAATGCCCTGTTCATCCCCATTCTCTTCTTTGTTTCCACCACGACAACCCATAACTTTGCTGCCACTGTTCTTGAGCCTTTTTTTTTCCTTTTTATCTTCTACTTTCCACCCCATACCCGACTACCTTTTGAGAGGGATAGTTCTCCACAATGGCAATAAAAAAAAATTGTAATATCTCCACTTTTCACTCACACCATGAGCACAACACCTACCATTCCCCTCTTTATGGTAGAACCTTCACGCACTTCCACATTTGACCCTATGGACATCTCACCACCCTCAACACCTCCCCCACTCCCACCACACACTTCCACTTTCCTTCATCCCCCCTCCGCCAACATCACCTTCACCCACAACACCATTATGCACATCATCCACACTTCCCATTCCCTTTCCCCTTACCCTTGCATTCCCTTTGTACATATAGCATCCATGAATGTAGATATTACAATCAATACAACTATTAATTGTGCAAACCAACTTAGACGTTAATATCAACAACTGGAGGCACACAATGCAACAATCAACGCATAATCTATTTAGTTACAGGAAAGAGTAGTAGAGTTAGAGGCAAGCAACGAGGCCTTACAAGATCGATATCATGCCTTGGAGCAGTCCCACAACGAGATTGATTCCAAACTTCAGAATGTCAATCAAGAAGTTGTGAAGGTCGTGGAAAGCCAGTTACAGATACAATTGGGACAGAATACCAAACTCCAACATAATATGGCCCTCCTAGGCAGACACATGGAAACCGCACTTTAAGAGAACAAGCGTTTACAATAGAAGAATCAAGATTACTTGGAAGAAGCCATTGAAAACACACTTGGTGTGCAAATCATCCCATCTAGATTCCAAGCAATACCTTCAAAGAATATATGCACCATCTTGGAAGAACATGCCAACCTCTTTGAGTCTTACGACAAATTATCAGAAGAGATAAATCAATTACGACAATAGAAACCCGTACCACAAACCCCAATTCCTGAAGAAATTTCTATTGGTAAAGAATCATGTGAGTTGGCAGAGTTGCAAAAACCAGATAGAAGAGTTGCAAGTGAGATTACTTTAGTATGAGCGTCCATAATCACCTCCTAATGGGCCAAAACCAGAAGAGATTATGGAGATACCAATTGAAGAGACCTATGAAGAAGAATATGAACCAGAAGTTGTGTCGGGTGGATTGGTCATTGAGTAAGGATAAGAGACTTATGAGTCACCTAGGCCACAATGGCTCAAAAAGATGTTTGGCATGCTCATATCAAATATCTACCGACCTATTATAAACAAACTTTTGAGGAGATGTTCTCCACGGGATTTTGGGAATATCACTCAAAAGTATCCATTTCTAGACCTACTCATCTCTTACAACTTTTTGCTAAGAGCAAGCCATCCGCTCCAAACAATTAAGGGTGCCGCATCTAGAAGTCTCAGGTGCCATAGACTAGGAGAGACTCATGACAGATCTTGCACATGGACTACAATTGAAAGAACATGAATTGGAAGCACATGTTTTACAATAGATAATAGAAGATCCTTCCCAACAAGGGTATGTCACGGATGACATGCTATGACAAGGGAGCCAAAGGCAAGAGAGTGAGAGAGATGAACAAGGATGATTGAGTAGATAGAGCACCCAATACAAACCTTGCAACCAATAGGCCCAACTACATTTTCTTCAAATCAATCATGTATTCAACAATGATTTTTATCACTACATGCCATTGTAATTATTTATTTTTTGTATTTCCAACTCCATTTTGTTCAATTCAAGGAGTTTTACCAAATATCAATTTTCATAATTTTTAGAGCTTGTTTGAGCCTCCAAAATAGTCTAGGAACCTAAATCTTAACTAGGTCAGGCACTAGGTCTAAACTAGGCCAAAACTAGTCTAAAAACTATAAAAAGGACTAGAGAGCTCATTCTAGAGGTTAGCTTGTTTGGGATTTGAGCTTTGGGATTTGAGTGTGTATGTATGTGTGTGCATGCTAGTGTGCTTCTTACTCACTCACTTGTGTACTCAACTTTCTCATGGTCGTCATACCACCCTCATGTCTCCACAGATTGACAATTACAAGGTTGATGTCCTAATGTTAGTCCTCACCGTTGTGCTAGAGTGAAAATCCACATACTTGTACTCATGAATGACCAAATGGTACTGTCCTTTGCCTGTAGGCAAGGATAGAGTCCAAAAGGATGCTTTGGATTCTACCACAAAGTAAAATTCAAGAGACAATACATCATGAATTACTTGGCTTATATGTATGGTCCTTATTACATATGGCAGAGTATTTGGATCAATTCTACTTTGGGCATCTTGTGGCTTTGGATTGGAACTTATATTCTCTAGAACTTCTACCCTTTATATATTAATTCTCTCCATCCTATTTGTGACCATGTAATAGGCTCCCATCTTGTCTTCTAGCAACTCTTCCTCTAGTCTGACCATGATGATCTTTGGGAGAACCAGATCCTTAAGCTTGCAAAGTCCAATAATAGACTGTCCAAAATCATCTTGATAGATAGCGGTTTCTAATGTATTAGTGTGTGTGAAGGTGAGCCTTATTGGTATTCATCCTCAGGCTTCAACATCCAATCTACTTTTATGTTGGGATCAAGATCTTGCATATCCATGGAACTTGATGATTCCATTACTTCAATGTCGCTTTCGAATCCTTTGATGTGTAATAAGCTATCCTCCCATTCGATCCTATAACACTCTTAGCAGTTGAGATGCCACTACATGTTGATATATTAGTTCCTTGTAGTTTTCTTGATCTAAAAATCACGCACACACACAATCTCAAGCACGCAATCAAGAAAGGCGTGCAATGAAGTGATTCTTTCCTCTCTCAATTGATATTAAAAAATAAGATTCACACTTGGATAAAGCAATCTTGCACGCCCTTTGTGGAGATTATTCTCTATATGAATAAGCAAAGAAATGTATGCCCGCAAAGAATAACCCTATTGTTTTATATATAAGCTTGGAAAGAAAATAATAAGCGAGCTTGGAAATCTATATAGTGAAGAAGGAGATGGATTGGCTAGGAAATTTTCAATGGTCTCTAGAGTGGAGAAAACCAAAATTAATTTCAACCTCCCTAGAGATGGTCTATATCTTAAGCCCTTTTACTCTTTATAGGTGATTTAGCTTCAAGTCTCACTTGGTGATCTTTGTAGCCTTTTTTTTTTGTGATAGAAACTCTGTAGAGGCTCATTTGTCTTCTTGCTCCCTTTTGAAGGTCAAGCTCAAAATATCATATCTTAAAATCAATATATGATTAAAAATATGTCCATTTAGGCTCTTGTGGATCAAAATGGGCAAACAAAAGTATTTCAAGATCAATTCAAAGATAGTCTACGGAAATCATTAATTTCATGTTTGCTTCAAATTTGAATTTTGGCTAGCCTATGGGTGATACAAGCTTATGTCAAGCCTTGTGTGCTTTGAAAATTCGGGAAGGACTTCAAAAACACCAAGTCACATAGGTGATTGCCCTAATACCTAGAATGATTGTTGGTTTGCGATAAGCTTTTTCTCATATTTTTTTCGTATCAAAGGGTGGAAGGACATTTGTATGAGCTTGAATTGCTTTGAAGTCATATATTTTGGCTCAAAAATCACTCAATCTCAAAACTCAGTTTCCCTACAGGCTAGAGAACTTGTTTGTTTGCAATGATAGTTTTTTGCCACCAAATTGTTCCAAACTCTTTCTCTAATGTCTATGCAATTTTTTCGGGGTTCAAAAGTTCAATTTGAACCTTGGAAAATCCTAAATGCAAGCATCTCATTCCTCTTCTAGGGCAACTTTGGATGTGTAAAAGGTGATTTTTTTGCAAATTCATGGTCTACTAGAGGTATCTTAGCTCATAGAATATTCAAGGAAATTTTCAAGCTTTAATTCACTAAAAAAATGAGGCCAAAGCCACAAATGGTTACCCTACATGCTAAAGCAGTCGTGGGTTGGTTTTTGAGCTTAAACTTGATTTTCTTGACTTGACCTTCTTGGATTACTTTAAAAGAACTTGGCTATATGATCCTCAAGAAAAAAATACTCAAAAAATCACTTTTAAGGATCAAATCCTTCAAGCGATTGTCCTAATAACTATAGAAATTGGATTTGTGTTTTTTATCCTTCAATAGAGATTTTTGGGTCCTCTTTGGTGTGGCACTGTTCCTTAAGATGTTGGCAACACTTGCAATCCAATCTCTAACAAAAACCCGCACTTTTCATAGAGGCGATTGCCCTATCAATCTAGGGCAATCGGGTGATTGGGAAGTTGCAAACTTGCTTGAATGCCACTTTTTTTTTTTAAGTACCTCTTGGCATACATGGATCTATCTCTTAGAATGTCATGTACACTGAAAAACCACGTTGCAAGAAGCTGATTGCTTTGCACTTTTTGTTTTTTCTTGGCTTGTTGGAGATCAATGTTGTTCCTCGCACCTCACTAAATCACTTGTACTACTTAACTCTCACCTAAATCTACCATTATCTATTATTTTAGGAAGCAAAACAAAGGAAAAATGACCACTTACCCTTTTTGTGCACGAACGATTGCTTTGTTTCCCACCTCCTTCATGACTTGAAAAATATTCTTTTGGGGCACTTTTTATCTCAGTTTTTTCTTCCAAAGACTTCCAAAAATCAAGAGCTACTACTTCAAACCCCGAATGCTTGTAGAAATGGCAAAAAAACAAAATAAAGAGTGTAGAAATGGAAGAGAAAGTGAAGAAGAAAGAGAGGGAAACTTGTTGATTTCGTGACAAAAGCTTGTTCACTAACAAGACTGCGGAAAATTGCCACGACTCAACTAGAACTAAGCTAGAGTGATATTAGAACACCTCTATAATCATCAGTAGCTTAGCAATCTTCTGAAATTGAAAACTTTATAACTGTATTTAGTGAAAACTGAAAATTCACTTTACAGAAAGCTTCGTGTTTCCTTCAAGCTTTAATTCTGAACTTATTTACTTCAAACAAGGGATATAAATGTTATAACCCACTCACACGATAGGTAAAGGTGAGCAGCGATGTGGTATTTGATGAAATGTCAAGCTTCTATGCAGATGCCAAAGAAGGATTGAATCTTGAACCAAATGACAAAGAAAATGCTGAAAAATCAAGTGCAGAATCTCAAGTTTTGAGTGGATTGGATGCATCACCAAGCAATAGTTCCAACTCAAATCCATGGAGTGGAAGATTGCCTGGAAGTTTCAGTCCAGCAAATTCATCAAATACATCCAAGAAAGGTAAAGAAAAGCTTTCTGCAGGTGATAAAACATGTGCAGGTTTTGAAGACGTCGATGGAGATTCAAGTGGTTCAGAAAAGAGTCTTGTTGAGGAACTTGGACTGCTCTCTGTGAAGACTCTAGGAGTAAGAAGGGCACATGCAGATGATACAAGGAGAAGTGACCCAGGACCAAGAAGATCTGGGAGGATGCAGAATTCAGTGCAACAATTGACGTATGACAGTTATATGGCTTGTCATTGTGCCTACATGACAAAGGTTATATAAGATGTTGAACCTTCTTGCTTTGAAGATGCAATTGGAATTGCGGATTGGGAAAAAGCTATGGATGAGGAGATGGCTATGGAAATGATACATGTAAGCTGGTTCCATTGCCGCAAGGAAAGAAACCCATAGGCTGCAAATGGGTTTACAAGGTAAAGCATAATGATGATGGTAGCATAAGCAGGTATAAAGCATGATTGGTAGCTAAAGGATATGCACAAACATATGGCATTGATTATGAGGAAACATTCAGCTTTATAGCTAAAATGTCTACTGTCAGAATACTTGTTGCATTAGTTATAGCAAAAGGATGGACTTTGCATCAAATGGATGTGAAGAATGCTTTCCTACATGGTGAGTTACAGGAAGAAGTATATATGGACCAGCCACAAGGATATGAAGATTCAAAGCATCCCAAATATGTTTGCATGTTGCAAAAGGCTTTGTATGGCCTGAAGCAAGCTCCTCATGCATGGCATGCAAGGATTGCTGATTAGTTAACCAGCATTGGGTTTTCTATGTATGATGGAGATCACTCACTATATGCAAGGAAGGTTGATGATGGCATCACTATTGTGGCTATTTATGTTGATGACGTGATTGTAGGCGGTGATAATGAAGGAAGCATAAAAGAGGTAAAGCAACTTCTTATGCAGGAATTTAACATGAAAGATCTTGGTGTGCTTCGCTATTTCTTGGGCATTGAGTTTATACATACAGAAACAGGTATATGGATGTCGCAAAGGCAATATGCCTTGAATATGCTGCAAAAGTATGGTATGGCTGATTGTAAGTCAATTTCTATGCCATTAGATCAGAATTTGAAGTTGGATACTACATCAGGTGAAGCATTGGAAAATGCTACTATGTACAGGAAAATTGTGGGAAGTCTTATATATCTCACAATTACAAGGCCTGATCTAAGTTATACTGTTGGACTTGAAAGGCAGTTTATGCAGGTTCCCAAGAAGCCACATTTGGATGCTCTGAGGTGCACTCTACGTTATGTGAGTGCTACTTTTGATTATGCATTGTTTTATGAGGCTGGTATAGATTTTCAGGTTTATGGATACATCGATGTAGATTGGGCTGGTAGCATTCCATATAGAAGATCTACAACAACATGTGAGGCATCGTGGCTAGAAATGCCACTTGCAGATTTCGGTGTGGAAGTGGGAAAGCCTATCATTATTTATTGTGATAATCTTAACAGCATACAGTTAGCACGGAATCCTGTTTTCCATGCTAGAACAAAGCATATCGAGGTACATTATCACTTCATCAGAGAGAAGGTATTAGTAGGTGATATTGATCTTGTTTATGTGAGAACAGATGAGCAAGTTGCTGATATTTTCACCAAAGCACTTGGAGCTGAGAAGTTGAAGAAGTTTCAAGAGATGCTTGGATTACAGGATATGGTGTTTAGCTTGAGGGGGAGTGTTGAGATATCAAGCTCAACATGTGATGATCTAGGATGACACATACCAATTTTTTGTTTATCTGACATGTATAGTGGTCACGTCGATATATGTCAGGGATACTTCATTGAGCTTTATTAGATTTATCTACCAAGAGTGATGGCACATTTGTTCCTTGTCAACTCACTCATTCGTAGACATTAGGTTTTTCCTTATGTACTGATCTTTATATATTGCACTTGTTGTATTCTTGTTTTGTTGATATATTTAGGTAGTGATGTGTATGAACACACTACGACTGCCGGGACACTTTTTTTCCATCTTTAGGAGGTTTTTTTCCCCCGGCTTGTATATATGCCTATTTCCCTAATGGGCTACTTATCTTTGTACATTCTCTAGTAATACATTCAGTATTGTGTGTTGTGCTCCAAGCTTCTTCTTCTTCCTTGTGTTGTTCGCGTGCTTCGGCAGACGTCTATCTCCAACAATTGGTGTCAGAGAAAGTCGTCGCTTCATCTAGGGCACCATTGACACTCCTCCGTTTGTAGTCTCAGATTCGCACGAAATTTGGTGAGCATACTTAGGGTGTTTCAAAGATCAAAACAACTTTGCTATGTGGTGCCGAAATCGCGATCTGAGCTCGTTTCGGCCTCCGAACGCACTATCGTAGTGCTTGTGTAGGCTATTTCGTCTTTTTGTGCCAACGGTATATACCTGTTTCGGTTCACTAATATAAGCATCTCGAAGTCTGCTACATGTTTAGCAGAACTCGTATGGGCAGTTCCGTTCAAGGTATTTTAGTCACCGGCCATAGTTGAAAGTAGTGATGTATTTCGTATGTTGGTTGTTGAGGATAAGTTGGATGGTATCAACTACCTGCTGTGGGATTTTATGATGTGACATGTATTGGTTGCAAAAGGAATGTGGAACATTGTGCAGGGTGTTGAAAAATGTCCTATCACACCTGCAACTGTTACAACTACAGGTACTGAAGCTGATGCAGAAGGTGTCGAAGATGATGATATTCTGCGTATTCCTGTTCGTGTTGTGGTTTCTGCTGCACCTATTGCAAAGCAGATTCATTGGGATGGTAGAGATACCCAGCACATGCATTGATAGTTTTGTCTGTCGAACGTGCCATTATTCCTCATATTTGCTCTTGCAGAACAACTAAGGATGCTTGGGATACACTTATCACATTGTACCAAGCTAGGAATGTGTACCAAGCTAGGAATGAGGCTCGTGTTGCTTACCTCCGAAAACAGTTGGAGAGTGAGCACATGAATGAAGGTGATTCTATGGAGATAGTCTGTGGCCACAATGATGTATTCAGCATGTGAACCCTTAGCTGGGGGATTAATAGGACCTACGAAGTCTATTCCCCACTTAGAGAATGCACATCCACCCATCATAGGTTTTAGTGGCATCTCATCTTTGCGTATAGGATACTGAGTTCGCTGACAAACATCACACCTCTTCACGTAGGTAAGTGCATCCATGTGAAGGGTTGGCCACCAAAGACCTGCAAATAGTATTGCCTTGATCACCCTATCTGGTCCAAAGTGTCCTCTTGCTACACCTTGGTGAGCAGTTTCCAATATCTTGAGGTATTCCTTCTCATGGACACATAGTCTTAGGTAACCATCTTTACCACGTTCGTATAAAATATCACCAATGAGTGTGTAATCTAAGGCTTCTTGTTCCAAACTTCTTTGTATAGCCAGAGTCATATCTTGAGGGAATGTTTTCGTCCTCAGAAAGGCTACTAAGGGTTCACTCCAATCAGGTATTAGAGACACTTGATAAAGAGTAGCATGTTCAATTGGTGGTTTAGTGCGGCAGATTGGGCATTCTTTGCACATTCTATGGACATCAGCTTCCATAGTTGGCCAGTGTACTCCAAGTCTCCTCAGTGTCTGCAAGGTTCTTTGTCTCGAGTAGTGTTGCTCTAATGCACCCACATGTGCTAATTGCAACGACTTCGCGTACTCGTCCTCTTCCACACAACAGGCTAATACCCCTTGATCCGTATGTTTGTACATACTTCCTGCCATGATATGATACTTTTGGGCTTTTACTACCTCCCTATCTTGAGTGTTTACTATTGAATGCTTAGGCCCATATGTCAATACTGGCACTAAGGGCTTGGCCCACTGTGGTACAACTTCCAAATTAAACAAGTAAGCATCAGATAGGTCATCTGACACTCCTTGTGGGGCCTCTCCTGATGTGAGCCTTGAGAGATGATCTGCTCTCAAGAGAGTCTTGCCCTTTCTCACCACTACCTCAAAGTCGTATTCCATTAGTAAGAGGAACCATCTTACTAATCTACCTGTATTGCATGGCTTGTTTACCAGGTACATTAGAGCTTGATGATCAGTAAAAAATTTAAACTTATTTATGAGCAAATAGTGTCTAAACTTTTTAACGGCGTAAACCATGCCTAATCCTTCTCGTTCAGTGGTCGCGTAGTTCCGTTCAGCTGCATTCAATTGTCTACTAGCATAGGCAATAGGAAGATCCATATTACCCTCACCAGTAGGTTGTGCTAGTACACATCCAATAGCATAATTGGATGCATCCACATGAACATGGAATGGCTTGTTCCAATCTGGTGTGGTCAAGATTGGTGCTCAACACAATCATCGTTTAAGCTCATTGAAGGAATTCTCACATTCATCGGTCCACTCAAAGTTGGTCAGAAGAGCATACAGAGGCTTTGCAATGACGGCATACATGTGAATGAATCAACGGTAGTAACCACAATGCACCATGAAAAGCTTGTACTTCCTTGACGTTCTTTGGACTAGGTAGTTATGCAATGGCTCTCACTTTCTCCTCATCCGTGGATATGCCATTCTTTGACAGTATGTGTCCTAGAATGGAATGAGCGCAAAGATCATCAACATAGACTTCCAAATTTTTCCTCAAGAATTCTTTGAATACGTGGCACATCAATCTTTGGAAGGTTGCAGGAGCATCGGTAAGCCCAAATGGCATTACCTGAAAATCAAATATGCCCCATTCTGTGGCAAAAGCCATCTTATGCTGATCTTCTGGTGCAATGGCTACTTGATTGTAACCAGAGAACCCATCTAGGAAGTTGTACACTTCCTTGCCTGCTACCCTTTCTAATAGATGCTCAGTGATAGGAAGCGGATAACTATCTCTGATAGTGGCTACGTTAACCTTCTTCAAGTTAATGCATACATGTAATTTGCCATTCTTTTTGGGCACCACTACAATGGGGGATACCCATTCAATGTGCTCAATTTCATAGATAAATCCAACTTCAACCAAGCGATCTATCTCTTCTCTAATCTTGGCTGCATAGTTGTCATTGTATGTGTATGGCTTTTGCTTAGAGGGTTTGGCATCTAAGGTCATGGGGATAGTGTGCGAGCATATGTCAGGGTCTACACCTTTCAAATCCTTATAGCTCCAGGCAAATACATCTCTGTATTCCCTTAGCAAGGCTATCAATTCTTGCTCTTCTTCTTCCGTCAGGTCATGTCCAATGTACGTGCATCTTTCCTCTCCTTCTTCTATGGCTACAACTATTTTCTTGGTGGTTTCCTTGTTATCATAGGCCCCTCCTACTTGTGCCTCATGTTTAGGCATTCTTACCATGACTCTCCTATCTTCTATTTCGTACTTCTTAAAATTTTGAGGGACCTCAAACAAAGATTCTTCATCCTCCGGGGTGACTTCTTTCTTCTTTCTTTTCTTTCCTTCACTCTAGGTGGTCACTTGTGTGGTTAATCTCATGTCATTAATGATCTCTTCATGTCTCTGAGGGTGAACTTCTACCTCATAGAAGTATTCTTCATCTGATGCAAATGGTGGATCCATAATGATTGACTCTAGATAGGAGTCACTTGCCTCCTCAAATGCATCAGGGCTAGGTTCGCATTCTTCTAAAACTGCATCTCCCATGATTGGCTCTATTGAGAAGACTGAGATGTCATAGCCATCCTCATCACAGTGGGGTGTCCATTGTTCTTCATTGATGGCTACATCCATTGTTGCTAAAATTTCTACCCAGCCATGAGGCTCAAATTCTTTGTCAGGGAATACTATAGGTGCATAGGCTGGGTCTTGAATTGATCTATGGATTTCTTTAGCACCTACCTCTCTGGCTTTTTCTCTCTTCTCTTCTTCTACTGCAACTTTACACATCTACAAGTGGGTGTCTTCATGCATCCATGAGGATCGTGATCCTATGGAGTGCACTGACTCTGTATCATCCTTGGCTCTGTGGATGGGATTCCATTGGATGAGAGGGACATCTCTATGACAGTAATCCTTGAGATTAACTTTGGTTGTAACACCTAGGTGTTGCAAATACAAGGAATTGGTTCCCCAATCCTGTACTGCTTGTAATTGCCGCATAAATGGCCTTCCCAAAATCATCTCGTAGGCTTGGTTTTTGCTAAAGTCGCATATAGCAAAAGTATGCTCGAAAAGAACTCCACACCACATGTAGTGAGAGTTATTCCTTCTAACAATCCTAAGGGCCTCTCAATTTGACCATCGGCCATCTGCAATTTCATTCTCGTTGTTCTGAGTGTTGGCTTGCCCCAATGCTTCCATAGGGAAGTGGTAGCAATTGCAACTCCTGCACCTGAATCCAAAATTGCCTTGGTTGTGTATCCCTGATGGGTAACTGGGAGATAGGTATTTCCTTCTTCTCCTTCACTCATGTCTCCTATTTTGTCCAATGGTAGTTCTGGCACTGTTCTATGAGATCCTATCTGGGAACGAGATTTCGCTACGTTTGGAACTTGTTTGGCTACATGTTTCCACACTTCAGGCTTAACCTTGAGTAGCTCTTCTAAAGTGAGGTTGCATTATACTTTAGTGTTCTTTACTACCTCCGTATTCCTAGGTATGATCGAATCTTCATTTCTTATCATGATCGTGGGCGCTCTCATGCAAGTAGACTTAGTTTCCCAGGGCCCGGTGAAATGGGGTAATTCCTGCAAGGAATTAGAATCAAAGTCTAACCTCTCGTGAGATTGGGCACTCTCCTGTTCTCCATAAATCGAAGGAATGTCTTGTGAGAATTGATCGTGTGCATCATCCACAAGTTCAATCGGAGGGGGATTTTCACTTTCTTTAGCCCATTTCTCTTCTTGAATCTCTTGCAAAAATGCTGGAGAATACCGATTCATGGAAGAAGATGTGTCTGGTTCAGTGGAGTTATGCACATAAGCTTCGTGGGGAGGAATGCTTATTCTATCACTTGCACTCTCCTTAAACTGGGAGGAGGCTCCATTTCCAGACTTCGCAAGTAACCTTTCCAATCTATCTAATAGACCATCAAAATGCAGTGGTGTTCTAGTGGAACTAGAGCCATTGAGCAAGCGATTGGCTTCAAACATGGCTTGCGCCAATTCGACCATCTTAGCACAAAGCTTTGTTCTCTCTATTTCTAGATCGGCTCTAGGGTAATATTTTTCATGATCTGTCACATTTGGCACTTCTTGGATTCTGGCCTGATATGCTTTAAGCATCATGTCTAGATCCTCAAGACATGGAAAGGGTGGTGGTGGGGTAGCGTGAGAGTGGTTTTGAGATGCGAGTTCACTTATCTTTGCTTTGGTTTCTCTCAAGCTTTTTTCAAGTTCGCTCATTTTCTGTGACCATTGTCTTTTCATTCTCTCCCGGCTATCTCTCCAAGCTCTTGTCCTTTTCTTGGTTATACTCTCTCTCTCACTAACCTCAAAACTCTTTTCCTACCCCACTCCTTGAGTTTGCTGCAAGGCTTGAGCTCTAGTGACCACATGCACTGGGGCAGTGGAAGTTAGACTTCCTGTAGAGCCTACTACTAGTCCAATGACGTTGATAGGAGTGATTTTTGGCATGTTATTAGGGTTCTTTGGGCAATCTCATAAGAGATGCTCTTTTCCGCAATCTTGACAGAAGCCCTAAATTCTCACTGGTTGGGGTTGTGTAGGGGCAGGCAGTGGGCAGTCTCGTATGAGGTGATCTCCCTGACATCTGAAGCATGGTCCTCTAGGAAAGGAGGGTCGTACCTGCCTAGGTTGAGATCTAGAGTTAGGGTTTGTGTACATGACATTTGCATACTCAGGCCCCCCCCACTAGGTTCACTCAGGTCCTCATAATAGTATGACTCGTCATGCTCAGGTGACTGCATGTAATAAGCCTGCGGGCTTTCAATGTGAGTAGATTCAAAACTATGATCATCGGGATCACTTTCAGAAAGCAATGGTATCACTAGCACTATGGCTCTATTCAGATTCTCTTCTGCAGCTGTGTACTTTACTGGAATCACATTGGTTGGAGCAGGGGGTTGTTGCACTAACATGGATTGAGGCCTTTGTTGGGTTTGATAGGGTTGTCGTGGTCTACCATATTGTCGAGGTGGGTACTGGTTCTGGTATCTTCCTTGTTGAGGGTATGGTTGTGGGTACGTTTGCCTAACTGCTTGCTTATTGTATGGGCAATCTTACACGGTGTGATTGGTGTACCTCCGTTCTATGGTGCAGTACTGGCTACTGGGATTCACTTGGGGTTGAGCCATAATGGGACATACGTTCGCCATATGGTCACCTCCACATGTATAGCATCGTCTCACTGGGGTAAATCGTGGTATCTGTTTGCTCGAGACACCTAGTTTTTGAGCTACTTTCTCTGCTAGTTCCTCAATAGATGTGGATTGCGAGGAAGAGAGGCTAGTAGAACTATCTGAATCTCTTGTAGATCTTTGAAAGCTCTAGCTCCTCTCCTAGATTATCCTCTATGTCTATACACATGCGTACGCATTCTTCTATGGTCCTAGGGTCCTTCAGGTACACGTATGATCTCAACTTTGTACTCAATAGTCCATCTAGGAATAAAGCCACCTGTTTGGCTGGAGTGGGTAACTCAAGACTGGGACATCTCTCTAGGTATTGTCTAAACCTTCTTCCTGCAAGCCTAACTATCTTGTGAGGTGTTTGCTTGAAGCTATGAATCAGTGAGGAAGTGTTGTGCCTTATGCCACTCTTAGAAAACTCAATGATAAATGCCTCTAGAAGTTGGTCTATGTTTCTGAACTGTCTCTCATTGAGTGGTTGAAACCATGTAAGGGCAGTGTTCCTAAGGGTTAGGCCGAAAGCATTGTATTGCGTGAAAAGGTCCTCCACTTGTTCTGCTCTCAAAACTTGACTAAATTCAGCTACATGATCCTATGGGTCTCCTGTGCCATCAAAATAGTTCTTCATGGACTTCACCAACTGGGTTGGCCTCAGGGTCCTAGTGTGTTCTCTCGGCTTTGGCAAAGGGAAATCGTAAGCATTTCTTTGGCTCCTTGGGGCTCTAGGTCTCTCGGTTTCTTCTCTATCCATTTCTGTTCTCATCCTTTCTCTTCCCAAGGGGTTGGCAAAGCTTACTTGAGGTTTATCTCTACTTCTATCCCTTTGAGCTCCATGGGCTTGGGAGATCCCAGCTCCTTGGTGGCTGAAAAACACATTGGACCGAGGTTGGGGAAAAACAAATTCACCCTTCCAAGTGTAGGCATGTCTCCCATGCTCTGAGACCATGAAGATCCGCTTTGACATATTGTTTAGGTAGGTTACCTTGCCTGGGCTATCAGGGTCTTTAAACTCATAAATTGCGAGAGCTCCTACTTCGTGAGGCTGCATAGGCTTATACCTCCAAAAAGCTTCATCCGTCTCTCGGTTTAAGAGCAAATCTATACTCTTATTGTCCTGGGGAACCCACTCTGATGTCATGATTCTAGGTCAGGACTGATTTACCTCGAGGGGTCCTCGGCTCTCTCTCTCTAAGTTCCCTTGCTCTATATCACCCATGTCGGTCTCTGCAATCACATTCCCGAACTCGTCTATCCTATCTGGAAGGGTGGTGACTACATAAATAGTCCCTTCTTTATCTAGGTATGCTCCATTCTCAAACTTGACTACCGGGTGTTCTAGTCCATGGGGTTGATCGGGGTCCAGATGTATTCCAATTGAGTCTTGTAAGGTCCTTCTAGCTTTTCTAGGTATGCCACCCCTGAACTACCTACTGGTCTCTCCATGTTATAGGACATCTGAGAATCACTTGTTTCTGATCGGGGAGTGTATGGGTAATCACTCAACTGTTGGGCCCAAGACCTAGCAGTGTGGTTGACACTAGCTTCAGAAGATCTGAGGCTTTGTCTATCTCGGCCTAAGTGTCTGCCTGACCTAAGGTTCATATGCCTGGTTTCTCTACCCCCTTGGTCCCAAGTACACTCTCGTTGCAGGTTAATTTGCACCAATCACTTTGTTCTTTTTAGTTGAATATTATGTTAAGCCCTTGTTCAGAATCACGTCGTCATGATTATTTAAGTGAATTTCGCACTTGATATTTGATCGATTCAAGTTTACTTTTGTCCCTTAATAGGGTTTTCGCACTTAAGACCTACTTAATGCTTGCACTTAGTTGATTAGTTCTCTTGGACTTGATTCGTGCCTGACGTTATCCTAATTAATCACCACACCTAAGTCGTACTTAGCCTAAGCTAGGAATTGACAAAGGGGGGTTGAGAGAACTTCCAACCTCAATTCTCTGGTTGCTCAGACTGCTGCACTAGCCCAGGAAGCCTTCTCCCAAGCTTGGTACTCACCCTTACTAGATTGCTTTGGAATGCCTTGATTGCGCACAATGTTCCTACAAAGGTTCACAAGTTAATATGGCCTTAAGTTACAATGAATTGATGGACAAACATCAACAAACATGAGCCCCCCCTTGGAGTAGCTCATTATAACCCCAAATTCTTATGACCCCCTAACCCTATTGAATGGCCAACTTAAAAATTCATGTTCTAAAACTCCATATATGAGTCTTACAAAGACCAATCGAGGTCCACAAAGGATTCTCAACGATTTCCAACGAGACTGAAATCTCGTCAATCGGAGTTCGTATGGTGAAGTTATGACCAATCACACACTTAGGGTTCAAAACAGGCTCTCAAGGTTCAGGGAATTCCTCTATGTTTTTCTAGGTATTTTGCCCACTTCTAGGCTCTAAAGCATTCCCAATGTGTTAGAATTTAAGCCCAAAAATTATCCCAAGTCAATCAATTATTACACTCCAAAAAATTATTCGTGAGACCGGTGTATCGCGATAGCTCGGGTCGATGTGTCGCGATAGGTGGGTGTGTCGTGATACTTGGGAGTGTCGCGATAGGTCGGTGTGTCTTGATACTTGGGAGTGTCGCGATAGGTTGGTGTGTCGCGATACTTGGGAGTGTCGCGATAGGTCGGTGTGTCGCGATACTTGGGAGTGTCGCGATAGGTGGGTGTGTCACGATACTTGGGACTGTTACGATAGGTCGGTGTGTCGTGATACTTGGGAGTGTCACGATAGGTCAGTGTGTCGCGATAGACGGGTGTGTCGTGATAGACGGGTGTGTTGCGATACTTGGGTGTGTCACGATATTTGGGTGTGTCGCGATAGACGGGTGTGTTGCAATAGGTCAGTGTGTCACGATAGGTCGATGTGTCGCGATACCTCAGTGTGTCGCGATACTTGGGTGTGTCACAATAGACCGGGATATGGTGAATTTCCTTGATCAGGCTAGTGATTCTAAGAGCTCTCAAGCTGCGCTGTGGCATGGTGCACTCAGAATTGTGATAGGGTCATTTTTTCGATGTGTCATGATAGCTCGAGCTCGATGCCTCGGGGCTTGCGCAGAAGGATTCCGTACCTACAGAGCTTGTTGGAGATGGTAAGGATGCTGCAACCTGCAAGAATCATGCAAAAACACACAAAAACAACAATACACACTCGTTCTCTCTCAAACTCGCACAAAACAAATGAGGAGAAGGAAATGGAAGAGGGAATATGAAGTGAAGAAGGAGGTGGAGATGGAGATGGAGATGGAGTAAAAACAAGAAAATTACCTACTACTTACCATTCCAATGCGCCCTCTCTACGTTTAAACCATCACACGCTCATCCTCAAAGCTCGAATCCTCGGCAACGGCGCCAAAATTTGGTGTAGCTCAGTGACGAGTAGCACCTCCTTTAATGTCAATCCGGGAAGACATGAGGATGGTATGAAGACCTCGAGCAAGTGAAGGCACAAATGTGTGAGTGAGAAGCACACCAACATGCACACACATACACACACACACACGCACACACGGCAAGAACAAAGAGAGCAAGACAATGGAATCACTTCTATTACAACCATATTCTCATACAAGCTCAAAACTACAAGAAGCTAGCCTAAAAAATGAGCTCTCTAGCTCTATTTATAGTTTTTGACTAGCTTTGGCCCTGTCCAGACCTAGTGTCCGGCCTAGTTAAAAATTAGGTTCCAGGGCTTATTTGAGGGCTCAAACGAGGTCTAAAAAATATGCAAATTGGTAGGCAATTACTTCTAAAGCTCCTCAAGCTTGAGGACTCCTCGACTTGCACAAAATGGAGTTATAAAAAGATGAAACAATATTTACAATGGTTTTCATCACTTTTATAATAGTGTAAGGATTGAAAAAATTTAATGGGTTGCCTCAGTGCTAGATCTGCATGTATGCCCCTACTTGCTTCTCCCCATATGATGCCAACACACCTGGAAAATATGTTTGTGAAGATTGTATTATGGGCAAAATGCAGCGTTCGTCCTTTCCAAAAGATGGTTCAATTCGGGCTACTCAGAAATTGCAGCTTGTACATAGTGATATTTGTGGTCCTATGCAGACACCTTCTTTTGGGAATTATCTTTACTTTTTGACTTTCATCGATGATTTTTCCAGGAATGCATGGGTATATCCATTGAAGGCAAAGTCCGAAGTGTTCATGTGCTTCAAACAGTTTTTGGTTTTGGCTGAAAATCTATCAGCATGTAAAATGGGCACCCTCCGTTCATATCGAGGGGGGGAATATATGTCTTTTGATTTTAATGCATTTCTCGCTGAACGTGGGATAAAACACTAGTGTACAGTGCTGTATACACCTCAACAGAATGGAGTTGCTGAACGAAAGAACATGTCACTCATGGAGATGGCGAGGTGTATGGTCAAGAGTCAGGCTTTACCACATAGTTTCTGGCTTGAGGCTGTCATGTGTGCAATATATGTACTGAACAGGTGTCCCACTAAAGTGCTGTAGTCTATCACTCCATATGAGGCTTGGAATGATCGCAAGCCATCTGTTGCACATCTTCTTGTTTTTGGTTGTTTGGCATATGCATTAGTGCCTGAACAACATCGTAGAAAATTGGATGGTAAAGTAGTAAAATGTATTTTTGTTGGGTACAATTCTGAAAGTAAAGGCTATCGTCTGTATCATCCATAGATTAAATGCATTCTGGTTAGCCGTGATGTTGTTTTTGTGGAAGATGCTATTCAACCATTGCTTTCATGTACAAAGGAGACATCTGTTAGCTCCAAAGACATGTATGATACTTTGCTGCCTCTTTTTATAGGTGGACAGTCTAGTTCTGGTCCTAATGAGGCAACTTCTCAGCCTTTGTAGGTTTCATGGGATGATGCAGATCATTCCATTTTTTATGCAGATTTACATGATGCACTAGTTGATGAGAGAGCTGATATTGAGTAGGGAAAAACTATGCCAAAATGGCTAGTGCAGACTTTGCGTGATAGCAAATTAGATGCACCTCTATCATATCATACTCGTTCAGGCTCTCATACTGCCTCTTTTGCATCAGATTGCTATGCTATGGTTGCATCTAGTCTCTGTGATGAGAATGAGCCTGTTTCGTTTGATGAAGCACAAAATTCAGAAAATTGGATGGCTACTATGCAATCTGAATATGATGCTATAATGAAGAATGGTACTTGGTCTTTATGTGACTTCCCTCCTGGCAAGAAGGCCATTGGGACTAAGTGGGTATACAAGCTGAAGCATACGCCTGATGGTACAATTGATAGGTATAAAGCTAGGCTTGTTGCAAAGGGTTATGCATAGGAAAGAGGCATTGATTTTGATGAGACCTTTGCACCTACTTGCCAAATGACTACTGTTCATAGCATCTGTGCACTTGCAACTCATCATGGTTGGAATGTACATCAGTTGTACATTAAAACAACATTTCTAAATGGTGACTTGCATGAAGAAGGGTATGTTTTTCAGCCCCGTGGCTTTGTGTAGAAAGGGCATGAAAACCAGGTGTGCAGGTTAAAGAAGGCATTATATGGTTTAAAGCAAGCACCACATGCTTGGTATGAGAAGATACATGCCTATCTGATTGCACATGGTTTTGAGAACATTCCAATCTGAAAGCACCTTATAATTAAGCGTGCTAATGATGTGCTTCTGATCATTGTTGTCTATGTTAATGACATGCTGCTCTGTTCCTATTGAGAAGCATATTGTTGATTTTAAGGCTGATTTGCCTGCCTCATTTGAGATGTCTGATTTGGGGCATTTGCATCACTATTTGGGCATTCAGTTTATGCAAGTTGATGGTGGAACGACTTTGTGTCAAACAAAATATATTGACACATTATTGTAGCATTTTAGCCTTGAAGACTGTAAGCCTCTTGCCAGTCCTATGGAGACAGGTTTACAATTGAGTCTTCATGATGCTCGAGATGCATTTGATGTTGTTCTCTATCAGCAGGTTGTTGGGTGCTTTATTTACTTATGCATTACTCAACCAAATATTCAGTTTGCTGTCTCACAGATGGGCAGATTTATGCATTGCCCAGGAGTCAAGCATTGGCAGGTGGTTAAGCGCATCTTTCGCTACTTGAGTGGTACTCGGCTAGTTGGGTTGTTTTATCCCAAGGGGGGATCACTACCGCCAGATTTTCATGCTTTTTCTGACTCTGATTGGGCTAGCTGCTATGACACTCGTGTGTCCACTAGTGGCTTTTGCTTCATGCTTGGTAGCTCATGTATATCTTGGTTGAGCAAGAAGCAGTCTACTATGGCCACTTCCTGTTGTGAGGCTGAGTATAGGGCAACTTTCACAGCTACTGTTGAGTGTGTGTGGCTCAGACCCCTTATGGATGATTTGGGTGTTGGTGAGTCTTCTGCCACCACCATCTTCACTGACAGTCAAAGCGCATTGGCAGTTGCGAGGAACCCTGTGTTCCATGCTCGTACTAAGCACATTGAGGTGCATTATCATTATGTCAGGGAGAGGTTCTCTGCTGGGGATATCAGCTCGGCATATTTGCCCATGCAGGAGAACATTGCAAACCTTTTCACGAAGGCTCTGCCTAAGGAGAAGTTTGAAGCTTTCCGCAAAGCTTTGGGCTTACTTCCTTTTGTGGAGTGATTTCCACATAGCTTGGCACTTCCTTATACATGAGTGCTAGCTCTTGTTCACCGCATCACTCCCAGGGGGGATTTGTTGATATATTTAGCTAGTGATATGTGTGAACACACTAGGACCGCCGGGGCACTTTTTCCCCTCTTTTAGGAGGTTTTTTTCCCTCGGCTTGTATATATGCCTATTGCCCTAATGGGCTACTTATCTTTTTACATTCTCTAGTAATACATTCAGTATTGTGTGTTGTGCTCCAAGCTTCTTCTTCTTCCTTGTGTTGTTCGCATGCTTCCACAGACCTCTATCTCCAACAGTTTTTAGGTCATTCTTGTACATTCCTTTTTATGTAATAGAAGAAGAAGATCGTTCTTCCTTGCCTCAATCTGTGTGTGTGCTTCTCCTTGAGAGTGAGAGTGTGTGTGTGAGCTCTCCTTCCTTGTGACACGTGTGGGGGCAACATTTATATTAACATAGTGGGCGACTACAAATCCTTAAGCATGCAATTGCTTGGGCGACAACCTTATCTTCTCTTCATCAAAATTTGAAGCTCCCGCACATAGGGCGATGCCAAAAATGGCACTAACACCCAAATTAGGTGATGCCTAATTTTCTTCCCATCTCATAAGGAGACTTCCAAGTCTATTGGGTGAGGCATCCATCATCTTTCCCCACCTAGGCCGACAAACAATCAAGGCTTAGCTGAAGACTTTAAGGTAGGGAAATCAATAAGATTTGGAATTTAACTCTATTTGGAGGTGTTACATTTATTGCTCACTGAAGAAGTGAAATGAGGAGTATAGGCCTCAGGTGGCCCAAAAATATCATGTTCCCATAATTGGGTGCCACCACCTCCTATTTTGGACATGGTGAAAACGGGGCATTTACTCCACCTATTTTTGGAAATACTACCATGGGCGGAAAGTGACGGAGTACATTTTCATTAAATTGTCAGTAAAGTGTTACAATGTGAATTAATGTAGGGAATACTGCCATAAGGCTGTGGTGGTGTCAAAAGTTGTGATTGGGTCATCTAATTGTGGTTGGCTACCAAAGCCATAATTATCCCACTCCTCCACCACTTTGGTGTGTGCGGCAATTAATGTTGGGATTCGGCAAGGCCACTCCTCTAGCCCCTAGAGACTATATAAATAGATGTTTGGCACTCAATGGATGCTTTATGATGTTATACCATTGATGTCCTGGATCTAATACTAATGTTCTCTTCCTAGTTAGGGCTATTTCTTGACCACTCTCTACATTCTATTACAACTTGTCCACTATTGTTGAGGCCACTCTATGGTGATTATGTAGAGTGTTGGCTTCCGTTGGAGTTTGCTGTCAACATTACAAAGTGATTGAGTATCCTTGGCTAGTACCTCTCAATTTAAGTCTCTTGAATTTTTGTTGCATTTCTCTTGTAGAGATTTCTTGATTCTTACAATACTTGTGTTGATTTCTTCTAGCCTTTGGAATGGCATGTTAGTCCACTTGAATGTTCATTTGGAATATTTTTGGCTCAATGTAATCATTTAAAGTGTTGAGAAATTGTTCTTTTCTCTTATATATGTACTTGCCATTTTTTCCCTCTCTATGTCTTTATTATGAAGTAGTGTACCTGCACAAAGACATGTCACAGGGAGTACTTCCCTAAGGAAGAACTCCCCTTGAGTAGAAGAAGTACTCAAAGTGTGGACACAATGGCCTTTTTTATAGTTTGACACTCTCTTATAACTTGATACCCCATTAACTCCTTTGCACATATCCTGGTTGAGCAAGAAGCAACCTACTATGGCCACTTCTAATTGTGAGGCAGAGTATAGGGAAGCTTTCACAATGATTGTTGAGTGTGTGTGGCTCACACGCCTTTTGGGTGATTTGGGTGTTGATCAGTCTTGTGCCACCACCATCTTCATTGACAATTAGAGTGCATTAGTAATTGTGAGGAACCCTATCAAAGCACATTGAGGTGTAGTATCATTAATTCAGGGAGAGGTTCTCTACTAGAGAGATCAATTTGGCATATGTGCCCACACGGGATAACATTGCAGATATTTTCACAAAGGCTCTACCTCAAGAGAAGTTTGAAGCTTTTCGCAAAGCTTTGGGCTTACTTTCTTTTGTGGATTGGTCTCTTTCCACATAGCTTGGTACTTCCTTATACATGAGTGCTAGCTCTTTATTCACCGCATCACTCCTAGGGGGGATTTGCTGATATATTTTGGTAGTGATGTGTGTGAACACATTTAGGACTGCTAGGATAGTTTTTTCCCTCTTTAGGAGGTTTTTTCCCCTTGGCTTATATACATGCCTATAACCCTAATGGGTCACTTATATTTGTACATTCACTTGGTAATACATTCAATATTGTGTGTTGCGCTCCAAGCTTCTTCTTCTTCCTTGTGCTATTTGCATGATTTCACAGACCTCAAACTCCAACATTTGGCACGTGAACTCTTAGCTGGGGGATTAATAGGATCCACAAAGTCTATCATGGATGCTTGTCTATTGTGATGGACTGGTCCATCATGATAGGCACTCATTGTCATCTATCATCTATTATCTGTCGTGGTCTATCTATCCCGATGGACAGATGTCTGTCGTGATAGATGGCTTCATCACGAGTCCTATTTGTCATTTGCCATGTGATAAACAGAATCTATGGTGGGATTTGCTCTATCACGATGAACACATCTATCACGATAGATAGTATGTATTGTTGGGGATGTAAGGATCATGTGACCTTACCCCTATGTTCACATATATACATCATTTATACAGCATTGCCTCAAGGAGATCGTTATGTGGGTTTTGAGGCTCCCACCCATGTATGTGTGTCCCTATTCTCCTCTCTCTTCCTCCATCTCCTCCTTGCTCCCCTTGTTCTGCACACCAATGCCCTTCGTTGGTACTAGAGCTTGTTGGAGGCTGCTATGCAAGAAGCTTGAATGGAAGCTTAGGTCACAAGAGGTGAATGCGCAGGTCGATATCTCTCAGAAATTGTTTGATATTTTTGCCATAACTTGAACTAAGAAACTCCGATTGGTGCATTTTAAAGTTTTTTGTGTAGCTAAGATAGAGAGATGACATTGTGGTATACCTTTTTTTTAGGTTTATGTCATCATGACTTTGATCATGGTATTATCGATGGATGTATAGGGGTCATTGTGGTCTCTATCTTGCTTATGCCACTTGGTTTTGGATTTATTTTCTAATTGCACATAATTTTATGAGAGTTGATTTTGGATCTTGGTTGATACTTGTATCTTTGTTTTTTCTTTACAGGTACATGATCCAAATTGGAGCATGAGTTGCACATCCGTTTGTCACCTTGATTGGATATTCTATTAGCATATGGTCATTGATTTGATATCTTATTTGCCAATGTGATTCTTGGCATATGTGGATGGTGATTCCCACATGGTTTATTTGGTTCATAGTCCATTTTATATAGGAGATGCTCCCAAAATTTTGTCAGCTTTTGTGCTAGAAGAGTACTCTAGCAGATCCTTTATGCTTGTGTGATAACTTTGGATCATTGCTTATCTCCATTTACTTGGAATTGGCCATACGTTGTTTGTGATAGGTTGAACCATCTTGTAGGATTTTCTTGAGTGGGAGGTGTATCACCATTGTATTGGTGTGTATTGCCATCAGTTTTTTGGCATATGTATCTGCTATTATCTTTGCTTGGATCAGTGATAGGTGGTGACAGGTTACTCACTATTGTCTCATTATTGGTTATCTTGTTATGATTACTCAATTTAAAGGGGATACTCTGCCGAAATTTTCCCAGGATTCTTTCACATCTACTTAGTCACTTTGGAAATTTGGTGAGTAGGCTTATGCTCATGGTTTTATGTGCATGCTAGATGCATGGTTATGTGATAGGTGGTTCGCATGGTTTCTTCTCTAGTGATATATTTGTGATGTGAGCTATGCATATGGATATACAGATGTGAGCCAATTGATGATAGAGTATTAGTTCTAGTCTCTTGTTACATTGTTAGTCTCTCGGATTGCCAGCATGGTATCTTCTCAGTTTGATGGCACTAACTTTCCAAGATGGAAAGCTCAGATGTGGCATACATTGGTTCGTGCAGGGTTACACATGTATGTGCATAGAGATGCAGAGATGCCTCATAACATGCCCAACCACATATGGATGGATATGGATGCATTGGCCAACTCCACTATCCAATTACAACTTGTGGATTCTATATATGAGTTTGTTATGTATGACGAGATGAGTAGACCATTATGGCAGAGACTACATGATATTTATGCTAGTCCATTGACTCGTGTGAGATGTAGATCACATCGACAGCTTTGATGTTTGCACTGTGGTCATTAGGGCCATATTTGATGACATTGTTTCAGGCAGATGTGATGATGACATTAGAGATATGCACATGATGCAAGTCATGTAGTGGTTTCAGGAGAGTCTATGCCAGTTAATTATGCTAGTGATGGTGATATCACTTTCTCCTATGGATCATCTCAGGATTCCTATTGTTCATTGGAGCGCACACATATGGCTTGGTTGCTTGATGTATTAGGCACTTTTCATGTTACTCCACATTGTGAGTGGTTTTATCGATTCTTAGTTGAGAGTCGTGGATGTGTGCACTTGCCTAATGGTATGACATATGACATTGAGGGTGCAGGAGATGTATGCTTTATGCTACCTAGTGGAGCATCACTTATACTCAGACGTGTATGCTATGTGCCTTCATTCCCTATGAGCTTGATTTCAGTTAGCTAGTTACAAGAGAGCAGATATTATGCATTCCTTGGTGAGCATCAATTTGAGTTGCAACTGGGACAATTTATGCTTTGTCAGAGGTGCCAAGATTGGGCACATGTATCCATTGCAGGTACCCCATGTGAGAGACAGTCTCATCTTAGTGGGAGTTCAGCCTTATGCACGATGTGGGACTCATCATGTCTCATTTTTTCTACCTATGCATAGTTCTATTGACATTCATGATGCACATGTATGGCAGGATTTAGATGCTCTGATGGATGCATATGTAGAGCATGTTTTGGATGTGCATGATGCTTATATAGAGCATGATGCTTATATAGAGCATGATTTTATCGATCATGTGGATGTTCTTATGAAGCACACTTTGGATGATCATTTGTATGCTTTAGAGCATGATGTGGATGCTCATGTAGAGCATTGTAATGATACTCAGTTAGAGTTTGATTATCAGTTTGATCTTGGTGTTGATAATGTGCAGTTATCTCATGTGGAGCATGATGATACACTTGGTGTGGTAGCACAAGATAACTCTTATGATGTGCAATGTATGCCATAGCAAACTAGCTCTCAGGGTGCACAACTAGACACATCCTTGGTTGAGAGGATGACTAATTTAGATGTTGTTGAATCAGCAATCATGCAATCCTTCTTGGATTCACTCATGCCAGATGTTGACACAGATATGTCAGAAAATGTTGTTCTTGACTATGGTGCTTTGGATGTCTTGGATATAGGCATGGCTAACATGCTAAGGCTAGTCAAGATAGCAAAAGTTTCATCAGCATTCGTGAGTCGGATGTACGGGTTGTTATGCTCAAGACCATACATTACAGTTGCTATTGGAGCTTTTGCACTTGGAGGTATCAGTCGTTCGATGATTGACATAGGCATAGAGCGAGTGGGAGCTTTGCAAAAACTTCATCAATTCTTGCATCAGTCAGATGTGAGCTCGACTCTTATTGATATGAGTCTAGAGCAATTTGGGGTGCATGGATACACCTTGTTCAAGGCAACTATTGTAGGTTGATTTGTATGGGTTGAGATCCAGACTCTTCCTGTACATTATTGTAAATTCCTACATCATTCTTTGTATAGTCTTCCACTTCACATTGACCCTTAAGTGGGAGATTGTTGGGGATGTAAGGGTCATGTGACCTTACCCCTATGTTCATATATATACATCATTTATAGAGCATTGCCTCATGGAGATCATTATGTGGGTTGCGAGGCTCCCACCCATGTAGGATCTCATTTGAGTGCTCAAGATAGACATTCTCAAGGTTGTAACCCACTCTTGCTCTGGATGCCCTTCAATGCTCTCAATGGACCTGTAAAAGTCCCACATTTAGATCACACTTTAACTTTGATTGATAGACAATTTTGATTCAGGTATTTTGAAAGACCCTTTTTCCCCCACAACTCTCTAGATCACACTTGGTTTCCTAATCCCACTTGAGGGTCAACTTCAAATCACCCTATCTAAAAATCAATGCATTACTGCTCAAAAAACGGATTTTGTATGAAAAAGTTATGTCAGATTAGGCTCTTGGGGGTCAAAACAGGCAAATAGGCACACGAGACTTCTTGAAATATTTGCTTGGGGGCCTCACAATGCTTCAATCACTTGAAATTCTTGACCAAAATTAGCTAAAAATTTAAAAAATAGAAAATCCTAAAATTTGGCTGAATTTGTCTGTTAATCACAATGGATAGAGTTGTCCGTCGTGGCCTGTTTCTATCTATCACAATGGACAAGGGTGTCTGTCGTGATGGATACCTATCTATCGTGATGGACAGGCAGTCCGTTGTGGTCTGTCTCTCATGATGGACAATGTCAATCATGATGGACACTGTCAATCATGATGGACACTGTCAATTGTGATGGATAGCATGAATCAGAACGGACATAAAAAATGAAGTTTAAATTTTTTTTTTTTGTGGATATGTGATGTGCAAGGCCTCGACTCTATGATGGTGCACTCAGTTTTACCAAGAGACCACTTTTTTTGTTTGTCGTGGTGGACAGAGATCAACACCTCAAGACCTATGCAAAGGTTTTTTTGTACCTACTAGAGTTGTTGCAGCTTTTGTGGATGCCTATATGTGCAAGAATGCCCAAGAAACATGCAAAACCAATGCATACAAATTTGCTCTCTCTCTGTCTCTCACGCTTACAAGTGAAATGAGGAAATGGAGATGGAATGTGGGGATATGACCAAAATGGTGAAGATGATGATCGAAGGAGATGGAGAGTAGAGATGGTGGTGGTGATGATGAAGGAGGTAGAAAAGTAAAAAGTAAGAGATTACCTATGATTCCAATGTCACATCTCTACGTCTTATCATCGCACGCTTGTCCTCAAAGCTCGATCGCAAGCAACGACACCAAATTTGGTGTCACTCTAGCACAATGACAAGTACCAATGTGAGGAGATCTGCATCATAAATGTCAATCCAGGAAGACATGAGGAGGATATGATGATTGTGAGCAAGTGAAGTGCACAAGTGAGTGAGTGAGAAGCACACAAGCATGCACACACATACACACACGTGCACACACAACAAGATGAAGGGATGGAGCAATGGAATCCTTGATTGGCCAAAAACAAGATTACAAGCTCTTTTGTTCACTTGAATTCCCAATTTGCTAACCCCAAAATGAGCTCTCTAACTCCTTTTCTAGTTTTTGACTAGCTATGGCATTCTCCAGACCTAGTGTCCAGCCTAGATAAAAAATATGTTCCTAGGCTAATTTGGAGGCTCAAACGAGCTCTAAAAAATATGAAAATTGCTACATACTTAGATCTAATACTCCTCAAGCTGAAGGAATCCTTGACTTGCACAAAATGGAGTAAGAATCATAATAAACTGTATTTACAATGGTGTGTAGTGATTAAAATAACTGTTGTAAAATAGTTATCCTTTGAAAAATTATGTAGGCCTAGTTGCCAGGCCTTCGTTGACTGCTTTGCCTACTTAGTCCTGCTTGAATCTACCTCTGTTCTAATTCTCTCTGATGGCTTCCTTGACTTGTGAAGCCACCTTGATTGCCCTGACTGCTACCAACAACCTGTTACATACATATGCTGCATACATAATAGCCTCAAGCCAAAAGCTATGTCATATTTCACTACTTTATCATCCAACTTCTTGCATTGTTGTTCATGCACCAATATATATGCCAGACAACCAGAGACACACAGATGAGCAATAGATGGCTTGTGTCCATGCAAAGCTTCATATGGAGTGATAGATTGTAGTGCTTTGGTGGGACACCTATTGAGTACATATGTTGCACACATAACAACCTCAAGCCAAAAGCTATCTGGTATGAGAGACATGTTCTTTCTTTTTGCAACTCCATTTTGTTGAGGTGTATACGGAACTGTACACAGATGTTTTATCCCACACTCAGCCAGAAATGCATTGAAATTAGAAGACATGTATTCCCCTCCTCGATCAAAATGGAGGGTGCCCAATTTACATGTTGATAGATTTTCAAACATAAGCAAAAATTGTTTGAGGCACACAAACACTTTGAACCTTTCTTTCAATGGATAGACCCATGCATGCCTGGAAAAATCATAAATGAAATTCACAAAGTTAAGGTAGTTCCCAAAAGAAGATGTCTGCATAGAACCACAAACATCACTATGAACAAGCTTTAATTTATGAGAAGCTCTAATTGAACCATCTTTAGGGAAGGAAGAATGCTGCATTTTGCCCAAAATACAACCTTCACATACATGTTTACAAGGTGCCTCAAGTTTGGATGGAGACAACACCATATCAAATTTATATAGGCATAGTAAACTAGCATAATTAAGATGACCAAAGCATGCACTCCAAAGCTTTGCATCTAAGATAGCCTGAGAATCTTGAACTGCACACATTGAATCATTCACACATTTTGCATAGTCTATGAACTTATACAACCCACGACATAAAATGCTAGAAGCAATAATGACATCACCATTTGAAAGATCATGAACTATACATCTGTCGTCAATCAACCAATTTGACAACCAAGCCCATCTTGGCTAATGCTAAAACTGACAATAGCTTTTTCTTGATCCTTGACACATACAATGCATTTGACAATGTGAAAGAACTACCATCAGCAATAGTCAAAATGATCTTACCAACTCCCATTACAATATATGAGGAGTTGTTTGTGCATGTGACAGTATTCCCTATAGGGGTAGGCTCAAGTGAACTGAAGAAACTGTATGTTCACCAATTTTCATGCAATTCTAAGACTGTGATCGGAGGAGTGTTGACGATGCCCTAGATGAAGTGGAGACTTGCTGTGATACCAATTATTGGAGTTTGAGGTTTGTGCAAGCACACGAATAACACACGGAAGAAGAAGAAGCTTGAAACACAACACAACAGTGAATGAATTACCAAGTGTATGTACAAAGATAAGTGACCCATTAGGGTTATAGGTGTTTATACAAGCCGAGAGGAAAAAACCTCCTAAAGAGAGAAAAAAGCGCACTGGTGATCCTAGATGTGTTCACACACATAACTATTGAAATATATCAACATAAAAAAGATACAAAGGAGAGAGGTGAAATTACAGAAATACATAGGGTTCACACTGTATAGTCTAACAACATTTCGTTCTTGAATAGATTGATATATGTTTTATTCAAACATACATATATAAACGTGTCTCGTGACCATTTGAACTTTCATATGGATATCAAGCGTAACAAAATTGGCAATGGAGTCGACGTCATATCTCATAGGCTTCCTAGTGCACAAGATACATTAGGGGAAAGGAAAGTATGGGCTACTTAGTGCAAAAGATGCATAATGTAATATAAATTACAGGCCGTGTATCTCTTTGGTCCTTTGAGAGTACATTTTCTAAAAGGAAGTTTGATCTTCTGATCTCATATTCTTGATAGCTCATTGGAGAGCACAACAATGAAGAGCATAGTACCCATCCGACCCTTTGAATCCCACACGAACAAAGACTAAGTAACACTTAACTCCTACTATGAATGAACACAACTCAAAGGCCTATTAAGGGTAGAGACTGGGTAGGGATGACCCTCAAGCTAAATAAGGAGAATGATTTCATCAAAGGCGTTTGAAGGTCTGCTAATCCTTGAAGGGGACTTCTTTTCACTTCTCACCACTTCATCTGGATGAGGGGGTGTCCGACCAACATAGCCCAAGAGGCGTGGACTTGAAGCCACAACCTCTCCAAAGGACAAAGTACATTTTTTCAAACAAGGAAGTTCAAATTGAGGTCGACTTAAATTGATTGAAAGTACAACTAAAGACAAACTTAGTAACCACGAGACCCCCTATATCTCACAAAGTAACAATTTGATGTCTAACATGGCCAGGATTACAAAACTCAAAAGCCCACCAGGGAGATCTTGGGAAGGTACTGCCCTAAGGCTAGCCGAAGTTACTAGTTTTGCAGATGTGAAGATCAAAGACACAATTTCATTGGCTCGGAAGCCCCTTATAATTGGTGTCTAAAGACTCAAGTCAAAGATCAACATTTTTGCTCGAAGGCCATCCGTCCAATAAAAGAGGGGAAGGTTTTTCTGTGTTCGAGGGTTGAACTCTTGTTGTGTGCCTTCCATTCTTGCCATAATCTTCTCAAGCTATTAAGAACCCACAATCTGAGAAAAGAAACTTTAGAGAAGCTCTTTGTTGTATCAATTTTACATAATATTAAATTATTATTTTGATGAAACATAAACATTATGTGTGATTTTTATGTGTTGACCTCGGTGTTTGCAATCGGGTCCACTTTTGCTGTCGAGGTTGTCCGTTGTCGTCTTCATCTACAATGAAAAAAAGTGTTTAAATATGTTAATCGTCAAAAAGCAGCAGTATTCTATAAATTAAATGATTCTCCGATAAAAAAGAAAGCCTTCTTATTTATATTATGTCGACGATAAGCCTAACTATCCAAGAAGCTCGTTTGCTCCGTCTGTACAGCTAGTCGCGGACGTTATCTCAGGTATATGTTCCCTTCCTGTCCCAGCTCCCTCCTTAGCTCTTACTTCGCCGTGAAGCTTCCTTTACTTCTTTTTCATTTCCCCTTCCCCGCCTTGATTTCTTTCTCTGCGTTTCTTTACCCCCCCCCCCCCCCCCCCCCCTCTCTCTCTCTCTCTTTTCCATTCACTATGGACAGATAATCGGAGTAGATAAGTCTATTCAGGTGTCAAATCTGCTCTTGTTGCTCTATACACGCAGGTTTACAAGTCACCCTTTCGCATTGGATCATCTGTGTAATTGTGATATCTATAATGCGAAATTTGTTCGAGTGCAGGAGAAGCTCTAACCGGCCATTGTTTTCACCGTCTTCCTGAATGGAGCTACGCGCTTCCAGTTGAGACAATCGAACGTAGTGTCATCGTTCATTTTTTAGTTGGAGTGCTTTTTACGTGCATGTTTTTGCTCGCCCAAAATATCTTTCATGAGAACGTCTTCTGAAGTAACTTTGCGTTTTGAATACCTATGGGTTTGGAATTATATAGTATACTCAATATATGAGGAAATATTGAATTATATTGTATACTCAATATATGAGGAAATAGGTAGGGGCTATCAGATTTAGAATACGGTACCTCATTAGGACCGTTTTTTCTTCTATTTTCCTCCAGCCCTCATATACCTTTTTTTAAATAATGGTTCACCTTGAGGCATGAAATTATGAACATCTATAAGGGAGTGGTGATCGTGAATGACTCTTTTGATGGTGTGATGGTTCAGGTGTTCAATTGTGGGTGTTTGTTCTTTTGATGGGGTGATGGTCAAGATGTTCAATTCTGTGTGTTTGTAGAGATTGGTCACATGGGTCTAGGCTTATAATTCGAGACTAACACATACACTAAATATGGAAAACCTCTCCGCCACATGATTATAAATAGATGATTAGTTCTTTGAAGAACTCCATACTCTGGACAACATGCATCTCACTCTCTCACATAAAGTCCTGATTCCTGTTATACCTTTAAGCACACCATTAGAAGAGGGGTTGTATGGTCCCTCTTAATGCCAAGATTTTCACAAAATCTATTGAATTCAGCATGTGAACTCACCTCCATGATATGTGCATAAGCATTTCCACTTTCTGCCGGTTTGAGTGGTCATAAATGCATGGAATTTTTTAGCAAATAAACTCAAAGCTTCCTTGAGTAGTTGTCAACAAGAGAAACAAAGTAAAGAGGACCCCCCATAGATTTGGTGGGCATGCTTCAAACATCAAAGTGTGAACAAGTTCAACTTACAAAAAACACCAGGGTAGTAGTAAGAATTTCGTACTTGCTTACCATATTTACATTCATTACAAAAGTCAAGTTTTGTGCCTTTGGAATCTAACTTGTGAAGATTACATAATTTATCAAGACCCCATTGGCTTATATGCCCAACCCTTTTATGCCATAACTCTGTATGAGAATTAATCTCAGCCAAAGCAATAAACTTGCAGAGCAAGGCTTTCCTTTGCAAGTAGTAGTGTACCTTACCTAGTGCCTTTTACAATCAGCCTTAGCCATTCACTAGCTTCCAAGAGCCTTTTTCGAAGACAATTTTATCTATGCATATCCATTTGCGATAGTATGCTCTTTTTGAAGTCTAGTACATAACATACAATATGCAAATCAGCTCAAATACAATTTGCACAATGCCAATAACTTCAATGGAACATGCATGATTGTTCCCAAGGTAAACATGGCCATAATTTCTTGCATGAAAAGTAGCAAGACACTCCTTGATAGGATTCACATGAAAAGATGCACCTAAAACTACAATATAAGTATTTGAAAGTGCATAATTCAGAATAAGCAAGGTACAAAGTGGTGGAAGTGAGGTAAGCCCAATAATAATTCTAGAGGATCTTTCCAACACTTACAAGAGAAGTGAAATGAGTTGAAAGAGGTCCTCTAAATATAATCTACTTGATGAAATAATAACTATACAATATGTGCAATATACAAATCTAGAATAAAAGACTGGATGTAGAAGGGTTCTAGATACAAATGTAAGAGAGAAGTGTTCCTAAGAGTTATAGTAAAGTGAATGTATGTTAGAATTAGTGTTGCATACACAACGCATTGCAGACGGTCACAATGCCCTACATGTTGTGTACACGTTCGCTATGCGTTGCCAATTCAACAAAAAATAGGGCCCTCCCCAACCAGCCAAAAACGGTCCACAAGGAAGGATATTTTAAGTTTTAACCATTATAACTTATGAACAAAAAAATTGATGAGCCGAGTCTTCATGCAAGAAAGACGAATGCTTCAATGAGAGAAAAAAGAGAGGAAGACATAGAGTATACAATGTCCCACTCACCATATCATCATTTCAACATCATGTACCATATAACATCATGCATATGCTTATGTATGTATGTATGTATGTATATTCTATATTTTCTGTAATTCTTCCTAAATTATGCATTTTTTGTAATCCTTCCTATCTTTTGTTTGCATTTTGTGCTAGGCTTCATTATGGGTGAGTTTGCCCATCACTTCATGAAGTGATAGAAACTCAGCTCCCAAAGCTTTTGGTGAGTTCATGGCACATGCTAGTGGTGAGTTCATGCTTTTGGTGAGTTCATGCTTTTGCTGAGTTCATGCGTTGTGGGGTGCATGTGTGAGCATGTATTCATTTGTAGTTCTATACCCATTATTGGGCTAAGCAGAATTTTCAAAATCCTTGAAGTATAAAATGTAATGACCTAGGAAAAACCATAGCATAATTCATAGTTTTTTTCATATATTTAAAAATTTGTTATATTGCTTTCCAATTAATTTTAAGAGATTTATGCATGAACCTTGATACTTGGGAAACAACAAATTGAATCTGAGGACTCTGTATTACAAAGATAAATCAGGCAACCAACTCCATGTATAAATAGTACCGTCAAAAGGTTCTGTTTATGCTTCTTTTTGTAAAGACACTTTAACATCCATAGGAGTTCGCATGGGTTTTGAATCTTGCATTTCAAACCTTTTTAAAAGTTTCTCAATGAACTTTTGCTATGTCATATAAATACAATTATTCGTGTATATGGATTCAATGCCTAGATAATAATAAAAAAACTCAAGATCATTAACATCAAAAACTTTCTTAAGTTTTGATTTAAAATATAGATATGAATCTTTGGGATCTATCATGATCATACATCAACATAAATGATGATTATAATTAAAACATTTGCCTTTGACTGAACATAGAGTGAAGGAGAAGCTTTTGAGTTTTGAAAACCAATGGAACTAAGATTTAAATGAATGGCTGCCTGCATGAAATGTAGTAAAACACTCCTTAATAGGAGTAACATGGAACAATAAACTTGAATCCGAAGTCCTTGTTTGTGACAAATCATCATTCAAACTTCACAATAAGCAAGGCATCAATCAGATCCCTCTTTGTGATCCGCATATCTTGTGCATGAGTATTAACAGAAGCATCATTAACTTTGGCATGATCTGCTTCCATAGTAGCACAAAGAATATCTTTTGCATCTGATACCTCAATGACGACACTAGAGGCCATATTTGCCTTCTCTTTGTCCTTGTCCTTTGAGTTGTCATGTGCTTCATTCTTGGTGTCTTTTTTCTTCTTTTCGCTTGTGTTCTTCTTTCTTTCTAGTTCAACTTTGTAGTAATGAGCTTCTTGTGACCTTTCCTACCACATTGATAACAAGTCACTTGAGCTTTGTCTTTGCTTTTTCTCTTGTCCCTTTGTACATTTCCAATTTTCTTTTCTGTTCTTCCTCTAGCCACATTGGATGAACCACTGCCCTCTCCACTCACTTTCCTTTGATTTTCTCATTTAGAATAGAAGCCCTTACACCATCAAAGGTAAGATTGGGGTTATTCGAAAGTGAAACAACCAATGTTTCCCATGAATCAGGTAAGTTCATCAATAAATAAATTGCCTTAAGCTTATCATCAAATGCAGGTAATCCAAAGTCATGCAATTGCGAGAGAGTACTTGTAAAAGAAGATAATCGCTCAGTTGTCCTTTTTGACTCATCAAGCTGTATACACACTAGCTTCCGCATAAGATGCACTTGGTTTAAAGGAGTGGTATTTTCATAGGTGGCCTTTAGCTTCTCCCATACCTCAAAAGCACTTGTAAGGCCCTTTAGATCCACTAAGATTTCATCTCATACGACCATCTTGATATAAGTAATGGCCTTCTTGTTTAGGTTCGTCCATGGTGCATCTGTCATATGTTCAGGCTTGACTTTCTCAAGAGTCCCTCCACAATCTGTAAGAAAGAAGATGCCCAACATTCTCTGTTTCCACAAATCAAATCCATTACCCTCAAATCTCTTTAACTTAAACAATTTTTTGGCATCAAAGGAGGTAGAAGCCATATTTGCACATTGAGAGCTTCAAAATTTCACCAAAAAAGGTAAAATTCATTTGCTGTCTTGTGCGCAATCACCTTATGAGACTATACCAGAGAAATTAAGCCCAGAAACTGTTCAAAACTTGAAAAAACCAATTTATGAAATTTTCTGCAAAAAATTTCAAAAAAAACAACAAGTTGTAATTGCATCAAAAACAAAAATTTGTTGTTTTTCAACCACAAAAGGCATACATAGATGCAAAACAGAGTCAATGAGTTCTTGTCTTCACAAAAGCCCCAATTTTTGCAACAATATGATCTGTAACTCAGAGAAATGACCGGTTGAAATAAGTTTCCTACAAGTATGTACTTCCTCAAGAGTCAATCCTTATACAAATACTCCCACTTGAAATGAGAGAGAATTTCTGCAACAAAGGACTTGTAAATGAAAAACGAGTAGTGTGGATGTTGAAAATGACTTGTGGCTTGTGGGAATACAAGAAGAACAATAGAAGAGATTCTCCGTGATGAAACTCTCTTAAAAACTTAAAATTTGCTTCAGCTTTGTTGAGGGTCGAAGTAATCCTTCGAAAACAACACTTTTATCGCGAAAAAGAAGATTTTTCGTGACAAAATTCTCGCAAATGAAAGAAAATGCCTTCAGCTTAGCATAGACGGAAGTAAAAAAGCATTTGGAGTGACTTTGTCCCGATGGAAAAACTCAAAGCTGTGATACTAATTGAAAGAGGTTGCGAAGAGCTACATGGTGGTGTGCTTGGTCCCTCCAATACCAAGGGAGTGGGGTGTTGGGTGGAGTGGGCTGTTGCATGAGGAGAGAGAGTAGAGAGAGAAGCTTGTGCAAAAATTTCAAGAAGAAGATTGAGAAGCTAAAGTTGAAGAAGTTCAAATCAAGTTATGAGAGATTTAGGACCAAGGCTTATTGATAAGTGACTTTTAGATCATTTGGGCATGTTCACACATGGCCAATGAACAAAGTCATAAAAATAATATTAATGCCTATAACTCCTCAATTCAAGGTCCAAAAAATATAGCAAAAATATATCTAGAAAGCTCTCAGAGAGAGCTTTCACATGGAAGGATCAAAATATACAAAAAGAGTCCTTGGGGCCTTTACCTCCAACACAAGGAACTTGGATAGTGTAGTGACTAAGTGAGGTGGGTGAGAGAGAGAGAGAGAGAGAGAGAGAGAGAGAGAGAGAGAGAGAGAGAGAGAGAGAGAGAGAGAGAGAGAGAGAGAGAGAGAGAGAGAGAGAGAGAGAGAGAGAGAGAGAGAGAGAGAGAGAGAGAGAGAGAGAGAGAGAGAGAGAGAGAGAGAGAGAGAGAGGTAGTAGGGAGGAAATTTAGTAGGTGGGTAGATAGATAGATGGATGGATAGATACGTATGTAGATTTTTAGATAGGTAGGTAGATAAATGGATGAATTGATGGAGGAAGGGATAGATAGATAGATTGACAAATAGACCATAAAGATGAACATAGTTAAGTACACATGAAGGAAGGTAGATAAATGGATGAATTGATGGAGGGAGGGATAGATAGATAGATAGATTGACAAATAGATCATAAAGACGAGAACATAGTTAAGTACAAATGAAGGAAGGTTGGTAAGTTGATGGGTTCGATAAACTGATAGATAGATAGATAGGTGGATACATAAATAGATATTGTAACCATGTAGATAAAAGATGTCAAGATTTTTCATTGATTGATTTTAAGTGTACAAATATATATGTTTTAATGCATTCTATATGTTTTTTAAAACAGCATGAGCATATAAGACGATTTGACAATTTTGCATATACTTCAATGAAAAAATAGGAGCAAAAAATTGCAAGTGAATAAAAATTGTGATTTTTATTTTTGATTATTCAAATATCTAGGATTTAAGCAATATAAATCTCGATTTAAATGCCTACTATGCACTATGCCTCTTGAAATTTTTTGTTGTGAGTTTTCTATAGAGCATTTATCAATTTGTGTCAAAGGATAAGTATTCAACAAATTGAATTGTCAGAGAAACGCTTCTTAGAACAAACAACTTTTCTTACTATTCATAATGGGGTGCAAATCCATGGTGGAAATATTTGCATTGAATTGATATTGTCCCTTTGTGTGTACTTGTGGGGTGTGTATGGATTGATTCTTCATTCCACATTTATTATCAAGAAAATGATGATATAAGTGGGGTTGTTATAGTTTTCAAGTATTCATGTTTCTATTCTTTCTTGAAAGGCTCTTGGTCTCTCATGAGTCCTCAAATTCTCCCACCTTGGCTTTATAGTCGTTTTCATGCTTGATATATCCAATATGCTCTCATGTATTTTGCTCCATCCTTCATAGCTTAGCTTGCTCATAATTAAGAGTAGAGTAGGGGTCCATCTTTATTCAACATGATACTAGAGCATGCGTTAGGATTCCCTTTTATCCTTTTCCTCATATTCTTTTGCATGCACATTCTCATTAAATTGGAATGCTTAGCCTACTATAATCTGTGTTACACTTTCTTGATAGCCTCTTGCACTCTTATGAGTCCTCATATTATTCCACCTTGGCAATGCTTTCCCCTCTATCTTGGATAGGGAAGACCTCTTTTCATGCAGTTACTTAAAAAGTAATCTCTCTTCTTAGAGATTCTTGAGTCGTTTTATGAAGCGATCATACTTCGAAGTGAAGCGATCATAGTTTTGAAGCCCTTTATGTAAGCCATTTTCTTTCGTGATGTATTCACTATGTTTCCATATGTTTTGTTCCATCCTTTGTAGCTTAGCTTGTGTTTGATTGATAGTAGTTAAGGAATTAATCTTAGAGCATGCCCTTTTCTTCCTTCTTATTGTACTGTCACGTCCCACCATGATGATATTTTGCCCTATGGTTCATATAAGGAGGGTCTCCCTTCACAAATTTTCTCAAGCCATCTCTCTTCCAAGTGATTGTACACTTCACAATATGATAATCATGCTGATGAAGCACTCGTCATTTTCATTTTTAGCATATTTTCATGCTTATTGCTTACGTATCTTTTGTTCCATGCTTCAATAGCTTAGCTTTTGTCTGACTAAGAGTAGATCAGAGGTTAAACTTTATCTCAACAATAGCATCTTTTTTTACATCACACATGTTGGAGAGGATGATGATATCTTCTTTTGACTGGTAACCATGAACTTGTAGGCTCACTTTTACTTTCGTTGAATTTGGGTCTTACCTTGGCTATTAAAGTAAATATGGATCATTCAATAGCGATAGGGAGTAATTTTTGTTTGAGTGTCTTAAGCGCTTGGGCCTGTTTTTTATCATTATATATGCAATTTGGAATGTTTTTGAAGTTCATTGTGCGATCTACTTTCCTTTCAGATAGATTGAATACATTTTATTATTTTTGAGTATTGTTTACTTTCATTGATTTAGGGTCTTACCTTGGCTATCAAGGTAAATATGGATCATCCAATAGTGATAGGTCCTTTTCTTTTGAGTGTCTTAAGCGCTCTGGTCTGTTTTTATCATTATATATGCAATTTGGAATGTTTTTATGGAATTTCATTGTGCGATCTATTTTCCTTCATTCAGATAGATTGAATACATTTTATTATTTTTGAGTATTGTTTTCCTCGAAAAGGATTATGGCTCCAACATTTTGCAAATATCTTGCACTAAGAAGGTACATAATTGGTAGTTCATTGTGTTCGAAGAAAGTGTTTGCGATTGCACAATCAAGAGAAGTTTTTGATCTTTAATTTTTATCCACACTGGAAATGTGTTTGCATATTTATTTCTTCTTCTATTTCAAAATCATCATATCTAGAACTTATCTTCTTCCTTTGCAGCAAGAGAAAATGTGGTGGGAAAGTGTAATCCCAATGGGTATAATTGTTGGGATGATTTTTGTCATGGGAGAATCGCAAGCCTTCTTTCACAAGCTCGCTCATGGCAAGGTATATTCCTGATGTTCTCCTATGTTTCTAATCCTCTTTCAGGTTATATTTCATCTATTTAGTTAGAAAGTTTGCTTGTGGGAAGTAACATTGTAAGCTTTTCAAGAATATACTTTTATAATTCGTTTTGCTTGTGAACTTTGGTTATTAGTTAGTACATCCAAAGACATATCTAACATACTATTATCAGGCTGATGGGATTCAACCAACTATTATCAGGCTGCATATTAGTAACAATCAGTGCACATACTATTACGAGGCTGGCTTTGTGTGGAAGAGAGGCTCATGGGATTCAACCAACTATTATCAGGCTGCATATTAGTACAATCAGTGCACATACTATTATGAGGCTGGCTTTGTGTGGAAGGTTTCTCGTAGATGCAGTTTATAAGGAAAATGGCACCGATTTCTGTCTCTCCTATGAACAGGGAGACAAACTTGCTTATGTAGGCACAGATCTATTTTTTTGGGAACTGCAAGTCTTTAAATTATGGAATTGTACTTTAGCACTCGATCTTCCTTTGTCTTTAAACTTCTAGTAGGCTGAATAGTCAACAACATTTATGAGTGGTTTTTTGAAGTATAGATAAATGGCAGGGCAGATGCATGGGGCTGTACTACTTTTTGATCTTCTGACTTATCAGTAGTGCTGTCTTTTGAAGGAGTAATGTAACAACTTGTTAGTATCAATAGATGGGCTGGGCTGGGGCAGTTCTTGCCCATGTTAAATAACAAGATTACACATGGCATTTTATGGTCACAATTTGCTCAGTTTTTTGGTTGATTATTCCCTCTTAGCAGAAAAATGTACCCTGCCAGAAGGATGTCTTTTATGGAAGCATATGGTTATGCTCTGTGGATTTTCTACAGACCTCTTCATTTGAATACTGCCTATGTAGGAGTCTTAAATGCTTACATTCCTTGCTTGCATCTCAACACAACCTTATGGTGGTGTCTTCAAAAGGCAATAATAACTAGTGTAACCATAAAACTACATCATGCTCGAGCTGATACAATCTTCCGGTAATGTAAATGGGGAAAAGCATAGCGCTATTGAGTGGAGGTAATAAAAGACAAAGTGGTGTTGAAAAATGGGAAAGCTATCAAACATCTAGTAGAGAATGTGTATGTATCGGTTACCAAAGGTCCAATCAATGATAATACTTACATCCTTAAAGATATAGTAATGAAGAAAGTTTCTAGGAAGATTGATTTAGCATTATAGAGAAATTGTCTATCATTGGATGGCTTATTGGGAATTGATTTAACTTCACAAAAAAATATTCATAAAATCTTTGTAATTTCTTATGTGGATAATGTCCTAATGATTTTGTTTTTACTTGCAAAAATTTTATGTAGAGTGCATTATGAAAGAAATAACTCCTCTACATATCGTTGTTTTTCCCCCCACAAAAAGATCCCTTCATTAGTTAATAAAGATGCCCAAAGGGCTACAATCCCAACCGGGAGACATGAAATGTATACAAGGGGGACAACTCACCCCACATACCCACCCAAAACTGCAACAAATCTAGCTCTTAGAGGAAGAAATGTGGGGAGGGGGAAAAAGCCAGGTAGGCGGCCAATAGCTCCAATGGATAGTATCGCCTTGAATGGTATAGAAGGGGTTTTTCTTCTAGAGCTGAAGAAAGGCCTTCTGTCAACGAGACATGCCATTAGAATCCCCCCGTGCCATTAGAATCCCCTTGAAGACGGTCCAACTACCCACATAGGTGTGGATCAACTCCCGCCAAAAGTCACGAATTGTCTTGGCTGGAGGAATTGTGTGCCCCTCAAAGATGCGCCGACATCTCGCCTGCCAAATAAAACCACATGGTAATGCTGTTGATCAGCTCCCAATAGGGGTCGTCCACACCGTTCCAAGGAGAGATGCGAAGATCTTGAGAGGTGCCAATCCACCCATCCGGATCAAAAAAAATCGTACTTCCATCCTCATGCTCGTAACTTAGGGTCGGGCCAGTGAGAGAACCCCAAGCAGTCACACCCCAAGTGATGGTATGAGGCCTCGCTTGCCAGGTAAGAAGTCTCAAGATCTCTCTCCAAATCTACTATGCTAGCTGACAACCCCAAAGACAATGCCGTTGGCACTCCAAGTGATAGCCACAACCAGTACAATTTGGAGGCCTGCCCCCAAAGCTCAGTTAGGTGCCAACAACAATGCTTTTGTGGACAACCAACCATTGAAAGAGGACAACCCAACGTGATTGTTGAGCTCCCTAGATCCGTTGCCAAAAGGATAATAGAAGACACTCCTTCATGAGCCCACTGTGCCGCTAGGAGTCGACCGCAACAAGAGTGGCCGGATGGTGCGATTGAAGATCTGCCACCCCAACCGAGAAGAGTACTAAAAGACAGGAATAGTGCAGGCCTCCGTTGAGGAGAAAGGACCGCGCCACTACCACTCCCCCAAGTCCCAAAGAAGGTGAGATAATCGTCAATCGAAAAGGGTCGTAATGTCCGTCGGGTCAGGTTCAATATGCCAATCGCAATCACGTGTGCCAATCACCCGAATCCGCTGAAAGGTGCAATCAACAATGATCTCAAGCTCCATTGTCGAGCTGACCATCTGTCCCTCCTCGCCAATCTCAAAGAAAAGAGTCCCATCCTGAGAGATGCCATGAGCAACAATCAGGATAAGTAATTAGGATCTCAATCTCGATCTAAGTGAAGGCCCTTAGCCAAGTCTCATGTGGAAGGAGACCAGCTTGAGTCCCCCAATCCCTCATAATCATTGCCTAAGCATCCCTAATCATTTGGGGTGCACCGTGCATCCCCATACATCGGTCATGCTATCGCTCAAGGACACTCTGAAAGCTGATCCAGTGAGCCACAACTCTACAAAGGGGGGATGTAAGTGCCCCCAAGATCTCAAGATATACTACAAGCAAACCGGTCCTCATTGTTCCGCAAAAAGCCCATATGCCTCATCTCAACAAAAATCCATATGATCTTAGGCTTCCATGGCAGGGGCAAAGAGGCCCAACCTCTGACGATGAAAATCCTTCCAAGGTTCAGGGCGAGGAAGCATACCACGAACAATAAACTTGCCCAACAGGGCTATGCTCTAACAGGCAGGGTCGATGATCCCCAAGCCACCATGCTCTAAGGAAAGGGTGATGACTTGCGAAGCAACCTTAGCCTGAGCGGGGTTGCCATTTGAGCAAGACAATAAAAAGTTCCTTATTAGCCGTTTAATTTGACTAATGCAAGAGCTCGAGAAGATCCAACGAGATAATTACTTGTCATGATAATGTATTTGGTATTGATATATTTTGGAAGTGATGTGTGTGAACACACTCTAGACTGCCAAGGCACTTTTTCCCTCTTTAGGAGGTTTTCTTCTTGGCTTGTATGTATGCCTATAACCCTAACGGGTCACTTATCTTTGTAGATTCACTTGGTAAGACATTCAGTATTGTGTGTTGTGCTCCAAGTTTCTTCTTCTTCCTTGTGTTGTTTGCGTGCTTTTGTAGACCTCAAACTCTAACAATTGGTATCAGAGAAGGTCTCCGCTTCATCTAGGGCATTGTCGACACCCCTTGGGTCACAATCTTAGAATCGCATGAAATTTTGTGAGTATACTTAGAGTGATTAGGAGTTCAAAACATCTTCGGCATGTGGTGTCAAACTCTTATCCTGTCACAGGAGTTGGTAAGATCATTTTGACTACTACTGATGGTAGTTCTTTCACATTGTCAGATGCTCTTTTTGTGCTAGGGATCAAGAAAAATCTATTGTTAGTTTTAGCATTACAAATTTTCTTAGTTGTCAAATTTATTGGTGATAGGTCAATGATTCAACATGTGTAGTTCAAGATTCTTAGGCTATCTTAGATGCAAAGTTTTAGCATGCACTTTGCTCATTTGAATTTGCTAGTTTGCTATGCCTACAGAAATCTGAAATGGTATTCTCTCTACCCAAAGTCAAGGCACGTGGTAAACATGTTTGTGATGGTTTAGTATGAGCTACTTAGAAACTACAGCTTGTTCACAATGATATCTATGGTCCTATGCAGACACCTTCTTTTGGGAACTACCTTTACTTTGTGACTTTTATTGATGATTTTTCCAGGCATGCATGGGTCTATCCATTGAAATCAAAATCTGAAGTGTTTATGTGCTTCAAACAATTTCTGGTTCTTATTAAAAATCTTTCAGCACGTAAAATGGGAACCCTCCATTTTGGTCAAGGGGAACACATGTCTTCTAATTTTAATGCATTTTTGGATGAGTTCAAGATAAAACATTAGTGTATAGTACCATATACACATCAAGAAAATGGTTTATTTTAAAGAAAGAACATGTCTATCATGGAGATGGAGAGGTGCATGGTCAAAAGTCAAGCTTTACCACATAGTTTCCGGCCTGAGGTTGTTATGTGTGTAGCATATGTACTTAATAGGCATCTCACCAAAGCAGTATAGTCTTTCACTCCATATGAGGCTTGGCATGGTTGCAAGCCATCTGGTTCTCATCTGGGTGTCTTTATTTGTTTGGCATATGCATTAGTGCTTGAACAACAATGCAGAAAATTGGATGATAAAGCAGTGAAATGTATTTTTGTTGGCTACAATTTTGAAAGCAAAGGCTATCTTCTGTATCATCCACATTAAACACATTTTGCTTACCCATGATGTTGTTTTTGTGGAAGATGCAATTCATCCATTACTTTCATGTCCTAAGGAGACATCATTTAGCTCCAAAGTTGTCTATGACACTTAGCTGCCTCTTTTTACATGTGGATGGTCAACTGCAAGTCCAAATGAGGCAATTTCTTAGCCTTTATAGGTTTCACATGATGATGCAGATCATTCCATTTCTGATGCAAATTTACATGATGCACTTGTTGACAAGAGAGATGATATAAAGGAGGCAAAAACTATGACTAAATGGCTAGTGGAGACTTTGTGCGATAGAAAATTAGATGCACCTTTGTCATATCATACTTGTTTAGGCTCTCATAGTGCTTCTTTTGCATCAAATTGCTATGCTATGGCTGCCTCTAGTCTCTATGATGAGAATGAGCCTATTTCTTTTGATGAAGCACAAAATTCAGAAATTTGGATGCATGCTATGTAATCAAAATATGATGGTATTATGAAGAATTGTATTTGGTCTTTACGTGATTTTCCTCCTGGTAAAAAGACCATTGGTACTAAATGGGTATACAAGCTAAAATGTAAACCCCATGGAATGGTTGATAGGTACGAAGCTAGGCTTGTTGCACAAGGTTATGCTCAAGAAAGAGGCATTGATTTTGATGAGACCTTTGCACCCACATGTCGAATGACTACCGTTCAATAGCATATGTGCACTTGAAGCCCATCATGGTTGGAATGTACATTAGTTGGACATTAAAACTGCCTTTCTGAATGGTGACTTACAGGAAGAAGTGTATGCTTTTTAGCCACTTGATTTTGTGTAGCAGGGGCATGAACTACTTCCACCCATGTCTCCCGAGTGGATTCCACTTCTGATTTGATTTCTTTTTTGAGCTCTTCCTTGAGTTCTTCCACCTCAGGGATCTCTCTCTATACATACACACACACACACACACACACACACAAACACAAACACACACACACACACACACACACACACACACACACACACACACACACACACACACAAACAGACACACACACACACACACACATACATACATACATACATACATACATACATACATACATACATACATACATACATACATACATACATACATACATACATTACATACATTACATACATTACATACATTACATACATACATGCATACATACATACATACATACATACATACATACATACATACATACATACATACATACATACATACATACATACATACATACATACATACATACATACATACATACATACATACATACATACATACATACATACATACATACATACATATATATATATATATATATATATATATAGAGGGAGGGAGGGAGGGAGGGAGGGAGGGAGGGAGGGAGGGAGGGAGGGGGGGGGGGGGGGAGGGAGGGAGGGAGGGGGGGGGGGGGGGGGGAGGGAGGGAGGGAGGGGGGAGGGGGAGGGGGTGGGGGGGGGGGGAGGCGGGAGGGAGCGAGGGAGGGGGGGAGGGAGGGGGAGAGAGGGAGGGGGAGAGAGGGAGGGAGAGAGGGAGGGAGAGAGGGAGAGGGAGAGGGAGAGGGAGAGGGAGAGGGAGAGGGAGAGGGAGAGGGAGAGAGAGAGAGAGAGAGAGAGAGAGAGAGAGAGAGAGAGAGAGAGAGAGAGAGAGAGAGAGAGAGAGAGAGAGAGAGAGAGAGAGAGAGAGAGAGAGAGAGAGAGAGAGAGAGAGAGAGAGAGAGAGAGAGAGAGAGAGAGAGAGAGAGAGAGAGAGAGAGAGAGAGAGAGAGAGAGAGAGAGAGAGAGAGAGAGAGAGAGAGAGAGAGAGAGAGAGAGAGAGAGAGTAATTTTGAGATTAATGCAGCCAAAGCATCCATGCAATGATGCCTGGGATAGAGCGATGGAAGAAAGAGACTATCGTGTTCGTGCAGAAGCTGCTGCAGCTTCAAAGGTGAACAAATCTGCACTTTGCATGAAGTTTAGTCTATTGATACATAATTTAACTTAATTGTGTTTACAGCAGGAGTCATAGATTGACATTCACAAGAAATACATGCCTCCTCAACTCAGTTTGAAGTGAAGGCATGCTAATCTCTCAAGCTCTACTTTGGTTCCCCTGATCTTGCTAGGAATTGAGGAAATGCCACTCGAAAGATAATCTTATTCATGAGATAATTTGAATCCACAGCATATATGCTGCTGGCATTATGATGACTATAGACTCAAAGAACTTTTTGCCTGGTTCATTTTGTACCTAAACTGCATGCTTCAGAAATCTCATAATACATTAGTACATGTTTGAAATAATTACATGTTTTTTAAATGTTTTTACTCACGTTCCTTGACTTGATCATTGAGTACAGGATTAAGGTCGTTTATACAGCTTGAAAATTTGGCTTTGTTCAGATGTTCTGTTCTTATGGTGTGTTCGGAGCTTGGTTCTCAATGACTTATCCTCCAATCTGAATATAATGCAATCGAGTGAATTGTTTGAATTGCCAGTTATTGAAGTCAATAGTGAGTTTTCAAATGATTGTTGGAGATAGTCTTACTGAGTGAGCTTAGCATCTGTACCTGATTTTATATGGAAGCTACACATCTTCATAAAAACCTGAAATTGGTTGTCGAAGGATGCACATCTTCAATTTGATAGTATACAAAATGACCTGTTTTTTCAATTATTGTGAACTTCAGCTTTTATTAGTCGATATTTTTGAGTAATAAGCTTGTGTCCACAGGAGATTTCTCTGGTCATGTGCAATGTGTATTTGTTATCGTATTTGTACAATGTTATGGTTGGAAAGGTATGTTAGTAAAAGAAATTCCAGGATATGCTTGTTGCATCTTCCCTCCATATGTTGTTATATATTGGAAGTTTCTATTTCTCTCCATTATCCACAATTCATCAGGAATGGCCTATCTAAAATTGTTTTTATTCTTTCATTTTTCCTTTGAATCAGAATATGGGATATACAGTTGGAGTGCTCTTTCTTTTCATTGTCATGTTCACTTCATTTTTCCTGTAACTTGTAAGATAGCTCTATAACACAGTGATGCAATTATTCATATGGAGCTTTGCATCATCAAGTACACCTCTTTTCCTTTATTGGTAGCTGTGGAATACGTTCATGCACGTATGGTAGTGGTGGTAATTGGCATATTAAGTGATGCCTTTTATTCCGCATGAAAGATAGAAACAGTTTATGTACAGACTGAACTGAAAAGAAAGTACTGAAGAAATTTCTTACTTTTGGTATTGTAAGCTCAGATTCACTAATCTTACAGTACTTTCTTTGTGTTTGTGTGTGTGTTTCAATTCTTAAAAATAGAATTCAATTACTTTTGAGTATTCTTTTAACCATAAGCCTGCAGAGATGATCAGCCATTGTTGAGGTGTACAGTATTTTGTTGGCACATATCAAGTCTGTTTTCCACTATGGTAGACATGATGTAACTTCCTCATGAATCTGTGTAATAACGTAGACATGCACCAATGCATGGGAAAGTGAATTATTGAACCTGCATTTGACGAAATAGAATGCATTAATGATGTCCATTCTGGTGGCATAGCAACCTTTCGCTGGTATGCATGTGTCACAGACTATTAGCTCACACATTTTAGAACGCGGATTCATGTATTGCTGAAATGTGATATTCAATGAAGCGTTTGATGTTCATGCTTTTTTCGATTTAGCAATTTTATATTTTGGATGAGTCCAACGAGCCACATGCGGATGCTAGGCTTATACTGTTCCTTAAGAATATGATGCTTACATTTTTTTGTTGGACAACCCACACATTCTCAATAACACTTAACTGTTGTAGAGGAGTCATTGTTTAACACAGGTCAAGTTTCCAAGATAAATACTTGATACCTTAATATTTGATTTCGAGGTAGAACTATGACATCATACTTGATAGGGAATTTGTTTCATTCAATAGGCTGGTAACATGTGTTGCTTAGTTATCTGTGACTCTCCACAATCATTTCAATTTTTTATTCTGTCCGTACGTTTTTCACCACTAAGATTGACCTTTTAGGTTTAGAGCACGGTTTTTAAACAACTCGAGCCCAGTGATACAAATATCTCAGAGGAACTCTTATGCACATTCAGTTTATGGGTTTTTTCTTGCTGGCTACATGGGTTGCTTTGTTATCTGTGACTCTTCACAATTATGTCACTGATTATCCTGTTCGTTTGTGTTTTATCACTACGATTGACAATTTGGTCCACGGGACAGTTAAATAATTCAAGCCCACTTAAATTCATAGTCCAAATTCCATAAAGAAAAAAGGGCGATATATCCGGTTCAATATATAATTTTAGGAAATTGCATCTGCTTCACTTTGGTTTTGGTTCTGTTAGGATCAGTTTTCCACCACACATATCGAATGCCTTCTTCCTCGTTCATTAAGCTTGATAATCAGTCATCCTAAAGACCAAAAAACAAAAAATCTGTCAAATACTGATACTAATTGCGTGAAGATCATGGCCATGTTAGACAGACAAATGTGGTTGAATGTACCCATTGAACAATAATGATCAACTAGGTTTCCAATACGTATTATATGTGTATTATATGTATATACAAGGGTCACCTAAAACAGCCTTCACATGCATAGAATGCAACGGGTCAATGATGAAGCATTCAAACACTTCTAGGAAAGAATTATATAAACATTATGCACCATCTTGGCAAGACATCTAGTTTAATTATATGTTTCTTTATATCTTTGAGTGTCATGCAGTTCGTAGTCCTGGGGATTTCTTAATGTGAAAGTGGCATCCAAAGCTTAATGAGAGAAGTACGTTATATCCTCGAGTCTTTTTCGAATCCATTTAAGTCTTGGGTCATAGTGGAAATTCAGGTGCAAAATGAAGTACATAAACTGGCAAAAATCATACTTTTTTGTTATCACTATTCATTTCTGTGGACATGTATAAAATATTTATGTGGACATGTATAAAATATTTATGTGGACATGCACAACTGTGGCATTCTTGTCTTCTCTGAGCTGAGACTTAACGACTTCTTTTTGGAAGAGTAGATAATTTGATTGGGCTCATGCCTTTTTTGAAACAGGAAACATGCACGACTGTGACATTCTGGTCTTCTCTGGGCTGAGACTTAACTTAGTATTCATTCATTGGATGCTTTGTTGTTCTCTTCATGGTTTTGTTCTTTACATGCTATGATCATTTTGCTTTTCTCTTTTCATCTGTTCTCATCATCCCTCAAATGCATATACTTTGTGTGTTTTCCATATGCTCTTTAGCGGAAGTGATTGGCTGATAATGCACTTGGATTGCAAGGGAGGTGGTGAAGTAAAAATCACAAAACCGAATGATTGAAAGAATCATGTGAATTTGGTGTCCTTTAATCAAAGTGATAGAATAGATGATGCAAATAAAAGCTAGTTCTTGATTTTATATTATGCCTATCAATGCATTTTTTGGCAAGTGTTGATCGAATCAGTCATTTTGATAGAATTTGGACACTAATACCCCCATCAATCATCATTGAGTGGTAACTTGTCGAAAACTTGATTCGTTGAAATGCATTAGTGTTGCTCTAGCACAATGATAAGTACCACATTAAGAAGCTCCACCTCAATCCGCGGAAGAGATAGGAGTGATATGAAGATCATGAACGCAAGAAGTAGTGAAAGTGAAGGTAAGAAGCATGAAAATGCACACACATATACACACACACAAGGAAGAGACAAGTGAGACACAATGAAAAGTAGAAAATATACTCTATTGCTCAAGAACACTATTACAAGCTCAATCTAGCTCTAATCTCTCCTCAACTCATAGAAGCTAACCTCAAAAATGAGCTTTCTAGCTCTTTTTATAGTTTTTTGATTAGTTCTGATTGGTTTTACATCTAGTGATCGGCATAGTTAAAAAATAGGTTCTAGGGGTCATTTGGACATCTAAACGAGATCTAAAAATTGCCAAAATTGGTATGCTCGCTCTACCTAAGCTCCTCAAGTTCGAGGACTCCTCGGCTTGCACAAAATAGAGCTACTAAATACAAAGTTGGGTGTTTTATGATACATATATTACAAAAGTGATGAAAAGCATTATTTGAAGTTTTGAAAAAATCATATCAAGTATATTTCTTTGAAAAAATGAATGTTTGGCTCCCTGAAACTCTTTGTAGTCCGCCTTCTACATACTTCCTTTGCGTCGATGCCTTTGGCTACTGCCAACACCCCCCTCCCTCTCGTGTCTGTGGTTCTCAACAGATCCTTGTTGTGGGGTTTGCATAATGTAGTTTTGTAAGAGGTCTTATGCGAGGGTTTTCTTTGCGATGCGAATTCGTCGTTCGAGATTAGCTTCTAATTTTTTCCAATCGATAGCATGAGGTTCATCGGGAGGCGGAAGCCGGTAGTGTGTCGAATATACAAGTTGCCCGCAAGCGAACAACTGAAGTAGATGGGTATGCCAGATGGTGAAGACTTCAGAATGGTATTCCCAAATCGTGTCGTGAACATTTCTTCAAAAGTCATCTTTTAACATGCAGGTAAATACTTGATGCGACAGTGTCATGCGTAACATACCTGGAGCAATGGTGTGGTGCTCATATCATATGCGAGGTCTTGGTTTCCATGCTCAAAACTGAGGGTATTGACATGTGGTGCTTTGACGCGATGAAAGATCTTAAAAACTGTTTGCATCATATCAAAGATCTTAATGATCATATATGTGGCGACATCATCCATGCGATGTAGTCGGGGGAGCCAGTGGCGGATGGTTGCCATCATGTATCCAACGGTTGGAGGGCCACGCGGTGGTGCTAGATAGGGATAGTTTAGCCAATCTTGGCATTGCTTATTTGAACTTTAATCGCAAATGCCTTCCAAGAACGGCATCGTGGCATCGAACCTCAACATGGATTGTACTTTAGGTGCACAATGCTTTTGTCCAGGTATGCATCATTTCAGGGTATTCCTGAAGGATTTCCTTGCGCCACTTCGTTTGAAAGATTTTTCCTTTTTGCGCTTTAGGGGGTAGGTCATCAGGCTCAACTAGGCCGCGTGAGTTGGTTTCTTCCCAGTTTCCTTTTCAATAGCTAATTGGTATTCTTCCATGTATAGGAGGTAGGGTTTGTATTGAAGCTCATTGATGGAGATATATCGTGGAGATTCCATCTAAGCAAAATAGGGCGATTGTAAAATTCGTTCCTTGATCAGGGCCATAGCATGGAGCAGTGCCTCTATGCGTGCAGAGTGAGTCTTACCTAGCTCTTCAATCGACTTGAGCCATGTGGGAATAGGAAGTTCAAATGTGTCTTGCCCTTTTGGTGTGAAACGTTCGCTTAGGACTAGTTATGGTTCATATGCTTCTTTGTATGTGTCCTCCACTAGTACAAAAATGGTTTCTTCTTCAATAGGAATCTCCGGTGGGGAATCTGGCATGGGGGGTTCTGAGTGAGCTTCCACCTAAGCTTGAAGATCAAGTACATGTGCCCGTAAAGTAGCTAGTTCATCTAGGATTTCTACGGGTGTGACTTCGAGGACACTTTGTGGCTGTGCCGGTTCCCACAATAGTAAGGCTTTGTGATCAACCTGTAGCTTTTGATATTCTTCATTGATTCTGTCATAGTCGTTGAGTAGTCATTGCTTGATCATCCAATAATACTTGCATGATCTCAAAAGGGACTGCTTTGAATCTGTTGGGACTTAATGTTTCATCAACTCTATCAATCACAGTTTTGAAGTTCTCACGATTCTGTTCTTGTAGCCTTTGGTTCTCCTCTTTGGCGGCTGCGAGGTGTCTTCGCAAAAGTCCCATATTTTGTGTCGACGTGGCGTTCCATACTGTCTGAGCATGCAGAAGATTTTTGGCATCTGTGAGGGCTTCTTTAGTCTATTGTTCAGATTCTAACTCCAAGGAGTGGTAAGCATCACGTTCCTAATTGCATGCATTTAGGGAAGCATTCTCAATGGTCAAAGAATTTGGTTGCACCTGCAACAGTGTGATAGTCTATTGCAATGCCTGGTAGTTCCTTCCGAGAGAGGCAAATTCGTCTCTGACTTGAGTCATGCATGCAAACATTTGACAAAATGCGGTGTCGATAGTGGGTGATAAGGGTGAATGCAGTGGTGACCGTAGAAAATTGTGATGTGCCGAGATGTGGTGGTGAAATGGTGGATGTGAGTGGTGGTGCTATAGGTGGTGAAATATCCATGTCACTGGACGTGGCATCCAGTGCACTAACCATGAATCGTGGTGTGATAGTGGATGCATTAGTGGGTGTGAACACGGGGTTTACAAAGGAGGAATATACGACATGTTGAGTGTCGCTGACTTGTTGGTGTAAAGGAGAAGGCAAAGGTGATATAGTATGGGTGGGGGGGGGGATATAGGTGAGAAGGTCATCGGTGAAGGGAAGGGGAAAAGAGGTCGTGAAGGAAGGGGAAATGAAGAAAAGGATGGGGTAAATGGACTGGGGGGAATTAGGTTTGATGTACTAGGGGTAAAGGTTTCGGGTATGGCTTGGGTGATTGGAGGTGCTATGGCTTCTATTGCAACACTTAGTATGAATGAGGATACTGGAGGGGACCTGGGGTGGATCGGGGAAGTTGGATTTATAGGAGAGGCAAGATTTTCGGTGGAAGTGGAGGGGATTTCGATGGTAGTGGCCTGTATGGAGGTTGATGGTGGTGGCGGGGAGTCAATGATGATTGTATCTCTTGCAACAGGTGATTCAAGTGGGTGTTTAGGTATCAGTTATGCGTCTTCTCAATGGAAGGAGGACTAGGCGTCAGTGGGCACATGGATGTATTGGCCTGGTTTGGATATCAGACGGATTTGTCGAGGGTTGAACTATGATAAATATTTCCTTTTCAAAAAATGAAGTGCTTCGATAGTTCCCACAACTTGACTAGTTCATTAAAGCCCTGAATGAAGGATTCTTCCACTTGAAAATGCATCATGCATTTCGAAATCAAATGTAGTGTTAGTGGGCTCTACCTCGAGATTAGGTATGGGAAAAGTAAATGCATCCGCACCAATGGTGGTGGGAATCTCTCCGACTTCCGTAGTAGCTGCTTGATTGGAGGCTTCTCGGGGAATCCCTGCACTGGTGGCACCTTCGGTGATTATAGGGCGTGAAAGGTGAATGCGTATTGGTGGTACATGTTCAAGAGGTTTCGTGGGTGATTGTTGAGGGGATGGTTGAGGCCAAGGTGACTCTGGGACTTGTAGACATGGAATTGAGCCCTTCACGCACTTGCCTACTCTGCTTTTGCTTGACTTCTATGCCTTTTTGGAGGGTCCATTAAATCTTTTCAACTCCTTACTGATCATAGCCCGTTCGATGGGTAATTCATAGACCAAACACATGTAGACTATTCTCGTGAGTGCACAACATCTGTGGATGACATGTTTGTGGACCCATCTCTGCTATGCTAAGTATAATTGATCTTGATTCCATGTAGCAAGGTTGATTGTTTGAGGGCCTGTATTGGTGAGATATAAGCTAAACCAGATGCATTTCTGTGGAATAGTAAAATGGTCCTGAGCGGGGAAAGCAAAATGCTGCATGCAAATACGTAGTGGCTTTAATAATTCTAGGATGATGGTCGAGATATCAGTCCATTTCAAAACATCACCCCTTTTCATAGGCTCAGGAATGAGCCTTTCTCTTTCTGTTGGTATGTGAGTACCATGGATCTTAAGCGCAGCTCGAATGAGATCTTTTGAGAGATAAAATTTCTTATATGGGGGATCATTCACTGGCGATGGCAAAATAAAAGTTCCTGGCAATTCCTTTCTCTCCCGGGATTTGAGAGTCATCACTTAAATAGAAACATTGATAGAAATCACGTTTTGGCAAAGGATCACTAAAGTACTTCGTGAAACCAGCCTTAGCCCAAATGCGTCATAGCTCCTCTGAATTCTGAAGATCTTCAAATTCCTAGGAGAAGAACTAATATCTCCCCCAAAATTTCATCGCTAAAGCAGAGCATCACATCATAGATGTAATTAGTTTCTGCTAGGGGTCCTGCAAGTCCTTGGAACAAGTAAGAATTTTCTGATTATCTTGTTTATATATGCTTCGTGCTAGAATCTGGTGCCTTTGTGACTTGGTAATCTCTCCTTCTTTGATCCTAATCCTAGGATTTTTAGGTCCAAATGTGAGAATAAGGACAATAGTCTTGGCCCATTCAGATAATCTGTCTTATGTTGTCTTCAGGGGCAATGCCTACTTGATTATAGCCTGAGAATCCACCGACGAAGCTTTAGACTTCCTTGCCCGCAACTCTTTCTAATAAGTGCTCCATGATAGGAAGAGGATAATTGTCTCTAATTGTGGTGGCATTAACTTTTTTAAGGTTAATACACACACGCAAATTCACACTCTTCTTGTTTACAACCACAATGGGGGATACCCATTCGGTATGCTCAATTTCATAAATAAATTCTGCTTCTATCAATTGATCTATCTCCTCTTTGATCTTGGCAGCATAGTTATCATTATAACTATATGGTTTCTACTTAGAAGGCTTGGCCTCTGGAGTTAGAGGAATTCTATGGAAGCATATAAGTGGGTCTACTCCTTTTAGGTCCTTCTAACTCCAAGAAAACACATCTCTATATTCTCGCAATAGGGCGGTTAAATCTTCTTCTTCTTCTTCTTCCATAGTCAAATCATGCCCTATCTATGTGCATTTTTCTACTCCTTTTTCAATGGTGACTACTATTGTTTTGGTTTTCTCTTAGTTATCATATACTTCTCCAATGCCTGCTTCTCTTTTAGGCATCCACACCATGATTCTTCTATCTTCTATTTCATACTTTTTAAAGCTCTCTGATACTTCCATGAGTGGTTGTTCTTCTTCTTCTTCTTCTTCTATCTTAGGTGATTTCTTTCTCTTCATGTGCTTACATTCTGTATCTTTTGTGAGTGACTCGGGTTGTTCAATTTGATTTTCCTTGTCCATTTCAGGGGTACTGACTTCCACAAAGTAAAGATACTCCTATTCTATTGAGCAAAAGGTTTCCGTGATAATGGACTCTAAGTCCTCGTCACTACTCTCATATGGTTCTTGAGCTGCTTCCATGCATTCTTCTAGGATGGGCTCTTCCTCTAAGGGCTCTACCATAAAGATTGAAATGTTGTATCCGTCCTATCACAGTGAGGGGTCCACTGTTATTCGTTCATTGCTATATCCATCATGGTGAAGATCTCTACCCAACCATGAGGCTCGAATTCCTCGTCTAGAAACACTATAGATGCATAATCTAGATCATGAAGAGTTTGCGGATGTCGTTCGGAACCTAGAGTTCTGGCTTCTAATCATTCTTCTTCCTGCTTTGCTACCTTACACATGCATAGATGACTGTCCTTGTGCAACCATGATGGGTCTGATTCTAATGAATGCACAAACTCTATTTCTTCTCGTGTCCTATGGATTGTATTGCACTGGATTGGGGGTACATCTCAATGGGAATAATCCTTGAGATTAACTTTGGTGGTTACTCCTAAATGTTGCAAGTACAAGGAATTAGTGCCCCAATCTTGTACAATTTGCAACTGGTGCATGAATGGTCATCCTAAAATCATCTCGTACGCATGATTTTTCCCAAAATCGCAAATGGCAAAAGTGTGCTCAAATTCTACACCACAAGTGGTGAGATATATCCCTTCTAGTAAGCCTAATGGTTTCTCAATGTGTCCATCAACCATTTGTAGCTTCATTCTTGTGGGTACTAGTGTAGGCTTACCCCAAAGTTTCCATGAAGCAATGGTAGCTATGGCTACTCCTGCTTTTGAATCTAGGATGGATTTAGTGGTGTAGCCTTGATGGGTTATTGGAAGATAGGTATTACCTTCCTCTCCCTCGCTCATATCTCAAATTCTTTCCATAGGTATTTCTAGTACTTTCTTGTGTGAACCTTTCTACATGTGGGAAGTGGCAATGTACATGTTCAAGAGGTTCCGTGGGTGATTGTTGAGGGGATGGTTGAGGCCAAGGTGACTCTGGGACTTGTAGACATGGAATTGAGCCCTTCATGCACTTGCCTACTCTGCTTTTGCTTGACTTCTATGCCTTTTTGGAGGGTCCTTTAAATCTTTTCAACTCCTTACTGATCATAGCCCGTTTGATGGGTAATTCATAGACCAAACACATGTAGACTATTCTCGTGAGTGCACAACATCTGTGGATGACATGTTTGTGGACCCATCTCTGCTATGCTAAGTATAATTGATCCTGATTCCATGTAGCAAGGTTGATTGTTTGAGGGCCTGTATTGGTGAGATATAAGCTAAACCAGATGCATTTCTGTGGAATAGTAAAATGGTCTTGAGCGGGGAAAGCAAAATCTGCATGCAAATACGTAGTGGCTTTAATAATTCTAGGATGATGGTCGAGATATCAGTCCATTTCAAAATATCACCCCTTTTCATAGGCTCAGGAATGATCCTTTCTCTTTCTGTTGGTATGTGAGTACCATGGATCTTAAGCGCAGCTCGAATGAGATCTTTTGAGAGATAAAATTTCTTATATGGGGGATCATTCACTAGCGATGGCAAAATAAAAGTTCCTGGCAATTCCTTTCTCTCCGGGGATTTGAGAGTCATCACTAAATAGAAACATTGATAGAAATCACGTTTTGGCAAGGGATCACTAAAGTACTTCGTGAAACCAGCCTTAGCCCAAATGGGTCATAGCTCCTCTGAATTCTGAAGATCTTCAAATTCCTAGGAGAAGAACTAATATCTCCCCCAAAATGTCATCGCTAAAGCAGAGCATCACATCATAGATGTAATTAGTTTCTGCTAGGGGTCCCGCAAGTCCTTGGAACAAGTAAGAATTTTTTGATTATCTTGTTTATAATATGCTTCGTGCTAGAATCTGGTGTCTTTGTGACTTGGTAATCTCTCCTTCTTTGATCCTAATCCTAGGATTTTTAGGTCCAAATGTGAGAATAGGGACAATAGTCTTGGCCCATTCAGATAATCTGTCTTATGTTGTCTTCAGGGGCAATGCCTACTTGATTATAGCCTGAGAATCCACCGACGAAGCTATAGACTTCCTTGCCCGCAACTCTTTCTAATAAGTGCTCCATGATAGGAAGAGGATAATTGTCTCTAATTGTGGTGGCATTAACTTTTTTAAGGTTAATACACACACACAAATTCACACTCTTCTTGTTTACAACCACAGTGGGGGATACCCATTCGGTATGCTCAATTTCATAAATAAATTCTGCTTCTATCAATTGATCTATCTCCTCTTTGATCTTGGCAGCATAGTTATCATTATAACTGTATGGTTTCTACTTAGAAGGCTTGGCCTCTGGAGTTAGAGGAATTCTATGGAAGCATATATCTGGGTCTACTCCTTTTAGGTCCTTCTAACTCCAAGAAAACACATCTCTATATTCTCGCAATAGGGCGGTTAAATCTTCTTCTTCTTCCTCTTCCATAGTCAAATCATGCCCTATCTATGTGCATTTTTCTAATCCTTTTTCAATGGTAACTACTATTGTTTTGGTTTTCTCTTAGATATCATATACTTCTCCAATGCCTGCTTCTCTTTTAGGCATCCACACCATGATTCTTCTATCTTCTATTTCATACTTTTTAAAGCTCTCCGATACTTCCATGAGTGGTTCTTCTTCTTCTTCTTCTTCTTCTTCTATCTTAGGTGATTTCTTTCTCTTCATGTGCTTACATTCTGTATCTTTTGTGAGTGACTCGGGTTGTTCAATTTGATTTTCCTTGTCCATTTCAAGGGTACTGACTTCCACAAAGTAAAGATACTCCTCTTCTATTGAGCAAAAGGTTTCCGTGATAATGGACTCTAAGTCCTCGTCACTACTCTCATATGGTTCTTGAGCTGCTTCCATGCATTCTTCTAGGATGGGCTCTTCCTCTAAGGGCTCTACCATAAAGATTGAAATGTTGTATCCGTCCTATCACAGTGAGGGGTCCACTGTTATTCGTTCATTGCTATATCCATCATGGTGAAGATCTCTACCCAACCATGAGGCTCGAATTCCTTGTCTAGAAACACTATAGATGCATAGTCTAGATCATGAAGAGTTTGCGGATGTCGTTCGGAACCTAGATGTTGGCATACAAGTCAGACGAAGAGCATACTAGCACAACGGAGCAGTCATGCACAATACGACAACAAGGCCTAATCATTTTTTCCATGGACCATTTACAACTCAAGTGATTTTAATCACGACACAAACATTGTAAATTCCGTTTTTGGTAGAATAGACTCCATTTTGTTCAAGCCGAGGAGTCCTTGAGCTTGAGGAGTATTAGAATTAGCTACATATCAATTTTCATAATTTTTATACTCCGTTTGAGCCCTCAAATAGGCTCTAGAACCTAATTTTTAACTAGGCCGGACACTAGGTCTGGACAAGACCAAAGCTAGTTAGAAAACTATAAAAAGAGCTAGAGAGCTCATTTTTGGGGTTAGATTGTTTGTGAATTGAGCTTATGTAAGAGACTTTTTGACTAATGCAAAGAACTCCATTGTTCCTCTCCTTGTTCTTGCCTTGTGTGCGCGTGTGTGTATGTGTGTGCATGCTTGTGTGCTTCTCACTCACACACTTGTGCCTTCACTTGCTCATAGTCTTCATACTAGTCCTCACGTCTCCACGGATTGAAAATCATGAGGTGGATCTTCTCACGTTTGTTGCGAACATTTGTTTTATGTAGGGTACAAGTTTCAAATTATGTAAATACCTTTGGGAAGTCTTCAAATACTTCAAGAAGGCTCATATTATTCATAAAATTTAGCAAAAATACCACGTGAGTTCTAGAACATGGTGAGTCAAATTAGTGAGTCACAAGGGAGCTTCAGTGGTGTCCTAGTGGAAGGTCGATGTGGCTAGTTCTCAAAGTCCATCAATACTTTGCTTATTTGAGCACTTGAGTCATGTAATACCTCCATCCAAGTGTCTACCACGAATTTAGATGTATTAGGAAGGTTTTAGATTAGTTTCCCATGCTATAAAAAGAGGAGAAAAGTCGTGATCTTGTGGGATGTCCAAGAGAGTATCTCTATGCTACTCTAGTTTTTGTATGCAGAGCTTGCAGAGCTTGTATCTCCCTCATTATATATCCAAATTACATGTTTGATAGCTCATTTGAAAGCTCTTCTTGTCTACTTTCATAGTACCAATTTTCATAATCATTGGATTTGGGAGCTGAGAGCAACACTCTCTGCAAGTAGTGTGTGTTCTCTGTTTTTTATCCCTGCTGAAGGTCTCCATTAAACATCCAACTTGCAGAGGTCATATCTCCTTGTGTATGTATCCAAATCATGTGTTCTTTGGCTTGTTAGAAAGCTCTCCAAGTCTATTTGTATTCTGGAAATTTTCAGATTCATTGGAGTTGTGAGTTAAGAGCAGTAGTCTCTGCAAGTGATGTATGTCCTCAGGTTCATCTCTGTTTCAAGGTCTCCATTAAAGCTGCATATTGCAGAGGTCATAGCTCATTGAGTATTTATCCAAATTGAGTGTTCTTTGGCTCATTGGAAAGCTCTTGGTCTCTAGTATATGTTGTTAAAACAGTTTTAAAAACTTTTGAGTGAGTAGAGAGTAGTAAGCTCTGCAAGCATGACTGGTTTTCTATGATGAAGTTTGTGAGAAGGTCAACTTGTTCCTAGGGGGTTCCACCTACTTCCTGCTATACTTTGGAGGTCAATAAACTCCAACAACGTTGGTACTCACCATTGTGCTAGAGTGACACCAAATTTGGCGACGTTGTCGGGGAGAGAGCTTTGAGGACGAGCATGTGATGGTAAGACGTCGAGTTGAGACATTGGAGTTATAGGTAATATCCTCCCATTTTTTCTTATTTTTGCATCACCATCATCACCATCATCATCCCCACCATCTCCCACCTCCATCTCCATCTCCACAAAAATTTCAATTTTTTGGTCATATTCCACTCCCCACCTCATTTCCCTCATTCCATTGTGTGAGAGAGCGAGAGAGAGCTTGTATGCTATCTGTTTTTGTGTGCTTTTTGAGCTTTTGTTGCAGGAACTAGCTGTACCACCATCTCCAGCAGCTTGCGCAGGTACGACAGACTCTGCACAGGTCCCGGGACGACGACCTCTGTCTGTCGCGACAGACAGAAAAACTTGATATTTTTTGAATGTGTGTTTGGAACGGTAACCTACACCATTAGAGCACTCCAAATCACTAGAAGTTTCTCAAAAATTTGCGTTTTTTCAGTCTATCGCGATAGACACAGTCTATCGCGACAGACACCGTCTATCGCGACAGACAGAGATCCACGATAGAGATTGTCTATCACGACAGACACCCGTCTATCGCGACAGACAAAAATCCACGTCAAACTCAGTCTATCGCGACAGACACCCGTCTATGGCGACAGACCAAAATCCACATCAGACTCAGTCTATCGCGACAGACCAAAACCACGATAGACGACAGACACCGTCTATCGCGATAGACCCATCTATCGCGACAGACACCGTCTATCGCGACAGACCAAAACCACGACAGACGATAGACACCGTCTGTCGCGACAGACACCTCCTATCGCGACAGACCCATCTATCGCGATAGACAACCCCCCACGACAGCTTGTGTCTATCGCGACAGACACCGTTTATCGCGATAGACAGACATTTTCGGCAAAAAAATTAAGGGGTAAAATTTTTGGATATTTAGGCTAAATTTTGGGCATATTTGCACTCTCAAATACTCACACACTTGCAAAGGCCTTAGAAAAATGCATTAAAACTCCTGAAAGGTTCTGTTTGTCTGTTTAACCCCCTAAACCCTAAACGGTCATAACTTTTTCATACGAAATCCATTATTTGAGCTCTAGGGCTTGTCGGAAAGCTCGTGGCATATACTACACGCCCTCAACTGTTTTTTATAAGAATAATGCGTTGATTTTCAGATATGATATTTTGAAGTTGACACACTGAGGGGTAGGTACACCAAGGGAGCTCTGGAGGGAATTTTTTAGCAATACATAAGGGGGAACAAGGGTCATAACAAAGTGTCTGAAATAAATTATCTGTCAATTGAAGGATCAAATTGAAGCTAAACTTGAGGTTCTTACAGGATCATCGAGAACTTTTGGAGAAAGCAAAGTAAGTGCCAGGGCAAACAAGCTTGGGAACGTGCTTCCTGGGTAGACCAACATCACCAGGAGGAGCGACTTGAGGTTGGAACATCTCTTAACCCCCTTAGTCCATTCTTAGCATAAGGCTAAGTGCGAGTAGTTGTCCTGATTGACTAGGGGTACGATAGGAACACTCAAGTTTGAAGAGCCTTTAAATTCCCAAGTGCAAGGATAGGCTAAATTGCAGTCAAGGGACAACTTAAAGGAAAAGAAATTAAACTAAGTGGGCGAGGAACATCAAATACGACACACTTAAGTGATCTTGACGACGCTTAATTAAAAACAAGAAAACACATCCAAAGGAACTCAAAAGGAACAAGTGATTGGTACCAAAGGATCAGCAACGTACAAAGGGCATATGAACCTGAGATCGGGAAGGCACCTAGGGAGAGACCGTCAAAGCTTTAGATCATCCGAGGCTAGCGTCAACCATACAGCCAGATCTTGGGCCCAACAATTGAGTGATTACCCCTACGCCCTAGACTCAGAAACCAGTGACTCTAACATGTCGTATAGCATGGAAAGACGTGTAGGTAGCTCACGAATGGCATACCTAGAAAGACCTGAAGGTCCCTACAAGACTCAATTGGAATACATCCAGACCAACCGCCTAGGTGCACGCATCTATGAGGATGGTCTGCGAAGATCTGTTGTCCTAATTAAAAATCCAAATCAGCCCATTGGACTAGAACACCCTGTAGTCAAGTTTGAAAATGGGTCATACATAGATAAAGAAGGAACAATGTATGTGGTCACCAGCCAACCTGAAAGGACAGATGAGTTTGGCAACATAATCTCTGAACCTGAATTAGGTAACATAGAGCAAGGGAACTTAGGAAAGGAGCCAAAAACCCCTCGAGGAAAATCGGTCCTAACAAGGATAATCACTCCAGAATTAGTTCCCCAGGATAATAGGAGCATAGAATTGCTCTGGAACTAAGAGACAGATGAGGCTTTTTGGAGGTACAAGCTTGAAAAGCCTAATGAAGTGGGAGCTCTTGCCATCTATGAATTCAAAGATCCTGATAGCCCAGGCAAGGTGACCTACTTAGATGGTGCTTCTGAGAGAATTTTTGTGGTCTCTGAGCATGGAAGACACACATACACTTGGAAGGGAAAATTTGTTTTTCCCCAACCTCGATCCAATGTGTCTTATGGTCACCAAGGAGCTGGAACATCTCAAGCTCATGGGACTCAAAGAGAAAGGAGTAGAGAGAGACCTGAGGTAAGCTTTGCCAACTCTTGGGGAAGAGAAAGAACGAGAACAAAAATAAATAGAGTGGAACCTGAGAGACATAGAGCCCCAGGGAACCGAAGAAATGCCGATGACTTCCCTTTGCCAAGACCGAGAGAGCACACGAGAACCTTGAGACCGATCCAGCTAGTTAAGTCCATGAAAAACTACTTCGATGGCACCGGAGACCCCTACGATCATGTAGCTGAGTTTAGGCAAGTCTTGAGAGCTGAACAAGTGGAAGATCTGTTCACGCAATACAATGCCTTTGGTCTAACCCTTAGGAACACCGCCCTGACATGGTTTCAACCACTAAACGAGAGGCAGTTTAGGAGCATAGATCAACTTCTAGAGGCATTCATTATCGAATTCTCTAAAAGTGGCATAAGACATAACACATCCTCCCTGATATACAGCTTCAAACAAACATCTCAAGAGACAGTGAGGCTCGCAGGCAGAAGATTTAGGCAATATCTAGAGAGATGCCCGGCTCCAGAGTTACCCACTCTAGCCAAGCAAGTGGCCTTATTTTTAGATGGATTGTTAAGCACCAAACTGAGATCATATGTGTACTTGAAGGACCCTAGATCCATAGAAGAATGTGTACGCATGTGCATAGACATTGAGGATAATCTAGGGGAGGAATTAGAGCTCTCAAAAATCTATAAAGATTCAGATAGTTCTAGTAGCCTCATTTCCTCACAATCCACATCAATAGAGGATCTAGCAAAAAAGGTAGCTCTGAAATTAGGTGTCTCTAGCAAGCAAATTCCTAGATTTGCCCCAGGAAAACGATGCTATACCTGTGGAGGAGACCATATGGCTAATGTGTGCCCCATCATGGCTCAACCCCAAGTGAACCATAACAACCAGTACTGCACCATAGAAAGGAGGTACACCAATCACACATCACAAGACTGTCCATATAACAAACAAGCTGTTAGACAAAATTATTCTCAGCCCTATCCACAACAAGGAAAGTACCCTAATCAGTACCCGCAACAACAGTATGCTAGGCCCCAGCAAATCTATCAACCACCCTATCAAGGGCAACAAAGACCGCAACCAGTCCTAGCGCAGCAACCTCCTACCCCCACCAATGTGATTCCAGTAAAGTATGCAGCGGCAAAAGAAAATCTAAATAGAGCTTTAGTGCCAGTGACATCCTTGCTTTCAGAAGGTGTTCCAAGTGATCATAGTTTTGACTCCACCCATGTTGAGAGCCCCCAGGCCTACTACATGCAATCACCGGAGCATAGTGAGTCATATTATTACGAAGAGCCGAATGAATCTAGTGGGGAGCCAGAATACACAAACGTCATGTATGCCAACCCCAACTCGAGATCCCAACCTAGGCCGATGAGACCTCCATTTCTTAGAGGGCAATGCTATCGTTGTCAGGGAGATCACCTCATTCGTGATTGCCCTCTACCTGCACCGATACAAACCCAATCTGTGACAATTCAAGGCTTTTGTCCCGATTGTGGAAAGGAGCATTTGTTACGAGAGTGTCCCAAGAACCCCGCCAATATGCCAAAAATTTCTCCTATCAATGTTATTGGCTTAGTGGTAGACTCCACAGGAAGTGTGACTTCCACAGCTCCAGTACAAGTCATCACGAGAGCTCAGGCACTTAAGCAAAACCAAGACTTAGGCCAAGAAAAGAATGCGGAGGTTAGCGAGACTGAGAGCCAGAATAAGAAGAGGACAAGAGCTTGGAAAGATAGCCGTGAACGTATGAAAAGGCAATGGGCAAGAAAGATGAGCGAACTTGAGGAAAGCCTACAAGAAACCAAAGCCAAAATCATAGAAATCACATCTCAAACGCACTCTCACACATCCCCGCCAATACCATCTCCTTCACCCTCCATTCCTCCACCCACCAATCCACCACACGTAACCCACCCACCACCCCGAGTAGGATCAGTCTTAGCCGATCCCACTCCTGAAGATCTAGACATGATGCTTAAAGCATATCAGGCCAGAATCCAAGAAGGGCCCAATGTAACAGATCATGAGAAATGTTACCCTAGAGCTGACCTAGAGCTTGAACGAACTAAGTTGTGTGCCAAAATGGTGGAATTGGCTCAAGCCATGTTTGAGACCAGTCGCCTTTTCACTTGCTCTAGCTCCACTAGAACACCATTGCATTTTGATGGTCTGTTAGACAGATTGGAGATGTTAATTGCAAAGACTGGAAAAGGAGCCAACTCCCAGGCTAAGGAGAAGGCAAGTGATAGAATAAGCATTCCTCCCCAGGAAGCCTATGTGCCTAACTCTACGGAGCCAGACACATCATCTTCTATGAATCGGTTCACACCCGAATTTCTACGAGAGATTCAAGAAGACAAATCGGCTAAAGAAAGTGAAGTCCCTCCTCCTATTGAACTTGTGGATGATGCACACGACCAATTCCCACAAGACATCCCATCCATTTATGAGGAGCAGGAGAGCACCCAATCTCAGGAAAGATTAGACTTTGAGTCTAACTCTCTACAAGAATTACCCCACTTCATAGGCCCATGGGAAGCTAAGTCCACCTGTATGAGAGCACCCACGGTCATGGTAAGAAACGAAGATTCAGTCATACCTAGGAACACGGAGGTAGTGAAGAACACCAAAGTGCAGTGCAATCTCACTTTGGAAGAGCTGCTCAAGGTTAGACCAAAAGTGTGGAAACATGTAGCCAATTAAGTGCCCGAAGTAGCAAAACCACATTCCCAGGTAGGATCTCAAAGAACAGTGCCAGAAATACCATTGGATAAGATAGGAGACATGAGTGAAGGGGAAGAAGGAAATACCTATCTCCCAGTTACCCATCAGGGATACACAACCAAGGCAATTTTGGACTCAGGTGCAGGAGTTGCAATTGCTACCACTTCCTTATGGAAACGTTGGGGCAAACCAACACTCAGACCAACGAGAATGAAATTGCAGATGGCTGACGGTCACATAGAAAGACCCTTAGGACTACTAGAGGGGATAACTCTCACTACTTGTGGTTAGAGTTTGAGCACACATTTGCTATCTGTGACTTTAGCAAAAATCAAGCCTATGAGATGATTTTGGGAAGACCCTTCTTGAGGCAGTTGCAAGTGGTACAAGATTGGGGGACCAATTCTTTGTATTTGCAACACTTGGGAGTCACTACCAAAGTGAATCTCAAAGATTTCTCTCATAGAGATGTCCCTCCTATCCAATGGAACCCCATCCATAGAACCCAAGATGATACGAAATCGGTGCATTCCATAGGATCAGGATCCTCATGGATGCATGAAGACACTCACTTATGGATGTGTAAGGTAGTAGTAGAAGAAGAGAATAGAGAGAAAGCCAGAGAGGTAGGTGCAAAAGAAACCCATAGATCAATTCAAGACCCAGCCTATGCACCTGTAGTTTTTCCTGACGAAGAGTTTGAGCCTCACGGCTGGGCAGAAATTCTAGCAACTATGGATGTAGCCATCAATGAAGAGCAATGGACACCCCACTGCGATGAGGATGGCTATGACATTTCTGTCTTCTCCATAGAGCCAATCATGGGAGATGCAGTTTTAGAAGAATGCGAACCTAGCCCTGATGCATTTGAAGATGCAAGTGACTCCGATCTTGAGTCAATCATCATGGATCCACCCTTTGCATCAGACGAAGAATATTTCTGTGAAGTAGAAGTTTACCCTCAGAGACATGAAGAGCTCACTAATGATGTGAGATTAACCACACGAGTGACCACTAAGAGTGAAGGAAAGAAAAGGAAGAAGAGAGAAGCCTCACCAGAGGAGGAAGAATCCCTGTTTGAGGTCCCTGAAAATTTCAAGAAGTATGCAATAGAAGATAGGAGAGTCATGGTAAGAATGCCAAGACGCGATGGACAAGCAAGAGAGGCCTATGATAACAAAGAAACCACCAAGAAGGTAGTGGTAGCCATAGAAGAAGGAGAAGAGAGATGCACGTACATAGGCCATGACCTGACAGAAGAGGAAGAACAAGAGCTAATAGCCTTGCTAAGAGAATACAGAGATGTATTCGCTTGGAGTTACAAGGATTTGAAAGGAGTGGACCCTGACATATGCGCCCATACGATTCCCATGACCTCAGAGGCCAGACCCTCTAAACAAAAGCCATACACATACAATGACAACTATGCTGCCAAGATCAAGGAAGAGATAGACCGCTTGGTTGAAGCTGGATTTATCTATGAAATCGAGCACACTGAATGGGTGTCCCCTATTGTAGTGATGCCCAAGAAGAATGGTAAATTACGTGTATGCATTAACTTGAAGAAGGTTAACGCAGCCACTATTAGGGATAGTTATCCGCTTCCTATCACCGAGCATTTATTAGAAAGGGTAGCCGGCAAGGAAGTGTACAGCTTCCTAGATGGGTTCTCTGGCTACAATCAAGTGGCCATTGCACCAGAAGATCAACATAAAATGGCTTTTGCCACAGAGTGGGGCATATTCGCTTTTAGGGTAATGCCATTCGGACTTACCAATGCTCCCGCAACCTTTCAGAGATTGATGTGCCATGTATTTAAAGAGTTCCTGAGGAAGAACTTAGAAGTCTATGTGGATGATCTCTGTGCTCATTCCAACATTAGACAAACACGTATACCTGAACTCAGGCAAATCTTTGACAAGTGTAGAGAGTATCAAGTCTGCCTGAACCCAGAAAAGTGTGTTTTCATGGTCATGCAGGGCAAAATTCTAGGACACATAGTGTCAAAGAATGGCATATCTACTGATGAAGAGAAAGTAAGAGCTATAGCCGAATTACCTAGGCCAAAGAATGTCAAGGAAGTACAAGCTTTCATGGGGCATTGTGGTTATTACCGACGATTTATACACATCTGTACGGGCTTCTGACAAACTTTGAGTGGACTGAGGAATGTGAGAACTCTTTCAATGAGCTCAAACGGCGATTATGCTCAACACCAATCTTGACTACACCAGATTGGAATAAGCCCTTCCATGTGCATGTGGATGCATCCAATTATGCCATTGGATGTGTGCTTGCACAACCCACTGGTGAAGGTAATATGGATCTTCCAATTGCCTATGCAAGTAGACAGTTGAACGCAGCTGAGCGAAACTATACCACTACGGAACGAGAGGGATTGGGCATGGTGTATGCGGTTAAAAAGTTTAGACATTATTTGCTTGCAAATAAGTTTAAATTTTTTACTGATCATCAAGCTCTACTATACTTGGTAAACAAGCCATGCAACACAGATAGATTGGTGAGATGGTTCCTCTTACTAGTGGAATATGACTTTGAGGTAGTGGTGAGAAAAGGCAGGACTCATTTGAGAGCAGATCATCTCTCTAGGCTCACATCCGGAGAAGCCCCACAAGGAGTATCGGATGATCTTCCCGATGCTTACTTGTTCAATTTGGAAGTAATACCTCAGTGGGCTAAGCCATTAGTGCCAGTATTGACATACGGGCCTAACCACCCAGTAATAAACACTCAAGGTAGAGAGGTAGTAAAAGCCCAGAAGTACCATATCATGGCAGGAAGCATGTACAAACAGACATATCAAGGGATCTTGGCTTGTTGTGTAGAAGAGGACGAGTACACTAAATGGTTGCATTTAGCACATGTAGGTGCATTAGAGCAACACTACTCAAAGCAACGAACCTTACAGACACTAAGGAGACTCGGAGTGCATTGGCCGACTATGGAGGCTGATGTCCAAAAGTTGTGCAAAGAATGCCCAATCTGCTGCACTAAACCACCTGTGGAACATGCCACTCTTTATCAAGTGTCCATAGTGCCATATTGGAGTGAACCACTAGTATCCTTCTTAAGGACGAAAACATTCCCTCCAGACATGACTCTGGCTAGGCAAAGGAGTTTAGAACAAGAAACCCAGGATTATTCACTCATTGGTGATAATCTATACAAGCGTGGTAAAGATGGTTACCTGAGACTATGTGTCCATGAGAGTGAATATCTCAAAATCTTGGATACTGCTCACCAAGGTGTAACAGGGGGACACTTTGGACCAGATCGGGTAATCAAGGCAATACTATTTGCGGGCTTTTGGTGGCCAACCCTTCACATGGATGCACATACCTATGTGAAACGGTGTGATGTTTGTTAGAGAACTCAGTATCCTATACATAAGGATGAGATGCCACTGAAACCTATGATGGGTGGACGTGCATTTTCTAAGTGGGGAATAGACTTTGTTGGTCCTATTAATCCCCCAGCTAAGGGTTCACATGCTGAGTATATCATTGTGGCCACGGATTATCTAACCAAGTGGGTAGAAGTGAAAGCCACAGTGAAGAATGATGCCCAAATGACTGCTAAATTCTTATTTGAGAATGTGTTCACTCGATACGGGCTACCCATAGAGCTAGTAAGTGATAGAGGGACTCACTTCTTGAATGAAGTCATTGAAAATCTTCTTCAAGAGTTCTTGGTGATACATAAGAAGTCTTCCCCCTATCATCCACAAGCTAATGGACAAGCTGAAAGCACCAATAAGATTCTATGCAATGTGCTAACCAAATTAGTGAATAACAAATGCTCGGATTGGGACAAACAGCTACACCATGCTGTTTGGGCAGATTGGAATTTTTGATACCAACCTTGAAAGTAGCACGAGCATGATTGGACAGGCCATGAGTTGTCCTCTAGAATCTTCGATCTTGAACGATTAGGTGAAACACGATTGAGGGCTGCAGTAGGAATTTATGCAGCCAAGAAGAGGCAAAAGGCATATTTTGATGCACACGTCAAGGATAAGGGCTTGAAAGCAGGAGACCTAGTCCTAGTCTACACCTTGAAGCAACATGCACGGAAGTTAGAGAAGAGAGGTTACGGGCCAATGATTATCAATAGAATCTCCACAAGTGGAGCAGTTCAACTAGCCACTCTAGAGGGTGATATTCTACCAAGTTACATAAGTGGATGCAGAGTCAAATTATATCAAGAACCCCTGACTGAAGAGATTCTAAATCGACTCAACACTGCCAAGAAATGTAAAGAAGAAGAGAAAAGAATTAGAGATGAAGCACAAGCAGAAGCTTTGGAACGCATCCGACGAATGAAATTGAGGAGACAAGGCAGAGATCCGCCTATGCCTAACACTCAAGAATTTCTAGGCTATCCCATGGCCATGTGCGAGGCATCAGGTGGACATTCCCATAGAATAATCGACCGACGGCCTTTTGTAACCCTAGAAGTAGGACAAGGAGAGCGTGTAAGGACAGTGAGAGCTTTAATTGACTCAAGGGCCGCCACTAGTGCAGTTCAACTTTCTTACTGCCAAGAACTTCAATTACAAATCAATCCTATAGAGGCATATCTCATAGGATTGGGAGATGTGGAAACCCCTTGCATTGGAGAGGTGGAACTTTTCCTCTACATTCAAGAGGTGCTAATGGCAGTCAAAGTGCTAGTGTGTGAAGACGAGGATCTTACCGAACCTCTTGTCCTGGGCCAAGACTGGATCTATGATCATGCAGTCAGCCTCAACCTAAGAAGTGGACTTCTTCAGGCATGGGTAGGCTATAACCACATAACGATTGAATTAGAAAATCAAGCACATAGGCCACTAGAAGAGGCACCGAATCCTGGTCCTTCCAGGAGTCCACCTGAAATGAACCATGCTACTCTTGACCAAAGTTCTATGGTGCAAAGGATTGCCACTCATGACGAAGGTACAGAAGTCAACAAGGATCTCCCTTCTTTTCCAAAGAGAATTCAAGGAAAGCAAGCCGGAAAATACAAGATACAGAGGAGCCCGAGAACCAAGAAGAATGCACACGAATTAGTACAATACAGAATACCCGATGGCATGAAGCAGATTTGGATATGCAAAGGTGAACAACCCTCGGCTTTGGAGATAGGATTCCAAAGAAGTATCAAGCAAGCTACAGTATCGAGGACTACAACGAAGGAGTTCCCTAAGCATCAATCTAGACAAGCCATGTCTATTTGGGTTCCAAAGCAGTCAATGAAGGCTATCCCAAAGGCTAGACAAATATGGGTGCCCAAGACCTGCTTACTAGCTCAAATAACTTCACCTCCAATCGCTAGATCAAACCAACACTCACGAGTCCTATTGGCTCCCGTCCAAAGGCAAACATCTACATTCCACACCCCCACATTCTCGGTCACGCCTCGGAATGTTTGGAAATGGGTACCCAAAAGGTCCCAAACCCAACACACTCCAGTATGCAAACCTTCACACATCATCGCCAATAAAAGCAACGATTCTAGCATCAAAGTTTGGAGACCTAAAACCCATGTCAAACCCCCTGACCCACCTCTGTAAATCCTTCCCCTCTGAGGTAGGTGCATTCTGAGAACATTGCACAACCAAAGTATGCATCTAGAGTGAACCCTAACCTACTAACCCACATGTACACACATCACGAACACTTCACCCACTAACCTCTAACCACCCGGAATGTCATGTTGGTATTGTGGAGGGAACACCATAACATCCTGTTTCCAATGCAATGCTAATGTGCCTCTCTCTTCTTCTAGCAGATAAGCATCAACAACTACAAGCACTCTCATGGCAGAAGCAACAGGTCCGAGCTCACAGATAGGAATAACTACTGCCGGAATTGATGTGGATAGTCTACCTGTTGACGTGCCACCAACTGAACAACCTGTGGAGCTTCTATACCTTCAACAGATTCCGGTACCGGATCCACCCACAGGGATCACAGAAAGAGTCCATGCCAATTCTCATTGGTTCAATGGCATGCCAGGTCCATTAGGAGAGGCCAAGTATATATGGGAGTCTAAGTGCGAGTATGACAGATCGTGGGTTCGATTCCAATTTTTCTCCAAGGAGTTTGAGACTCTACAGAACACAGAGGATCTCCAGACCATATGGCAACGTGCAGGGCTAGCAGAATACTTTGAAGCACCACTACCTAAACCGGATCTCCTCCGATGCTATTATTTGGTCTCCACATTACAAGATAATGAAGAAAAGGACAAACCAGGATCATTTGTTCTTCCTTCCCTGCTGGGCAACAACGAGTTAAAGAGGTTTGAACTTACCTTGGAGTTGGTGAGCTCTACTTTGAATATGCACGGCACACATGTACCTTCTGAGAAGGATGCTCTCATGCCTACTAACATGAAGGATAGGAAACTACTGAAGCTTAAAGACATGGCAGCACTCACACCAAACGTGTCCATCCCTCTCCGTATGTGCATGCAACATTTTGCTTTCCCCGGCCAAGACCGCTTCACACAACCACACAAAAGAATCTGGTTCGCTCTCTACTTAGCGGAGACAGGTGGGTTACCAATTAAGCTGCCTGTATGGATTATAGATCAATTGTATGAAGCAAATAAAAGGTCTTCTAGGAAATTAGTGGTGAACGGTTGCTGTGCAATCACACACATTATTTATCGGTGCCTAGCATACGATGTTCCCATTGAACGTGCCTTAACTTGGGCACAATTACAAATGTTTAAGAAGCTCAAGACGTCCACACATCAATCCAAGCGCATGAGGGGTGCGATCCCTTGTGTCCAGACAAGGGAAGTTCTGACTACTCCTGAAGTATCGCCACGGGGGGAGGCCACTGTACCTCCCTTTACCATTAGGATACCTAGGTCTGGATCTGAAACTACGACACAAGCTGCCCCTTCAGCTCCTCCTGCTCCATCTGAATTTGAATTTGCTACAACTGGAGATGCTGAAGGAATGGATCCCAGGACTTCGAAGCATTCTTACAAAGTACACAACTCTCTGATGTAGAGTTTTATTCAGATGCAGAAGAACAAGGCACATCTTCACAAAGAAGAAGAAAATCTACAGACGGTCGCCATGTACATTGGAGTGACGCTCAGCAAGGTCAACAACAAGGACACCTAGAAGAAGAAGGAGTTATTGTTGTAGCCATTGTAGCCTTGGTGTTGGTTGAACCTTCCTCTACCTTGAGAGTATCCACCTCTTTGATAGCCTCTTCCTCTCTGATTTTTGTAGTTTCTGTAGCACTCATCTGTGGTGTGGTTAGACAATCCACAAATATTGCATGGTGATGAATTGTAGGGTCTCCCCCTACCTTGCTTACCTCCTCTGCCCCTGCTTTTTGAAGATCTACCTCTCCCTGCATAGTTGGCTTGGGAGGTAGAACCTTCATCTTCTTGCTTTTTACTTTTACCTTTGTTTTTAACCTTTTTATCAGTATATAGGGCAGAAGGAGTGTTACCTTTAGATGTATCTCCAACCTTTGTGAACTTTGCTTCATGTGTGAATAGTTGGCCCATCAGAGTTGTGAGATCTGGGGTATGCATATCCATGTAAAGATCCATTGTAGTGGTGAAGCTTTCCCACTTATCATCTGCCTTTAGTCCATTGGTTACTTGCCTTACTATTTGTTCCTCTTCAATCTCCTCTCCTATGCTTGCTAATTGTTCTGCCACATCCTTGATCTTGGTCACAAATTCTGAGACTGATTGCTTTGGTTGCTTCCTAAGGGTTGTGAATTCAATCCACAATTGATTCTTCCTGGCCCTTGTATTAGATGAAAAATATGATGACAAGGTTTCCCAAGTTTCTTGGGAAGTCTTACAATTCCTGATGTGAGGTAAAAGGAAATCAGATATAGAGTTAAGAAGATAAGACCTTGCCAATGCATCTTTTGCACACCATGTATTAAGCCTTTCTTGTTCTTCCTTGGTGGGTAGACCCCTTGCTTTGAATGAGGGCAATTCCTCATCTCCTAAGATGAATCCAAATAGACTTCTTCCTTGTAGATAGGTCTTCATCCTTAGAGACCAAGCTTGATAATTGTTCCTGTCCAATTTATCAATGAATGAAGGAAAACCATCTCCCATGTTACCTTGTTTGCTCTGATACCACTGTTGGGAAAGATGGATGGATCCTCCAGAAGATTAAGTAGGTGCTGCTAATCCTGCTTTGCACCAGCCCTCAGTGACTCCAAATATGATTAGTAGACACCCTTAGCTTCCAAATGATACCAAGAAATGCTATATGTACTTTGGAAAAGGTTTGAGTAATGACTTGATCAAAACAGATGAGTTTGTGAATCACAAAGCTAGAAAACTTTCTATTTTGATGTTGATACCTGCTCAGTCTTTCACTCAGTATGACCAGTACACTTACAATTGGCAAAATTCCTTCTAGAGGTATTCTATTAGCTTAGTAAGCTACCATTTGCAAGTGGAATCATTCAAAATGATAAACTATACTAGGAGAAATCATTTTAGCAAATTTATGGACATCCCCGACTTTTTAGGAAGTATGCAGACAAATACCAGTGAACACTTCGACGACAATTTCTTGAGATTGGCTGAACCAAGTTGCTTCAAACTTTGTATGCTTGTAGTATGCTTTGACCTGGATCCACCAAGCTTTGAAGCACTTGATTTGGTGAAGTAGGCACTGAGATATGCCTCTTTGAAGTTGGCAGACTTGAAGTGGTACACTCAGAGAACACAGAGTTGATGAATGTGAATATATCTATTAATTGACATAATTGTACAATCTCATTAGCATGATAACCATAGCTAGATGAGGTAATGAGGTATGGGCTTCAATATAGCACTCATACACACTCAGATACAAATGATAGATGTCTCGGGAAGTGAGCTAGAATGAGCTGAGCTACCCGCGACTTTTGACTTGGTTCTTTTATAGAGTTGAGTTGAAACTTCAAGTTTGAATTCAAATTCAAACTCCTAGAATCTTTCACCTAAAAGGTAATGAGATATTCTCTCAATCAATCAACAACTTTTTTCACGACTCTAATCAAGTAGGTGTGTACATAAGAAATGCCAAGTCTTTTAGACTTTTACAAGGAGTAAAATGGTAAGAACTTATAAGCATAAGTTCCTATGGTCCTTCCTTCAAGTGGTGTCTTCATGAAGTAATCCAAGCCAAATTGTGAAGGCTTGAATTGCACCAACACAAGTAATGCCGAAATTTCTTAACAGAGTACACCAATCCAAGGCATTCGCGTTCTGTTACAGAGTAATTTTTCTCTGCAGGAGCTAATCGGTGGCTCGCATAGTACACAAGCTGAAACCATTTGTCAGTTTGTTGCATGAGGACACTACCAATCGCAATATCTGACGCGTCCACAAAGACATGGAACGATTGTTCCCAATCAGGTGGTTGCAGGATTGGTGCTTGCGTCAATAAGACCTTCAACCGATCAAATGCACTTTGGCACTCTAGAGTCCATTCGTACTTCCGCAGAGCACTGGTCATAAGCCAATTAAGTGGTGTCGCTAAATGACCTAAAAACTGTAAATGTCTGCCATGCCACCGGATTTGGCCAAGAAAACGCATAACTTCTTTGGGTTTCTTTGGGATTGGTGCCTCAAACACGGTGCTAAATGATATGACCAAGAAATTTACCACAGGAGACTACAAAAACGGATTTGGTAGGATTCAAACATAATTGATACTCTCGACATTTTTGAAAGCAGCACCGTAAATGATACAGGTGCACTAAAGTGGCTCCAAATAAGGAAAAATCATCCAAATATACTTGCATAAATGTGGTCGAGTAGGATGAAAAGACTTCCTGCATACATCTTTGGAATGTACTCGGGGCATTCCCTAAACCGAACCACATTACCGTGCAAGCATAGACACCCCAGTTCGTGATAAAAGCTGTCTTCGGTATGTCCTGTTCTGCCATCCTCACTTGATTATATCCACTGTAGCCATCTAGAAAAGAATACATTTCGTGTCCAGCTACCCTGTCGAGCATTGTATCAAGAAAGGGGAGAGGGAATGGATCCGAGACAGTGGTTGCGTCAAGTTTTCGGTAGTCGACACAGATACGTAACTGTTTATTTTTCTTCGGGACGATTACTATTGGAGATATCCACTCAGCATGCTCAATTGGCACAATAAATCCCACCTTCAATAAACGATCAAGTTCAACCTTAACCGTTGCAAGTAGGAATTGGAGATTCTTGGGAAGGATTTGTTAAAGAAAATTTAGGATTCATCTTGTAGCTTGGTTGTTTGATTGGCCTCGCATCCGGTTTAAGCACTACCCGATGTTGATAAATCCGTGGGTCAAGGCCTTTCATGTCTCTATAATCCCAAGCAAAAACATCGGAGAATTCATGCAAGAGTTGCACCAAATCATCTTGGAATGTCTCTGCTAATCCTGCCTTAATCTTAACTGGTCGTGGGTTGACCGTGTCACCCAAATTGTACGTTATTAATTGATCTTCCGGTACATAAAATTGTCGAGGTTTTACCAAATCATCAGCGGGCTGCAACAGTTGTTGTAAAGTCGCTTCATCCATAGGTATATCAGCATCTGCTTCTGCTTCTTCGGTCAGTGGGACGACCGTACAAGCTGTCAGACTCCAGTTATCTGCTACCGCCTGTAGATCTACATTACCTAATGGGATAAGGTCCTTATTGGTTTTAAGGAAAGCCTCTTCCTCATCATCAGATAGCCCATCCAACATATGTACTGGCTTTGCTACATATGGGCATGCATGAAGATCACAGGGTTGCATAACATCCAATTTAAGGACATACTTCCGGTGATTATCTTTGAAAATTGACTCTTGAGCTGACCAATCCTATACAACTTTGGCTTGCTTTAGCCATGGTCTGCCAAAGAGTAAGTTGTAGTCAAGGCTGGATTCTGGTAAGTCTAGGACTACAAAAGTCATTTTAAATGTGGTTCCCTACAAGGTAATAGGAATATTACGTACTAGTCCCACTGGATGGACTCGGGATTGGTCTGCCATTCACACAAAAAATTGTACGGGTTCAATTTGGGTCCAACCCAGTTTCTTGCAGAGTGCGGCTGTTGCTATATTTACACCAGACCCACCATCAATTAGAACTTGGGTAATCTTCTGGTTTTTATACCAGACAGTGAATAATGGGACTGAATGATCGACCGTAGAATCCATCTCTGGTTGTATGGTCGCAGTTGCCGGAGTACAAGAAGGTCCGGGATTAACCTGCTATTGGAATTGCTGTCGTACTCCTGGAACTAAGGCGAGCAACTGTCCTAAAGGGAGTGTGATTGACGCCTTAGATAAGACATCCCATACCTGATCTGTTTGGGCCATGGTTATCACCGATTCTGGTGATGATTCTAATGTTATTGAGGCAAAATTTTGTTCATTTGATTTTGCCTGTGGCAGAGAGTCCTGTGTTACCAACATTGGATCAGGAAACATAGTCGGCTCCTTAGCGGTCCATTGACTAGCCTTTGCAAACATCCGCTGTTGCTCACGAATACCAGGCTCAAAAACTTCAGCTGCTGATTGCAACTATTTACCTGATCTTGTATGAACTACAGTTGCTTGTGACTCGACTGGTGAAATATAAACCATGCTGGTCATTGGATTTTGTCGTTCCTTCTTCCTTTTATCGTACTCTTCTGCTTCCTTGCAGAATCTATGGATATGGCCAACCTTGCCACAAAAATGGCACCGAGGGGGTGGAAGAGAGGTACCTTCCGTCGATGTACCCGCCTGCCATCAATTTGAATTGAAGGTGGTGTTCACTGACCCCTGTAATTCCTATATCCTTGCGGCTGATTGGTTTGCAACTATGGCGGCACATAATGGGTTGCTGGTTGACCTGGTTCCTGTATTATGGCATTTACAGCTACTCTACCCTGCACCTTTGCATTATATGCACAGGTTTTCGTTGAGTGTCCTATTGTGTTACAGATGACACAATACATCTGGTTGAGGGCACATGTAGAACTGGTGTGACCTCGATTCTTGCATTTGGTGCAATACACCTGTTTGGACGGATCATTAGCTGCGTTCTTACTTGCTTTCAACCATTCCAAGTCCTCTGTAAAACCTCCAACTTTATGCTCCAACTACAAGGCCATCGCAATTACTGCATCCAATGTCATTCCGCCTACACAGCGAATGATCATTATTTGTTTTAACTGTGGATTCAGGCCGTTAATGAACCGTGGTGTGATGACATCATCTGGCAGGTTAGCATGTGCAGGAGGCAGCTGTCGCAAATGGGTTTTGAACAGTGTTGCATACTCCTGGACACTCTGGTGTGGTTTCTGTCGATTGTTCTACAAATAATCAAAGATTTGGTAGGGTTCTTCTTCAAACGGAACCTCTCTAAAAACTCATCTCTCACATCATCATAGTTAGCAAAATGATTAATATCATATTCAGTCAACCACCTGGCTGCTTCATTAACCAATGTGGCATGAAATACAATGGCCTTGTATGCCGGATCCGGTGGATGATTCAACACGGCATAACTAATCTCGAATGTGCGAACATGTGCGTCGGGATCATCCCCCGAAAATCCATCGAATTTAGTGTATGTCAACCCAGTCGAAACCGATCGAGGTGGGATGATTGGCGGTGGCTGCTGTTGTTGCTCCTGCTGGAACTGCAGTTGCGGCTGTGGGGAGGTTTGTTGCTGTGACTGTGAACCACTCATGGTGCTATTGTAGATAGTATTGTTATTATCTGTATGTTGAGGGGGTGTCTCTTGTCCTCTAGAATCTGTATTATCAGCTTGTTCACTTTCCGATTCAAAAATGGTGTTGAATCTCTTACTTATCTCCAAATCAAATAGCCTGTCCTCAGCTTTGGTATCGAAATTAGGCAAGCTTGTCCCGAAGAGTGGTGAACGTAATACAGATCCACTAGGTAATACCGCACTATCACCAAAAAACTTCAAAGTTCCACCAAATGGTACCGAACTTCCACCGAAACTTATTGAACTTTCACCGCACCAAGTTACCTTTTCACCGAAAACGGTCTCACTCGGTAACACCACTTTATCACTGAAAATGGTCGAATTCTGACCATATAGTGTTGGACTAACTCTGCACTGTGTCTCTATACAGCCCGAAATCACTGTACCTTCTCCAAAAAGTACCGGATTCATATCGGAATTCACCGGAATCTTATCATGGGTCACCGAACTAGCACCAGACTCACTGCTAACTGGCTCCGATCCTTCTGCAACGGGACTCAATTGGCCTGTACTTCTACCACCTGGGGGTGTCCCTAATAGATTTGGAACTACCCAGGGATGTTGATCTCTCCTATACTTTGGATAGGACTCGCCGGAATGAGTAACCGGCATATATCACTTCTGCACTGCTTGCCTTGCATACTGCTCTTCCCTTACTGCTTATTCCCAATCTATTTCCATCTTCCCACAGATGGTGCCAGTGTTTAAAAGGACTTCCGTCAAGTCACTTTTAATCTCTTTTCGGGTTCTTGGGGATGATAGGGGTCTGACAGTGCAGAGGCCCTGTATTTGATTTTCCCAGTAACTTTCAACTACGTAGTTAATTATGATTTCAAGGTAATAACTTCCTCTACACAGTATTACTGTTCGTATTACGGTTATTCCTTACACAGTGCCTAACGCGCGAGTTAGTAATCACAGTCGCACATACTTATTGATGGGAATATAACATTACTATGTTAATGTTTAATACTGCAATTCAACAAACAACATACATTACTCATTGATTCAGCAATATCGGCACACGATCTTCTCCGCACGGTCGCCTAGACAGACAATCTGGCGAACCCATCTCTCCTTCCGAAGAACACCGTAATGCCTCTTCATTAATTGATAAAAAGGTTACAACTATTCGCTATGCTTTTTCGGTGCGTGCTATGTATGAAAAATAAGATTACATTATGCCAATCCGGCGGCCTAACAATCCCTCTCAATGCTATTGTCTCAACAAATTGATTTCTTTCCTCCCAAAAAATCCCTCTTGATGCTATTGTCTTGATGCCAAGGCCCAACATCTTAGCTAAGAGAAGGCTCTTGTTGTATCAATACAATACAAATTTCTAAAGAAGATCTATAGATCTGTGAAGTTATATTGAATCAATACCACAAGAACCTTCTCTTAGCTGATATGCATCACTAGATGCCTTTGATCTTCACTTATTAATACCTTTTGAACCCTTGAATTATAAAAAAAACATAAAATCTTTTCCAACAATTGCAATAGTTTTTAATTCACAATCATACACACACATATACATGCACATACACAATCGTATTATATTTTCACTCACAACCATATAACATACACACACATACACATACACATACACATTCACATACACATAGTATTGGAAAGTAAGAATCAATATTGATTCAAACAATCACAAAACATTTTTATTCACAATCATACACACACATATACTATTGTGAAGTAAGAATTAATGTTGAATCAAACAATCACAATAGATTTCATTCACAATTAATTATACACTCAAATACACACACATATACTATTATGAAGTAAGAATCAATATTGATTTAAACAATCACAATACATATTACTCACAATCATACACACACATACATATACTATTGTGAAGTAAGAATCAATGTTGAGTCAAACAATCACAATAGTTTTTAATTCGCAAACAAATATATTTTTCTTTATGCTTTAAGTACGAAAGTTAATATGTATAGCAAGAGTTTATACTTTGTTCTATCCATGACACTGTAAGTTCGTAAAAAACAAAGTAACTCTTATGAAAAATGAGTCTACTTGTGTTGTTTTATAAAAAAATATTTGACCGAATTTGTTTCGATCGAAATTTAATTCAATCAAAGACTTTTCGACCAATAAAATTTTCGATCAAAAACTTTTTCGATCGAAAGCGCGTTCGATCGAAAATTGTCGAATTACCGTGCAAAAAGTATTCGCTCATCTCCGAATAAGCTGATGTGGCACCGAATAATTCAGTCGAATAATGGAGGGTTGCCGTAAAATTCCGTAATTCTTCACGAATAAAGGAATTGTTGGATAACGAATAATGCAACCTAGCCCATGATCGACAATCAAGATCAAAGGTGATTGGTAATCAAAATTGAGGGAAATTGGAGATCATGATCATTGGTTGTCCAACATCATCTCCAAGTTGAACTTAGCGCTCACATATGCAATTGGGTGATGACAAGCAATCATAAAAATGATCATATCTACCCCCTTACACAATCAAATAACATGTATGATAGCTCAAAACAAAGATAAGAAAAATATCTAAATTGAAAAAAATCCAAAATATGACTTATGGTACTTTGTAGGGTCAACCAATATGTTGTATTGTGCATGATTTGAAGCTCTTTACATAACATAAATCTTGAAATGGTGAGAAAGGACCACAAAATCTTAGCTTTAAGTGTTGATATATTTTGTCAACGATGTGTCTGAACATACTTAGGACAACCAAGGCACTTCTTTGTTTATTTCTTTAAGATTTTTTTTCCCTCAGCTTGTATGTATGGCTATAACCCTGGTGGATAATTATATTGTATTGTACATTTTATGTAGTAATTGTTGGAGTTTGAGGTCTACGGAAGCATGCGAGTAGCAAAAGGAAGAAGAAGAAGCTTGGATCACAACAAACAACACTGAATGAATTACCACTAGAATGTACAAAGATGAGTGACCCATGTTGAGATATCAAGCTCAACATGTGATGATCCAGGATGACGTGTATCATTTTTCATTTCTTTGACATGTATATTGTCATGCTAGTATATGTCAGGGATACTTCATTGAGCTTTATTAGTTTTATCTACCGAGAGTGATGGCATATTTATTTCTTGCCAGCTCACTCATCCGTGGACATTAGGGTTTTCTTTATGGACTAGTCTTTATATATTGCACTTGTATTCTTGTTTTTAGGTCATTCTTGTAGAAGAAGAAGATCATTCTTCCTTGCCTCAATCTGTGTGTGTGCTTCTCTTTGATTGTGAGAGTGTGTGCAAGCTCTCTTCCTTATCTGCTTCCTCATGACATGGTATCAGAGCCAGTGTGGCTACAAAGAGCTCGTGGAGAAGGTCGATGGTGAAGAGTATGCGAGAAGGCATGGAGAAAGCACGATTCACAAACGACCTCAGATTGCTATGAAAATTCGCATGAATGTAGAAGACCTCAAAATATTTTCGTGAGTTATCCCTTTAGGGTCACTTGTTTTTGTTAGATCAAAGTTTCGGAGCCATCCCGACCTCTGTTTCGAGCCCCCAAAGTGGGGCCCACAAAAAATCCAGGTCAGTTTGCAAAACTATAACTTGCATCGTGTTTGGCAACACTCATATATTCCAAATCCAAAATTTCAAGCGATTCCTTGTACTGTTGATACACGAAAATTGTGGTTTTATAAGATCAAACTGTCACGTCATACTGCAACAGTGTTCAAGCAGAAGTGCTGCTTGTACGTCATCTTCATCACCTTCAACAATTGTGTATGCAAGTTTAATGGGATGTTTTTCAACACCTTGCACAATATTCCATAGTCCTTTTGCAACCAATACATGATGCATCATATAAGTCTCTTGGAGCAAGGAAATCCGTAATTGGTGATTATGAAGAACTTGAAGCAAGTTAGAAATCAAAATAAAGCAAAAGAAGTCATTGGATGAAGTGAAGAAATCTCAAAAATGTAACCTGTATACATATGTACATCATAGTTGAAAATTCTTATACAATGGATATAAATGATCCTTAGGATGATAAGGAATAATGTAATAGACATGGGATAAGTCTAGAATCACATGTATATAAGTCAATAATGTAAAGAAATAGGTGAGAGAGTCATCAAAAGCCAAGTGTCCATGAGATAGATGTGTAGAGAGTCATCTTTCTGAGTTAGCATCGAGTCTTTCTCTGATTTCTCTAAGCCTGATCATGTGGATCAAGAAATATTTTGTTCACATCTAATCTAGAAGCTAATCAAGCTATGTTCAAAGTTTCAAGGTTTAATTCCTTTTAGGTTGTGTGAATGATCAATAGGAACATGTATATGTAAAGTCTGCAGATAGAACTCTGAGAGTTGCACATTTTTTCGTGACACTATTTTGCTTGGATCTCAGTGCACAGTGTAAAGTTTTTGATGAGTGAGCATTCAAAATCTAAGTTACAAGGTAAGGAAGCTATGCTTAAGAGCATTTAGCAAAAGGGGACTTTTTCTGTGAGAAATCAACCTTAGAAGCTGACTATGTCAAAGTTGCTTGTTCAGGAGGACAATTTCTGACATACCTTTGATCTTAATGATCAAATCAGAGTTTTAATGATTCTTTTGAAGATCTAATGGATAATATGATTTCCCAAAGGTAGCACGGAGGTATGTATATCATTAGATTGAAAAAAATTGAAGTTATGTGCAGGTAATGAAGTTAAATTCTGAAGCAGACTTCTTGAAGAAGAAGAAACTTCACTCAGAGGTAACATTTGTGTAAAGTTTTGGTTTATGATTGGTATAGAGGTGTTCTTAAATCAGTATAGACCAAGCCTTTGGAGATTAAGAGGTCTGCAACAGTGGTATCAGAGCAAAAGGTGCAATATAAAGTGAAGTAAAGAGCATTGGAAGTCCCGATTGCTGTAGACATTGAAGTTTCTTCTAATTGAAGGTGGACAAGCTCAAATTCTTAAAGAAAACCTGAAGAAGTGTGAAGATTGAGTTTGGAAAGATCTAAAAGATTGAAGCCTTACATTAAAGGTACAAAGTATATTCATTCATCCTAATATTTGTAGAAGACGAAGATCAAAGATGGGAGAAAGCTTGCAGATTGATAAGCTAGATAGGGAAAACTATCCAGCTTGGTCCATGAGGATGGAGGCACACCTCATGAGCAAATATTTGATGGCATTCATTAGAGGAAAAGAAGAGAAGCCTGAGTTTGAACATCCTAGTGTTCCAACTAGGGAAGAGCTTGCAGATTTGAATAATTGGATGAAGAGGGATGCTCAAGGTAGGAGCATCATTTACATGGCTGTAAATGATTATCTTATACCTCATATTAGAGGATTAGAAAGTTCAACATATGTGTGGAATGATTTGAAAGAGCATTTTCAAAATACAACTAAGTCAAGGAAGTCCTCATTATGGGCTGAGTTCACAACCTTCAAGAAGAAGAGCTCACAATCAATTTCTGATTATGTGGCAAGAATGAAGGATATTGCAGATATCTTGGGAGCAGTAGATGAAGATATTGAAGATGATAAGTTGGTAAGAAAAATACTTACAAGTCTGAGAGGAGATGAGAAAGGGAAGCCTTTCATATTGTCCATTGAATTGTCATTAGATCATTTTACTCCTGATCTTAATCAATTGCTAGGACACATGCTAACTTTTGAGTAGGACATTAAGGGAGATAATGATAGGAGTGCAAGCCAAGCTATGCACTCCAAGGACAAGAGAAAGAATGTCAAAGGAAAGCAGTCAACTGATGATGAAGGATCTTCAAGCCAAGTTAATTTCATAATTCAAGAGGTAAAGGAAGAGGAGGTAAGAATAAAGATAATGTTAAATCTTGCTGGATTTGTGGCAAAACAAATCATTTGGCAAATGATTGTTGGCATAACAATTAAAATGGTGGAAATCATAATCAGAGTTTCAATCAAAGAGGTAGAGGAGGCAGAATCAAAGAGGTAACTTGAGAGGAAGCCTCATATGCTAGAGGAGGTGGAAGAAGCTTTCAACCTCAGTCCTATAATAACAACTATTATAATTATGCATCAGATTAGAAGGATGAAATGAATCTCATCTTGAATGCAAGACATGAAGCAATAGGAGAAGATCAAAGGGTATTTTATATTGACTCACGATGTAGCAATAATCTGAGTGGCAACATATCATTGATGACTGATATGGAAGCAAAGGTGAGTGGACACATAGTTCAAACAGGAGATAACACAAAGCATAAAGTGGAAAGCATTGGATGAGTGAAGAAAAAGAGTGGAAGCACACTCTTAAGCAAGGTACTTTATGTTCCTACCATTCCTAAAAAATTGATAAGTGTAGGACAAATTGTGGAGAAAGGATACGAAGTCAGATTCACAAATCATGGTGTTTATGTGCAAGATTGTAGCTCAAGCGTAAGCACCACCTCCTTTACTTGTCAATCCGCGGAGATGTGAGGACCGGTATGAAGACCACGAGCAAGTGCCGGAACAAGTGCGTGAGTGAAAGCACACAAGCATGCACACACATACACACACACGTGCACACAGTAAGATCAAAGAGAGGAACAATGGAAGGATTTTGATTACAAAAGGAATCTATTACAAAACTGAAATCTACCAGAAGCTAACCTCAAAAATGAGCTCTCTAGCTCTTTTTATAGTTTTTGGACTACTTTTGGCCCTATCCAGACCTAGTGTCCGGCCTAGTTAAAAATTAGGTTCTAGGGCTTATTTGAAGGCTCAAACGGAGTCTAAAAATTATGAAAATTGGTAGGATGATACTTCTAATGCTCCTCAAGCTTGAGGACTCCTTAGCTTGCACAAAATGGAGCTACAAAAATAGAAAATGGTATTTACAATGGTTTTAGTGATGGAAATCACTATTTTTGTAGGGGATTCTTCTGATAATTGGACATGTACTTCTTGGAGCTCCCTACTTGCTCCCTCTTCTTGTGTGTCCACTTCTTTGATGTGCTTATATGCTCTATCATTGGTCTTGAGCTTCAACACTCCCCCCCCCTCTCGAGTATATCGTCCCTGACAGACCCTTGTTGTAGTGGTTGTTCCATGTAGCACTTTGAGAGGTAGTGTCCATTCTGTGTGAACAAGATCCTTCTATCTATCTATTATAGCAGGTTCGGTTGTCTGATTCTTCCTTTGTCATTGTGAGTTATTGTAAGGCTTAGTTCTTTGGTATGTGTTGCTTCCTTGGATTCTAGCGAGACAATGGCCTTGTGAGCTCCCAAAAATCGGCTCGTTGCTCAAAAGAGGTTGTCAAGGTTGAGTTGGAGCAATTGCGGGCTTCGACTTGCTTCCTAGGTATTGATGTTGCCCCTAGGATGTCCTCTAGTGCTTCTAAAGATGATGTTCAGAGTAGTCATGCCAAGTACTCATAACCCATAGTGAATGATGGGTAAGTGTGTTAGTGCATGGGTTGAAAAAAGTATGTGCCTTGTGCACGGTCTTGTAATGTAGCCCTATGCATGCTTACTTGGAAAATGCATTGGAAGAAGTATGGTGCAAAAATTTGGGGTCTTGAGCTAAGTGCTCAAGGGTATGCTGATGAAGAGGTTTCCTACTCTATCATGGTTATAATGTGGCCCAAGTAGGAGATTCTTACCATAGTGAATGGTTAGTCGATGCGGATCTCTTCGTGTTGTACACCTGTCATTGTGATGGACCATTGGTTGGTCTATCGTTATCGATGAATGTCCTGGTTGATGTTCCGCGGATGGGAGATTCGTCGGGCACCTGGTCCTGTCCCCTCTCTTGAAAGTAGCATTTGCCAAATACCGAGAATTGAATTTCTTTATATTCCTTGACAAACAGCATTGGGTAACTACACCGAGCTTAGTTTCACATATTCTCTTTGGCTCACCCTAAGCAAGATACTTGCTCCTTCAAGCTCTTCCCCCCTACCATGGTAAGAGGAAACAATAGTTGTGGATGCTATGTTCATGCCAATTGCTTGCCATCTACTAGATACGGCGGCAATAATATCATCTGCAAGCCATTACACACTTCTATCCAGCTGATAAATGCCCAGTAATCAACGGTTCCACCTTCCACTAAGCATGACTCATTCGTGTTCCATGAGCCAAACCTTGGAACAAGCTCTCTCTCACTCTCTCTCTTTCTTTGCTCCCTCTCTTTCGTTTTTTTTTTTTTTTGAGGAAAAAATATCACAAAACAAGAACACAAAAGTTAGTATCAATAGAAATATTTGACATATGTCAATGTGCTCTTGTGCTTGGGATTCTCAAGTGTGTCTATGCACGGCCGTGTAATGTGGCCCTATATTAATGCATACTTTGGAAATGCATGACCTGAATGGTGCAAAAGACAGGGTTGTGCAAGGAGCACATGGTTGTCGCTCGTCGAGGCTTGATGTCACTTGTAGATGTTGATGCCATCTTTGTTGGAGGTATCCATTGTATCTCGAGATGACAACTGATCATTCCTCCTTATAGGGATCCATTTGAGAACGATGCGACCAGGTAGTGATCACCTTTGGCCGCTTCATGTTTGAATGATTTCGTGAGGGTTTGATCCATCGTGGTTGGCTCTTTACTTTAGTGGATGCTATCGGTACTTTCGTCTTCCAAACCCATATCCTTGCAGAAGAGGTTCTTTGATCTTTGTTGGAGCTCTGTGCTTGATTCAGTCCTTTACCTCGCCTTGGTGTCTTTGTTGTGCAGGTTGTTGCCTTGAAGTCCCCCCCCCTGGATTTTTTCTGAGTTTAGGCTTGATTGCTTGGGATCCTTGGATTGGAAGTGGTCTTTCTTGAGGATAAGTCATGGTAGGCCTAGACCATAGATTTTGAAGTCTAGTGTGAGGGGGCTGATTTTGTGCAAGGGCTTTCTTTGGTACCCATATCATAGTGTGATTTGGTTGGGCTCTAAGTAATTTCTTGGCCACCAAATTTGCTTGAAATTACCAAGAAAATGTGATTTGTGTTTCTTGATGTAAGGGTCTTTTGGGCCTTCTATGTGAGTTTTTTGAGAAAACTCATCTTTACATGGGGAATGCAACAAGGGTTGATCTTCTATACATACATCAGGCTTATGCAAGGGATCAATGGGTTGTGTGGTTTGATATTGATCTAGAGATTCATCGAGACATTTATCCTTATTACATATAGAATCCCTAGGTGTACAAATGGGTGATGGATTGTCATGATTCACCATAGATTCGACATTACTATCCACCTCATTGATACAAAGTATTTGTTGATCATCTCCTTCTTGATCATGTGAGTGTAGATCATCCCTGCTTATGGTTTCATGAGGGAAATCCAAATTTACAAGAAGAGAGGGTCCTTCCACATCCCCCAAACACTTGGAGTCCTCCATTTCTCCATTCTCCAAGGTTTCCTGTGATTTAATCAAAGAAGGATTAGATTCAAAAACATGAGTAGAAAGAAATTTTTTTTCATGAAAAGCACACTCTTTGAAAAGATGATTTTGCCCCCAATTATCATAAGGTGGATAGCCATTAGGATTTTCAATAGACATATATGTAGAAGCGTGCGTACTAGGTGGGGAAGACACCTCAAATTCTTGACGATTTTTTGTAATGAACCTTTGGGTGCCAATGATTAAGTTTTCATCTATAGCGTCCATGACAAAGAATGTTTCAAAAAATTGCATGTCATCCACCATAATAGGCAACAAAACTTGACCCATGCATTCATATTGTTCCCCATCCATGAGGATAGAAGGATGAGTTGTTGGTTGAATGTTCGCAAAAATAATGGTCACTAGGTCAATATGAATTAAATTCCACTCACAATTAGGGTTGATATAAACACTCAACCTTCTATGGTCATATCCTATTCTTATATGCACAAAAGTATTGTGATATTCTCTTGTTGCAAATAAGGATCCTACCCCCTCAGATATTTCATTCATTTCCTTGACTCCTTGCAATTTTTCTCTAGATGTTTCACCTTTATGTGGGATTATCTCATGCATTTCATGTTTATCTCCCTCCTTTTTTTCAATCTTGGCCCTTTTTCTTCTATCTTTTGCTTTTTTCTTTCCCATGACACAATTTTCTCCCCCTTGGTATTGCTCAAAAATCCTTTGGAGCCCCTTTGGTTTCCTGGTCCCACTTGAGGGTCAACTTCAAATTAGTCTATCTGAAAATCAATGCATTATTCTTATAAAAAATAGTTGAGGCCGTGTAGGATTCGAAACAAGCTTTCCAACGAGCTATAGAGCTCAAAAAATGGACTTTGGATGAAAAAGTTATGTCAAATCAAGCTCCTGGGGGTCAAAACAGGCAAACAGGGCCTTATGGAAAAATCACGATTTTGTAAGAGAATCGCGATTTTGTGAAATCAAGAGAATCGCGATGCTATGAAATCAGTGAATCGCGATCCTATGAAACCAAGAGAATCGCGATCCTATGAAACCAAGAGAATTGCGATTGTGTGAAATCAGAGAATCGCGATTGTGTGAAATCAGAGAATCGCGATTGTGTGAAATCAGAGAATCCCGATTGTGTGAAATCAGAGAATCGCGATTTTGTACCTTGAGAATCGTGTTTTCACAGAATCATGTTTTTGGCTGAAAATCGTGATTTGTGAGAATCGCGATTTTGAGCAGAGAGTCATGTTTTTGAGAGAATCGCGTTTTAGAGAATCGTGTTCTAGAGAATCGCGATTTTGTACCTTGGATGAAAATCGTGTTTCTCGTGTTTTTTGACATGAAAATCGCGATTGCCAACAGAGAATTGTGTTTTTAGAGAATTGTGTTTTTCACAAAATCGTGGTTCACAGAATCGTGTTTTTTTTTGACATGAAAATCACGATTGTCAACAGAGAATCATGTTTTCAAAAAATCGCGTTTTAGAGAATCGTGTTCTCATAGAATCGTGTTTTTGGATGAAAATCGTGATTTGTGAAAATCGTGATTTTGAGCACAACCAGAGAATCGCAATTCTGAGAATGACCACAGAATCGTGATTCTTTCTGCAAGCTTTTAGGCGGGAAACAGAAAATCATGATTTTTCAAAAAATTTTGAATTTTTCATAGAATCGTGATTTTCTTCACAGAATCGTGTTTTTTGGCGGGAAATTCAAATTTCTGAGCGCCAGGCAATGGCGAGCTCCCTATGTGCAGGAAATCATGAAAAAACACAACGCTTGCTCTCCCTTGCACCTCCTAACTCCTTCTCACACAATAATGCATGAAAAATGGTATGAAAATGGTGAAAATGCACTAAAACAAGAAATTTCTATGAAGAAGAAGATGGAGATGGTGATGATGATGAAGATGAAGAAGAAAAATCAGAAAATGAACAAAAATGACAGTTTGTTTTACCTTCCAACGTCGCAAATCTACGATCTTACCATCACAACACTCGTCCTTGAAGCTCTCTCCCCGGCAACAACGCCAAAATTTGGTGTAGCTCAAGCGTAAGCACCACCTCCTTTACTTGTCAATCCGCAGAGACGTGAGGACCGGTATGAAGACCACGAGCAAGTGCCGGCACAAGTGCGTGAGTGAAAGCACACAAGCATGCACACACATACACACACATGCACACAGTAAGATCAAAGAGAGGAACAATGGAAGGATTTTGATTACAAAAGGAATCTATTACAAAACTGAAATCTACCAGAAGCTAACCTCAAAAATGATCTCTCTAGCTCTTTTTATAGTTTTTGGACTACTTTTGGCCCTGTCCAGACCTAGTCTCCGACCTAGTTAAAAATTAGGTTCTAGGGCTTATTTGAAGGCTCAAACGGAGTCTAAAAATTATGAAAATTGGTAGGATGATACTTCTAATGCTCCTCAAGCTCGAGGACTCCTCAGCTTGCACAAAATGGAGCTACAAAAATAGAAAATGGTATTTACAATGGTTTTAGTGATGGAAATCACTATTTTTGTAGGGGATTCTTCTGATAATTGGACATGTACTTCTTGGAGCTCCCTACTTGCTCCCTCTTCTTGTGTGTCCACTTCTTTGATGTGCTTCTATGCTCTATCATTGGTCTTGAGCTTCAACAAAGATCCAAATCAAGGATATAGAAATATCATTATAGGTCAAAAAAAAGGAAGGATGTTTACTATCAAGGTCCAAGGTAATGTGGGACATGCATTGTTTACTTATGGAAGTCAAAAAACGATGTCTGAGTTAGACCTATGGCATAAAAGGCTAGGTCATTTCAATGAGAGAGCCATAAAAGAAATCTCAAAGAATGATGTAGTGCTTGGATTACCAAATGTTGAAGGAAGGCACATGGTATACAAGTGTGAAGCTTGTCAATTAGGTAAAGCTCACAGAAGCTGATACAATAAATCAGGATACAAGTATTCAAATATGCTTGAGTTGGTTCATACAGATGTGTGGGGTCCTTCAAGGGACTATAGCATAAATGGATCCAGATATCATGTATTGTTTGTTGATGATGCAACAAGATGAATTAAACTTTATGTAATCAAGGATATGCATGAAGTGTTCAAGACATTCAAACATTATCATGCTTATGCACAAAGGATTATAGGACAAAAACTCAAGAGGTTGAGATCAAATGGAGGGGGAGAGTATTTTTCTAAAGAGTTTGGTGATTATTTGTGGAATGCAGGTATAAAAAGAGAAGTAACTTGCAAGTAATCCCCTCAAAAAAATGGAGTTGCAGAAAGAAGAAATAGAACTCTTGTAGAGTTTGCAAGATCAATGATGAAAGAAAAGAACTGTCCAAATTACTTATGGGCGGAAGCTATCAACACTACAACATACCTTGTGAATAGGTTACCCTGAAAAGCTTTCGATGGTAGAACACCTTATGAAGAATGGTGGGGTAAGAAACCTACTATTGATCATTGTAAGGTATTTGGATGTTTGGCATATGCTTATGTTCCTTCTCAATTAAGACATAAGTTAGAACCCAAAGCCGAGAAGTATGTGCTCATTGGGTATGATGATAGACAGATGGGTTACAGATTGTGGAGTCCATATACAAAGCAATTTCTTGTTAGAAAAGATGTTACATTTGATGAGCAAAGCACATGGTATACAGGGTCAACAAATGCTTATGCAGATGTTGAAGAAATACAAAGGAAAGCGAAGACAAAAGCAAAGGTGTATGAAGAAGATATTGATGATGATGATTGTAAAAGTAAATTGCAGGGCAATGATGAAGATAGGCCAAGATTTGATCCAGAATCAAATGTGGTTGAGACATTAATAAGTGCAAAGGTCAAAAGATCTTTGAGAGAAAGAAAGGAACCTTTCAGGTATAGCTATGATACATCTTTTTTAACAACAACAGATTATGCTTATATTGTGAAGACAGAAGAAGATCCAACCACATACGAAGAAGCTAAAGGAAAGCAGAATTGGGAGAAGGCAATGCAAGAAGAGTATGATGCTCTACTTGAGAATGAGACATGGGAATTGGTGCCAAGACCAAAGAACCAGAAGGTAATTGGATGTAAGTGGCTGTATAAAACAAAGAGGTTTGCAAATGGTGAAGTGTCTAGATATAAAGCTAGACTTGTGGTTAAAGGTTATAAGGCCTATTCAAGAAATTTGGGAATTATTCAAGTCCCATTTATATTACTTACTATGCTAACTTCTTAGGTCTGAGCCCAACCTTGATACTCCATTTATAATACAATTAGGTGTAATATTAAAGTGTCAATTGAATGAACTCCAATAAAGAGATAATAACATGTTTTAGTATGTGAATGAGTCGAAAAGTAAAACATTGGGACACAAAGAACTGTCTCAAAATCATGAGTAATTCCCATTTTTCCTGAATAGGCATTTTATGCCCAAAATTATGGGGTAGATTATGATGAGACCTTTAGTCCAGTTGCTAAGATGTCTACAATTAGAACTCTAATTGCTATTGCTTCTTGCAAAGCTTGGAAGTTGTCACAATTAGATGTGAAGAATGCATTTTTGAATGGATATATTGCAGATGAGGTATACATGGAACAACCATAGGGTTTCATGGATTCAATTGGATCAGAGTATGTATGTAAGCTTAAGAGAGCTTTGTATGGGTTGAAGCAGGCCCTAAGGGCATGGAATTACAGGCTTGTTAAGTTCTTAAATGAATGCGGATATCAAGCTTCAAAAGCAGATAGTAGCTTGCTAGTGAAGGCAAGTGAAGATGGGTTCATATATATGTGTATCGATGTTGATGATATTATTGTCATAGGTACAAATGCTCAAGGAATCAAGGAGCTTAAGAAGCAAATAGAAAAGGAGTTTAAGATAAGTGATTTGGGAAACTTGTCTTATTTATTAGGAACACAGATTGTGTATACTCAACATGGAGTATATGTTACACAAGAGAGATACTTGAAGAATCTTTTGGTCAAGTTCAACATGGAAGATTGCAAGTATTCAACCACACCATTGGAGGTAAATCATAAATTGAGCAGATATGGAGGAGAAGAATTTAATGATATGAAGAAATATCAGAGTTTGGTAGGTAGTTTGATCTATGCTACCTTGACAAGACCAGACCTATCATATGCAGTTGGTGTTTTATCACAATTTATGCATTGTCCAAAGAAAAATCATTGGAGTACAGCTCAAAGGGTACTTAGATATATCAAGGGAACTTTGAGTGAAGGTTTGTATTATGGTTTTACTTTTGACACAAGAATCAAAGTGTTTAGTGATGCAGATTGGGCAGGTAATTCAGATGATAGAAAGTCTACTCATGGTTATCTCTGTTATATTGGAGATAAGTTAGTTTCTTGGTGCTCAAAGAAGCAACATACAATTGCTTTGTCATCCACAGAAGCTCAGTATAAAGGAATGGTAGAGGCTGCAAAAGAAGTGATATGGTTTGAGACCTTATTGAAGAGTTTTGGAACTGATCATAGTACTCCAATTATTTTTGGAGACAACATGAGTTCACTATATTTGGCAGCTAATCCTATTTTTCATGCCAGGACTAAACACATAGAGATTCAGTATCATTTCTTGAGAGAAAAGGTACTTGAAAAAGATATTGAAGTCTCGTATACACCAACAAAAGAGGAAGTTGCAGATATGTTGACAAAGAGCTTAGATGGACCTAAGCTACAGAAGTTCAAAGAGATGGCACGAATAAAGAAGAATGGCATAATCACAATAAGTGATTGAGGGGGAGCTGTTGGAGCAAAGCAATCCCTAATTGGTGATTATGAAGAACTTGAAGCAAGTTAGAAATCAAAATAAAGCAAAAGAAGTCATTAGAGGAAGTGAAGAAATCTCAGAAATGTAGCCTGTATACATGGGTACATTATAGTTGAAAATTCTTGTACAATGGATATAGATGATCCTCAGGATGATAAGGAATAATGTAATAGACACGGGATAAGTCTAGAATCTTATGTATATAAGTCTATAATGTAAAGAAATAGGTGAGAGAGTCATCAGAAGCCAAGTGTCCATGAGATAGATGTGTAGAGAGTCATCTTTCTGAGTTAGCGTCGCGTCTTTCTCTGATTTCTCTAAGCTTAATCATGTGGACCAGGAAATATTTTGTACGCATCTAATCTAGAAGCTAATCAAGCTATGTTCAAAGTTTCAAGGTCTAATTCCTTTCAGGTTGTTTGTGTGATCAATAGGAACATGTATATGTAAAGTCTGTAGATAGAACTCTCAAAGTTGCACATTTTTTTGTGACAATGTTTTGCTTGGATCTCAGTGCACAGTGTAAAATTTTTGATGAGTGAGCATTCAAAATCTAGTTAGAAGGTAAGGAAGCTATGGTTAAGAGCATTTAGCAAAAAAGGACTTGTGTTGTGAGGAATCAACCTTAGAAGTTGACTATGTCAAAGTCGCTTGTTTAGGAGGACAATTTTTGACATACCTTTGATCTTAATGATCAAATCAGAATTTTAATGATCCTTTTGAAGATCTAATGGATAATATGATTGCATAAAGGTAGCATGGAGGTATGTTTATCATTAGATTGAAGAAAATTGAAGCTATGTGTAGGTAATGAAGTTAAATTTTGAAGTAGACTTCTTGAAGAAGAAGAAACTTCACTCAGAGAAGTAATAGTGAATGATTTTGTAAATCAAGGTAACATTTGTGTAAAGTTTGGTTTATGGTTGGTATAGAGGTGTTCTTAAATCAGTATAGACTAAGCCTTTGGAGATTAAGAGGTCTCCAACAAAGTCCATAATGGGTAATTACCTAACTTATCCTCAACAACCAACATACAGAATACATCATTGCTTTCAACCATGGCCGCTGACTAAAATACCTTGATGCAAAAAAATGACTATATCCCAAAAAGTTGAATAGAACTACTCTTTGAGTTTTGCTAAACCTATAACAAACTTCAAGATGCTTATATTGGTGAACCAAAACCTGTATATATCTTTGACAAAAAAAGACAAAATTGCATGCACAAGTTCAATAAATGCTTAATAGCCTGTTGATCGGTTTTGATTAATACTTCAGAGCCCATAAGATAGTGTTTCCAAATTCGCAAAGCATGCACAACTGCTAACAATTCTTTATCATACGTACTATAATTTTGTTCTGAGGGCTTAAGATTTCTACTCTCAAATGCAATGGGATGGTCATTTTGCATTAAAACAGCACCTATTCCTGAACCGCTAGCATCAGTAACAACATGAAAGGGTTGTGAAAAATCAGGTAATTGTAAAACAGGTGCATGTGAAAGTGCATGTTTAAGTTTGTCAAAGGACTGTTGTTGGGTAAGTCCCCATGCAAATTTTATTTTCTTTTTCAACAACAAGGTAAGAGGTAATGCTAAATAAAAAAAATTTCGAACAAACTTCCTATAGAAACTAGCCAACCCAAGAAAAGAACGAACATCATTGACTGATTGTGGTGTAGGCCATTCTATGATAACTCTAATCTTTTTCGGATCCACATGCATACCTTCACTTGAAATAATATGTCCTAAATATTCTAGCTTATGCTGAAAGAAATAACTCTTTTCAGGATTAGCATAAAGTGTGTTCTCTCGTAACAAATGAAAAACTGTTTCAAGATGCTTTTCATGTTCACTATCATTCTTACTGTAAACAAGTATGTCATCAAAGAAGACAAGAACAAAAGCTTGGTAATCAAGAAAAATATTGTTCATCATTCGCGCAAATGTAGCAGGGGCATTAGTAAGTCCAAAGGGCATTACCATAAATTCATAATGGCCATTTTGAGTTCTAAATGCAGTCTTAAAAATATCACTTTGTGTCATACGAATCTGATGGTAACCCGATTTAAGATTAATTTTACTAAAGACACGAGCTCCTCGTAACTTATCTAAGAGATCATCTATTCGAGGAATAGGGTATCTATTCTTGATCGTGATCTTGTTAAGGGCTCTATAATCAATGCACATTCGATAAGTTTTATTCTTCTTCTCTACTAAGAGAACTGGTGCTCCAAATGGGGAAGAACTAGGCCTTATAAGTCCTTTTTGTAGTAGGTCTTTTACTTGATTTTCTTTTTCCTTTTGATGTAGTGGGCCATGTCTATAAGGTGCTTTATGAGGAGGAGAACTACCAGGTACTAAGTTTATGCTATGGTCAAAGGATCCTCGAGATGGTGGTAGTTCAGAGGGATATTCAGACATAAAACAATCCTTATAAGTACTCATAAAAGGTTTATATGCATCTGGAAGTGTATGAGTATAATCATTGATGACATTGACAAAAACAATGCATGAGTTGTTCCTAAATGCACGTTTTACTTGAGTGTGACTAATCAATGGAAATGGCTGGAAATCATGCCGTGCAGACAAAGTAATGATTTGACCTTTGAAAGCAAACTTAAAGGTATGAGTATGGTAGTCAATACGTGGGTTATAATGGTGATGAAAAGGCATACCTAGTATAACATCATAAGATTGCAAAGGTGCAATTAAAAATGTTCGTGAATCAACATAAGGGCCTATGCTAATCGTAACATCTTGCACTTCTCGTATTACATTATAACGACTACCTTGAAATGCAGCTTTCACTTTATACAAAGAAGGAAACGTTTGTAATTTAAGTTCTTGTACTAATAAATGTGAAATGAAGTCATGTGAACTACCATCGTCATGTAGAATTTTAACTAGTTTGTTATTTATTGTACCCTGCATGCAAAGAAGAGAATGTAGAGAGATATCATTACCCAAGGTACTTAAATCCTTCTCCAGTGATTCCTCTGTCCAAACAGGTAATTTATTCATTATAGACCTCCATGTTATGCAATCGAGCTGTAGCCGGTTTCATATGAAGAGGTTGCAATCTGCACCTTATTTTTGTATGTCCAGGTTTACCACAATTCCAGCAAGTGATTCGTGGTTGCTTCTATTGGGCATTCACTGCTGAAGTTTGAAGGGTAGGCGGTTTGGTTGGTTGGAGAGATGAAGCAACGGGTGGAGTTGAATAATTGGATTGTGGAGGACGAGGAAAACTAGGGTAAGATGGGGTATTAAAATTACGCTTCATAGGGAATGAAGGTTTAACAGGAAATGGTCGTCGACGTGGTTGTTGTAGATGGAGTCACTTGGTTATGGACTGGAATTCTTTTTCTGCATCATAAGCAAAAGATATAGCCTCGTTGAGGGTTGTAGGTCGTAGGGTGTGAAGCTTAGCTTGGATTCCCACCTCCAAACCATCTTCATATTTTTGCTGCAAGATATCTTCTGATACATCTTCAAGCATTCGTACAAGTAGTAAATTTTGCCAGAACCGCTCTGTGTAGGTAGTAACTGTATCACCCTCCTTCCATGTAAGGGTCGTCCATGCTCGTCGAACATGCAAATGGTATTGAGGAGGAAGAAATGAATCCTTCATGTTTTCTTGAAAAGCCTTCCAAGTTGTTGGACGCTCTGTACTGTGCCGTAGGACATTCCACCAGAGTTGTGCTTTACCTACTAGATAGTTAGTAGCAAATTTAACTTTTTCACTTTCAGCATACATTTCATTGATATAAAAATCATCAAACTGTGACAACCAAGAAAGTACTAAAGGCCCATCCTTTCGGCCATCAAATCGTAGAAACTGGTAGTTTCTATTACTAATTTTTGAATGAGTAACATCAGATTGGGCAGACACAATAGCTTTTACTACTCTCGTAAGGTTGTCTTCCTCAGCTTGCATCTTTTGGAGGATTTCATCACGTTGTCGGATCTCGTTCTGAGCTCCTTGAAGCTCATGCCGCAAGAGCTCTAGTTGTTGTTCAAGTGTTGCCGCAGGTAGAGGTGAATCACTGTAATCCTCCATGGTGCTCTTGGACCCTTGCTCTCAACCTTGGTGTATTGAACCTTCTTGTTTGCAACCTTGGTGTCTCGATCCCGTGTTCTCAACCTTGCTTGGTATCTTGAACACTCAATCAAGTGCCACCCAAGGATTTTGAAGGAATTCACACTTCCAAGCTAGCTCATTGGAAAGTTCGTTCCGAGAGCTTTCCAACGGTATATTACACGCCTCAATCCGACCTACGGATTGAAAGTTACACTTGATTCTTTGTTGGGTCCATCCTTGAAATCGCCGCGAGCGTCTTCCACAAGTAAGAGAGAGAGAGAGAGAGAGAGAGAGAGAGAGAGAGAGAGAGAGAGAGAGAGAGAGAGAGAGAGAGAGAGAGAGAGAGAGAGAGAGAGAGAGTTGAGTACAACTCCAAGAGATGGTGGAGTGGTCAAAGTGCTTCCCTTGAAAGTAGGAGGTTGTGGGTTCAAATCCTCCTACCTTAGGGACTCTAAACCTCTCTATTACCACTCAAAAATTAAAATTGCCTCGCGCGTAGCCAACGGTCGCCAAGGGAGCCTTGGGTGCCAATGTATTGCCTAAGTTATTGCCTAAGTTCTTTGCCTTAGTCGACGCCTTGGTCGACGTCGAAGGAGTAAGCCGAAGGTGTAAACGTAGGTTCTGGTTGTGGAACAGAAACAGAAACAGAAACAGAAACCGGAACTGGAACTGGAACTGAAACCGAAACAGAAACCAAAACCGGAACTGAAACAGAAACTGAAACCGAAACTGAAACCGAAGACGGAGACGGAGACGGAGATGGAATCGGAATTCAGAATCGCGAACAGAGAGCAGAACCCTCTGTATTGACGCGTGCAGAGCTCTGATACCACTGTTGTCAGGATCTTGCTAATGCGCATACAGAGATTACAGATGCAGAAAAACACACAGAAAATAGAGAAAATAGGAGACGAGACAGAACGCAAGATTGGGTGCAATCTCCCCCCATGCACTCTGTTTCGACAGTCCATAGAGTGCATGTATTTATAGGACTTTTGATTACGTCGAAAAGAGTGGTTACAAGAGGGCGGCTTCGAAAAGCAGGCATGAAACTAAAAGTTGATAACTTTTACAGAAAGCCATTGCTTTCAATAACAGAAACTACGGTCTACAACGACCCTTATTCTAACCATTACTTTTCTAACAATAGAACCTTCTACGCAGATTTTTTACAAACTAAATAATAATTATTCAGGTTATTGATGTCCGCCCTTTCATGCCTTGCACGCTCCTCACAAACCTTCAGCTGCTATATATCAAAAACATCAAAAACATATTAATACATTAAGAATATAATACTTTAACAATGCATTGTTCAATAATATACAACATTGGTAGAAAAAGGCTTATACAATATTGTGTAGGGTGTGATAGTAGGTGATGCAGGTGACTTCAAAGATGATGATCTTGGTCCTATTGCGATTCCCATTACACTCAATGTAGAGTATCTTAATTGGAATGGAAAAGATGCTCAAGCACATGCATTGACATCTCCATCTATCAAACATGCCATTATCCCTCACATTTGCTATGGAAAAAAACCAAATATGCTTGGGATAATCTTATAACACTATAGCAAGAAAGAAATGAGGCTTGTATAATTTACCTTTGAAAATAGTTGGAGAGTGATCATATGAATGAGCGAGATTTGATGGGAACTTTTTTGAAAAAGATCAAGGATTTGAAAGAGCAATTGATTTCTACTAATGAAATCTTTTCATATAGTTCACTTGTGCAAATGGTTCTTAATGGTCTTCTAGATTCTTGTCAGGTTTTTGGTTCTAGTATTCATCTGAAGATGGAATGAAATTCAAAATGTATTAAATTTTGAGGAAGATCAATCTATACAAAACAACTCAATAATGTGCATTGCAAATCAAGTTTTCTTAGCTAGTCAGAAGGTCAAAGGTAAATGGAGCTTGCATATGAGGTCAATGACGTGTGTTGGAGGAAGATCAATCTATACAAAACAGGTCAATAATGTGTGTTGGAGATCAAGTTTTCTTAGCTAGTCAGAAGGGCAAAGGTAAATGGAGCTTGTCTATTGGCAATAAAAAATTTGGTAATGTTGCACAATAAAATAAGGAAGATATAGATGACAAGGAAATAGGAAATCAAAAACAATTTTATAAGTATTGTAAGACAAATGATAATGTCAGTTGTCCTAAACTACCTACAAAAGAGGCAAAAAGAAAGAGGTTGTAATGCTTACTATAGAGGCATCTACAACCAAAGTAGAGTTCGCTAACCTTGTTTAGAATGAAGAATGGATGTTTACTACTCATTGAAGCTATGACCCATCTTCTTAGGGGCTATCTATGTATGTAGTAGACTGTGATGTTTGTTCTTTTGATAGTGATGCAACCAAACATATTAGCTTGTAATGTAGTTTCTTCACTTCACTCGAGGCTACTCCAAGAGGGAATACTTTCACATGTGCTAAAAACTCCTCTTAACCTGTCATGGGAGCTAGAAATATCATTGTTACTATTATTTTTGGTAGTACTTTCACACTGTTAGATGCATGATATGTGGCAAGGAACAAGATGAATCTGCTATCACTTTGATCAGTAGCCAAAATTAGCTTGATTGTTAAATTTGTTGATGACAAATGTACGATTCATAATCTCTTGAATGGTAATGATATCATTGCTTCTTGCATTTTATATCATGGGATTTATAGGCTCATAGATTGTGAAAAATCTGAGAATGGTTCAGCATGTGTAGTTCATGATTCTTAGGCTATTTCAGATGCATAACTTTGGCATGCATATTTTAGACATCTGAATTTTGCTAGTTTGATTCGTCAAATCTAAAATGGTGTCTTTTTGCCCAAAATTGAGGAACCTTTTGAACATGTCTCTGAGGGATATATTTTGGGTGAAATGTAACATTCTTCCCTCCCCAAAAATGGTTCAATTAGAGCTACATAGAATCTATAGCTTGTTCATAATGATGTTTGTGATCTAATGCATACACCTTCATTTGGAAATTACCTATAATTTGTAACTTTAATTGATTATTTTTCTATGCATGAATGGGTTTATCCATTTAAACTTTCATGGAAATGGGAAGGTGCATGATCAAAAGTTAGTTATTTACCACACTTCTACCTTGAGGCTATTATGTGTGAAACATATGTACTTAATGTGTCCCACCAAAGCATTGCATTCTATCACTCTGCATGAGGTTTGGCATATGTATTAGTGCCTGAACAACAACATAAAAAATTGGATGATAAGGCTGTGAAGTATTTTTTTTTGGGGTGAAGTTTTGAAATCAAAGGCTATCATTTGTATCACCCACATACCAAATGTATTTTGGTTAGTCATGATTTTGTTTTTGTGGAAGATACAATTCAGCCCTTACTTCCATGTACCAAGGAGATATCAGTCAACTCAAAGGATTTGTGTATGAAACTTTACTGCCCCTTTTCATAGGTGAACAATCAAATGCTACTCTTAATGAGGCGATATCTTAGCCTTTGTAGGGATCAAATGATGATGCACATCCTTCTATGTCTAATGTGTATTTACATGATGCATTTATTGATGAGAGATTCAACATGGAAGAGATAAAAATACGCCTAATGGCTGGTGCAAGCTTTGAGACAGAAATTTAGATGCATATCAACATCGTTGCCTACATCTTTAATTGAAGTTACACCAAGGCACTTGATGGAAAGAATCGAAAAGAGGCCTACACTAGTAAGAAGCCATCTGCTAAATGACTGCACCCTAGAGTGTAATGGGAATGTTCCAGACTAGCCCCACTGGATGAACCCTAGGTTGGTTAGCCATTTGAATGAAGAACTTTATTGGTTCAATTTGATTCTAGCCAAGCTTCTTATAAAAAGCCACATTGGTAATATTTATGCCATAGCCACTATCTATGAGGACTTGTGTAATTTTGTGATTTTCATACCAAACTATAATCAAGGGAACCACATGATCGACTATTGTGTCTGGTTTTGGGTGTATCATAGCTATAGTTGTGTTGAGATCTGATCTAGATTAGCATGATGCTAAAACTATTGTCGGATGCCTAGGATAAGAGTCAACAATTGTCCTCAAGGCAAGGTGATCAACACCTTAAACGACTTTGTCGGTAGTGTGTCAGATGGTTTGGGTGGTTCTGGTACTGAAGATTTTAGCACAGTTGATACAGGGGGTTCTACTATCTGAGCAGTGACCATTATGGGATCATGGAAGACTGCAACTTCAGTAATGGCCCATTTTGTTGCCTTGGATAATATTCACTGCTGCTCCTTAAAAGGTGGTTCAAACACTTCGATGACTGGTTGCAGAACTTTATCAGATCGTGCTTGGATAATACCAGCTTGTACTTCACCATGTGTAATAATGACAATGTTATTTGTTGGGTTTTGTTGATCCTTCTTGCATTTATCATAGTCTTGGGCATCCTTACAATGCTTGTGAATATGGCCCAATTCTCCACAAAAATGGTGGTGTGGTTGGAATGTTTGATTATTGACATTGGCAGAATCGGGATTCCCGCATGACTGATTGTAACTTTGCCCAAAAATTTATATAAGATGAATAAGACATGTTTTGAAGATGAAGGGGAACATCATTTGCTACAGATTCACCAGACTCCTGTATTACTGCATTTACTGCTAACCGATTATGTGTCTTGGCATTGTAAGGACACAATTTTGTAGAGTGAATTCCATTCTCATAGATTGCACAATAAACCTAATTCAATGCACAATTCACTGCCACATGTCCTGGGTTTTTACGCTTTATGCAAAATACTTTTTTCAAAACATTTTGAGATTTACTCTTGCCAGTCTTCAACCATTCTAGATCTTCTGCAAATACACTGACTTTGTGTTCCAAATTTAGAGCCATTTCAATAATAGCATCTAATGTCATACCACTAATGCACCAGATTATCATAACTTGATGTTGTTATGGGCTAAGACCATTGATAAAACACTATGTGATGTCATCATTTGGTAAGTTAGCATTTGTTTGAGGCAACTATCATATGTGATTACAAAGAAATGTGGCATACTCTTGCACTTCTTGGTTGGTTTTTTGTCTATTGTACTATAGGAAGTCAAAAATTTTTTGCTGCATTTTACTTTGACCGAAATTGTTGCAAGAAATCATTCCGAACGTCATCAGGGCATCAAAAGTGATTTAGGTCAAATTTTGTTAGCCACGGTGCTGCTTTGTTAACCAGAGTTGATTGAAAGACTATTGCTTTATATTCATCATCATCTGGGTTGTCTAATACACTCTAACTGATTTCAAATGTGCTGACGTGAGCATCAAGGTCATCACATAGGAATCCACCAAATTTAGCATAAGTTACTGTGTACCTAAGTCGTGAAGTCTTAGGGACTTGTGTCGATGAGACTATACCTCAATCGCTCCACAAGTGCATATAGTGGTGGATTAATACACGTTTAATTATCAATTCGAGGAACCAAGAGAACCAAGTGTATGAAGACATGTGCATAGGTGATGGTAAGTGAAGTATCTAAGCTACAATGCATGTGAAAAGCTTCAGCTACCTCTCCAACTCACTAATCCTCTGAAAATGCATGTCACGATACCATTTACAACAATAAGCACAAATTCAAACTTTTCTCTTAGCTCTGAACTCCAAATATGGTCAATAACAGATTCCTTTTGAAGCTCTCGACGAGACGCATCCTATTGGTGGTATTTTCACTCAAATATGATAGATGCACTTCAAGTTATGAGCAAAATAGTGAATGGAAGAAGCACCAACACTCACTCCACAACTCGTAATGTCTCACACACATGCTACAACAATTCAAAAGTGAAGGAAAGGGATAGATAACAATCCTACACACAAATTTCAAGCATTACACACACAAAAGATCATAGAGAAGGATGAAATCTGTAGGAAAAAAGCTAATTCGAAATTCTCTTCAATTCTTCACAATGGCAAAAAGTTGTTTACAAGAGTCACAAAGTGACTTATATATATGTGCCCTAAAAATGGTCCTTTCACACAAGAGACTAGCACTTTATTGATTAGCTCTAATTTCCTACTATTTTACAAGAGTTATGTTACAAGAATTTGGGGTTTATACATCTAGAGGACTCCTCTAGTGCTTTTACATGGTTATGAGGGAATTTCATAGGATTTTGAAGAAGAAAAATTATGCTCATTAATTTGAAAATTTTAGGGCTCCTCTGGTGTGCCTCTTTTCTCTACAACACTCTCGCCCTCTTTGTCTCTCTCGCCTCTTGATAGGCTTTGCTTCTTGTCTCTAGTTCTATGCTTGTGGTTGATCTGGTTCCTTATTAATTGATAGCCTCTTTATTGTTGACCACTGCCAGCTCTTGTGGAAGTCGTAATGATATAGTTTTACCAGCAATCAAGGAACTGATCATAACTCGGGACCTGTTGCATTGGTTTTGGCCTATTCTTTTCTTTCCACTACATACACCCAGTGGCTAAGGTGATATTGGTCACCTTTCATTATGGTTCAACCTCCAGATGTTGGAAGGACCTTGTTTACTTCTTTGTTTGCATTCCTCCAACCCTGTTGCATTACTGAGGCCTAGTTATTTCTTCTCACTGCATGCACCCACCGGCTAAGGTGACTTTGGTATTGGTCACCTTTCATTAGAGTCCTTCGGCCTCACTAGAGTTCTTCAGCATCCAAATGGGCTGAGCTATTATTTCTTATTCGCTATGCTCGGGTGTTGCCTGTTTCTCATTAAAGCTTGATGCACGTGAAGCCTGATACATGCCCCTATGGGGCTTTGGGTAGAGGGTGGTTTTTTCTTATTGATTCTTTCTCATTGAGCTGTTTTGTTCTTTGATCTTTTTCTTCTTATCTTCTTGCTTGACTCTCCCTCCACACGTCCCTCCTCTTGAACTCTGTCGTCCCTGATAGACTTTTCGTGGTGACGTGAGTAAGTTTGTATGAATTTTTGCTCTTTGTGATTAAGCAAATTTTCTTGACATATCATCAGCTCCTTCCATTATGTAGACTTTATCCCATCGTCTGGTGCCTGTCTATGATCTGGAAAGAAACTTAGCTCTTAGGCCACCAGTCTAGCATTCAAGTTGGAAGTGATTTTTACAAATATCTCTGAGTCCATCTCAAAAAATCCTATGAAGAACGCTTCTTCAAATGTTTGCATGTATGGACTCGACAGAAACATAAGATTAATACCAATAAAGTTCTAAAAAGTATATTACACATGCTGGAATACCTTTAAGACTGTAAGTAGCATACTCGATATTTTATTGGTCATTTTGATGGCTAAATCTAGTACTGTCGCATATCTTGATAGCCAAAACTCAATGGTCCACACCGTATATTCTTTGTCGATAAGTAGTTGCATGTCAGACTAGGTAGTAGCAGATAGTTTAGCCATTGGTTATTTAAGCTACCCTGTCACTGGGCTTCCCAAAATTGCATCCAGGAGTGTCTTCTGGGGACTGGGCAAAAAGATGGATTAACCTGGAGCACGTATGGTGCTGACTCCTAGTGTACCTTTAAGGTGGGATTCTTCTCTGAAAATTTTTGTCTCCACACAGGATCTGCCTAATCAAATTCTTCTTGTGTATATGTGAATGTCTGAAGGCTGAATTGCAAATCGTGATCAGGTTCTTTATTGGTAATCTTTCTTATATATTGTCTTATCTCTTCTTTTAGTAATCCGTAAGGTATATTGAACGGACTCAAAATATGTTCCCAGCTTTTGCTTTCAATCTTTGCCTCTTTCATTACCCTTACCACTTGTTCTTCAAACTGTTCCCTAAGCTGGGACACCAGTAGTGCCCTCTCATGTTGGCTTAGTTCTGCAATAGCTCGATCATGTCTTTCAGTGCTCGGCTCTGCTTCCTCCCTTAGAGGTGAATGATACATGGGGGGAGAAAGAGGACGTACCTCAGTCTCCTCAGTAGCCTCTTTGGAGCTTGGAACTACTGGTGTCCCCATTGTTGCCTGTTGTTCTATTTGAGTTGCTAATTATGCAATGAGTTCATCTTTTTAGTGATTGCCTTGGCCGCTTGTGTGATTGCCTCTTTATTCTTCAATAATTCTTCTCCTATGGTAGCCATTTGATTAGCATCCTCATGGCATTGTTCAATGAGTTTATTCTCTGCCACCTTCCATTTTTTTCGAAGTTCATAAGTGTCATGCATATATCTCTTCTCCCATTCCTCTCTGAGAGCTTGCTCTTATTTCAGCTGATCTTCATACTTCAAAATTTGAGCTTCTAATCCTTTGATATCAGTTGTTGTCACTTCTTGTGCTCCTATGGGTTGGTTGCACAAGATGGCATTCATAAGCTCTTTATTCCTGTTCCTCAAGTTGTCCGCTTCCTCCATATATACCTTGATTTGAGATTCAAGAAGTTTACTTCTAGCATTCATTTGTGCTTTCTCAGCTTCACCTACTTCATACTTTCTTTAGAGGTCGTCTGGTTGATTTTGGAGCATCTGGTTATCATTTGTTAACATAGTGCACTCCTCCATGGCTTCTTTAACTTCTAATTCCTTGGCTGAGAGTGCCTGTTGAGCTTGAATTAATTGTGCAGAGAGCGTTTCACTCATTACCTAGAATTGGCTTCTCTCTCTCATAGCCTTGTCATAGTCTACATCTGCTTCGAGCATTTGTTGTTGAGTATCCATGGCTGTCTGTTTCATCTGCTTCACCATGGGTTTCAGTTGAGCCACATCCACATTCAACCATGTTTTAGGGATACTTGGGGCCTCCTCCGTTAGTACATCCTTGCCTTTATCAACGTGTATGGTGTCATTATGAGGTTGTCTTATCTGAAGATGTACTTGACTTTCATTTTCATCTTCCTCAGTGGTTTTCAACTTCTTAGCACTTCCCTGAAATGTGACATCTAGAGGGGAAGACTCTACTACCACTCTGATTGGGGTGAATGGCTCAGGCTCCTCCACTTCTTTCTGTTCCTTCGTGTGTGTATCCTCTTTGAAGTAGGAAGTGCTTTTTCTGCCTTCATCATTTCTCTTAATCTCTTGGTGCCTTTCATCCTTGGTTGCGAGCTGGTTTCGACCTCTTCCACCACTTTTATTCCCTTCTTTTTCCTTGCAATAGTGGCTAACTTAGCATACTTAGCCATCTCGGAGGATGAGGGCATCTCTTTGAGATGTTCCCAAATACCTAGTGCAAGGTAGATGAGTATGATCAGAGCTATACTCCCGTTCAAGAACTTCTTGTGGTTTCATTGCTTCTTAGCTTCAAAAAGATGCTCTTGGATGTATGGCATCATGTTCACTTGATTACCAATATGTTTAATAGCATGAGAAAAGAGTTGCACAATGATGTTTTGTGCTGCTGTGTAGTGATGCATGTTTGGAAAGTAGAAGTGTTGATGAATTAGACATACTTCTTCTTCTATATCTATACGATTGATATCCGTGAATGTTTGGGTCTTTGTTCCTCGGCTTTCATCCTTCAAGTCTGTGTTCCCATCTTTTTCCCATCCAAAAGCTTCTTTGATCAATTCATGAGTGAATTGGATGATCTCTCCTGCCGCATCTAGGACTGTTCCATTTGGGACTAATGGGTTATGTAAGGCCGGTTGGAGGGTTTCGTCACTTGAGTGCATCGTTGAAAGTCTGGCTTGTAAATTGGTAGCTCAAAGTATTTTTGAATACGTGCCCTTTTTATTATATCCACAGTTGATGGGAGTTGATGTATGACTTTGAAATCTTGGGACATGACCAGGAACTGATGGTCGGTGTCTATAATCTTTATTGTCACTAAGAAAAGATAATCTCTAGCAGGTTGGTCTTCTCGAAACCAATGACCTTTGGCTTTGGTCACGCTTTGTAATGGAAACTCTAGCACCTCTTCTTGAATAGTTGCTTCTGAATCCTCGGAAGTCATCTACATTTGTAATAAAGAAGGAATCAACTTCTAGTGGAAACCAATTTATGTGTGGTTCAATGATATGTCATTTCCTTCGTCACTCCGTTCCCCCTTGCTTAAGTAAGTAAGGTCTCTTACCACACTTCTTTTGAATTTTATTCCTGAAAAAAAAACAAAAGTTAGTTCTAGCCGAAGCATTTATTTATTTACAATGTAAGTTCATTCCTATGCCAATAGAAACTAAGACCTACTCCAATGATGGAAATGTGCACTACTAGTTTTGTTGAACAAATGATGTGCCAAATGCATGGCCTTGTAATGTGGCCATGACATGCATACTCTAGGTGCATTGGATTCTTTATGAGTGCAATTGGAATCACGCTTTGTGTGCCATTCTCATTCTTGCTGCTTCTTGGGTCTCTATATCCACTTTGTAGTTGGTGCTTGAGGCATTTGGTTCTGTTTCATTCCTTGATTTCTAGTTCTTGTTTCCTTTCCACTTGGGATCCGATTTGTAGTTGGTGTGTTCCTTCGATACCATTGGTGGATCTTTGTAAACTTCCTTTCTTCATGCTGTAGATATGATATCTCACCAAGCTTCCTTAGCTCTTGAGTTGCTGCTTGTCTGACCTTCTTTGGGATCCATATACATTGCCGTGTCTTCTAGGCTGCCACTAGTGATTTTGGAAGCCATACACGAAGAAGTCTTTGTGGTTCTGATTGTAATGATGAGGATTGGTTGTCTCTCCTTGTCTTCATGGGGTGGCTGATCTGCTTCTGTGTTGGCTTCTCTGGTTCCATAATTCGATCCTTCTATACCCATTGCAAACAGGTATTACATGGATGTGATGTTCTAGTAGATCTCCATGTGCATGTTCTTCTCTTTGAGTAGGTTCGTTTAGAAGCATTGTCCTCACTTTCTCTCTTAGGTTCATCTCTCTTGGGAAAGGAGGGCACATAATCAAGCAACACATCCTTATTTGCAGGCAATTCTAGATTAGGGCATCTGTTGGACATGCACTCTATTGATTCATTTTCTGACTCTTTTTCTAAGTTTTCTTCCTTGGGCTTGATAATCTCATGAACGTGGGAAGGTCTCTCTTTCAGCAAGCTAAAGATTTCCTTATGTCCTATTTTGGATGATATGTATGCTTGTGCTAGATGAATGCTCACTTCATTCTCAATAATCGAGTCTTGCTCTAGGATCAAATTTTCAATTAGGTCTTCATCTTTGCACACCAAAACTCTTTGCTCCATAGTGGAATTTCCTAGGTGGAGGGATACTTGGGCTTCTCCAATACATTCTATAACTTGGCCTCCAATGCCTACCAGACATGCTTTAGTGGGACTTATGGTTGTTGGAAGATGTGTGATTAACATCTTTCATATACAACTTAGGGCTGCATTTGAGTCAATCAGCACATCTATTAGCTGGTACTCTTTGTTTCCAATGCCTAGGTTTAAGCATGGTTGGGAGATACTAAGGCTCTCATTGCTGGCCTTATTGACTTGGTAATTAGCCATAGGTATGGGTTCCTCTCCCTGTAGATATCGTTCATCCCTTTGTCTTATCCACTCCTTCTGTTTCTTGATACGCTCTAAGTCTTCTTGAATCCTCTCCTCTTCCTTCTTCCGATTTTGTGCTTCTACTAGTCATGCTAACCGTTCTGTTCTGTTAATGGCTCCAGATATCGTTTCACTCTACATCCACTTATGTAGTTGGGAAGTATATCTCCATCTAAAGTGGCTAGATTGACAGCTCCGCTCATTGAGATTCTATTGATCAATAAGGGTCCATATCCATGTTGTTGCAATTTTTTGGTGTGTTGTTTCATTGTATATACTAGGATTAGATCTCCTTCCTTTAGGCCTTTGTCTTTGATATGTGCATCATAATATGCTTTCAGTCTCCATTTAGCAGCATAAATTCCCGTGATTGCTTGTAGTCTTGTTTCGTGTAACTTCTCAATCTACTCGAGTTGCTTAGATAGCTCATTCACTGTCCACTCATGTTGTTGTGTTACTCGTAAAGTAGGTACCAAAAAGTCAATTGGCAAGATTGCATTTTGTCCATAAACTAGGTTAAATGGAGTAGTTCCAATGGCTGTCTTGTAAGCCACACGGACTTAGTTTGTGATTAGAGAAAGTGAGTATCAATGGAAGTTGCTTGCAAGTAATGATTACTAGAGCTATAATGAATCACTGCTTTCCCCTCCATCTCCTTTGTCTAGCCTCACGCCAAGTGGCATGCTAGGCTAATGGACACTGCAATATTAGGCCATTTCTACTGCTGTGTGTTCTACCTTCGGGGCTCTGTGAATTTTTGTGTGATTAGAGGGGTTCTACCCTTATATTCTATTGGGTATCAAGGGTCAAACTAATATGCCCTTGGATGGACTTGTTCTTCATGCTCTGGGGCCCAACTTTCCCTCTGATTAGTTGTGCTCCCGGGTCCTATGTAGTCTAGTGCATTTTTTTCCATCAATAGACTTTGAGGCCACGAGGCAAGTGCCCACATATGATGTAGATGTGCATGTCAAAACACGAAGATTTGGAACAAGAATCACCAAGTTCATAAATAGGTCCAAGAATATCTACAAACTACTGTCAAAATGGCTTTCCATTTGTGAAGCTTCTGTTGTGAAGTTGGATGCCTAAGGACGACTCGGCTAATAATCTGGTGACACATTGGCATTTATGGCAGGTCAGGTATTTCTCCTCAGCATCATGATAGTAAACTTGCATCGACCATATTATTGAAGGTGGTTAAGTCTCTGTAATGAACTTATGGAGGATCCCAAGCTCCTACCCATTTCCTTTGTACTACTCCAACAGGTTGAGGGCTGATATCTTTCTTATCATCACTGTCCATTCTTATAATGAGACCTCATCACATTAGAAGTGTCTATAAAACCCAAGAAGGAACATGCTGCTTATTGGTCCATTTCATGTGGCACTTTAATGGAACTGTTCTTTCATTATGTATTTTCATACACTCAGGTTTCTCGTTTCCCCTTGATCGCTCCTTCACAAATGAAATGCACTAAGTTTGTTCGATTTTGTTTATCAATCACTTCCAATAATTTTTGGAATTTTGCATTTCTTGAGAGAGCAGTGTAGACTTTTATAAAAGCACATGTTATGAGATATATTGGTCCCTAAAATGATCATGCATCTTTGCACCAACTTGTGCAACAGGATTTTAGTCGCTTTTACATTTGAAATACCATGCAACATAAGTTCCTTCTCTATTTTCTTTGATGCGGGTGCTATCTAGATCTCACTCTTATACACATATGATGTCTATCATTGGATGCAAGTTTCACAGAGTATCTGTATTTGGTCCATGTCTTGGGGTATGTGACTTCCCTTCTTAGGCATAACGTCTGCAACCCCACTACTTGAAGGAATAATCGAAGGGATGGAACTTAATGTCAAAAGTTTCATGAGGACCTCACTTGGACAGGATCAAGATTTGATATTGGGTTTCTTGAAGATAGTTACACTAAGCTAGGCTACCGAATCTTTAAATACTCTTCCTTGAATATCATTGATTGCAGATTTGGATCGATTCCATGATGTTGCTCCTTACCACTCTATCAGTATAGGGGATATGGTGGCTTCAAAAGTACGAGGTCTACTAACAGCTGACATGAAGGCTGCAATGCATCTTCATTGTTCTTTTAGTCCAAATGATGGTTTACTGCCCTTGACTCTCAGGAAAACTAAGTCTTGAATTGGAGTCTCTATGTATTTGAATAGTTCAAGCTTGTTGCTCTATGATGAAGATTTGCTGGCACAAGAGTTGTGGGGATTTATGACTACCTCTCTGTGGGGATGGTGTCCAAACTCCCCACCAAACATGGATTGGCAAAATCAGTATACATGATGGTTTCAAATGTGCCTTGTATTTGTTTGTGAATTATGCAGCAATGGTGGAGTCTCATATGTTTTTTGTTTGCCTTGCATGTCACTGTCCCTTAATGCAGTCACATAGGAAGATGTTTCTCCTCAAGAATAGATACGTTTGATGCAAAGGCTGCTTTTCTAAAGTGTTGTATAAGTTGGGCCTCTGCTTTTAACTTGAGTTGGATGCTATACTACTAGTCTTCTTGAGGAGTTGTTTTTAGATGAGCAAGCCTTGTAAGACTAGATGTTTCCTGAAGTGGAAACTAAGTTGTCTACTTGCTTTATGCCCATCTTTCTTAGATTCTTATGATAGAGAGTTGCAGAGATTTAGACCTATTCTGTATTGATTACTCCCATTTTGGGTCTTCACAATTAGGGCAGCATGGGAATGGCACTGTGTGATGGGGATTCCACCTAAATTGAGCCACAATTTATTTTGATTTGTATGATCTGTGAAGAGATGGATAGGTATGTGCTTGAAGATGAAGAGGTATTGCAAAATCCTTGATCTACACCAGCCAAATGAACTCTAGGAGTATATGGTGGGCCCTTTTAGCTTGCCAATGGATGTATTAGACACCCTATGTACCTTGGAAGATCACTCTCAAAAAGATAGATCCAAAACAGATAAGTTGGAGTTAGCTCAGAGGTGAAAACTTGCTATTCTTGGTTCATACACCTGTCGAGTGTTTTACGTAATTCTCTGAGCACAGCAGCAATTAGCTTAATTCCTCTTGGGGAATTCTAGGTAGCTTAAAGAGCTAACTTTCAAGAGTAATCTCATCAAAAATAATGAACCACACACTGAGAATGAGTTTTAACAATTGATGACATCATCCCGATTTTCACGGGCTGCTACAGTTTGAGACCAGTGAGCAGAAAAAGCAACATAACTCAAAATGTAAGAATCCAATGATTATGAAAATTTGTATGGTTATACTAGACAGTAAGCTGAATCCCAAAAGCTTTCAATCACTGAATTTGGATAAGTAACCACTGAGAAATGGCTCTGACAAAATGAGTGAAAAAGTCAGGTACCTGACAGAGAAGTGAAGATGAACAGACCCTGTTGACTTCAAATGAACATAACTGAAGATTGCAACATCCAAATGACATGAAAATTTGTGAGCATATAGTAGACTTAAGAGCTAACTTTACCAAGTTAAATAACTGAAAATGATGCACCAAGCTCAGAGAAAACATCTCTGCAAGCTGACTGAGAAAACTGAGAGTAATGGCAATGAGTAGTACACTTCACAAGAACATGGAAAGATGAACTCAAACAATCATGAAAATGAAAGTCTATTGCTTGTACAATACAATGACTTACTGATACATATGTGTGCCATGTAATCACACCTTGATATGGCATAAAGCTCAGCTCTTGGAGGTCTTCACATAGGTCTCTCTAACCACGACTAAAACTGCCATCTATTTATAGTTGAGTTTGGGAGGTTAACTTCCCTCAATCACTCTCCAATCAATCAATGATTGATTTGATTCTCTACCTACCACAAATCACGAATTCGTGGCTCCTCTTTCCATTCTTGATCAAGTGGACTCAACCACTTAAGATTCTCTTACTTTTACATTAAGTAAACTCTTCAAAAGTTACAAGAGGTAGTTCACAAGTGAACTTTACATAGTCTTCATTTTAAAGCTTCTTTTATGACTTTGTGGGACTCAAGCCAATACTTAGGCTTGTCATAGACTTGCTCCAACAGCTCCCCCTCAAGCCAAGTATGCTTGAGGTCTTCAATCTTCCAAGATTACCTGCAAACCAATCATAGCCTTGAATTTGCAAAGCTTTGTACCATCCAATGCTTTGGTTAGAATATCTGCACATTGTTGATGAGTGGACACATATGATATTTGAATCTCTTTGCTTAGAACCTTTTCTCGTACATAGTGATAGTGAACTTCAATATGTTTAGTCCTTGCATGAAAAATAGGATTAGCAGCCAAATGAATAGAACTCATATTGTCACCAAAAATAGTTGGAGTTCCAAACTCCAATCCAAGATCTTTAAACAATGTCTTCATCCACATAGCTTCTTGAGTAGCTATGGCAAGACCTCTGTATTCAGCTTCAGTAGAAGAGAGAGAAACTGTGGGTTACTTCTTGGATGACCATGACATAAGCTTTGAACCTGCAAAGGTAAGATAACCTGAAGTGCTCCTTCTATCTTCCTTGGAGCCAGCCCAATCTGCATCAGAAAATAGCTTCAAACCTAAATCAGATACATAAGGATAATAAAGTCCTTCATTTATGGTTCCTTTGAGATACTTGAGAATCCTTTTGGCAGCATCCATATGTGGTCTCCTTGGTGTGTGCATAAATTGACTTAGCACACTCACATTGTAACATATATCTACTCTTGTCAATGTGGCATAGTTGAGACTACCCACTAGACTTTGATATGATGTGATGTCCTCTATGAGTTCACCTTCATGTGAGCTCAATTTGTGATTGACCTCCATTGGAGTACCTGCAATCTTACAATCTTGCATATTGAATTTTGCCAACATGTCCTTAATGTACTTCCTTTGAGTGAGAAACAAACCATGATCTTTGTAGACAACTTCCAAACCTAGGAAGTAGGTAAGTGAACCCAAATCACTTATCTTGAACTCTTCTCTCATCTGATCTTTGATCTTCTTCATACCATCTGCATCATTTCCTGTCAATATAATATCATCTACATATACACATAGGTAGATGACCTCGGAATTACTCTTTTTAATAAAGAGTGAAGGATCTGCCTTGCTTGGTTGAAAGCCTTTGTCCTGCAAGAATGAAACAAGCCTGAAATTCCAAGCTCTTGGAGCTTGCTTGAGACCATACAATGCTTTGTTAAGTTTACACACATAATCAGGATAAACTTGATTCTCAAAACCAGGTGGTTGTGCCATATATACCTCTTCTGTTATCCAACCATTCAAGAATGCATTCTTTACATCTAGTTGAAGTATCTTCCAATTCTTGGAAGAGGCAATACTAAGCAAAACCCTAATAGTAGGCATCTTTGCCACAGGAGAGAAGGTCTCCTCATAATCAATTCCCTGAGTTTGTGCAAAGCCTTTTGCTACAAGCCTTGCCTTATACCTGTTAATTGAACCATCAGAATTCTTCTTGAGTTTATAGACCCATCTTGAGCCTATTACCTTCATGGATGAAGTCTTGGGCACCAAATCCCAAGTGTTGTTTTCCTCAAGTGCTTCAATCTCTTCCTTCATTGCATGCTTCCATTCTGATTTTGCTTTGGCCTCTTCAAATGATGATGGCTCCTCTTGGTTTATATCCTGTGCTATGTAGATAGAATGTTTAGTTACTAATGAGGTGTCAAACCCATACCTTTCTGGTTTTTTCTTTTCCCTCATAGATCTTCTTAGGCCATGATGTGATGATTCTGCCTCATGTCCAAGTTCTTGCAATTTTGCTTTACCTTTAGACTTCCATGCTTTGATCTTTTCCATATGAGATTCTTCATCATCCTCCGAGGTGTCTTGTTCTTCAATCTTTGGTTGTTCTCTACCAAGCTTTGGAAAATCTTCTTCAAGATTGTATGGTAAATTGACCTTCCTGCATGAATCTTCATACCATGAATTGTTCTCATCAAAAACTACATCTCTGCTTACCAAGAATCCTTTGTTGGTAGGGTTGTATAACCTGTAGCCCTTTTGATTGTTGTCATATCCAATAAATACACACTTGTCTGCCTTTGGATCCATCTTGCCTCTAACCTGTGAAGGAACATGAGCAAAAGCAATACATCCAAAAATTTTACAATGATCTAAGCTTGGTCTTCTTCCATTCCAAGCCTCATATGGAGTCATCCCATGAAGGAATTTTGAAGGCAACCTGTTAATCAAGTAAGTGGCTGTAGATACAACCTCAACCCATAAGTAATTAGGTAAATGCTTTTCATTTAACATAGACCTTGCAGCTTCAACAATTGTCCTATTCCTCCTTTCTGCCACTCCATTTTGCTTAGGAGTGTACCTTGTAGTTACCTCTCTTTTGATTCCTCTTTCTTGAAGAAAAGAATCAAACTCATGGGAGAAGTATTCTCCCCCTCCATCTGACCTTAGCCTTTTTAGTGATTTACCTGTTTGATTCTCCACAAGAGCCAAATATCTTTTGAAACATGAAAAAACTTCATCTTTGTGTTTCATAAAGAATGGGATAGTCCATCTGCTGCAATCATCAATAAAGGAAACATAATACCTTGATCCAGATATTGAAGCTTCCTTGCTAGGTCCCCATACATCTGTATGAACCAACTCCAAGAGATCTCCATGCATATAACCTTTCTTCATGAATGGTAACCTGTGAGACTTTCCAAATTGACATGCACTACACTTATAAATCATATGTTGTTTTGACAAATTAGGAAGTCCAAGTACACTTTGGTCCCTGCAGATTTGCTTTAATGACCTTTCACCAATATGTGCTAACCTTTTGTGCCATACTTCCAATTCTGTGAGTGTCTGACTACCATAATTAAAGAGAGCAATGTTCCTAGTGTCCTGTAATTCAAATGTGAACAATCTACGTGTCTTTTCACCTTTTGCAATTCTTCTGAATCCTTGACTTGGATCTTCAAAAAATGCTCCTGCCTTTGTGAACCTGACTTGCAACCCTTTCTCTACTATCTGCCCAACACTTATCAAATTCTTTGTAATGGTAGGGACATACAGTACCTTACTGAGTAGGTTGATGTTTCCATCAGGTGCTTTGACATTGCCTATTTTCTCCACAGGATGTTTTGTATCATGTCCTGTTTGTACCTCATGCTTATTCCTTGGATCTTCTAAATCTGATAGGAGTGCCACATTTCCTGCCACATGATTTGAACAACCTGAATCTATGTAGAAAACATGCTCATCAGATTTACCTTGTGGCATAGCCATGTTCATGATCAATAATGAATCCTCTTTGTTTGAGTCTTCTGTGTAGTTATTGTAGTCTCTCCTTCCTTTGTAGCCTCCTTGATAGTTTGAATGATTGTAGTTGTTGTAGTTGCCATGGTAGTTGTTGAACCTTCCTCTTGAGTAGCCATAACTTCCTCTATTGTATCCTCTGCCTCTTTGATTCCTGGAATTCCTAAAGCAATTTTCAATTGTATGATTAGTTAGTCCACAAATAGAACATGGGTTGGAGTCTTGGGATCTCCCCCTGCCTTGTCTACCTCCTCTTCCTCTACCTCTGCCATGTCTTCCTCTACCTGCATAGTTAACTTGATATGTACCTTCTTCATCATCCACTTTCTTTGCCTTTCCTTTGTTATCTTTGGACTTGCTTTTATCAGTGTATAAAGCTGAAGATTGATTACCTTTAGAGCTTTCTCCATTTTTGATAAGCTTTGCCTCTTGAGTAAGTAGTTGTCCAATGAGTGTATTGAAATCAGGTACATGCATGTCCATGTACAAATCCATAGATGTGGTGAATGCTTCCCACTTGTCATCTGCCTTCAAGCCATTGATCACCTGCCTTACAATTTGCTCTTCATCTATTACCTCTCCAATGCTTCCCAACTGATCCGCTACGTCCTTGAGCTTTGTGACAAAATCAGTCACATTTTGTTTGGGAGCCTTCTTGAGAGTTGTGAAATCCAGCCATAGTTGATGCTTCCTAGCTTTGGTACTTGAAGAAAAGAAAGCTTCAAGTGCATCCCACACTTCCTGAGATGTCTTACAACTTCTAATGTGAGGCAACAAAAAATCTGAGATAGAGTTGAGGAGATAAGACCTTGCAAGTGCATCCTTGGAGCACCATGTGCTCAATCTTTCTTGCTCTTCTTGTGTTGGTTGACTTTTGTTCCTGAAACTTGGCATAACTTCATCTCCAGCCACATAACCATATAAACTTCTACCTTGGAGATAAGCTTCCATTCTTAATGACCAAGCTGAGTAGTTACCTCTGTCCAATTTGTCAATTGATGAAGGAAATCCATCTGCCATGTTGTCCAACCTTGCTCTGATACCACTGTGAAGAGATGGATAGGTATGTGCTTGAAGATGAAGAGGTATTGCAAAATCCTTGATCTACACCAGCCAAATGAACTCTAGGAGTATATGGTGGGCCCTTTTAGCTTGCCAATGGATGTATTAGACACCCTATGTACCTTGGAAGATCACTCTCAAAAAGATAGATCAAAACAGATAAGTTGGAGTTAGCTCATAGGTGAAAACTTGCTATTCTTGGTTCATACACCTGTCCAGTGTTTTACATAATTCTATGAGCACAGCAGCAATTAGCTTAATTCCTCTTTGGGAAGTCTAGGTAGCTTAAAGAGCTAACTTTCAAAGGTAATCTCATAAAAAATAATGAACCACACACTGAGAATGAGTTTTAACAATTGATGACATCATCCCGATTTTCATGGGCTGCTACAGTTTGAGACCAGTGAGCAGAAAAAGCAACATAACTCAAAATGTAGGAATCCAATGATTATGAAAATTTGTATGGTTATACTAGACAGTAAGCGGAATCCAAAAAGCTTTAAATCACTGAATTTGGATAAGTAACCACTGAGAAATGCCTCTGACAAGATGAGTGGAAAAGTCGGGTACCTGACAGAGAAGTGAAGATGAACAGACCCTGTTGACTTCAAATGGACATAACTGAAGATTGCAACATCCAAATGACATGAAAACTTGTGAGCATATAGTAGACTTAAGAGCTAACTTTACCAAGTTAAATCACTGAAAATGATGCACCAAGCTCAGAGAAAACATCTCTGCAAGCTGACTGAGAAAACTGAGAGTAATGGCAGTGAGTAGTACACTTCACAAGAACATGGAAAGATGAACTCAAATAATCATGAAAATGAAAGTATATTGCTTGTACAATACAATGACTTACTGATACATATGTGTGCCTTGTAATCACACCTTGATATGGCATAAAGCTCAGCTCTTGGAGGTCTTCACATAGGTCTCTCTAACCACGACTAAAATTGCCATCTATTTATAGTTGAGTTTGGGAGGCTAACTTCCCTCAATCACTCTCCAATCAATCAATGATTGATTTGATTCTCTACCTACCACAAATCACGAATTCGTGGCTCCTCTTTCCATTCTTGATCAAGTGGACTCAACCACTTAAGATTCTCTTACTTTTACATTAAGTAAAATCTTCAAAAGTTACAAGAGGTAGTTCACAAGTGAACTTTACATAGTCTTCATTTTAAAGCTTCTTTTATGACTTTGTGGGACTCAAGCCAATACTTAGGCTTGTCATAGACTTGCTCCAATAGCTCCCCCTCAAGCCAAGTATGCTTGAGGTCTTCAATCTTCCAAGATTACCTTCAAACCAATCATAGCCTTGAATTTGCAAAGCTTTGTACCATCCAATGCTTTGGTTAGAATATTTGCACATTGTTGATGAGTGGACACATATGATATTTGAATCTCTTTGCTTAGAACCTTTTCTCGTACATAGTGATAGTGAACTTCAATATGTTTAGTCCTTGCATGAAAAATAGGATTAGCAGCCAAATGAATAGAACTCATATTGTCACAAAAAATAGTTGGAGTTCCAAACTCCAATCCAAGATCTTTAAACAATGTCTTCATCCACATAGCTTCTTGAGTAGCTATGGCAAGACCTCTGTATTCAGCTTCAGTAGAAGAGAGACCAACTGTGGGTTGCTTCTTGGATGACCATGAAATAAGCTTTGAACCTGCAAAGGTAAGATAACTTGAAGTGCTCCTTCTATCTTCCTTGGAGCCAGCCCAATCTGCATCAGAAAATAGCTTCAAACCTAAATCAGATACATAAGGATAATAAAGTCCTTCATTTATGGTTCCTTTGAGATACTTGAGAATCCTTTTGGCAGCATCCATATGTGGTCTCCTTGGTGTGTGCATAAATTGACTTAGCACACTCACACTGTAACATATATCTACTCTTGTCAATGTGGCATAGTTGAGACTACCCACTAGACTTTGATATGATGTGATGTCCTCTATGAGTTCACCTTCATGTGAGCTCAATTTGTGATTGACCTCCATTGGAGTACCTGTAATCTTACAATCTTGCATCTTGAATTTTGCCAACATGTCCTTAATGTACTTCCTTTGAGTGAGAAACAAACCATGATCTTTGTAGACAACTTCCAAACCTAGGAAGTAGGTAAGTGAACCCAAATCACTTATCTTGAACTCTTCTCTCATCTGATCTTTGATCTTCTTCATACCATCTGCATCATTTCCTGTCAATATAATATCATCTACATATACACATAGGTAGATGACCTCAAAATTACTCTTTTTAATAAAGAGTGAAGGATCTGCCTTGCTTGGTTGAAAGCCTTTGTCCTGCAAGAATGAAACAAGCCTGAAATTTCAAGCTCTTGGAGCTTGCCTGAGACCATACAATGCTTTGTTAAGTTTACACACATAATCAGGATAAACTTGATTCTCAAAACCAGGTGGTTGTGCCATATATACCTCTTCTGTTATCCAACCATTCAAGAATGCATTCTTTACATCTAGTTGAAGTATCTTCCAATTCTTGGAAGAGGCAATACTAAGCAAAACCCTAATAGTAGGCATCTTTGCCACAGGAGAGAAGGTCTCCTCATAATCAATTCCCTGAGTTTGTGCAAAGCCTTTTGCTACAAGCCTTGCCTTATACCTGTTAATTGAACCATCAGAATTCTTCTTGAGTTTATAGACCCATCTTGAGCCTATTACCTTCATGGATGAAGTCTTGGGCACCAAATCCCAAGTGTTGTTTTCCTCAAGTGCTTCAATCTCTTCCTTCATTGCATGCTTCCATTCTGATTTTGCTTTGGCCTCTTCAAATGATGATGGCTCCTCTTGGTTTATATCCTGTGCTATGTAGATAGAATGTTTAGTTACTAATGAGGTGTCAAACCCATACCTTTCTGGTTTTTTCTTTTCCCTCATAGATCTTCTTAGGCCATGATGTGATGATTCTGCCTCATGTCCAAGTTCTTGCAATTTTGCTTTACCTTTAGACTTCCATGCTTTGATCTTTTCCATATGAGATTCTTCATCATCCTCCAAGGTGTCTTGTTCTTCAATCTTTGGTTGTTCTCTACCAAGCTTTGGAAAATCTTCTTCAAGATTGTATGGTAAATTGACCTTCCTGCATGAATCTTCATTACCAAGAATCCTTTGTTGGTAGGGTTGTATAACCTGTAGCCCTTTTGATTGTTGTCATATCCAATAAATAAACACCTTTCTGCCTTTGGATCCATCTTGCCTCTAACCTGTGAAGGAACATGAGCAAAAGCAATACATCCAAAAATTTTACAATGATCTAATCTTGGTCTTCTTCCATTCCAAGCCTCATATGGAGTCATCCCATCAAGGAATTTTGAAGGCAACCTGTTAATCAAGTAAGTGGCTGTAGATACAGCCTCAATCCAAGATCTTTAAACAATGTCTTCATCCACATAGCTTCTTGAGTAGCTATGGCAAGACCTCTGTATTCAGCTTCAGTAGAAGAGAGAGCAACTGTGGGTTGCTTCTTGGATGACCATGAAATAAGCTTTGAACCTGCAAAGGTAAGATAACCTGAAGTGCTCCTTCTATCTTCCTTGGAGCCAGCCCAATCTGCATCAAAAAATAGCTTCAAACCTAAATCAGATACATAAGGATAATAAAGTCCTTCATTTATGGTTCCTTTGAGATACTTGAGAATCCTTTTGGCAGCATCCATATGTGGTCTCCTTGGTGTGTGCATAAATTGACCTAGCACACTCACACTGTAACATATATCTACTCTTGTCAATGTGGCATAGTTGAGACTACCCACTAGACTTTGATATGATGTGATGTCCTCTATGAGTTCACCTTCATGTGAGCTCAATTTGTGATTGACCTCCATTGGAGTACCTGTAATCTTACAATCTTGCATCTTGAATTTTGCCAACATGTCCTTAATGTACTTCCTTTGAGTGAGAAACAAACCATGATCTTTGTAGACAACTTCCAAACCTAGGAAGTAGGTAAGTGAACCCAAATCACTTATCTTGAACTCTTCTCTCATCTGATCTTTGATCTTCTTCATACCATCTGCATCATTTCCTGTCAATATAATATCATCTACATATACACATAGGTAGATGACCTCGAAATTACTCTTTTTAATAAAGAGTGAAGGATCTGCCTTGCTTGGTTGAAAGCCTTTGTCCTGCAAGAATGAAACAAGCCTGAAATTCCAAGCTCTTGGAGCTTGCTTGAGACCATACAATGCTTTGTTAAGTTTACACACATAATCAGGATAAACTTGATTCTCAAAACCAGGTGGTTGTGCCATATATACCTCTTCTGTTATCCAACCATTCAAGAATGCATTCTTTACATCTAGTTGAAGTATCTTCCAATTCTTGGAAGAGGCAATACTAAGCAAAACCCTAATAGTAGGCATCTTTGCCACAGGAGAGAAGGTCTCCTCATAATCAATTCCCTGAGTTTGTGCAAAGCCTTTTGCTACAAGCCTTGCCTTATACCTGTTAATTGAACCATCAGAATTCTTCTTGAGTTTATAGACCCATCTTGAGCCTATTACCTTCATGGATGAAGTCTTGGGCACCAAATCCCAAGTGTTGTTTTCCTCAAGTGCTTCAATCTCTTCCTTCATTGCATGCTTCCATTCTGATTTTGCTTTGGCCTCTTCAAATGATGATGGCTCCTCTTGGTTTATATCTTGTGCTATGTAGATAGAATGTTTAGTTACTAATGAGGTGTCAAACCCATACCTTTCTGGTTTTTTCTTTTCCCTCATAGATCTTCTTAGGCCATGATGTGATGATTCTGCCTCATGTCCAAGTTCTTGCAATTTTGCTTTACCTTTAGACTTCCATGCTTTGATCTTTTCCATATGAGATTCTTCATCATCCTCCGTGGTGTCTTGTTCTTCAATCTTTGGTTGTTCTCTACCAAGCTTTGGAAAATCTTCTTCAAGATTGTATGGTAAATTGACCTTCCTGCATGAATCTTCATACCATGAATTGTTCTCATCAAAAACTACATCTCTGCTTACCAAGAATCCTTTGTTGGTAGGGTTGTATAACCTGTAGCCCTTTTGATTGTTGTCATATCCAATAAATACACACCTTTCTGCCTTTGGATCCATCTTGCCTCTAACCTCTGAAGGAACATGAGCAAAAGCAATACATCCAAAAATTTTACAATGATCTAAGCTTGGTCTTCTTCCATTCCAAGCCTCATATGGAGTCATCCCATCAAGGAATTTTGAAGGCAACCTGTTAATCAAGTAAGTGGCTGTAGATACAGCCTCAACCCATAAGTAATTAGGTAAATGCTTTTCATTTAACATAGACCTTGCAGCTTCAACAATTGTCCTATTCCTCCTTTTTGCCACTCCATTTTGCTCAGGAGTGTACCTTGTAGTTACCTCTCTTTTGATTCCTCTTTCTTGAAGAAAAGAATCAAACTCATGGGAGAAGTATTCTCCCCCTCCATCTGACCTTAGCCTTTTTAGTGATTTACCTGTTTGATCCTCCACAAGAGCCAAATATCTTTTGAAACATGAAAAAACTTCATCTTTGTGTTTCATAAAGAATAGGATAGTCCATCTGCTGCAATCATCAATAAAGGAAACATAATACCTTGATCCAGATATTGAAGCTTCCTTGCTAGGTCCCCATACATCTGTATGAACCAACTCCAAGAGATCTCCATGCATATAACCTTTCTTCATGAATGGTAACCTGTGAGACTTTCCAAATTGACATGCACTACACTTATAAATCATATGTTGTTTTGACAAATTAGGAAGTCCAAGTACATTTTGGTCCCTTCAGATTTGCTTTAATGACCTTTCACCAATATGTGCTAACCTTTTGTGCCATACTTCCAATTCTGTGAGTGTCTGACTACCATAATTAAAGAGAGCAATGTTCCTAGTGTCCTATAATTCAAATGTGAACAATCTACCTGTCTTTTCACCTTTTGCAATTCTTCTGAATCCTTGACTTGGATCTTCAAAAAATGCTCCTCCCTTTGTGAACCTGACTTGCAACCCTTTCTCTACTATCTGCCCAACACTTACCAAATTCTTTGTAATGGTAGGGACATAGAATACCTTACTGAGTAGGTTGATGTTTCCATCAGGTGCTTTGACATTGCCTATTTTCTCCACAGGATGTTTTGTATCATCTCCTGTTTGTACCTCATGCTTATTCCTTGGATCTTCTAAATCTGATAGGAGTGCCACATTTCCTGCCACATGATTTGAACAACCTGAATCTATGTAGAAAACATGCTCATCAGATTTACCTTGTGGCATAGCCATGTTCATGATCAATAATGAATCCTCTTTGTTTGAGTCTTCTGTGTAGTTATTGTAGTCTCTCCTTCCTTTGTAGCGTCCTTGATAGTTTGAATGATTGTAGTTGTTGTAGTTGCCATGGTAGTTGTTGAACCTTCCTCTTGAGTAGCCATAACTTCCTCTATTGTATCCTCTGCCTCTTTGATTCCTGGAATTCCTAAAGCAATTTTCAATTGTATGATTAGTTAGTCCACAAATAGAACATGGGTTGGAGTCTTGGGATCTCCCCCTGCCTTGTCTACCTCCTCTTCCTCTACCTCTGCCATGTCTTCCTCTACCTGCATAGTTAGCTTGATATGTACCTGCTTCATCATCCACTTTCTTTGCCTTTCCTTTGTTATCTTTGGACTTGCTTTTATCAGTGTATAAAGCTGAAGATTGATTACCTTTAGAGCTTTCTCCATTTTTGATAAGCTTTGCCTCTTGAGTAAGTAGTTGTCCAATGAGTGTATTGAAATCAGGTACATGCATGTCCATGTACAAATCCATAGCTGTGGTGAATGCTTCCCACTTGTCATCTACCTTCAAGCCATTGATCACCTGCCTTATAATTTGCTCTTCATCTATTACCTCTCCAATGCTTCCCAACTGATCCGCTATGTCCTTGAGCTTTGTGACAAAATCAGTCACATTTTGTTTGGGAGCCTTCTTGAGAGTTGTGAAATCCAGCCATAGTTGATGCTTCCTAGCTTTGGTACTTGAAGAAAAGAAAGCTTCAAATGCATCCCACACTTCCTGAGATGTCTTACAACTTCTAATGTGAGGCAACAAAAAATCTGAGATAGAGTTGAGGAGATAAGACCTTGCAAGTGCATCCTTGGAGCACCATGTGCTCAATCTTTCTTGCTCTTCTTGTGTTGGTTGACTTTTGTTCCTGAAACTTGGCATAACTTCATCTCCAGCCACATAACCATATAAACTTCTACCTTGGAGATAAGCTTCCATTCTTAATGACCAAGCTGAGTAGTTACCTCTGTCCAATTTGTCAATTGATGAAGGAAATCCATCTGCCATGTTGTCCAACCTTGCTCTGATACCACTGTGAAGAGATGGATAGGTATGTGCTTGAAGATGAAGAGATATTGCAAAATCCTTGATCTACACCAGCCAAATGAACTCTAGGAGTATATGGTGGGCCCTTTTAGCTTGCCAATGGATGTATTAGACACCCTATGTACCTTGGAAGATCACTCTCAAAAAGATAGATCAAAACAGATAAGTTGGAGTTAGCTCATAGGTGAAAACTTGCTATTCTTGGTTCATACACCTGTCCAGTGTTTTACATAATTCTCTGAGCACAGCAGCAATTAGCTTAATTCCTCTTGGGGAAGTCTAGGTAGCTTAAAGAGCTAACTTTCAAGAGTAATCGCATAAAAAATAATGAACCACACACTGAGAATGAGTTTTAACAATTGATGACATCATCCTGATTTTCACGGGCTGCTACAGTTTGAGACTAGTGAGCAGAAAAAGCAACATAACTCAAAATATAGGAATCGAATGATTATGAAAATTTGTATGATTATACTAGACAGTAAGCTGAATGCAACAAGCATTAATTCACTGAGTTTGGATAAGTAACCACTGAGAAATGGCTCTGACAAGATGAGTAAAAAAGTCGGGTACCTGACGGAGAAGTGAAGATGAACAGACCCTGTTGACTTCAAATGAACGTAACTGAAAATTGAAACATCCAAATGACATGAAAATTTGTGCGCATATAGTAGACTTATAGAGCTAACTTTACCAAGTTAAATCACTGAAAATGATGCACCAAGCTCAGAGAAAACATCTCTGCAAGCTGACTGAGAAAACTAAGAGTAATGGGAGTGAGTAGTACACTTCACAAGAACATGGAAAGATGAACTCAAATAATCATGAAAATGAAAGTATATTGCTTGTACAATACAATGACTTACTGATACATATGTGTGCCATGTAATCACACCTTGATATGGCATAAAGCTCAGCTCTTGTAGGTCTTCACATAGGTCTCTCTAACCACGACTAAAACTGCCATCTATTTATAGTTGAGTTTGGGAGGCTAACTTCCCTCAATCACTCTCCAATCAATCAATGATTGATTTGATTCTCTACCTACCACAAATCACAAATTCTTGGCTCCTCTTTCCATTCTTGATCAAGTGGACTCAACCACTTAAGGTTCTCTTACTTTTACATTAAGTAAACTCTTCAAAAGTTACAAGAGGTAGTTCACAAGTGAACTTTACATAGTCTTCATTTTAAAGCTTCTTTTATGACTTTGTGGGACTCAAGCCAATACTTAGGCTTGTCATAGACTTGCTCCAACATGATCAAGTAGGGATCAAATGTTTACTATATGCTTGGTCACTATGCTTCCACTTTTGCACACTGCAAAAACAATATGATTGACTCATTTGATTGTTCACATCATTCTTGTACTTCTATGTTCACATCAAAATACATAGGCCATTGCACACTCAGTAAAGGCACTAAAAGAGCAACACTAATATCATGCCTTTGATAACACAACATCATCAATTATGGTATACTTAAGATGATAGAGATATGGTTAAATACCACGTTGTTGCTTATGAGCTCCTTGGAGCTATTTTTTTGTTGATTTACAGGGATACGGAGCACTTCTAGCCAAACCATGTTAATTTTGCAAAAAATCTGACAGATCTTTATACAAACTTATCTGTAGTAGAACAAGTCATGTAGGATCTGGTGCTCCTTGAAGTTACAACTAAAATTGGAATAAAAGTTTACTGTTCACTTCTTTTCCAATTACAGTCTACTTGTTGTGTATGTTTAACTTCAGGTTTAGCGAGCTCCCTGGGAAGGCTCTACTAGTCCTACATAGGAGTGCACAGTGGGACATATGCTAGGTTGACTACATCCCAAGGGGATTGTGTTGCCCAACCCTAAAGATTGAAGATTTGCAGATTGAAGGAAGGACTGATGGCTTGTAGATTGGAAGATTGAAGTGCTGCAGATTTGAAGATCATTGAAGAAATGAAGACTTGCAGCCTAAAGCCTTGCAGACTGAAGAATTGCAGATTTGAAGACCTGAAGATTTCCAGACTTGAAGACTCCAACTTGGAACAATTCAGCTGTGTATGATCCTCTTATATTAGCTTTGTTGAGGATGACAAAGTCTAGGGGGAGGAGAGTGTTGGGTTATACGGTATGCATACATCTTCAATTGTGCATGGAAACCCTCCCTAGACCATGAGAATAACCTTCTTTGTATATACTTAGAGTGTCACATGCGAACACTCTCCTAAAGCACTTTTTAATATTTCCTTATGCCATAGTGTAGGAGACTCTTAAATATCTCACCTTTTTGGCTCATCTAGGAGTTCCCCACGTAACAATCCCACGCATGCCCTTCATTGGGATTTTTTTGTTTCAAGATCTTGGAGTCTGCTAGAAGATATGTTAGTTAGAGAGATATTCCCTCTTTGACTTTTCAAAAGAAGCACATGGGGAAATGTGCTTTGCCTATATATAGAGGCTCATTTTTGTAAAGAGGGGAGCTTTAGTTCGACGTGCTCTCATGTAATATCTCTTATGAATGGAAGAATACTTTTCTTTACTCCAAGACTATTTACATTTATGTATTGTGTCTTTGTGAGTGTATGAGAGTGAGGTGTGTGTGTGCGCCTATGCATGTCTCTCCTTTGTGTGAGTGGATTAGTTGCTTTACTTGTATTTTGCACATGGACTAGGATCCTTGATCCCTACTCTCCATGTTTTCAAGCATGTGGCATAGCATGGGGCTGATGGCCAATGGCTTGAACATGTTGGAGGTAGGGTTGGATGAGAGGAGAGTCAATCTTGAGCCTTCCTTCTTGCTTCCATGCAAGGTGGTGAGGGTCTTGGGACTACTACAACTTCAACACTCTACCACATGGTTGTCACTTGATGGGGGTTACTTGATTCATGATCTTACACAGTTACTTGTATACTATGTAACATGCCCATCAGGTGGGAGGCATAGTTTGTATATGTACACTCAAGTATTGCTTATCATTCCTTATTTTTCTCCCATAGTCACTTAAGCCATATTGGCCTTTAGTGAGAGATTGTTGCTATTAGTGTCCATGTGAAAGGCCAAATGGCCACTGGACACTTTTGTATATGTTCTTTAATAAAACATATAGTGGCTTGGTCAACCAGAGACTCTAAGTTTGACAGCATTTGTATGACCTACAAATCTATGTTCGTGGTCTATGGGCTGTGTGTTTTCTGTGTATTCTGCACCCCCTATTGAGAGTACTATATGCGGTGCCAGAGTTTAGGTTTCTATAGCAAGGGTATCATTGCGAAGCTCTCAAGAAGAAGATTCTACTATCATGCATTGACATAGAAATACTTTAGGGAAGATTATCATCTCTCAACAAAAGTATGCAAGACATATTTCAAAGGCATTTGATATGGATGATTGCAAGGAGATTTCTAAACCTACGAAGGTCGACACAAAATTACCTATTGAAGATACTTCACCTCTAGTGGATATTGGAAGATACAAGAAATTAGTTGGAAGTCTCATCTACTTGTGAAATAGCAGACTAGATATCTCCTATGCTGTTGGAGTAGTAAGCACTAATAAACCTTTCCAAAACCATTGGAAGGCAAGCATGCAAATACTCAGGTATGTGAAAGGAACCATTGATTATGGTATATTATATGAAAAAAAGATCTTCTGTGGTTGGATACTATGACTCAGATTGGGAAAAAGATATTGATACTAGAAAATCAATTTCTGGATATTGCTTTTCTTTAAGATCTAGGATTAACAGCGAGTCGTAACAAATGAGAACTATGTCGTAAAAAGAGAACACTCTCGTCAAAAATCAAGCAAATGGCAGCTTATGTTTGAGATTCCTTTATACCAATATACATATATTACAAAAATGAGGTGAAAACATGTGATTTTTTGACATTTTTTGTCATTTTCTCATAAAAAAAGAGCTCAAAATGTAGTCAAAATTTCACTATATAAGGCATTGCCATGTCCAAAATCTATATGATAAGACATTGACATGTCCAAAATTTATATGATAAGACATTGAAATGTCTAAAATCTATATAAAGAATGTAGAACTGAATAATTCTTATACAAAAATAACATTTTAGACATATTTTTAATGGGTGGATATCTGATTATTATTCAAAATTGCTACAAAACATGGTTTCATTAACCAAACTACTTTGAGGCATTTACATAAGCACTAAAAATGTTAGAGAGCTTCAATGCAACTCACAACTATGTCGATCTATGTCTACACCCTCATCATCTGATGCACTTGATTCAATCTCATACTGTTGAGAGCTCTCTTCTTCTTCTTCTATATCCACAAGAGCTCTATCTTCATCCACGTACATACCAAATTCTGCAGGATCATGCACAACTCTTCTTGTTTGCCTATGATTTCCTATACCACATACATCTGGAAGCTTTTGTTTTATCATGTTGATGGTTGCTTTCCTCAAGTGACCTGTTTTTGTCAAGGAAAAATCATAAACCAGAATATCTACATCATCCATTTTAAGAGTGGATGTGCTTTGAATATTCTTTTTCTTTTTTGAACCTGTTCGTTTAGTATCACACACCATTTCTAAGTTATATTTACCTGTGAATGCATTACTACTTTTAGTGTAATACCAATGCACCATCAAAGCCTCTATTCTTCTCTGATCAATATCTTTAGTTATCTCTAAAACCTTTGCAATCAAAAATGGTCTGGTAGCCTCATCACCATCAGCAAGTACTGCAATAAGTGTTCCAACATTTATCACTATTAAATTTCCTTGCTATCTTGCTTCTGCCTGTTTTGTCATCCTTGGGCCTACATAAATATTTCTTTGTGGTGGATGTATAAAACTTTGAAGTGCATCTGCATTACATGCTTGGGCCACATTCACGGATCTTTGTGTACAAAAATCCCATGTGAATGGAACATCAACTGGCCAGTGACCTGCAATTGTATACTGTATAATCTCTTCTTGATGATTGAAAAAGTCCTCCCACCAAGATACATCTTGATCTCCAACATATTTTTTTGCACGCTCAATATGTCTCTTCTTTTCAATGAGTGCATGCATCCAGCTTTTACTTTGATCAACCACATTTCCACATCTTTCTGTATTGTTTTTATCTTCATATGGTGATTGTTCTGCACCATACACTGTAGACAAATTAGGCACCTGCAATAAGAATCTGCATCCCTCTTTAGGCTCCCACCCAAGAGAAGATGAATACTGCTTTGCAAATAAAAGGGTTATTTCATCAACCCTCCTCATCAAAAATACATGGTTGAAACTAATATTGTACAATGGAGCCAAAACCTTAGCACTGTTATCAAGGCCCATTGAGCAAAAGTGCTTAAAGTCATAAATGTGTGTGAGGTGTTGAACTTCTAGTTTTGGAGTATATGCTTCTGAAATCAGCTCAGATAAAATCGAAAGAGTAAAAGCATTGTTATGTGCCAACTTCTTAGAGAAAGTACTGAACATTTGATCAATGTGATCATGAGTGTGGCCAACCAGAAGGAAATTTACCTTAACCTTCTGAAATACCTGTTTTTCAACAAGCATGCTTAAATATCCAAAGACTGTAGAATTTTTATTCTCTCTTGCAGTATTATCAAGTTGCAAATATAGAGTTGGTGGCAAAAAACCCTTCCATGATTGCAAAACACGATGAATGACAGTAACTGTAAGGTTTGGATCATTATGCACATTCGGATATGTGAAGAAAACCTTGGACATTACAGTTCCATTGTATACCAAAGCACCAACCAAATGCATTTGCACAAGGAATTCATCTCCAATGTCCTTAGGGATGCGATAAAAATGTGGCAAACAAGTTTTTTTTTGATCCATACCATCGATCAACAAACACATATAACGCTCCAGATTTCTGAGTGCTTTACTTCGATGATGAATTGCTTTCTTTCTCTCTAAAGCTTGACTCTCACGATGGTTGTTAAGAAGGTTTTTAAAATTATTCTTTCCCTGTGGTGTTGTAGCCCCTTTTGCCATGTTTTTCAAAGTGGCGCAAACTGAACATTCACCCATTCTAACTTTACGAGGAATAGACACATTATTAAAGTCTTCCTTCCATAATCGAGTAAAGTGATGATACAACACATACTTCTCATTTCTATTTTCCATGTCTTCTCTATATATTTGAAATACCTCTCGACGAGTAAAGTTATCTGACAAGTGCAACCTTCCAGTTGTAGGCATAACCTCACAATGCAAGCTAAAATAGTTCATCATCCAATTCATTGCATGACGTCCAACAGATCCTTTGGTCCCAACATGGAACGTATCCAAAATGAGATCCCCATTCAAAAGCCCTTGTTGAACCCTATGTATTCTAAAATTTCCCACACCCATTGCAATTTTAAATGCAGCCCTACAACATCGCATCCCTTGACTAAAGAAATATTCAAAAGCAACACGTGTTACTGACATGTTATCCTCAATCATTTGCATGCAAGAAACAAGGAATATATCCTGCCTTTCACTATCTAAATGGAGGAATTTTTCTCTTAGGCTTTAGTTTCTTCATTCCTAAATTGTACAAACATTTCAAACCACACCAATGCTTCACAATATCCAATGCAATCTGTCTATCTGAAGTAAGAAATTTAAATCTTTTTTGACTTACTTCACGAGGCCTTCTTTTAAATCGTAGATTGAGCTTGCTTTGCTTTTCCGTTGCTCCACATGCACTTGAGTCAGAAGGGAGATCAATGGTTGGATCAGATGGGAGATCAAGAGGTGCATTTGGTTGAGCAGCATTGCACTGTGAATTGGATAACTTAAATGACTCAATAGAAAACATAGAATCATCAGCACGTTCTAAACCATAGGGATCATCACTTCTGTGGAAAGGGTCAACTGAGAACAATGAATCCGAAACTGTATCAATATGAGCAGAGGAATCTGATGCCCAAGCATCCACTGAAAAGATTGAGCTCATCTTCACTGAGTTCACAGAAGACTGAAGATGAATGACCTTTTTAAATAAGTAGAAATCCGAGATCAAGTGAAGATGTCACATCAAATGTCACATCAAATGTCACATCAAGAAGATATGAAATCAAAAGTTCATTAAAGTACATTAAATAACATTAAACATCAAATTACATCAAATAACTTAATTACTCAAATATACACTAAATAAGGGAACCAAAGATTTGATTCACTTTTGAAAGATGAGAAACACAATTGATTTCTAACTAGATATGAGTCATTGACTCTTAGCATTGTGAGTGAATCAAAATATATCCAAGTTGAGTTCCAACTGGATTAGATATTAAAATTGTTTGGAGTAGTGCCATTGAAGACTATACAAGAAGAAATTTTACCTTTGGTTAAGATTTCAAGGATTAGTGGTCTTGGCTAGATCTCAAAGAGGTAGATGAAAGTATATTAAAAAAGAATTATGTGTAAAAGAGGTACACGGAAAAGAACTATATGGAAAAGTATATGTAAGAATTATATGTAAGAATTATATGTAAGAATTATATGTAAGAATTATATGTAAGAATTAAGTATATTCTTGTTACAAAAGATTTTCAAATGAATTTTGAATCTACGATTTTTCTGAACGTTGGATGCAAAGACAATGAGTGACGTTTGAAATTACCAAGCTATTTTGTTGAAATTACCAACATATTTTGTCAAAATTACCCTAGAGCTCTTTACTTGAACGTTTATTCATACATTGATTTTCCATTTCAACAATGTGTTACAAGATAAATGTGAATATGAACTGAAGTGAGAAGGATAACACTATAAAGATGTCATTAATCTCCCATATTCAACACAACTTAGACTTGATTTTTTCCCAAGCAAGAGATTTTAAGAAACAATTTATACATGAGATTAGACATCCTCATGTACATACCATACTCTTGCCATTGAAGTGTAATTTCCATGCAAATGTATATAAATAGTTGCAAGGTTCTATGAATATTTCATTAAAGTGGAGGTGAAATAGCCTATTTGTGTGTGTGGTATTTCCTGGTTAGATAAGTTGACAGATATAGTTAGCAACTGGACTCATTCAGTTAGATCCAGTTAGTCTCTGGTTCAAGTTACCCAATTGCCTATAAATAGCAGAGGAGGAGATCATTCTCATTTTCAAAATCCACGAGCAAGAGAGAGCAACAGAGCACAGACAACCATGGAGCACAGAGCTCAGCATACCAGCAAGGCAACTCTGATGGAGAAGAAGAATGTTGGCAAGAGTACCAAGAGGTAGACAAAATCATACAAAAAAAAAATATTCCTAAAAGATTCCTTTTGTATGTTTGTGTAAATAGTCTGCTTTCTAGGTTTTTATTTTTCTTAGCTCCTAAAATATAGATCCAATGAGGGTACAACTCGATGCCTGGCATCGACTTGCACCCTCAAGTCGATGCCAAGCATCGACTTTTAGGTGCAAGTCGATGCCAATCGATGCCAAGCATTGACTTTTAGGTGCAAGTCGATGCCAGGCATCGACTTTTGGGTGCAAGTCGATGCCAGACATTGACTTGAGGGTGCAAGTCGATGCCAGGCATCGACTCTTCGGTGCAAGTTGATGCCAGGCATCGACTTGAGGGTGTAAGTCGATGCTTGGCATTGACTTGCACCTAAAAGTCGATGCCTCGCATCGACTTTCATCGTCAAGTCGATGCCTGGCATCGACTTGCACCTAAAAGTCGATGCCTGGCATCGACTTGCACCTATAAGTCGATGCCTGGCATCGACTTGCCTAGCATCGACTTTCCTAGCATCGAATTTGGCCTAAAAGTCGATGCGAGGCATCAACTTTAGGGTGCAAAGTCGATGCCAGGCATCGACTTTTAGGTTCAAGTCGATGCCAGGCATCGACTTTTAGGTGCAAGTCGATGCCAGGCATCGACTTTGTGTGCAAGTCGATGCCCGACATCGACTTGAGGGTGCAAGTCGATGCCCGACATCGACTTGAGGGTGTAAGTCGATGCCTGACATCGACTTGCACTTAAAAGTCGATGCCTGGCATCGACTTGGACCTTTGAAAAACACAATAACGTATGAGCTGATATTTCCAAGCGCCTTCAGGGATGCGGAGTCCAAGAGTGAGAGGCCCTTCAAGAAGCTGAGAGTGACCATGAGCTCTGGTGATCAACAACGTGACAAAGGCATTGGTCACCAAGCAAAACCAAAGAAAATTATTGCATCCTTATCCTCTGAGAAGGTTTTGAAGCTCAAGGTCAAGGACAAAGCATGGAAGCGCATCAAGGAAGTGGACACACAAGAAGAAGGAGCAAGTAGGGAGCTCCAAGACGCACCTGTCAAATTTTCAGAAGAAATCCCTACAAAAATAGTGATTTTTATCACTAAAAACCATTGTAAATACCATTTTCCATTTTTGTAACTCCATTTTGTTCAAGCCGAGGAGTCCTCGAGCTTGAGGAGTATTAGATCTACCATCCTACCAATTTTCATAATTTTTTAGACTCCGTTTGAGCCCCCAAATAAGCCCTGGAACCTATTTTTTAACTAGGCCGGACACTAGGTCTGGACAGGGCCAAAACCACTCAAAAACTATAAAAAGGGCTGGAGAGCTCATTTTTGAAGTTAGTTTTTGTTGTAGATTTCAGCTTTGTAAGAGAGCTCTTGTATAATCGAAGATCTTCCATTGTTCCACTCCTTGCTCTTACTTTGTGCGCGTGTGTGTGTATGTGTGTGCATGCTTGTGTGCTTTCACTCACGCACTTGTGCCATCACTTGCTCACGGTCTTCATACCGGTCCTCACGTCTCCACGGATTGACACTTATGAGGTGTATCTCCTCACGTTGGTACTCACCATTGTGCTAGAGTGTTGAAGCTCAAGGTCAAGGACAAAGCATGGAAGCGCATCAAGGAAGTAGACACACAAGAAGGAGGAGCAAGTAGGGAGCTCCAAGAAGCACCTGTCAAATTTTCAGAAGAAATCCCTACAAAAATAGTGATTTTTATCACTAAAAACCATTGTAAATACCATTTTCCATTTTTGTAACTCCATTTTGTTCAAGCTGAGGAGTCCTCGAGCTTGAGGAGTATTAGAACTACCATCCTACCAATTTTCATGATTTTTAGACTCCGTTTGAGCCCCCAAATAAGCCCTGGAACCTATTTTTTAACTAGGCCGGACACTAGGTCTGGACAGGGCCAAAACCACTCAAAAACTATAAAAAGGGCTGGAGAGCTCATTTTTGAGGCTGGTTTTTTTGTAGATTTCAGTTTTGTAAGAGAGCTCTTTGGTAATCGAAGCTTTCCATTGTTCCACTCTTTGCTCTTACCTTGTGCGCGTGTGTGTGTATGTGTGTGCATGCTTGTGTGCTTTCACTCACGCACTTGTGCCATCACTTGCTCGCGGTCTTCATACCGGTCCTCACGTCTCCAGGGATTGACATTTATGAGGTGTATCTCCTCACGTTGGTACTCACCATTTATGAGCGTGTGACGGTAAGACGTGGAGTAGCGACGTTGGAAGGTGAAAAATCGCCATTTTTCAGTTCAGTTTCTGAGTTTTTCTCCTTCTTCATCTTCATCATCATCACCATCTCCTTCCCTCTTCATATTCTCTGATTTTTTCCATTTTCGCCACTACATTCACTCGTTTTTTACTCATGGCTGTGAGAAACAAGCTTAGGAGGAGCTGAGAACCAAAAGCGCTGAAGAAAATCACTGGGAAAACCTCTCAAAACTCCAAAAATTCAACTCAGTATCGCGCGGGCTGAAGCGACCTGCGCCTGGTATCGCGAGCATCATATTGTGATTTTGGAGGGTGACTTTGCATCCACAGGCTGATAGGAGGGACAAGGAGGACACAAGGTACACAAACCTGCAAAAATTTTTGAATTTGGGTGTGAAAATCTCCAAGTATCGTGTCCGGTTGAGATTTGGTATCGCGATACCAGAACTCCCGTGTATCGCGATACTTGTCGAGGTATCGCATCGTGCATGCCCACTTGAGGTATCGCGATACCATTCTGGTATCGTATCGTCAAGTGCTGGTGTCGCGATCGCGGTCGCCCCGGTGGTATCGTATCGTGGTCCACCTGGTGTCGTATCGTCCGGTGCCTTAGTATCGTATCATCTGATTTTTGGTATCGTATCGTTTGCAAACTAGTATCGTATCGTCGGGTACTTATTTTGGTAACGCGATACCATTCTGAGGTCGTATCGCCCTGGTCCTCTCGTATCGTATCGTCGAAGTTTTTAGTATCGTATCGCCTACTTCCCAAGGTAGTATCGCGACACTTGAAATAGTATCGTATCGCCAAGACTAGTGGTGTCGTATCGTTACCTTACCAGGAAGTGTATCGCGATACCATTTTTGGTGTCGTATCGTGGCAAACCCTTGGTATCGTATCGTGATGTGGGTATCGCGATCTCAGTAATCCCGGTGGTATCGTGTCGTCTAAAGTGGTATCGTGTAAGAAAGAGGTATCGTATCGTGGAGAATCTGGTGTCGTATCGCCTGTTCTGAGATCCCAGAGAGATCCAGTTTCCCTGTTTTAAACCCCAGAACCCTGAACTGGCATAACTTTCTCACACGAAATTCGTTTGCTGTGATTTTGGTTTTGTTGGAAAGCTCGTGGGTATTTTGAAGTTGACCCTCAAGGAAACTAGAAAACCAAGGAGTTCCAAAGGGTTTTGAGCAATATAAGAGAACTTTGGGACTAGAAGCCAAGGCTTATGAACCTGAGATCTGGCAGACACTTAGGCAAGGATAGACAAAGCATTAGGTCATCTGAGGCTAGTGTCAACCATACATCCAAGTCTTGGGCTCAACAGCTTAGTGGTTATCCTTACACACGAAGTTCAGAAACCAGTGACTCGGAAATGTCTTTTAGCATGGAAAGACCCACACGTAGCTCAGGCATTGCCTGTTTGCAGACACCAGAAGGTCCCTATAAGACCCAATTGGAGTACATCAGGACCAACCAATTAGGTGCTCGCATCTATGAGGATGGTCTAAGGCGATCAGTGGTTCAACTCAAAAATCCTGACCAACTCTGTGGACTTGAACACCCAGTGGTCAAGTTTGAAGAGGGTGCTTACATTGATAAGGAAGGAACCATGTATGTGGTTACCAACTTACCAGATAGGACAGATGAGTTTGGAAATGTCATTCCTGAGAATGAGATAGGAGACCTAGAGAAAGGAGACCTAGGAGGAGAACCCAAGACCCCTAGAGGTAAGTCAGTCTTAACCAGAGTGCTCACTCCAGAATGGATTCCTCAAGATAATAAAAGCATAGAACTATTCGTGAATAGAGAAACGGAGGAAGCCTTTTGGAGATTTAGGCCAGATCAACCCAGCCCAGTAGTCACCATCTACGAATTCAAGGACCCAGAGACACCAGGGAAAGCTGTCTACCTAGATCACACATCTCAGAAATTATTCTTGGTATCAGATCATGACAGACATGCTTACACTTGGCAAGGTGAATCAATTTTCCCTCCACCAAGATCTAATGTTTCCCAGGGCCTCCAAGGAGCCGGATCATCCAAGACTCATGAAACCCAGAGAGAAAGAACTAGAGAGAGACCAGAGGTAAGCTTTGCAGATACTATAGGCAGAGATAGATCAGGATATGGAACGGAAAGACATGAAAGGGAGAGACATAGAGTTCATAGACATCAAAGAGATGATCATGATTTCCCATTGCCTAGACCACGAGAACACTCAAGAACCCTTAGACCCTCTCAAGTGGTTAAGACAATGAAGAACTACTTTGATGGATTTGGAGATCCTTATGATCATGTGGCGGAGTTCAAACAAGTGCTAAGAGCTGAACAAGTTGAAGACTTATTCACCCAGTTCGAGGCATTTGGGTTGACTCTTAAAGGAACTGCCTTAGCTTGGTTTCGACCTCTAAACAGTCGCAACTATAGAGAGATAGGTCAGCTGCTAGAAGAATTCATTGTAGAATTTTCCAAGAGTGGTATCAGGCATAACACATCATCCTTGATCCACAGCTTCAAGCAGACACCCCAAGAAACAGTGCGACTCGCAGGAAGAAGGTTTAGACAGTACTTGGAAAGATGCCCTGTACCAGAATTACCCACATCAGCCAAACAGGTGGCACTGTTTTTAGATGGCCTATTGAGCACAAAACTAAGGTCATATGTATACTTGAAAGAGCCTAGATCCATAGAAGAGTGTATACGGATATGCATTGACATAGAAGACAACTTGGGTGAGGAATTAGGACTATCCAAACTCTATAAGGATTCTGATAGTTCTACAAGTCATACCTCTAGAGCCTCCACTGAGATAGATGAGATAGCTGAGCAAGTGGCCAAAAAGCTCGGAGTCCAAAATAGACAAATGCCAAGGGTCACCTCAGTGAAGCGATGTTATACATGTGGAGGAGATCACATGGCTAATGTTTGTCCATTGACGACTCAACCCCAAGGAAACCCTAATGCTCTATATTGCACCATTGAGAGAAAATACACAAATCATACGGCCCAAGATTGTCCCTATAACAGGCAGGCTGTTAAACAAAATTATGAGCAACCTTACCAACAGGGTAGGTATCAGAATCAGTACCAACAGCCATATTGTAGGCCACAACAATATCAACCGCAATACCAGCAGCAATATCAAGTACCATATAGGCCACAACCTGTCCTAGGAAACCAACCGCCAGCTCCTGCCAGTGTGATCCCAGTGAAATACACGATGGTAGAGGAGAACTCTAATAGAGCATTGGTACCACTAACCCCATTGGTCTCAGAAAATGATTCTCACGCTCATGGTTCAAACTACTTCCATGAAGATAGTCCACATGCTTATTATATAGAGTCACTTGAGCAATGTGAGACTTCTCAGTATCAATATGAGACACCACCTATGGAACAAAATTGGGAGCCAGAATACTCCAATGTCATGTATACGAATCCAAATCCTAGGCCCCAATTGAGACAAGTAAGACCACAAGCTCCTAGAGGACCATGCTTTAGATGTCAGGGCGATCATTTCATTCGTGAATGTCCCCACCAACCAGCTCTGGGATCAGGACAGAACATCACAATACAAGGCTTTTGTCCTGAGTGCGGCAAGGAACATCTTCCTAGAGAGTGTCCCAGGAATCCCTCTAGTGTACCCAAGGTCACACCCATCAACGTGGTAGGCTTAGTGGAAGATTCAAGTTCAAGTAGCAATAATGTGGCTCCTGTACAGGCAGTTACTAGGGCACAGGCTGCACAACAAGCAAAACCATCTGAGCAGTCGGAGTCAAGTGAGGCAGGAGAACCTAGTAAGAGGAAACCAAGAACATGGAAGGATACCAGAGAGAAGGCTAATCGCAAGTGGAACAAAAAGCTATCCGAGCTAGAAGAAAGCCTAAGGGATACCAAAACAAAAATAGAAGACATCGCGTCTCAAAGCCCCTCGCATGCCGAAGCTCCATCCACTCCACCTCATTCCACCCCAACACCCATTGTAAATAATCCACAACCAGGGTCTGTTCTTGCAGATCCAACCCCAGAAGGTTTGGACATGATGTTCAAGGCCTACCAGGCTCGTCTTCAAGAAGGGCCAACAGCTGCAAACCTAGACAAGAGTTACCCTAGAGCAGATTTAGAGATTGAACGGATGAAAATGTGCATGAAAATGGTAGAACAAGCTCAAGCTATACTTGAGACTAGTCAAAAGTTCAATCAGACAAACTCTGTCAAACCGGATTTGCATTTCCAAGGCTTACTAGAAAGATTAGAGGAGTTGGTAAATAAACCACAAATTTCTTTACCACCACAGGCTCAACCAACTATTGAAAGAGGAAGCTCACCACCAATGGGAGCTTATGTTCCTAATTCCACGGATGCTGGAATGCCTCCTTCAATTCAACAGTACTCTCAAGAGTTCTTGCGGGAAATACAGGAAGAGAAATGGGCCAAGGAGAAGGGTAATTCCCCTCCTATTCCTGAGATTGATGATCTTCATGATCAATTTCCCCAAGACATTCCGTCTATCTATGGAGACCAAGCTGAGCAACAAGAAGATGAAAGATTAGATTTTGAATCTAATTCTTTACAAGAGTTGCCTCATTACACAGGCCCATGGGAATCTGAATCTCTCCAGATCAGAGCTCCCACAATATTGGTAAGAAATGAAGACTCAGTGATTCCAAGAAACACTGATGTTGTGAAGAACACTAAGGTTCAATGTCATCTCACTGTGGAAGAGCTGCTCAAAGCAAAACCGGAGCTATGGAATCATGTGAAGGATCAGGTTCCAGAACTTGAATCCAATATGCCAAAAGTAGGCTCTAAGCAAAAAGTTCCAGAGATACCTATCGACAAGATAGGAGATATGAGCGAAGGTGAAGAAGGTAACACTTATCTTCCAATCACCCATCAAGGTTACACAACCAAAGCAATCGTAGATTCAGGTGCCGGTGTTGCTATTGCGACCACCTCCTTGTGGAAGCGATGGGCAAACCCACCTTAAGACCAACGAGAATGAAACTTCAAATGGCAGATGGGCATTTTGAAAGACCTCTAGGATTGCTTGAGGGGATAACTCTAACCACATGTGGTGTAGAGTTTGAACATACATTTGCTATATGTGACTTTGAAAAAAATAATGTCTACGAGATGATCCTAGGAAGACCCTTCCTACGACAATTGCAAATAGTACAGGATTGGGGAACCAACTCCTTGTACTTACAGCACTTAGGGGTCACAACCAAGGTCAATTTGAAGGATTACACCTTCAGAGATGTACCACCCCTACAGTGGAATCCTATCCACAAAGCAAAAGAAGATTCTATCTCCGTGCATTCTGGAAGTTCACCTGATCCATCCTGGCTGCATGAAGATACTCACTTGTGGATGTGCAAGGTCGCAGAGGAAGAGGAAAAGCGCCTAAAAGCGAGAGAAGAAGGAACTCCCCCAGGAGATAGACCAATAAAAGACCCAGCCTATACACCGATGATATTTCCAGATGAGGAATTTGAGCCTCATGGTTGGGCAGAAATCTTAGCTACCATGGACATAGCAGTCAATGAAGAACAATGGACACCTCACTGTGATGAGGAGGGTTATGATATTTCAGTGTTCATGTGTCAGCCCCTGTTGGAAGAGTGTGATCCTAGTGAGTTCATAGAAGAAGAAGAGAATGACGATGATCTAGAATCCATTGTGATGGATACTTACTTTGACTCAGAGGAACACTATTTAGAAGACATAGGAGTGTTAACCCAAAAAGAAGAAGAACCCCTCACGAGTATTAAAACGATAAATTCAAAGGAAGGAAGTGAAGGAGGTCAAAAGCAAAAGAAAAGAAAAGCAGTGAAACAAGAAGAGGAAGAATCACTGTTTGAAGTACCAGAAAATTTCAAGAAATATGAAGTGGAAGACCGAAAAATTTTGGTACGAATGCCTAAGAGAGAGGCCATTATAGGAGAAGCATATGACAATAAAGAAAAGACCAAAAAAATTGTAGTGACCATTGAAGGGAACGAAGAACGATGTACGTACATAGGAGATGACCTAAGTGCAAAAGAAGAAGCAGAGCTTGTAGCTCTATTAAGGGAATATAGGGATGTATTCGCATGGCACTATAGAGACTTGAAAGGAGTAGATCCAAAGATTTGCTCTCATACGATTCCGATGACCGCTGATGCCAAGCCCACTAAACAAAAGCCCTACACATATAATGACAATTATGCAGCCAAAATAAAGGAGGAAATTGACAGGCTGATTGAAGCTGGATTCATCTATGAGATTGAGCACACTGAATGGGTGTCCCCCATTGTGGTGGTGCCCAAGAAGAATGGGAAATTGTGAGTGTGCATTAACCTTAAAAAAGTTAATGCCGCAACGATCAGAGATAGTTATCCACTTCCAATCACCGAACATCTATTGGAGCGTGTTGCAGGCAAGGAAGTTTATAGCTTCCTTGATGGATTTTCAGGTTACAACCAAGTAGCCATTGCCCCCGAAGATCAACACAAAACGGCCTTTGCCACAGAATGGGGAATCTTTGCATTTCGTGTGATGCCATTTGGGCTCACCAATGCACCTGCAACATTCCAAAGGCTCATGTGTCATGTCTTCAAGGAGTTCTTGCGGAAAAGCTTAGAAGTATATGTGGATGATTTATGTGCGCATTCCCAACAGAGAAGTTACCACATCCCTGAGCTCAGACAAATCTTCAACAAGTGTAGAGACTATCGAGTGTGTCTGAACCCAGAGAAGTGTGTGTTCATGGTACGACAAGGTAGAATCCTAGGTCACATTGTTTCTAAGAATGGAATTTCAACAGATGAAGACAAGGTAAGAGCGATAGCAGAGTTGCCAAGACCAAGAAATGTTAAAGAGGTACAGGCCTTTATGGGCCATTGTGGATATTACCGTAGGTTTATCCACATGTATGCCATCATAGCTAAACCTCTTTATGGGTTGTTAACAAATTTTGAGTGGAACGAGGAATGCGAGAATTCCTTCAACGAGCTAAAAAGACGCTTGTGCTCAGCACCAATACTGACCACTCCTGATTGGAGTAAACCATTCCATGTCCATGTAGATGCCTCCAATCATGCAATAGGATGTGTGCTAGCACAACCAACAGGTGAAGGAAACCTAGATTTGCCGATAGCATATGCTAGTAGGCAATTAAATGCAGCTGAACGAAATTATACCACAACGGAGAGAGAAGGCTTAGGCATGGTATACGCTGTGAAGAAGTTTAGACACTATCTATTGGCCAATAAGTTCAAGTTTTTCACTGATCATCAAGCTTTACTATATTTGGTCAATAAACCTTGCAATACAGGCCGTCTGGTGAGATGGTTCCTCTTACTAATGGAATACGACTTTGAAGTGGTTGTCAGGAAAGGTAGAACCCATCTTAGGGCAGACCATCTTTCTCGCATCACTTCAGGAGAGCCACCGCAAGGAGTGTCTGATGAATTGCCCGATGCTTATCTGTTCAATTTGGAAGTTGTTCCTAAATGGGCAAACAAGTTGGTACCAGTCCTAACCTTCGGTCCTGCAAATAAGAATGTGAAAACAAGCAAAGAAGAAATCGTAAAATCACAAAAGTATCAAATATTGGCCGGAAGTATGTACAAGCAAGATACCGAGGGCATATTAGCCTGTTGTGTTGAGGACGACGAACATACTAGTTGGATGCAACAAGCCCATGAGGGACTGCTAGGAAATCACTACTCTAAACAACGAACATTGCAAAATCTCAAACGTTTAGGAGTGTATTGGCCTAGCATGGACAAAGAAATACAGGAGTGGATCCAGAATTGTCTTGTGTGCCAGAAGAGACCCCCAGTGGAGCATGCCACTCTTTATCATGTGTCATTAATCCCAGATTGGAGTGCTCCATTGGTTGCGTTCATGAGATCGGGAACATTACCCAATCAGGCTAGTCTTGCAAGAAAACGGAGCATGGAGCAAGAGGCTCAAGACTATGCCTTAGTAGGAGACAACCTATATCGAAGAGGCAAGGATGGTTACCTAAGACTGTGCGTTCATGAATCAGACTATTTGAACGTCTTAGAAACTGCACACCGCGGTGCTGCAGGTGGACACTTTGGGCCTGACAGAGTAATTAAAACCATTCTATTCTCAGGACTTTGGTGGCCCACTCTTCATATGGATGCACATACTTATGTGAAGAAATGTGACACATGCCAACGTGCCCAATATCCGATAAGAAAAGACGAAATGCCTTTAAGGCCAATGATGGGTGGACGTGCATTTTCAAAGTGGGGTATAGACTTTGTTGGTCCTATTAACCCCCCAGCTAGAAACTCCCATGCAGAATACATTATTGTAGCCACAGATTACCTTACAAAGTGGGTGGAAGTAAAAGCCACGACAAAGAATGATGCTCAAACGACGACTAAGTTCTTATTCGAAAATGTGTTCACTAGATATGGGTTACCAATAGAGTTGGTTAGTGATAGAGGTACGCACTTCTTGAATGAGGTCATTGAAAATCTCCTTCAAGAATTCATGGTGATACACAAGAAGTCTGCCCCTTATCACCCACAAGCCAACGGACAGGCCGAGAGCACGAATAAGATCCTATGTAACGTATTGACGAAACTTGTAAATAATAAACGCTCTGATTGGGACAAACAACTTCATCATGCTGTTTGGGCATACCGAGTTGCCTACAAAACGGTACTCAATGCTACCCCATTTCAGATGGTCTTTGGACAGAATGCTGTGCTACCATTGGACTTCCTAATCCCAGCCTTGAAAGTAGCACAAGAGCATGAGTGGAATGGACATGAGTTGTCTTCCAGGATCTTTGATCTAGAACGCTTAGGTGAGACGAGGCTACGGGCAGCAGCAGGCATTTATGCTGCAAAGAAAAGGCAAAAGGCATACTTTGATGCCCATGTAAAGGATAAAGGATTGAAGGAAGGAGATCTAGTGCTGGTATATACGCTAAAACAACATGCCCGCAAATTGGAGAAACGAGGATATGGACCCATGATCATTAATAGACTCTCCACTAGCGGTGCAGTGCAATTGGCCACTTTAGAAGGTGATATCCTACCAAACTATATTAGTGGATGCCGAGTCAAATTATATCAAGAACCTCTTACAGAGGAAATGCTCATGAGACTCAATACCGCTAAGAAGCGAAAAGAAGAGGAGTTAAGGGTTAGAGAAGAAGCACAAGCAGAGGCTAGAGAGCGCATCAGAAGAAATAAGCTACGGCGGCTAGGCCTAGATGTCAACACAAAAGCTCCAAAATATCACATGGACATGTGCCAAAAATCGGGCATAACTACTTCTCAAATAATTGATCGACGACCCTTTGTGACTATAGAGGTAGGACGAGGAAAGAGTGTAAGAACTGTGAGAGCACTGATTGACTCAGGAGCAGCAACTAGTGCAGTTAGGCTTTCATACTGCCAAGACCTGCAATTGAACATCGAGCCCATAGAAGCCTACCTCGTAGGTTTAGGGGGCGTGGAAACCCCTTGTTTAGGAGAGGTGGAACTTCCCATCTACCTTCAAGATGTTCCAATAAAAGTCAGGATGCTAGTGTGTCATGATGAGGACCTCACAGAGCCACTTGTCTTGGGACAAGATTGGATTTACGACCATGCTGTCAACTTGAACCTAAGAAGTCAACTTCTTCAAGTGTGGGTATATAATCAATGCATTACATTAGAATTGGAGAATCGCATGCCCACTGAAACTGACACCACACACTCTCTTTGTTCCTCTAAGGCTAATCTTCTCGAACAAGATGTTGTAGATGTCAAAAGCTCTATGATCCAGACGGAGGCCATCACGGAAGGACAGTCGCAAAGGCAAGATGAACCTTCTTCTTGTTTTTCAAAGAGTAGAGCATCCACAGTAGTTCAACCTCAGAAGCAAGCAAAACAGTGCAAGACAGCCAGTCTATCACATAGACAAAGAGCCTTCGAGAGGAAAGAAGTGTTGGGCATGACACAGATCTGGGTAAAGAAAGGCGTACAACCATCGATGCTGCCTCAAGGACCCCACCCAACCAGATCGACCATGACTACAGAAGGACCAAGCACCTACGACAGGGTCAAGCACGACGAATCCATCAAATTTGGGTACCGAAGCTATCAATGAAGGCCGACCACAATCAGGTACAAATTTGGGTGCCTAAAAAATTAGCTACAGCTCAACACGGGCGATTACAGATGTGGGTACCCAAGAAGCTCTTACATACACAACGGCCTATGCTCCCCACCATGCAAAAGGTCTCAACAAAGAAGCCAAGGAAAACAAAGGGTAAGAACAGAGCACAAAGACCAAAAGAAGATAAACTTAACCCTTCTACAAAAATAAGCAGGCACTCACCCAGGATATGGGTTTGGAAGCCAAAAACACAAGCAACATCCACAAAACCAAGGGGTCAACCACACTGGATACCAAAGCTTGGACAGCATCCAAAGAAGAACTGGCCTGAGGTGATCTCTACAGGGCCAAATACTATTCGGAAATGGGTTCCCATTAGGAGGATTACATCATTTCGAGATCCAATCGACACCTCCAAACAAAGAATTCATCAAGTATACAAGTAACATCAAAAGCCTCGACCAGCAGCAACCATGTGCCTTTGGCATAACCAAGTCGCTTGCACCATTCAGGTCATGCATTTCCAAAGTATGCATCAATATAGGGCCACCTTACATGGCCGTGCATAGACACAATTGAGAAATCCCAGGCACATGAGACACAATTTTCACATGCAAAATATGTTATTGATACTAACCCCTTTCTTCTTGATTGATGCCATCGTGGTCCAAAAAAAAAAAAAAAAAAAAAAAAAAAAGACTATGTGCTTGAAAGTGCTCATCAGCGAACTTCCAGCAAGGACATCCCTCAACAAAAAGGACAAGCCGAAGGTCAAACATCATGAGGGAACCACAACACGAAGAGATGAAGATCAACGGACCCTTCACCATGGTAAGACGTGTATGTTTCAACAACACTATAACCATGATAGATTAGGAAACCTCTTCGTCAGCATACCCTTGAGCACTTAGCTCAAGACCCAATCTCTTGCACCATACTTCTTGCCATGCATTATCCAAGTACGCATACGTAGGGCCACATTACAAGGCCATGCACAAGGCACATAATTTGTTCAACCCATGCACTAATGCACTTAACCATCATCCATTATGGGTTACAAGTACTTGGCACGAAAACTATGAAAGCCATCTTTGGAAGAATCAGAGGACATCACGGTGACCACTACAAGAACAAGGGAGCCATCCACCACCGAGAGTTGCTCACAATCAACATTGACCACATCCTTTGAGCAGCTAGCAGTTTTGGAAAACTCACAAATGCACCACCCAGATGGAATACAAGGCAGAAGTACGTACAAAGGGACTACAAACTGCAAGAGATAACAGTGGCAAAGTGAAGAACCAGACAGGATACATTGGGAAGAGGGATCGCCCCTGTTGGACGCAAAGGACGCTACCTCTCAACGTACCACATGGAACGACCACTACAACAAGGGTCTGCCAGGGACGACAGACTCAAGAGGGGGGGGAGTGTTGAAGCTCAAGGTCAAGGACAAAGCATGGAAGCGCATCAAGGAAGTAGACACACAAGAAGGAGGAGCAAGTAGGGAGCTCCAAGAAGCACCTGTCAAATTTTCAGAAGAAATCCCTACAAAAATAGTGATTTTTATCACTAAAAACCATTGTAAATACCATTTTCCATTTTTGTAACTCCATTTTGTTCAAGCCGAGGAGTCCTCGAGCTTGAGGAGTATTAGAACTACCATCCTACCAATTTTCATGATTTTTAGACTCCGTTTGAGCCCCCAAATAAGCCCTGGAACCTATTTTTTAACTAGGCCGGACACTAGGTCTGGACAGGGCCAAAACCACTCAAAAACTATAAAAAGGGCTGGAGAGCTCATTTTTGAGGCTGGTTTTTTTGTAGATTTCAGTTTTGTAAGAGAGCTCTTTGGTAATCGAAGCTTTCCATTGTTCCACTCTTTGCTCTTACCTTGTGCGCGTGTGTGTGTATGTGTGTGCATGCTTGTGTGCTTTCATTTACGCACTTGTGCCATCACTTGCTCGCGGTCTTCATACCGGTCCTCACATCTCCACGGATTGACATTTATGAGGTGTATCTCCTCACGTTGGTACTCACCATTGTGCTAGAGTGACATAGAGTGACACCAAATTTGGCGCCGTTGCCGGGGAGAGAGCTTGGAGGACGAGCGTGTGACGGTAAGACGTAGAGTAGCGACGTTGGAAGGTAAAAAATCACCATTTTCAGTTTACTTTCTGAGTTTTTTCTTCTTCTTCATCTTCACCTTCATCATCATCTTCTTCCCTCTTCGTATTCTCTGATTTTTTCCATTTTCGCCACTACATTCACTCGTTTTTTACTCGTGGCCGTGAGGAACAAGCTTAGGAGGAGCTGAGAACCAAAAACGCTGAAGAAAAACACTGAAAAACTCTCAAAAACACCAGAATCTGAGCGGTGGTATCGCGGTGTGAGAGGAACAACGCCTGGTATCGCGAGCGTTGTATCGTGACTTTGGAGAGTGACTTTGCATCTACAGGCTGATAGAAGTGACAAGGTGGACACAAGGTACACAAATCTGCAAAAATTTTTGAATTTGGGTGTCAAAATCTCCAAGTATCGTGTCCGGTTGAGTTGTGGTATCGCGATACCAGAACTCCCGTGTATCGCGATACTTGTTGAGGTATCGTATCGTGCATGCCCACTTGAGGTATCGCGATACCATTCTGGTATCGTATCGTCAAGTGTTGGTATCGCGATCGCGGTCGCCCCGGTGGTATCGTATCGTGGGCTATACTAGTATCGTATCGCGTCAAATTTCTGGTATCGTATCGTGCACTTTGTGGTATCGTATCGCGTGGCACAAGCAGTATCGTATCGCGGTTGGAGTGGTATCGTATCGTCCTAATCACTGGTATCGTATCGCCAACTAATCAAGTATCGTATCGTGCAAAATTAGAGATATCGTATCGCCTCCAATTTCAGTATCGTATCGCCTCAACGGTATCGTATCGTCCAATCCCGTGGTATCATATCGCGACGGTCACAGTATCGTATCGTCTGAGATTCTGGTATCGTATCGTGCACCTTGAGGTATCGTATCGTGAGGTTGGTATCGTATCGCGCAAATTAGAGATATCGTATCGTGACCACTTTCAGTATCGTATCGCCTAAGAGAGCAGTATCGTATCGTGAGGTTGGTATCGTGATCGCAGTTATCCTAGTGGTATTGTATCGTCTAGGTGGTATCGTCTGAAGGGGTATCGTGTAAGACAAAGGTATCGTATCATGGAAAATCTGGTATCGTATCGCCTGTTCTGAGTTCCCAGAGAGATCCTGTTTCCCTGTTTTAAACCCCAGAACCTTGAACTGGCATAACTTTCTCATACGAAATCCGTTTGCTGTGATTTTGGTTTTGTTGGAAAGCTCGTGGGGAGTACAACCAAAACATCGTCTGGTTACGGTAAAAATAATACCAGGATTATTAGATAGGGTATTTTGAAGTTGACCCTCAGGAGAACTGGAAAACCAAGGTGTTCCAAAGGATTTTGAGCAATATAAGAGAACTTTGGGACTAGAAGCCAAGGCTTATGAACCTGAGATCTGGCAGACACTTAGGCAAGGATAGACAAAGCATCAGATCATCTGAGGCTAGTGTCAACCATACAGCCAAGTCTTGGGCTCAACAGCTTAGTGGTTATCCTTACTCACGAAGTTCAGAAACCAGTGACTCGGAAATGTCTTTTAGCATGGAAAGACCCACACGTAACTCAGGCACTGCCTATTTACAGACACCAGAAGGTCCCTATAAGACCCAATTGGAGTATATCAGGACCAACCAATTAGGTGCTCGCATCTATGAGGATGGTCTAAGGCGATCAGTGGTTCAACTCAAAAATCCTGACCAACCCTTTGGACTTGAACACCCAGTAGTCAAGTTTGAAGAGGGTGCTTACATTGATAAGGAAGGAACCATGTATGTGGTTACCAACTTACCAGATAGGACATATGAGTTTGGAAATATCATTCCTGAGAATGAGATAGGAGACCTAGAGCAAGGAAACCTAGGAGGAGAACCCAAGACCCCTAGAGGTAAGTCAGTCTTAACCAGAGTGCTCACTCCAGAATGGATTCCTCAAGATAATAAAAGCATAGAACTATTCGTGAATAGAGAAACGGAGGAAGCCTTTTGGAGATTTAGGCCAGATCAACCCAGCCCAGTAGTCACCATCTATGAATTCAAGGATCCAGAGACACCAGGGAAAGCTGTCTATCTAGATCACACATCTCAGAAATTATTCTTGGTATCAGATCATGACAGACATGCTTACACTTGGCAAGGTGAATCAATTTTCCCTCCACCAAGATCTAATGTTTCCCAGGGCCTCCAAGGAGCCGGGTCATCCAAGGCTCATGAAACCCAGAGAGAAAGAACTAGAGAGAGACCGGAGGTAAGCTTTGCAGACACTATAGGCAGAGACAGATCAGGATATGGAACGGAAAGACTTGAAAGGGAGAGACATAGAGTTCATAGACATCAAAGAGATGATCATGATTTCCCATTGCCTACCACGAGAACACTCAAGAACCCTTAGACCCTCTCAAGTGGTTAAGACAATGAAGAACTACTTTGATGGATTTGGAGATCCTTATGATCATGTGGCGGAGTTCAAACAAGTGCTAAGAGCTGAACAAGTTGAAGACTTATTCACCCAGTTCGAGGCATTTGGTTTGACTCTTAAGGGTACTGCCTTAGCTTGGTTTCAACCTCTAAACAGTCGCAACTATAGAGAGATAGGTCAGCTTCTAGAAGAATTCATTGTAGAATTTTCCAAGAGTGGTATCAGACATAACACATCATCCTTGATCCACAGCTTCAAGCAGACACCCCAAGAAACAGTGCGACTTGCAGGAAGAAGATTTAGGCAGTACTTGGAAAGATGCCCTATACCAGAATTACCCACATCAGCTAAACATGTGGCACTGTTTTTAGATGGCCTATTGAGCACAAAATTAAGGTCATATGTATACTTGAAAGAGCCTAGATCCATAGAAGAGTGTATACGGATATGCATTGACATAGAAGACAACTTGGGTGAGGAGTTAGGACTATCCAAACTCTATAAGGACTCTGATAGTTCTACAAGTCATACCTCTAGAACCTGCACTGAGATAGATGAGATAGCTGAGCAAGTGGCCAAAAAGCTAGGAGTTCAAAATAGACAAATGCCAAGGGTCACTTCAGTGAAGCGATGTTATACATGTGGAGGAGATCACATGGCTAATGTTTGCCCGTTGACGACTCAACCCCAAGGAAACCCTAATGCTCTATATTGCACCATTGAGAGGAAATATACAAATCATACGACCCAAGATTGTCCCTATAACAGGCAGGCTGTTAGACAAAATTATCAGCAACCTTACCAGCAGGGTAGGTATCAGAATCAGTACCAACAGCCATATTATAGGCCACAACAATATCAACCTCAATACCAGCAGCAATATCAGGCACCATATAGGCCACAACCAGTCCTAGGAAACCAACCGCCAACTCCTGCCAATGTGATCCCAGTTAAATATACGATGGCAGAGGAGAACCCTAATAGAGCATTGGTGCCACTAACCCCATTGGTCTCAGAAAATGATTCTCACGCTCATGGTTCAAACTACTTCCATGAAGATAGTCCACATGCTTATTATATAGAGTCACCTGAGCAAAGTGAGACTTCTCAGTGTCAATATGAGACACCACCTATGGAACAAAATTGGGAGCCAGAATACTCCAATGTCATGTATACGAATCCAAATCCTAGGCCCCAATTGAGACAAGTAAGACCACAAGCCCCTAGAGGACCATGCTTTAGATGTCAGGGCAACCATTTCATTCGTGAATGCCCCCACCAACCAGCTCTGGGACAAGGGCAAAACATTACAATACAAGGCTTTTGTCCTGAGTGTGGCCAGGAACATCTTCCTAGAGAGTGTCCGAGAAACCCCTCTAGTGCACCCAAGGTTACACCCATCAATGTGGTTGGCTTAGTGGCAGATTCAAGTTCAAGTAGTAGTAATGTGGCTCCTGTACAGGCAGTTACTAGGGCACAGGCTGCACAACAAGAAAAACCATCCGAGCAATCGGAGTCAAGTGAGTCAGGAGAGCCTAGTAAGAGGAAACCAAGAACATGGAAGGATACCAGAGAGAAGGCTAATCGCAAGTGGAACAAAAAGCTATCCAAGCTAGAAGAAAGCCTAAGGGATACCAAAACAAAAATAGAAGACATTGCATCTCAAAGCCCCTCACATACCGAAGTTCCATCCACTTCGCCTCATTCCACCCCACCACCCATTGTAAATAATCCACAACCAGGGTCTGTCCTTGCAGATCCAACCCCAGAAGGCTTGGACATGATGTTCAAGGCCTACCAGGCTCGTCTTTAAGAAGGGCCAATAGCTGCAAACCTAGACAAGAGTTACCCGAGAGCAGATTTAGAGATTGAACGGATGAAAATGTGCATGAAAATGGTAGAACAAGCTCAAGCCATACTTGAGACTAGTCAAAAGTTCAATCAGACAAACTCTGTCAAATCAGATTTGCATTTCCAAGGCTTACTAGAAAAATTAGAGCAGTTGGTAAACAAACCACAAGTTCCTTTACCTCCACAGGCTCAATCAGTTATTGAAAGAGGAAGCTCACCACCAATGGGAGCTTATGTTCCTAATTCCATGGATGCTGGAATACCTCCTTCAATTCAAGAATACTCTCAAGAGTTCTTGCGGGAAATACAGGAAGAGAAATGGGCCAAGGAGAAGGGTAATTCCCCTCCTATTCCTGAGATTGATGATCTTCATGATCAATTTCCCCAAGACATTCCGTCTATCTATGGAGACCAAGCAGAGCAACAAGAAGATGAAAGATTAGATTTTGAATCTAATTCTTTACAAGAGTTGCCTCATTTCATAGGCCCATGGGAATCTGAATCTATCCAGATCAGAGCTCCCACAATATTGGTAAGAAATGAAGACTCAGTGATTCCAAGAAACACTGATGTTGTGAAGAACACTAAGGTTCAATGTCATCTCACTGTGGAAGAGCTGCTCAAAGCAAAACCTGAGCTCTGGAATCATGTGAAGGATCAGGTCCCAGAACTTGAATCCAATATGCCAAAAGTAGGCTCTAAGCAAAAAGTTCCAGAGATACCTCTCGACAAAATAGGGGACATGAGTGAAGGTGAAGAAGGTAATACGTATCTTCCAATCACCTATCAAGGTTACACAACCAAAGCAATGGTAGATTCAGGTGCTGGAGTTGCTATTGCAACCACTTCCTTGTGGAAGCGATGGGGCAAACCCACATTAAGACCAACTAGAATGAAGCTTCAAATGGCAGATGGTCATTTTGAAAGACCTCTAGGATTGCTCGAAGGGATAACTCTAACTACTTGTGGTGTAGAGTTTGAACATACGTTTGCTATATGTGACTTTGAGAAAAATAATGTCTACGAGATGATCCTAGGAAGACCCTTCCTACGACAATTGCAAATAGTACAGGATTGGGGAACCAACTCCTTGTACTTACAACACTTAGGGGTCACCACCAAGGTTAATTTGAAGGATTACACCTTCCGAGATGTACCACCTCTACAGTGGAATCCTATCCACAAAGCGAAAGAAGATTCTATCTCCGTGCATTCTGGAAGTTCACCTGATCCATCATGGCTGCATGAAGATACTCACTTGTGGATGTGCAAGGTCGCAGAGGAAGAGGACAAGCGCCTAATAGCGAGAGAAGAAGGAACTCCCCCAGGAGATAGACCAATAAAAGACCCAGCCTATACACCGATGATATTTCCAGATGAGGAATTTGAACCTCATGGTTGGGCAGAAATCTTAGCTACCATGGACATAGCAGTCAATGAAGAACAATGGACACCTCATTGTGATGAGGAGGGTTATGATATTTCAGTGTTCATGTGTCTGCCCCTGTTGGAAGAGTGTGATCCTAGTGAGTTCATAGAAGAAGAAGAGAATGACGATGATCTAGAATCCATTGTGATGGATACTTACTTTGATGCAGAGGAACACTATTTAGAAGACATAGGAGTGTTAACCCAAAAAGAAGAAGAACCCCTCACGAGTATTAAAACGATAAATTCAAAGGAAGGAAGTGAAGGAGGTCAAAAGAAAAAGAAAAGAAAAGCAGTGAAACAAGAAGAGGAAGCATCATTGTTTGAAGTACCAGAAAATTTCAAGAAATATGAAGTGGAAGACCGAAAAATTTTGGTACGAATGCCTAAGAGAGAGGCCGTTATAGGAGAAGCATATGACAATAAAGAAAAGACCAAAAAAATTGTAGTGACCATTGAAGGGAACGAAGAACGATGTACGTACATAGGAGATGACCTAAGTGCAAAAGAAGAAGCAGAGCTTGTAGCTCTATAAAGGGAATATAGGGATGTATTCGCATTGCACTATAGAGACTTGAAAGGAGTAGATCCAAAGATTTGCTCTCATACGATTCCGATGACCGCTGATGCCAAGCCCACTAAACAAAAGCCCTACACATATAATGACAATTATGCAGCCAAAATAAAGGAGGAAATTGACAGGCTGATTGAAGCTGGATTCATCTATGAGATTGAGCACACTGAATGGGTGTCCCCCATTGTAGTAGTGCCCAAGAAGAATGGGAAATTGCGAGTGTGCATTAACCTTAAAAAAGTTAATGCCGCTACGATCAGAGATAGTTATCCACTCCCAATCACCGAACATCTATTGGAGCGTGTTGCAGGCAAGGAAGTTTATAGCTTCCTTGATGGATTTTCAGGTTACAACCAAGTAGCCATTGCCCCCGAAGATCAACACAAAACGGCCTTTGCCACAGAATGGGGAATCTTTGCATTTCGTGTGATGCCATTTGGGCTCACCAATGCACCTGCAACATTCCAAAGGCTCATGTGTCATGTCTTCAAAGAGTTCTTACGAAAGAGCTTAGAAGTATATGTGGATGATTTATGTGCGCATTCCCAACAGAGAAGTTACCACATCCCTGAGCTCAGACAGATCTTCAACAAGTGTAGAGGTTATCGAGTTTGTCTGAACCCAGAAAAGTGTGTGTTCATGGTACGACAAGGTAAGATCTTAGGTCACATTGTTTCTAAGAATGGAATTTCAAGAGATGAGGACAAAGTAAGAGCGATAGCAGAGCTGCCAAGACCAAGGAATGTTAAAGAGGTACAAGCCTTTATGGGCCATTGTGGGTATTACCGTAGGTTTATCCACATGTATGCCATCATAGCTAAACCTCTTTACGGGTTGCTAACAAATTTTGAGTGGAACGAGGAATGCGAGAATTCCTTCAACGAACTGAAAAGACGTTTGTGCACAACACATATATTGACTACTCCGGATTGGAGCAAACCCTTTCATGTCCATGTAGATGCCTCCAATCATGCAATAGGATGTGTGCTAGCACAACCCACAGGTGAGGGAAACCTAGATTTGCCGATAGCATATGCTAGTAGGCAATTAAATGTAGCTGAACGAAATTATACCCAACGGAGAGAGAAGGTTTAGGTATGGTATATGCCGTGAAAAAGTTTAGACACTATTTATTGGCCAATAAGTTCAAGTTTTTCACTGATCATCAAGCTTTACTATATTTGGTCAATAAACCTTGCAATACAGGCCGCTTAGTAAGATGGTTCCTCTTACTAATTTAATACGACTTTGAAGTTGTTGTCAGGAAAGGTAGGACCCATCTTAGGGCAGACCATCTTTCTCGCATCACTTCAGGAGAGCCACCGCAAGGAGTGTCTGATGAATTGCCCGATGCTTATCTGTTCAATTTAGAAGTTGTTCCTAAATGGGCAAATAAGTTGGTGCCAGTCCTAACCTTCGGGCCTGCAAATAAAAATGTGAAAACAAGCAAAGAAGAAATTGTAAAATCACAAAAGTATCAAATATTGGCCGGAAGTATGTACAAGCAAGATACCGAGGGCGTATTAGCTTGTTGTGTCGAGGACGATGAACATACTAGTTGGTTGCAACAAGCCCATGAGGGACTGCTAGGAAATCACTACCCTAAACAACGAACATTGCAGAATCTAAAACGTTTAGGAGTGTATTGGCCTAGCATGGACAAAGAAATACAAGAGTGGATCCAGAATTGTGCAGTGTGCCAGAAGAGACCCCCAGTGGAGCATGCCACTCTTTATCACGTGTCATTAATTCCAGATTGGAGCGCTCCACTGGTAGAATTTATGAGATCAGGAACACTAACAAACGAGGCTAGTCTATCAAGAAGAAGAAGCATGGAGCAAGAGGCTCAAGACTATGCATTAGTAGGAGACAACTTATATCGGAGAGGCAAAGATGGATACTTAAGACTATGCGTTCATGAATCAGATTATTTGAAAGTCTTAGAAACTGCACACAGCGGTGTTGCAGGTGGACACTTTGGGCCTGACAGAGTAATTAAGACCATTCTATTCTCAGGACTTTGGTGGCCCACTCTTCATATGGATGCACATACTTATGTGAAGAAATGTGACACATGCCAACGTGCCCAATATCCGATAAGAAAAGATGAGATGCCTTTGAGGCCAATGATGGGAGGGCGCGCATTCTCGAAGTGGGGTATAGACTTTGTTGGTCCTATTAACCCCCCAGCTAAAAGCTCCCATGCGGAATACATTATTGTAGCCACTGATTACCTTACCAAATGGGTAGAAGTAAAAGCCACGACAAAGAATGATGCTCAAACGACGGCTAAGTTCTTATTCGAAAATGTGTTCACTAGATATGGGTTACCAATAGAGTTGGTTAGTGATAGAGGTACGCACTTCTTGAATGAGGTCATTGAAAATCTCCTTCAAGAATTCATGGTGATACACAAGAAGTCTGCCCCTTATCACCCACAAGCCAACGGACAGGCCGAGAGCACGAATAAGATCCTATGTAATGTATTGACAAAACTGGTGAATAATAAACGCTCTGATTGGGACAAACAGCTTCATCATGCTGTTTGGGCATACCGAGTTGCCTACAAAATGGTACTCAATGCTACCCCATTTCAGATGGTCTTTGGATAGAATGCCGTGCTACCATTGGACTTCCTAATCCCAGCCTTGAAAGTAGCACAGGAGCATGAGTGGAATGGACATGAGTTGTCTTCCAGGATCTTTGATCTAGAACGCTTAGGTGAGACGAGGCTACGGGCAGCAGCATGCATTTATGCTGCAAAGAAAAGGCAAAAGGCATACTTTGATGCCCATGTAAAGGATAAAGGATTGAAGGAAGGAGATCTAGTGCTGGTTTATACGCTAAAGCAACATGCCCGCAAATTGGAGAAACGAGGATATGGACCCATGATCATTAATAGACTCTCCACTAGCGGTGCAGTTCAATTGGCCACTTTAGAAGGTGATATCCTACCAAACTATATTAGTGGATGCCGAGTCAAGTTATATCAAGAACCTCTTACAGAGGAAATGCTCATGAGACTCAACACTGCTAAGAAGCGAAAAGAAGAGGAGTTAAGGGTTAGAGAAGAAGCACAAGCAGAGGCGAGAGAGCGCATCAGAAGAAATAAGCTACGGCGGCTAGGCCTAGATGTCAACACAAAAGCTCCAAAATATCACATGGACATGTGCCAAAAATCGGGCATAACTACTTCTCAAATAATGGATCGCCGGCCCTTTGTGACTATAGAGGTAGGACAAGGAAAGAGTGTAAGGACTGTGAGAGCATTGGTTGACTCAGGAGCAGCAACTAGTGCAGTTCGACTTTCATACTGCCAAGACCTGCAATTGGACATCAAGCCCATAGAAGCCTATCTCATAGGATTAGGAGGCGTGGAAACACCCTGTTTGGGCGAGGTGGAACTTCCCATCTACCTTCAAGATGTTCCAATAAAAGTCAAAATGCTAGTGTGTCATGATGAGGACCTCACAGAACCACTTGTCTTGGGTCAAGATTGGATTTACGACCATGCTGTCAACTTGAACCTAAGAAGTCAACTTCTTCATGTTTGGGCACATGAACAATGCATTACATTAGAATTGGAGAATTGCATGGCCACTGACCCAGACACCACACGCTCTCTTCTTTCCTCTAACGCTAATCTTCTCGAACAAGATGTTGTAGATGTCAAAAGCTCTATGCTCCAGACAGATGCAATCACGGAAGGACAATCACAAAGGCAAGATGAACCTTCTTCTTGTTTTTCCAAGAGTAAAGCATCCACGGTAGTTCAACCTCAGAAGCAAGCAAAACAGTGCAAGACAGCCAGTCTATCAAATAGACAAAGAGCCTTCAAAAGGAAAGAAGTGTTGGGCATGACACAGATCTGGGTAAAGAAAGGAGTACCACCATCGATGTTACCTCAAAGACTCCCACCCAACCAGACCGACCATGACAACAGAAGGACCAAGCACCTACGACTGGGTCAAGCACGAAGAATCCATCAAATTTGGGTACCGAAGCTATCAATGAAGGCCGACCACAATCAGGTACAAATTTGGGTGCCTAAAAAATTAGCTACGGCTCAACAAGGGCGATCACAGATGTGGGTACCCAAGAAGCTCTTACATACACAACGGCCTATGCTCCCCACCATGCAAAAGGTCTCAACAAAGAAGCCAAAGAAAGCAAAGGGTAAGAACAAAACACAAAGAACAAACGACGATGAACTTAACCCTTCTGCAAAAGTAAGCCAGCAATCATCAAGGATATGGGTTTGGAAGCCAAAAGCACCAACAACAACCACAGAACCAAAAGGCCAACCACACGGGATACCAAAGTTTGGACAGCATCCAAAGAAGAACTGGCCTGAGGTGATCTCTACGGGGCCAAATACTATTAGGAAATGGGTTCCCATTAGGAGGATTACATCATTTCGAGATCCAATCGGCACCTCCAAACAAAGAATGCATCAACTATGCGAGTAACATCAAAAGCCTCGATGTGCAGCAACCATGTGCCTTTGGCATAACCTTGTCTTTTGCACCATTCAGGTCATGCATCTCCAAAGTATGCATCAATATAGGGCCACCTTACATGGCCGTGCATAGACACAATTGAAAAATCCCAGGCACATGAGACACAAATTTTCACATGTAAAATATTTTATTGATACCAACCTCTTTCTTCTTGTTTCATACCATTGGGTGCAAAAAAAAAAAAAAAAAAAGAAGCTTGAAAATGCTCATCAGCGAACTTCCAGCAAGAACATCCCTCAACAAAAAGGACAAGCCGATGGTCAAACACCGAGTGGAACCACAACACAAAGAGATGAAGATCAACGGACCCTTCACCATGGTAAGACGTGTATGTTTCAACAACACTATAGCCAGGATATATTAGGAAACCTCTTCGTCAGCATACCCTTGAGCACTTAGCTCAAGACCCAATCTCTTGCACCATACTTCTTGCCATGCATTTTCCAAGTACGCATATGTAGGGCCACATTACAAGGCCATGCACAAGGCACATATTTTGTTCAACCCATGCACTTATGCACTTACCCACCATTCATTATGGGTTACAAGTACTTGGCATGAAAATTATGAAAAGCCATCTTTGGAAGAACCAGACGACATCAAGATGACAACAACAAGAGCAAGGAAGCCATCCACCACCGAGAGTTGCTCACAATCAACATTGACCACCTCCTTTGAGCAGCTAGCAGTTTTGGAAAACTTACAAATGCACCACCTAAATGGAAAACAAGGGAGAAGTACGTACAAAGGGACTACAAACTGCAAGAGATAGCAGTGGCAAAGTGAAGAACCAGACAAATGACCAGGATACATTAGGAAGAGGGATCGCCCCTGTTGAACGTAACGGACACTACCTCTCAATGTACTACATGGAACAACCACGACAACAAGGGTCTATCAGGGACGACAGACTCAAGAGGGGGGGGAGTGTTGAAGCTCAAGGTCAAGGACAAAGCATGGAAGCGCATCAAGGAAGTGGACACACAAGAAGAAGGAGCAAGTAGGGAGCTCCAAGAAGCACCTGTCAAATTTTCAGAAGAAATCCCTACAAAAATAGTGATTTTTATCACTAAAAACCATTGTAAATACCATTTTCCATTTTTGTAACTCCATTTTGTTCAAGCCGAGGAGTCCTCGAGCTTGAGGAGTATTAGATCTACCATCCTACCAATTTTCATAATTTTTAGACTCCGTTTGAGCCCCCAAATAAGCCCTGGAACCTATTTTTTAACTAGGCCGGACACTAGGTCTGGACAGGGCCAAAACCACTCAAAAACTATAAAAAGGGCTGGAGAGCTCATTTTTGAAGTTAGTTTTTGTTGTAGATTTCAGCTTTGTAAGAGAGCTCTTGTATAATCGAAGATCTTCCATTGTTCCACTCCTTGCTCTTACTTTGTGCGCGTGTGTGTGTATGTCTGTGCATGCTTGTGTGCTTTCACTCACGCACTTGTGCCATCACTTGCTCACGGTCTTCATACCGGTCCTCACGTCTCCACGGATTGACATTTATGAGGTGTATCTCCTCACGTTGGTACTCACCATTGTGCTAGAGTGACAGAAGGCCAGCAACCCGGTTGGAATATCCTCTGGTGGACAGAGTAGCATCAAAATTCCTGAGGATGATACAACTATGAAGGATAGGTCAAGGGACGCAGAGGTCTTAAGGAGAGATCGTCCACTGCGAGACATGACAAATCTGGAGTGGTGCCTTCAGTATGTTGAAGAAAAGAATGCAGTCCTTCTTGTGTTCGCAGGGGCATATAGGAGAGGAAAGATCACGACAACACAGGGTTTTTCAGTATGGCCTTGTGTACAAACTGGATTATGAAGATGAGGATTCTGAATGGGCTTGCTGAGATATGCAGGGACTCAGTGAATCTTATCAAGGACTTGATGCCATGGATCCAGGGAAACATCATGCCAACACAACAGAAGATGACAACCCCTGTAAAGGCAAGGGGTAAGCAAAGCGTGCAGAAAAAGTTGGAGAAGAAAAAGAAGAGAATTGCAGAAGAGGAGTCTTTTGACTCAAGCTCTAGCTCTGAGGATATAATAGTTGCACCTGGTGGAGAGCTTGCCTCGGGTGTTCTTGGTATTGAGCAGAACAAGATGAGGGAGGACATAGCTAGAAGAAAAGTTGTGAAGAAGGGGCAGTTGTTCCACCTGCCAATCAATATCATCCATAGGCCACCAATAGATCCAGTCACAGGGAGGAGGCCCCTTGAGATCACGGAGCCACACAATTTGCATGTGCAGAATCTTAAGAAGAAAATGAAAATAAATCCTCGTGCTACTGTTGTGCCATTCCTTGTCATGGTGGATCCGAATGAGTGCAGCTCTGTGGAGGAGTTCAATGAGGGTTTGTTTGAGGATTATACTTATTATGTGATTGGAGGTTCACACTCTACAGAGGCCCGTAGACAGCTAGTGAAGGAGCACCCTACCACATTCTTCTTTAGGTATGCAGAGTGCAAGATATATGCTGGTCTTACAACTGAGGAAGCCAAGCTTCTTGCTTGGGATCACAACAATGACAATGACTACAGGCAAAAAATGTCCTCCATAGAGAGAATTCGGTTCTTCCACCATGAATATGAAGATTGTCTCGTGAAGGAAGCTGGAAGAATACATCCCAATCTACGAAAGCAATGCCTTATTGAGGTTGGAATTGCACTGGATGAGAATAGAAATTCTGATGCTTTGAGGAAATATGATCCATGGTTTCAACTGGCATTCAGATCAGGTGAGATCTGGGATCTGCAAGATAAAATTTTCACAATGTGGGAGAACAAGGAAGTCAAGGGCCAGAAGCAACGGAAGTCGAGGCCAGACCCACAAGTTGATCTGAAGGGAAAGGGAAGGAAAGTTGACCTCTCAATTGAAGAGGCTCCTGAGGACATGAAGCTGACACCATGGAGGGCCCTTCAAGGAATCAAGGATGATACATTGATTATATCAACTTTGTCAAGGGTAATCTCCAAGGAGTTAAGCCTGGAGGAGATGGTGACTAAGCTCAATAAGTATGTATGTTATTCTCAGATCCTTTTTCCCTCCTCCCATGTTTCTGGTCTAACCTAGTCTCTTTTTGATTTTTGTGACTGTAGTCATAAAGTATACATGAAGATTCAGGAGGTGATGATGAAGAGGCTAGGTTGCTTTTCTTGGACAGAGGTCCAAGCAGACTATCCAACCACATCATCCTACAAAGCTTTATTAGAATATTTTATCCTGTTTCGTGATTAGGTAGGTTCTCTTTCTGAGGTTATGCCTGGTTTGCCATTAGGTTAGATGCCTTGATTCACCTAACCAATTTGATGCCAGGCTTTTAGTAGGAATTCGATGCCTGGCATCGACTTACTGTTAAATTCGATGCCTAGCATTGACTTGCTGCCAAAAGTCGATGCCTGGCATCGATCTCCTAGCATAAGTCGATGCCTGGCATCGACCTCGTGGCATAAGTCGATGCCAGGCATCGACTTATGTCCTAAAGTCGATGCCAGGCATTGACTTTCAGTAGAAAGTCGATGCCTGGCATCTACCCACACACAAAATCGATGCCATGCATCGATTCCTTATGTTTTGTTTGCTGTATTGAAGAGCTCATTTAATTGTCTTTCCACTTTTTTCTACAGAAACCAAAGAAAAGTAAGTCTGCAGAGCTACTAGATGATTGCCCCCCTGCATTCCTGGCTCACATTCAAAGAGCAAGGCATGAGAAATCTAGACTGAAAGCCAAGGAGATGGATTTTGATGATGAACCTGATCTGAAATGTTTCTCCAATCCCCTAGACCCCCTTAGGCCTGTATATTACCATGTATTCTGTAGTGATGTAAATAACATTTGTTTTGTTGTGCCTAGAAAGCATTTCTCCCTTCTCATAGCAGACATACCCTATGGATTTAGGATGTTGGGATCAGTTAATGATGATGAACCCTTCAAACACCCTCAGATTCGGAAGATGGTCACTGATTTTGCAGAGTTGACTATGTCTCCTCTTTGGAGGATAGTAATTTTCCATAGCAGAGACCAGTCTTTCTCTGTTTCAACTGCTCTGAAGGCAAGATGTCATGCTGTGGAGTGCCTCACGTGGTAAGTAATCTTCTTTCTATCTCCATGGCTTTAATGATGCTCTCTGTGACTCATAATTCTTGTTGGCAGGGTGAAGACAAACGTCAATCACACTCCTTTGCATAGGTTTGTGAGCTCCACTGAATGCATTACAATTGGCTATTATGATGAAGTAAGCAAAAGGAGAGTCACGGAGCATTGCAATGAGAATGGGATCTCAAATGTGCTCATGTTCCCAACCGTTACCAAGAAACTTCTTCATGTAGCTGGGGACATGACATTGGTTAACCCCTATCAGAAGCCACAAAAGCTCATAATGAGATTGCTTCAACTATTCTCCAATGACGATGACTGGGTCCTAGACCTTTTTTCGGGCACAGGAAAGTTCAATTTTAACAATTTTCATTAGTCATCATGTTGATTGAGGCCTCTAAGTGGTTTTTTGCTGTTTCAAGAACGACTCTGGCTTGCTCCTTAAAGATGTTCAAGCACTGCATAGCTGTGGAGAAGGATGATGCTCAAGTGAGCTTCATTAGAATGAGAATCAATAGGCTGAATGAATGCCCAGATGAAGACCAAGAGGTTGGAAGGAAGCACATTGCAGACACGGAGAGATTCCAACCGGCTTCAAGGGAGCCTGTTCCCCCACTTGCAGATGAACCGGGGGACATGGCTGACCTTGAAGAGCCAATCTTGGAGCAAGAGAGGCAGGATATGTGTTCTAATGTTCCAGAGGATCCCATTATGCTTGAGCCTGAGGAAAGCTATGATCAGCTTCTATTGTAGATTCATATTACTCTTGTATTAAAACACATGAAATGTAAAACATCATTTTAATAGAAATATAATGTCGAGTTCTGCTTCCACTTTGTGTTCAGCTTGATTTATCTTGAGCATTTCTCTGATCATGTGTGAATGTTTCTTAGTATAATTTTGTTGATTATAATCTTCTCTTGGGAATGCTTTTGTGAAATGTATTTCATATTCTGTGAATATGGCCCAGCATTCAATGAGGATCTTAACTATACAAAGGGGATGATCTTAATTGCCTTGTTAAAATGTTCCGATTTTTGCAACACATGTACTCTGATTTTCGAGTAGCTTTTAATCAGCTATAATCTGTGCTTGTTGAGGTTATAGATATAATGAAGGAGCTTCCCGAACTCTTACTTGTACCTTCAACTCTAATCTCTTGTCAAAGATCATGATGTGGGATTCTTGATCATGCTGAGCAACTAGTTTTCATGGCAACAAGTATTTTATTATATCTATTTTGACTACTTGGGATATGAGATCAAGCTTCTAGTGACAATATTTACAAGCAAGAACAAGTGATGCTTTCTAGATATTGTAAAATGCCCACTTTATTGCTTGATATCATGGTCTTTAGGTAAAAAGGAATAGAGAACATGTCTTTGTTCTCCTTTGTTGTGACTCAGTGTTGATTTTCTCTTGGATCAGTAAGAAGCGATCGAATGTAGCATTATCTTCTACTGAAGTTGAGTACAAAGAAACATGTGTTGCAACATGCAAAGAAATATGGTTGACAATGATCCTATGGAACATAGGAATACAAGGACAAGAGGCTATCGGGCTGGTGTGACAACCAAAGTTGCATGGTTTTTGCCAAGAATCCTATTTTCCATGCACATACTAAGCACATAGAATTTCAATATCACTATGTGTGTGAGTTGATCAAGGATGGGGTCATGGAGATAAGCTATTGTCCAACTCAAGAGAATGGAGCACACATCTTCACCAAGGACCTTGGGAGGGTGCAACTTCGTTGACACTTTTCAAAGTTTGGGATTGGACCAAGGAGGTAGTTCACTACAGGATGGACATTGAGGGTGGATGGTAGATATACACAACCCTCAAGTGACCACAAATGATCCATGGTGCTCCAATTTGTAAGGCCCCCATTATGAGGAGAAGCCATTGTGAGTGCTTGGTTATTTATGGTGCCCTGACTTCCAAGTTAAATGAGGTCTATGTGTGATCATTGATGGTAATACATGACCTTTATGAGCCTATCCATTAGGTTAGGTATGTCATTGGGTTGTAATTCAAGGTGTTAATAAAGGCCTTGTGGTGTCATGTGGTTTCCCCATAGAACCTTAATGGGGGGAGTGCAAAGGGGTTCTTGCCCCCTTTTGTAGGGTCAAAGAGGGATATCCCCCCTTACCTGTAGGGCCACGATTGTAGGACTTTTGGTCATGGATATATTGTCAGATTGTATATTTTTCCAACTATTTTGTCTCTTGTGTACCTAAGCAAGAACTTAGGGACTTGTGACTATAGTGCTTTCCAATGTTTCATTCAATAAAATGGAATTCATTAATTCTTTATTGCGCATATGCAGGTTATCAGCCTCATCCATATACACTTTTATTTGACTTTCTAGGAGCTTGCTATGGTTGAGCATCTTCATTTTCTCAGCTTCATACATTGCATGCTACTTTTTCAATTTCGCCACTTCATCTTGGAGTATTGTTACATATGTTGTTAATTCCTTATATTACCTTTTAGCAAGGCATTCTCTTCTTATATACGACGATACTCTTCTGTCTTTTCTACCAATGCTGTTGTCTTTTGAACGAGTTCTTTTTGCATTGCTATATTGTTGGCAGAAAGTTCTTCACTTAGGTTTTGAAACCGGTTTCTCGCCTCACATAGTTCTATTTTTTCCTTTTTGTTGTCCATCAAAATTCTTTGTGCTGTCATGGCAGTGTCTATCATGGTTTTGACTACAAGTTTTAGTTGATTGACGTTGACATTTAGCCACGTTCTTGAGATAACTGGCTCTTCACCTATTTGTACATCTTTACCTTGTGCCACATGTAATGTTGATGCGTTTGCCTTATGTGGAGTTGAATCTGTGGTTCACCTTCCTCAATGGGGTTTCTGGAGTCTTCTATTGCTGGTTCTTTGGAAGGCTGCTTATGAGAGTCATTTACCACATCCAACAGTGAGGGCTCAGCCACAACCTAGATAGGTAGCACAAGTTCTTCTTTATCTTGCCTTTCTGTGGTGTCTTCTTCCATCTTTGGATGTCTAAGTTTTCTTTGTTTGGGGGGTGAAGCTTCCTTGAGGGATATTTTTGTTTGCTCGTTTAGTTGTATTATATGTTCTTCCCTTGCCGATGCTACCTTCGAAGGTTTAGACTGTTCTCTTTGTTCCTTTTCCTTTTCAGCTGATTGTTAGACTTGGTTAAGTTCCTCCTAGTTTTCTCCTAAGTGTTCATCAATTTGTATATCTTTATCAAGCGTATCATGATCATGTGATGACTCACTCTCCGAGCTTGAATCATTAAGGTCTAATTCTTTATATCTATCTTGGTGAGATGCAATTCCTTTTCCTTGTGTTGATCTTTGTGTTCCCTCTTGATGGTATTGGTGGTCTTCAACTGTAAGATTGAAACTTGAATTGTCCTCTCATGTGGACATGCATGGCTTCTAATGCCATAGAGAGGTCTCCTTTGGTGATAGCAGGAGTTGCAGCGATTGGTACCTTAGGAAGCTCATATGTTTATTTGGATTGTGGTTTCTGAGATGCCTCAGCCACACAAGCTCATTTTGCACCCCTCATGTTCGGTTTGGAGCTTGTACCAACTTCCTCTACTAGGGTTATGCCCTTTCTCTTCTTTGGTACAGTAGCTGCTTTTAGATACATGACCATTTTGTTGAAAATCAAGTCTCAATCATGCAAAAAGGCTCAACCATGAATTTTGCAAGTGGAACAATAAAAAAGGAGGACCCAAAGTCGTGGAATAAAGTTAGAAGCTCCACCAAACTCAATCAAATTCAAATATCATCAAATCAGCCACCAAAAAGTGCACCTACACTAATTGGTGTGTGGTTAGCTGGATTATAGGAAAAGTAGAACTCTATATAAGCATCATCGCACCTTTGTTTCTTGAGTTGTATGCATTCCACAAGTTTCCCACTTAGTTTAGTGAAGTCATAAACTCCAACAATCAGCCCCCTTGCTTGCTTACCTCATTCTCTCATGATTTTGCTCTGCTCTATCTAGAGGTGTAGTTAGGCTTTTCCAAATCTGATTGTACCAGATTGTAGAGAATTGTTTGCTCTCTTGTTTACTCATTTTCATTGATTTCAAGCTTCATTTTGTCTCTCATATTGTGCCCTGAACTTTGCCAAAGTTTCAAGTTATTTTACTAAGTGAGTTGTGAGAAATTGCCAACTTTGTGAAGGTATATCTCTGCACATAGGTAGAGAGTGTTGCAAACAGGTAGCCTATTTTGCAGAGAGTGATTCTCCCAGCTGGAATATCCATTTGGGATGATTTAAAGCTTTTTGGGTAGCTCTTATAGTATACTACAAGTCTGCAAAATTTCATTTTAAGTCTCTATAGTGGTATAGAGAAACGTTTAGAACAGTGAGCATATATCATTGCTTGTGGACCTAGTGGAGGGCAGCCATCTTCCATTTTTGCATTGGGGTGTTAGAATCATCCCCTGTCAGTGGTATCAGAGCCATTTTGGAGGCTTGGAGACAATAGTGGCATCATATTGAAGACTTGAAGGGACCAAGACAACTCATGGAAGCACAAGGAGGACTCATCAAAGCAAGAAGACATCAAAAGGGGGCTACGTCAATCGAGATCTCAACAAGTCGAAGGTTAGCAAGGGAGAAGCTATCAAAAGGTAATATCCACACCTTCTAAAGCATATAAAAACTTGAGGAGAAGCTAGAGGAGCATCTTAGAGCTCAGTATGGCTGAGTATAATGCACAAATAGAGAAGTTAGAGAAAGGCAATGATCAACCATGGAAATTTAGAGTTAGCAACTACATTATGGGCAAAGGATTGTGGGGATTAGTGAGCGACACGGAGCCAATGCCTCATGTACATGATCCACCACTTCAAGGGAGGGTCAAGGCACTTAATGAATGGATAGAAAGGGATGGGAGAGTCATATTCATTGTATCTCAACACATAAGCAATAGCACGATAGGGCATATACAAGACTTGGACACATCCAAGAAGGTTTGGGAGACCTTGCAGAGATTGTACTCTTCATCAACCAAGGCAAATAAGATTCAGCTCAAGAATGAGCTGAATAATATTAAGAAATCACCAAGTACTAACATAAATGAGTACATTTTGAAGGTTAAGGAGCTTGCAGATGCTTCAGGCTCAATTGGGAGCCCAATCGAAGATGATGATCTTGTTGCACACACTCTCAATGGCTTGAGAGAGGATGAAAAGTGGAAAGCATTCACCACATCAGTTTATGTGAGGGATTCCCTACCAAAATTGGATCAATTAGTCACATTGATGGTGACCGAGAAGATGAACCAAGGAGGTTCACAATCAAAGGGCAGCCAAGCCCAAGTTTTCTATGTAGGTAGAGGCAAAGGCAAAAGAGGTGGACAAAACTCCCAAGGTAGAGGGAGACCAAGGTCAAGCTCAAGCCCCAGAAACCAAGAAGGCTCCAACCAACGCTATGGATCAAGAGGACGAGGAGGGAGTAGAGGAAGAGGAAGGAGTAGAGGAAGAGGAGGAAGATCACATGGAAGAGAAGCATCCAATGGAGAATGCTACAATTGTGGAAAACCGGGCCATTATGCAAGAGATTGTTGGTCCAAAGGAGGAGGCAATCAAGGATACAAAAGGAACCAAGGTAATTATGCTAGTATTTCAACAAATTCAAAAAATGAGAACTTGCTTATGATGTATGGTTCAAGTGAAAGAGTCCATTCAGATTTTACATGGTACATTGATAGTGGTTGTAACAACCATATGAGTTGCAATAAAGATGTTTTCTTTAATTTACATTCACCCATCACTCAAGGACATGTAGAGATAGGGGATGACACTGAGCACAAGATTACACATGTGGGAGATGTTTCATTGAATGGATCTCAAAGCTCCAAGGTGTTGAAGGATGTGTTGCATGTGCCAACCATCACAAAGAACTTGGTTTTGGTAGGTCAAATGGTTGAAAGAGGTTATGAGGTGAGGTTCAATGAGAAATGATGTTTTGTTGAAGACCCCATGCAGGACTACAAGCTCATAGCAAAAGGAAAGAAGCAAGGAAGACTCTTCACCATGGAGGTAAAGCCATCAACCTATCACAATGTCTACTTGTCAATTGGAAATAAACAGATTGCAGAAATCAACTTATGACATAAAAGAATTGGGCACATAAACTTACAAAGGATGAAGGACATGCAAAGGAAGGGCTTGGTGAGTGGTCTACCTGATCTTACATCTCAGAATATGCAACATTTGTGCCATGCTTGTCAATTAGGAAAACAAAGCAGATTGCCATTCAAGAAGGGAGCACATGTGAGCAATGAAGTGTTGAATCTGATACACACAGATGTATGGGGACCTACAAGGGGGCCATCCATTGGAGGTAATAGATATTTTGTCACATTTATAGATTATCATTCAAGGTTTGTTTGGATGTATTGCATGAAGTCAAAATCAGAGGTGTTTTACCACTTCAAGAGGTTCAAAAACCTAGTGGAGAAGGAAACATGGAAGTATATAAAGACTCTCAGATCGGATGGAGGGGGAGAATATTTTTCAAATGAATTTTCAGATTTTCTACATGACCATGGCATCAAAAGGCAATTCACTTGCAGGTATACAACTCAACAAAATGGGGTGGCAGAAAGGAAGAATAGATACATAGCAAAAGTGGCTAGATCTTTGTTAAATGAAATGAATGTTCCTAACTCTTATTGGGCTGATGCAAAAAATACAGCCATATACATTATGAATAGATGTCCAACCTCAAGAGTACATGGAGTTACACCTTATGAAGCTTGGTGTGGTAAGAAACCCAATCTTTCACATCTCAAGGTATTTGGTTGTGTGTGTTATGTTCACATACCTCAAGAGTTGAGACACAAGTTAGACCCGAAGGCAGATAGGTGTATATTTCTTGGATATTCTTCAGAGCAAAAGGGTTTTAGATGCTATAACCCTTGCACCAAAGAGCGTAAGGTATCTAGGGATGTAATATTTGATGAGTTGGTGCCTTGGTATGGTAGCAAAGATGTGTTACAGGTTGACGATGCATATGAAGCCGAGAAGAAGTTCAAAGAGCAACAACAAAGCATGGAGATAAGTGGTCCAACCACTTCAAGCACACCATCAGAGGAGAGTACTACATCAGCTTGGCATGGAAGGACAAGGAATGAAGCTCATTCAAGTGAAGGAAGTAGAAAAGGAAAGGAAAAGGCAAATGACGAAGACCATGAATGGGTAGACATGGAATCTACAAGTGATGAAGATATGGAAAAATTAGAAACTCCAGGATTTAAAGCATCTAAACCAAGGAGGAGGAGATTCCTACCACCTAATGGTGAGGTAAGGTCATCCAATAGGGTTAAATACCTTGGTCAAAGGTTAAATTATGATTCATTCATTGCAAGACACTATGCCTACATGAGTCAAGTTATAGCTTGTGAAGAACCTAACTTTTTTGAAGAAGCAAATAAGCATAGGGGATGGATTGAAGCCATGAAGGAGGAAGTCAAAGCACTTGAAGAAAATGATACTTGGTCATTGGTGCCAAGAACAAAGGACACGAAAGTCATTGGCAACAAATAGGTGTACAAGGTAAAGAGGCATGTAGATGGGAGCATCTCTAGGTATAAAGCAAGGCTGGTTGCCAAAGGTTTTGCTCAAACCTACGGCATAACTCTTTGTGAAGAAGGAAGGTAGCGAAATTGTTTTCATTTGTATATATGTTGATGATTTGATCATTACAGGGGATGATGAAGCAAACATCAAGGACATAAAGAGGAAGCCTGGATGTGAGTTTAAAATCTCAGATTAGGGATTTTAAGGTACTTGCTTGGGATTGAAGTACTATATAAAGAGGAAGGTATATACTTGATGCAAATGAAATACATTATTGATCTTTTGAAGAAGTTTGGCTTGTGTGATTGCAAGCCCATTTCAAACCCATTGGAAGTAAATGTTAAACCAAGTGCTCATGAAGGTGAAGAAGTGAAGGATGTGACCATGTATAGGTCAATAATTGGTTCTCTCTTGTATGCTACTATGACAAGACTTGATATTGCACATGTAGTTGGAGTGTTATCTCAATTTTTGCAAGCACTAAGAGTGCCTCATCTTGTTGGAGCCAAAAGGGTACTAGGTACCTCAAAGGATCGGTGAATGAAGGTCTATATTATCCATTTGAATGATATATTAAATGTACAAGCTTATTGTGATGCTGATTGGGCAGGTTCTAAAGATGATAGGAGGAGCACTAGTGGATATGTTATCATGCTAAGGAAGAAGACCATCTCATGGATGTCAAAGAAACAACCAACGACCATCTCATGGCTCTTTCATCGATCAAAGCTGAGTATAGAGGCTTAGCACAAGTCTCATGTGAGCTTATGTGGCTCAAGAAGTTGTTTGTTGATCTTGATTTGCAGGTTAAGCAAGTACCTATTTTTTGTGACAACATAAGTAGCATATGCTTGGCTCAAAATCCGATGTTCCATGCAAGGTCGAAGCATATAGAAGTGCATTACCACATTATTCGAGAGAAGATCATGTCAAAGGATGTCAAGGTGGAGCATGTCAATACAAAGGACCAATATGCAGATATATTTACCAAAGCATTGGATGGAGTAAAGCTACAACACTTCAAGGCATGCATTCGAATGAAGGACCTAGGCATTGAGACTTGAGGGGGAGTGTTGAAAATCAAGTCTCAATCATGCAAAAAGGCTCAACCACAAATTTTGAAAGTGGACCAATAAAAAATGACAACCCAAAGTCGTGGAATAAAGTTAGAAGCTCCACCAAACTCAATCAAATTCAAATCTCATCAAATCAGCCACCAAAAAGTGCACCTACACTAATTGGTGGTCGGTTAGCTAGATTGTAGGAAAAGTAGAACTCTATATAAGCATCATTCCGCCTTTGTTTCTTGAGTTGTATGCATTCCACAAGTTTCCCAATTAGTTTAGTGAAGTCATAAACTCCAGCAAGCAGCCCCCTTGCTTGCTTACCTCATTTTCTCATGATTTTTCTCTGCTCTATCTAGAGGTGTAGTTAGGCTTTTCCAAATCTGATTGTACCAGATTGCAGAGCATTGTTTGATCTTTCATTGTACTCATTTTCATTGATTTCAAGCATCATTTGGTCTCTCATATTGTGCCATGAACTTTTCCAAAGTTTCAAGTTATTTGGCTAAGTGAGTTGTGAGAAATTGCCAACTTTGTGAAGGTATATCTCTGCACATAGGCAGAGAGTGTTGCAAACAAGTAGCCTGTTTTGCAAAGGGTGGTTCTCCTAGCTGGAATATCCATTTGGGATGATTTAAAGCTTGTTGGGTAGATCTTATAATCTACTACAAGTTTGAAAAATTTCATTTTAAGTCTCTGTACTGGTGTAGAGAAAAGTTCAGAACAGTGAGCATATATCACTGCTTGTGGACCTAGTGGAGGGTAGCCATCTTCCATTTTTGCATTGGGGTGTTAGAATCATCCCCCATCACATTTCAGCCATCGAGATTGTTGGTGCAGACCAATCACCAATTGAAGATTTGAAGGACAAAGGATGGAGATGAGATCAAGTTTTGAAGCAAAGAAGATGGATACATTCACATAGTGAAAGACATGTACACATATGTACATTAGTTAAGACATAGGTTACTTACACTTATGCTTTGATATAAGTCTGTATATAATTGCCTATAAATACTTTTGAAAATGTCGGGGCAAGTAGAGAAGACAAGGAGAGACAATAGGAGATCATGAAATTAGTATTGAGAAGTAGAAAATGTCACTAGACATGTGTGAAGTGAGTTGAACTCTCCATCCTCACTCAGTTGTAAATTTTTGAGAAATAGAAGTTACAACATTATCATGAGGTGAGTAATGGGTTAGTGGGTCAGTGAGTGCTCGATGACTGTGTGTGTAGTTAATGAATGGATAGTCCTAGGAGCTCGATGGAAAGATGCAGTGTATGAGTGATGTAGTTAGCAACTGGAGATGAATTTACAAATGGGGGTCGGGGGGTTTATTACAAGTCTTAGGTTGCCAAACACAATGGATGGCTTTCGGTTTTGGTTTTGTGGAGACTCTGGAGGGTTTTATGAGTAATTCTGCTTGGGGATGATGCGTTTTTGGGACCCATTTACAAGTGAGTCTGTGCGTGCTTCTGGGCGACTGTGTGTTCGTGGGTATTAAACAAGAGTGGGTAGCGACTCCTTGAGTGAGTGAACCCTGTCGTGTATGATGTGATTCGTGCAGGACTAGTTGAGCCCGCAAGTAAGCCTTAGGCCCCAAATTTGTCTTGATTGTGGGCCAGCCTTCATCGACTTCTTGGGTACCCAGATAGATTTTACTCTCTCAAAAGAAGTTTTGGACGTCTTCTTATTAGTATCATGTCATTGGTTACTAATAGGAAGTTGAGATATGTGTTGTGACTTGACTGCAATAGGTCGCTCGCCTTTCCGCACCCACAATTGCTTCAATGACTGAGTCATTCTACTTCACTCATTCTTTTGGCCTCCAGCATAGGTAGTCTTCCGTAATTGATTTGCCTTTGATTGTCGCCTCCCTCTGGCCTTTGGAAAAGAAGGGAGTTCCGTCGAGGTCTTGACTTCTTTATTGAGATCTCCATTCCTCTGCATCACATAGCTTTGGACAAGAACATCATGGTCAACTTCATGTGTACCCCTGGAAGGACCAGGAGTCTGTGCCTTTTCTAGTTCCTTGAGTGCTCCCTTATCTAACTCAACTGTAATTCCACTCTGATTCACCCATACCTGAAGAAGTCCACTTCTTAGGTTTAAGTTGACTGCATGGTCATAGATCCAGTCTTGACCCAAGACCATTGGCTCAGTGAGATCCTCATCTTGACACACTAGTACCTTAACTGTCATTGGAACATCTTGAATGGAGAGGGTAAGTTCCACCTCGCCCATGCAAGGGGTTTCCACACCTCCCAATCCTATGAGATAAACTTATATAGGATTGACTTTTAATTTCAATTCTCGACAGTAAGAAAGTCTCACCGCACTAGTGGCTGCACCTGAGTCAATTAATGCCCGCACAATTTGTGCACGATCTTCTTGTCCAATCTCTAAAGTCACGAAAGGACGTCGATCTATTATCCTTTGGGTACTTGTTCCTGAGACTTCACACATTGCCACATGATATCCTGGATCCTCATAGGCACCTGTCCTAGGTTGATCCCTACCTTGCCGTCTCAACTTCATCCTTCTGATGCGTTCTAAAGCTTCTGCTTGAGCTTCTTCTCGAACTCGTTGTTCTTCTTCTTTGCGTTTCTTAGCAGTCTTGAGTCGACTGAGCATTTCTTCTGTGAGAGGTTCCTGATATAGCTTGACTCTGCACCCGCTGATGTAGCTTGGAAGAATATCACCTTCTAAGGTGGCTAGTTGTACTGCTCCACTCGTTGAGATCCTATTTATGATCATAGGTCTGTAGCCATGTGTTTCTAGCTTTCTCGCATGTTGCTTCAAAGTGTAGACTAAAACTAGGTCTCCAGCCTTTAATCCTTTATCCTTAACATGGGCATCAAAATACGCCTTCTATCGTTTCTTAGCTGCATATATTCCTGCTGCAGCTCTTAGTCTGGTTTCACCTAATCGTTCAAGGTCAAAAAGTCTCGAAGAGAGTTCATGACCCGTCCACTCATGCTCCTGTGCTACTCTCAATGTGGGAATCAAGAAGTCCACTGCGTTTTGGCCAAATACCATCTGAAAGGGTGTGGCTTGGAGTACCGTTTTGTAGGCGACTCGGTATGCCCAAACAGCGTGGTGTAGCTGTTTGTCCCAATCAGAGCGTTTATTATTCACCAATTTGGTAAGCACATTGCATAGAATCTTGTTTGTGCTTTCGGCCTGGCCATTGGCTTGTGGGTGATAGGGGGCAGACTTCTTGTGCACTACCAAGAACTCTTGGAGAAGATTTTCGATAACTTCATTCAAGAAGTGAGTGCCTCTATCACTTACCAGCTCTATGGGTAGCCCGTATCTAGTGAACACATTCTCAAATAGGAACTTAGCAGTTGTCTGAGCATCATTCTTTGTCGTAGCTTTCACTTCTACCCACTTGGTTAAATAATCTGTGGCAACAATGATGTATTCAGCATGTGAACCCTTGGTGGGGGGTTAATAGGACCTACAAAGTCTATCCCCCACTTAGAGAATGCACGTCCACCCATCATGGGTTTCAGTGGCATCTCATCCTTGCGTATAGGGTATTGAGTTCTCTGACAAACATCACACCGTTTCACATAGGTATGGGCATCCATGTGAAGGGTCGGCCACCAGAAGCCCGCAAATAGTATTGCCTTGATCACCCGTTCTGGTCCAAAGTGTCCTCCTGCTACACCTTGGTGAGCAGTTTCCAAGATCTTGAGATATTCACTCTCATGGACACATAGTCTGAGGTAACCATCTTTACCACGTTTGTACAAATTATCACCAATGAGTGAGTAATCTAGGGCTTCCTGTTCTAGACTTCTTCGTCTGGCCAGTGTCATTTCTTGAGGGAATGTTTTCGTCCTCAAGAAGGATACTAGTGGTTCACTCCAATCTGGCACTATGGACACTTGATAAAGAGTGGCATGCTCCACAGGTGGTTTAGTGCTGCAGATTGGGCATTCCTTGCACAACTTTTGGACATCTGCTTCCATAGTTGGCCAATGCACTCCGAGTCTCCTTAGTGTCTGTAGGGTTCGTTGCTTTGAGTAGTGTTGCTCTAATGCACCTACATGTGCTAATTGCAACCATTTAGCGTACTCATCCTCTTCCACACAACAAGCCAGGATCTCGTGATCTGTTTGTTTGTACATGCTTCCTGCCATGATATGGTACTTCTGGGTCTTCACTACTTCTCTACCTTGAGTGTTTATGACTGGGTGATTAGGCCCGTAGGTTAGTACTGGCACTAATGGCTTAGCCCACTGAGGTACAACTTCCAAATTAAACAAGTAAGCATCAGGTAAGTCATCTGATACTCCTTGTGGGGCTTCTCCAGATGTGAGCCTAGAGAGATGATCTGCTCTCAAATGAGTCCTGTCTTTCCTCACTACTACCTCAAAGTCATATTCCATTAGTAAGAGAAACCATCTTACTAATCTGCCTGTATTACATGGCTTGTTTACCAGATGCAGCAGTGCCTGATGGTCAGTAAAAAATTTAAACTTATTTGCAAGCAAATAATGTCTAAACTTTTTAACTGCATATACCATGCCTAGTCCTTCTCGCTCTGTAGTGGTATAATTTCGTTCAGCTGCATTCAATTGTCTACTCGCATAGGCAATCGGAAGATCCATATTACCTTCACTTGTAGGCTGCGCAAGTACACACCCAATAGCATAATTGGATGCATCAACATGAACATGGAAAGGCTTATTCCAATCTGGTGTGGTCAAGATTGGTGCAGAACATAATCGTCGTTTAAGCTCATTGAAGGAATTCTCACATTCCTTAGTCCACTCAAAATTAGTCAAAAGTCCATACAGAGGCTTTGCTATGATGGCATACATGTGTATAAACCGTCGGTAATAACCACAATGCCCCATGAAAGCTTGTACTTCCTTGACATTCTTTGGCCTAGGTAACTCGGCTATGGCTCTCACTTTCTCTTCATCGGTGGATATGCCATTCTTTGACACTATGTGTCCTAAAATCTTGCCTTGCCTGACCATGAAAACACACTTTTCTGGGTTCAGGCAGACTTGATATTCTCTGCATTTGTCAAAGATTTGTCTGAGTTCTGGTATATGTGTCTGTCTAATGTTGGAATGAGCACATAGGTCATCAACATAGACTTCCAAATTCTTCCTTAAGAACTCTTTAAACACATGGCACATCAACCTCTGGAAGGTAGCTGGTGCATTGGTAAGCCCAAATGGCATTACTCTAAAGGCAAATATGCCCCATTCAGTGGCAAAAGCCGTCTTATGCTGATCTTCTGGAGCTATGGCTACTTGATTGTAGCCGGAAAATCCATCAAGGAAGCTGTACACCTCCTTGCCTGCTACTCTTTCTAAGAGATGTTCTGTGATAGGAAGCGGATAGTTATCTCGAATTGTGGTTGCATTGACCTTCTTCAAGTTAATGCATACACGTAGCTTGCCATTCTTCTTGGGCATCACTACAATGGGGGATACCCATTCAGTGTGCTCAATTTCATAGATGAATCCAGCTTCTACCAGATGATCTATCTCTTCTTTGATCTTGGCCGCATAATTATCATTATATGTGTATGGCTTTTGCTTAGAGGGTTTGGCATCTGAGGTCATGGGGATAGTGTGTGAGCATATGTCAGGGTCCACGCCTTTCAAATCCTTGTAACTCCAAGCGAATACATCTCTGTATTCTCTTAGCAAGGCTATCAATTCATGCTCTTCTTCTTCCGTCAAGTCATGGCCTATGTACGTGCATCTCTCTTCTCCTTCTTCCATGGCTACCACTATTTTCTTGGTGGTTTCTTTGTTATCATAGGCCTCCCCTGATTGTGCCTCTCGTTTAGGCATTCTGATCATGACTCTCCTGTCATCTATCTCATACTTCTTAAAATTTTCCGGGACCTCAAACAAAGATTCTTCCTCTTCTGGTGTGGCTTCTCTCTTCTTTCTTTTCTTTCCTTCCTCCTTCGGGGTTACATGTGTGGCTAGCCTTACATCATTTGTAAGCTCTCCATGCCTCTGGGGTTGAAATTCTACTTCATAGAAGTATTTTGCATCTGATGCAAAGGGTGGGTCCATAATGATTGACTCTAGATCGGAGTCACTTGCATCCTCAAATGCATCAGGGCTAGGTTCACACTCTTCTAACACTGCCTCTCCCATGATTGGCTCTATGGAGAAGACTGAAATGTCATAGCCATCTTCATCACAGTGAGGTGTCCATTGTTCTTCATTGATGGCTACATCCATGGTTGCTAGGATTTCTGCCCAGCCGTGGGGTTCAAATTCTTCATCAGGAAATACTACAGGTGCATAGGCTGGGTCTTGAATGGATCTATGTGTTTCTTTTGCACCTATCTCTCTGGCTTTTTCTCTCTTCTCCTCTTCTACTGCCACTTTGCACATCCATAAGTGGGTATCTTCATGCATCCATGAGGATCCTGATCCTATGGAATGCACAGAATCCGTGTCATCCTTGGCTCTATGGATAGGATTCCATTGGATAGGAGGGACATCTCTATGAGAGTAATCTTTGAGATTGACTTTGGTCGTAACACCTAAGTGTTGCAAATACAAGGAATTGGTTCCCCAATCCTGGACCACTTGCAACTGTCGCATAAATGGTCTTCCCAAAATCATCTCGTAGGCATGATTCTTACTAAAATCACAGATAGCAAACGTGTGCTCGAACTCTACACCACATGTAGTGAGAGTTATTCCTTCCAGCAAGCGTAAGGGTCTTTTTGTGTGGCCATCAGCCATCTGCAATTTCATCCTCGTGGGCCTGAGTGCTGGCTTGCCCCAACGCTTCCATAGGGAAGTGGTAGCAATTGCAACTCCTCTGCCTGAGTCTAGAATGGCCTCGGTGGTGTATCCTTGATGGGTGATAGGAAGATATGTGTTTCCCTCTTCGCCCTCACTCATGTCTCCTATCTTGTCTAGAGGAATTTCTGGCACTGTCCTCTGGGATCCTACCTGGGAACGAGGTTTTTCTATCTCTGGTACTTGTTTGGCTACATGTTTCCATAATTCTGGCCTAACTTTGAGTAGCTCTTCTAAAGTGAGGTTGCACTGCACTTTAGTGTTTTTCACTACCTCCGTATTCCTAGGTATGACTGAGTCTTCGTTTCTTACCATGACAGTGGGTGCTCTCATACAAGTAGAATTGGCTTCCCATGGGCCTGTGAAGTGGGGTAATTCATGTAAAGAATTAGACTCAAAATCTAATCTCTCTTGAGACTGGGTGCTCTCCTGCTCTCCATAAATGGATGGAATATCTTGTGGGAATTGATCCTGCGTGTCATCCACAAGTTCAATGGGAGGAGGGACTTCACTTTCTTTAGCCCATTTATCTTCTTGAATCTCTCGTAAGAATTCTGGAGTGAACCTATTCATAGAAGAGGAGGTGTCTGGTCTAGTGGAATTGGGCACATAAGCTTCCTGTGGGGGATGGCTTATGTTTTTGCTTGCCCCCTCTCTTTCTTGATTTTTTTTCTTCCTTGACAGATCTTGCAATTGTGCTCTCTAACTTCTCTAAGAGTCCATCCAAGTGCAATTATGTCTTAGCTGAGCCTGAGTAGTTGAAAAGGTGACTGGCTTCAAACATGGTCTGAGCCAATGCTACCATTTTCGCACATAGCTTGGTTCTCTCTATCTCTAGGTCGGCTCTAGGGTAGCACTTGTCATGATCCGTCACGTTTGGCCCTTCTTGGATTCTGGCATGATATGCCTTAAGCATCATGTCTATGTCTTCAGGAGTGGAGTCAGCTAACACTGATCCTACTCTAGGGGGTGGTGGGATGGTCTGAGGTAGGTGGACAGATGGTGGGTTAGATGGTAATGGAAGTGAGGGTGGTGGTGGTATGTGAGAGTTTGTTTGAGAGGTGAGTTCAACAATTTTGGCTTTGGTTTCTCTTATGCTTTCTTCTAAGTCGCTCATCTTTTTAGACCATTGTCTCTTCATTCTTTCTCGACTATCCCTCCAGGCTCTCGACCGTTTCTTGGCTATGCTCTAAGTTTCACTAACCTCTGCACTCTTCTCTTGAACTATTCCTAGGTTCTGTTGCAAAGCCTGGGCTCTAGTGACTACCTGTACTGGTGCAGTGGACGTCACACTTCCTATAGAGTCTACTACTAACCCAATAACGTTAATTGGAGTTATTTTTGGCATATTATTGGGATTCTTAGGGCAATCTCATAAGAGATGCTCATTCCCGCAGACTTGACAAAAGCCTTGAATAGTCACTGATTGGGGTTGTGTAGGTGGAGGTAAGGGGCAATCACCAATGAGGTGATCTCCTTGACATCTGTAGCATGGTCCTCTAGGGAATGGGGGTCTTACCTGCCTAGGCTGGGGCCTAGCGTTAGGGTTTGTGTACATCACATTTGTGTACTCTGGCTCCCAACTAGGTTCACTTGGTTCTTCACTGTAGTAGGACTCACCATGTTCAGGAGATTGCATGTAGTAAGCCTGTGGACTATCAATATGTGTAGAATCAAAGCTATGATCACTTGGGTCACTTCCTGAGAGCAGTGGTGTTACTGGCGCTATAGCTCTATTCAAATTTTCCTCAGCTGCTGCATACTTTACAGGAATCACATTAGGTGGGGTTGGAGGTTGTTGAGCTAACACAGGCTGTGGCCTTTGTTGGTTCTGGTAGGGTTGTTGATAGGGTTGCTGCGGTCTACCATATTGTTGTGGGGGGTACTGGTTCTGGTATCTTCCCTGTTGTGGATAGGGCTGAGGGTAGGTTTGTGTAACTGCTTGCTTATTGTATGGGCAATCTTGTGCTGTGTGATTTGTGTATCTCCGTTCTATGGTGCAACATTGGCTGCTAGGATTCACTTGGGGTTGAGCCATGATGGGACATGCGTTTGCCATATGGTCACCACCGCAAGTAAAGCACCTCTTTATTGGGGTGTAGCTCAATGATGAGTAGCACCTCCTTTAATGTCAATCCGGGAAGACGTGAGGATGGTATGAAGACCTCGAGCAAGTGGCGGCACAAGTGCGAGAGTGAGAAGCACACAAGCATGCACACACATACACACACACACGCGCACACAAGGCAAGACAAAGAGTGAGGATCAATGGAGCTTTTAGATTACTTTCAATAGCTCCTACAAGTTCGTTTCAATTACAATCTAACCTCAAAAATGAGCTCTCTAGCTCTTTTTATAGTTTTTGACTAGCTTTTGGCCCTGTCCAGACCTAGTGTCCGGCCTAGTTAAAAATTAGGTTCCAGGGCTTATTTGAGGGCTCAAACGAAGTCTAAAAATTATGAAATTTGGTACGATGGTACTTCTAATACTCCTCAAGCTCGAGGACTCCTCGGCTTGCACAAAATGGAGTCTAATCTACCAAAAACGGGATTTACAATGTTTGTGTAGTGATTAAAATCACTTGGGTTGTACATAATCTATGGGAAAAAATGATCTGGCCTTGTTGCAGTATTGTGCATGACTCCTTTGTTGCTTTGTGTGCCAACACTTTGCCAACACTCCCCCCTTCCTAGCGTCTGTCGCCCCTGACAGACCTTTGTTCTCGCGGGTGGTCGATGTAATATTGGATGACATTGGTGGCCAGTTCATGTTCTCCTATCCTTAAGCCTCTTGCTAGATCGGCTTCCAATGCCTCCCAATTTATTGCACCGGGGGTCTCTGGTTGCGGGGTGGTGTAGTACTCTGAATACATTGCTTGTTCACAAGCAACAGTTGAAGCAAATGTGTCGGCTTTGGTGCGAAAATCTCCGAGTGATACTCCCAGAAACCTGATCTGAACATTTCTTCGAAGGTCTGTTTGTAGCAGGCGGGGAGGTATTTGATGCGTGCATGCCAAGCGTAAGCCACACGGATACTGGGGGTGGTGCTCATGTCATACACCAAGTCGTAATTTCCATTGCTAAACCCCGGAAGACGTACCTGTGGTGCGGCTGCATTTCTAAAGGTCTTCAGCACTACTTGCATCATATCTAAGATTTTAAGCATCATTTGCGCTGCTACATCTGGCATCGGCTTCAAGCGCGGCATCCAGTGGCGAATGGTCCCCATCATATATGCTACCGATGGTGGTCCTTGTGGTGGCGCGATGTACGGGTAGTTCAGCCATTCCTTGCATTGCGCATTGTTCTGTACCTTGATATTAAATGCCTTCCACGACCTGCGGCGGGGGACTGGACCGTAGCATGGGTTGTACAGGAGGTGCAACGGCGCGTGGTTCCATGTGCGTAGCATTTCTGGATAGGTCTCTAAAAGTTTCTGACGCCATGTTGGTTGACGAATCTTGCCTTTTCGCACCTCTGGAGGAAGGTCTTCGGGTTGAAATTGGGTCGCAAAAGTAGAAATCTGACCCGTGACTCTGTATTTCTGCATTATAATCAGCCAAGATAATATAATACGGCCTGTATTGGAGTTCCGATGAGAGAATCAGGCGTCTCGATGACAAGTTCTTGAAGTAAGCTGATTGTAACACAGTCTCCTCTATGACCCTCATGGCCTGATTTTGCACTACGGTGCGCTCTTCATGCGAGGTCCCTATTTCCTCCACTTGTCGTAACCATGGCGGCCGTGGTGCCTCGAACGTGTCCTGCGCTTCTTCTGTTTGTTGGCCTCCTGGGAATGGTTGCGGATCATATTCTTCATCAAACGTTTGTTCCACAGGAATTTGCACAACTTCTTCGTCCGTGGGAGCCTCCGGAGGGGAAGATGGCCTCTCATATTGTAGTAGGCGTGTTTGCAATTCAGTTACCTGTTCCTGGAGATCTTTTATGGCCTCTGCGTTGAGAAGCGAAGCCGCAGAGGGGGTGGTTGGAGGGGCAGCTGTTGGTCCTTGTTGGTGTTCCTGCTTCAGTTGTCCTAGCTCCTCCGATAGCTTATCATGTGCTTCGAGCAGCGTGGCATAATCTTCCAATATAATCTTGATATTATCGGGGGTCACTGCTTGAAACTTGGATGGGCTGATGGGTGCCCCCGGTGTGCTCTCAATAGCTGCCTCCAGGTTCTCTTGGTTTTGTATTTGCAGACGTCTGTTCTCTTCCTGAGCAGCCGCAAGATGGCGTTTAAGTAGCGCCATATTTCGCTGAAGTTTTGAGTTGCGTTCCAGCTGTGTCCGTAGGTGACCTTCTACCACCTGCACTGCTTCCTGATCTACGTTCTGTAGCTGTACCTCCAATATATTGTGGGCTTCTTGGAGGGTGTGGAACTGTGTGTGGAGGCGAGTGTTCTCCTCTTCTAGTGCCGCAAGGCGGTGCTGTAGTGTCGCTGAGTGCTCTTGCAGGCGTTCGTTTTGTTGCTGGAGCGGAATGTAATCTGTTCTTAAATTTGATATACAAGCCAACATGGTGTCCAATGCATTTCCTATAGATGAGTGGGGGGTGTTTACCGTGGAAGATGCATGGGAAGGGAATTGGGGAAGGGAGACAGTGAATGATGTGTCTATGAAAGTTGTGTGTGTGGGTGAAATTGGTGGAGGGGGAATGGGAGGAGGTGAAACCGTGGGTGGAGGTGCCGTGGGTGGTGAAATGTCCATACCTTCAGGAGTGGGTGTTAGTGTGGGGCCTGCCATATACATTGGTATGGTAGGTGGTGTGTGTGTGGAAGTGGTGAATAGATGTGACGTGGGGTGGGGAGCTGAAGAGGCAGGGAATGGTTGAGAGCCTGGTTGAAAAGCTCTAGCAAAAATGTCCTGGAGGGATTGTAGAAATGGAGAAAGGGATATCGGGGGTTGGGGTCGTAAATTTGAGAAGGGTGAAAAGGGTTGCGTGGTAGTAGGGAAGCCCATGAATGTGGATCTGGGGTCAGGGTGGCCCGTGGCTGAAGGCATTGGGGATGGTTGTCCTAGGGCAGGCTCGGGAAGGGTTTCAGTGGGTTGTGTGGTGATGGGGTTTGCGTCAAAGATCGGGTTATCAGTGGTAGAGAATAGGGTGGCACTAGAGATGGGAGTACGAAAGATGAAGGTTGGGTCAGTGGGTTGAGTGGTCGATGGGATTTCCACTGTCTCTGTTCTAGGAGGTGATGGTGGGGGAGTAGGTGGTAGTGGTTCGGTGGACTCCTCATGGGTGGCGGGGTGCTGTTGACTAGCTGTTTGGGAGGTTGGTGTAGTAGTTGGCTCTTCTGCAACTGTAACGGGAATTTGGATATTTTTACCTGAGCGAGGTCGTGTCTGGAACCTTCGTGGTCATATTGAACTGAAGGCCTCTGAATGGCAGTGCGCACAGCTTCTACAACTCCATATGTTTCTGCCATCAATAAGAGACCTTCCCTGTACTCTGAGTCAATTCCCGCTTCTTCCAACAACTGAGTCATAAGTACTCTGCTGCTCTGTTTAGTGAGTAACTGCTGCGATCGCACTCTTTCCATAATCTGATACAGCCTTCGGAGTTCTGCTGTATATGCTGGGGCTTCAGTGGTCTCTTCTTCATATGCTTCTTCTTCTTCCGGGTGTCCGTGTTGTTGGCTTTGCTGAGCGTCACTCCAATGGACATGTCTACCGTCTGTAGACTTTCTTCTTCTTCGTGAGGATGTGCCCTGCTCCTCTGCCTCTGAATAAAACTCCACCTCAGAGAATTGTGTGCTTTGTAGGAATGCTTCGAAATCCTGGGGGTCCAGTCCTTCAGCCTCTCCAGTGGCAGCAAATTCGAATTCAGGTGTAACCGGAGGAGCCGATGGGGTAGGTTGTGTCGTAGTGTCAGATTCCGACCTGGGTATCCTAATGGTAAAGGGAGGTACAGTGCCCTCTCTTAATGGTGATGCCTCAGGAGTAGTCAGGACTTCCCGTGTCTGGACGCAAGGGATCGCGCCCCTCATGCGCTTGGACTGATGTGTGGATGTCTTGAGCCTTTTAAACATTCGTAGTTGTGCCCAAGTTAAGGCACGCTCAATGGGGACATCATATGCCAAGCATCGGTAAATGATGCGTGTGAGTGCACAGCATCCGTTCACCACTAATTTCCTAGAAGCCCGTTTGTTCGCTTCATACAACTGATCTATAATCCACACTGGTAGCTTAATAGGTAACGCACCTGCTTCCGCCAAGTAGAGAGCAAACCAGATCTTCTTGTGTGGTTGCGTGAATCGGTCTTGACCGGGGAAGGCGAAATGTTGCATGCACATTCGGAGAGGGATGGACACATTTGGGGTGAGTGCTGCCATGTCTTTCAGCTTCACTAGTTTCCTGTCCTTCATGTTGGTGGGAACAAGAGCATCCTTTTCTGAGGGCACATGCGTGCCATGCATATTTAAAGCGTCGCTTACCAGCTCCACAGTAAGTTCAAACCTCTTCAACTCGTTGTTGCCCAGCAATGAGGGGAGAACAAATGATCCGGGTTGGTCCTTATCTTCATTAGCTTGTAATGTGGAGACCAAATAGTAACATCGGAGGAGATCGGGTTTAGGTAGTGGGGCTTCAAAATATTCCGCCAATCCTGCTCGTTGCCATATGGTCTGTAGGTCTTCGGTGTTCTGTAAAGTCTCGAACTCCTTGGAGAAAAATTGGAATCGCACCCATGATCTGTCATACTCGCATTTAGACTCCCAGATATACTTGGCCTCACCTAATGGACCGGGCATGCCATTGAACCAATGAGAATTGGCATGAACTCTTTCCGTGATGCCTGTAGGTGGATCTGGCACCGGGAGTTGCTGAAGGTGTAGCATCTCCACTGGTCGTTCCGTCGGGGGCACATCCACGGGTATACTATCCACATCAATTCCCGCAGTAAGTATTCCCACTTGTGAGCCCGAACCTGTCGCTTCTGCCATTTTACTGCTTGTCTTCTGATTCTGTGAGAATATAGAAGCATGTGTTAACATCGTAATGGACAGAATAAATCCGTTGCTGTCCCCGTTACAACATTAACATGAGGCAGGTGATGAGTTAGTGGTTAGTAAGTGCACGAAGACAGTGAGTGTAGTTAACGTTTGTGTATTCCTAGGAGACTAATGCCGTTAGTAAGTGGGGTGAATTTACAAATCGGGGTCGGGGGGTTTATTACAGGTCTTAGACTGCCAAATGCAGTGGATGGGCTTTGCTTTCGGTTTCGTAGGGACTCTAGAGAGCTGTGTCGGTGTCGCCGTTTGGGAATGGGGCCTTTTAGGGACCCACTTATAAGTGATTTTATGCATGCTCATGGGTCTTGGTGTGTTCCTAAGTGTTGAGCACGAGGGAATTCTGGTTGTACTCGTAGAAGGGTTATGCTGCATAGGTTGTGGCCTTGGCGTAACTACTTGTGCCCTCAAGCAAGCCTTAGGCACCCAAATTTATCTAGATTGTGGGCTTGCCTTCATCGACTTCTTGGGCACCCAAATAGATTTTACTTTAGCAGAAGAATTTCTGAAAGACTTCTTATTAGCGTCGTGTTGTTGGTTACTAATAAGAGGCTTTGCCCGCGTAGTTGACAGTGGTGCACCCGGTCGTTCGCCTTTCCGCACCCACACCTGGATTATTTTCTGGGACATTTTGCTGCGCAGGTATTTTTGATCTCGGACATAGGTAGTACTCTGCTTCTTCTGCTTGTGATCCGCCTTTGGTTGCTGCCTCCTTCGGGCCTTTGGAAAAGAAGGGAGATCCGTTGCATCCCTGACTCCTTTTTTGCAAATGTCATTCCTCTGCAACACAGGGTTTTGAACAAGAACAGCATGGTCATCTTTATGTGTACCCCTGGAAGGACCAGGAGTCTGTGCCTTTCCTAGTTCCTTGAGTGCTCCATTGTCTAATTCTACTGTAACTCGACTATGACTGACCCAAACCTGGAGAAGTCCACTTCTTAGGTTTAGATTGACTGCTCGGTCATAGATCCAATCCTGACCCAAGACGAGAGGTTCAGTGAGATCCTCATCTTGACACACTAGTACTTTAACGGTCATTGCCTCATCGTGAATGTAGAGGGGAAGTTCCACCTCGCCCATGCAAGGGGTTTCCACGCCTCCCAATCCTATGAGATATGCTTCCACAGGATTGACAGTTAACTGCAACTCTTGACAGTAAGACAATTTAACAGCGCTAGTGGCGGCACCTGAGTCAATCAAGGCTCTTACGGTCCTTGCACTCTGTCCTTGTCCTATATCTATGGTTATGAAAGGACGTCTATCAATTATTCTACTCGAGCTTGTTCCTGCAACTTCACACATGGCCATGGGATATCCTTGATCTGCATGGTCAACTGTTGTAGTCATATCTCGGCCTTGTCTGCGTAACTTCATCCTTCTGATGCGTTCTAAAGCCTCTGCTTGAGCCTCTTCTTGAATGCGCTTTTCTTCCTCTTTGCGTTTCTTAGCAGTGTTGAGTCGGCTGAGCATTTCCTCCGTGAGGGGTTCCTGATACAACTTGACTCTGCAACCGCTAATATAGTTTGGGAGAACGTCACCCTCTAACGTGGCTAGTTGTACTGCTCCGCTCGTGGAGATCCTATTGATGATCATAGGTCCGTAGCCTCTCTTTTCTAGCTTCCTGGCGTGTTGTTTTAGTGTATAAACTAAAACTAAATCTCCTGCTTTCAAGCCCTTATCCTTCACATGGGCATCGAAATATGCCTTCTGTCTCTTCTTGGCTGCATATATTCCTGCAGCGGCTCTCAGTCTTGTTTCCCCTAATCGTTCAAGGTCAAAGATCCTAGAGGAGAGCTCATGACCTGTCCATTCGTGCTCTTGTGCTACTTTCAATGTAGGGATCAAGAAGTCCAAAGGTAACACAGCGTTTTGACCGAATACCATCTGAAAGGGGGTGGCTTGGAGTACCGTTTTGTAGGCAACTCGGTATGCCCAAACAGCATGGTGTAGCTGTTTGTCCCAATCATAGCGTTTAGTGTTCACTAATTTCGTCAGTACATTGCATAAGATCTTATTAGTGCTCTCAGCTTGTCCATTAGCTTGAGGGTGATAAGGGGCAGACTTCTTGTGTATTACCAAGAATTCTTGGAGTAGATTTTCAATCACTTCGTTCAAGAAATGAGTGCCTCTATCACTTACAAGCTCTATGGGTAGCCCATATCTCGTGAATACATTCTCAAACAAGAATTTGGCAGTTGTTTGAGCATCGTTCTTGGTTGTAGCTTTTACCTCTACCCACTTGGTGAGATAATCTGTTGCCACAATGATGTATTCCGCATGAGAACCCTTAGCTGGGGGATTAATAGGACCTACGAAGTCTATTCCCCACTTAGAGAATGCACGTCCACCCATCATAGGTTTCAGTGGCATCTCATCTTTGCGTATAGGATACTGAGTCCTCTGACAGACATCACACCGTTTCACATAGGTATGTGCATCCATGTGAAGGGTAGGCCACCAGAAGCCCGCAAATAGTATTGCCTTGATTACCCGATCTGGTCCAAAGTGTCCTCCTGCTACACCTTGGTGAGTAGTTTCTAAGATCTTAAGATACTCACTTTCATGGACACACAGTCTCAGGTAACCATCCTTACCGCGTTTGTATAGATTATCACCAAGGAGTGAGTAATCCAAGGCTTCTTGTTCTAAACTCCTTTTCCTAGCCAGAGTCATGTCTGGAGGGAATGTGTTTGTCCTCAGGAATGATACTAGTGGTTCGCTCCAATCTGGCACAATGGATACTTGATAAAGAGTGGCATGTTCTACTGGTGGTTTAGTGCAACAGATTGGGCATTCCTTGCACAACTTTTGGACATCCGCTTCCATAGTTGGCCAATGCACTCCGAATCTCTTTAGAGTCTGCAAAGTTCTTTGCTTTGAATGGTGTTGCTCTAACGCACCTACATGTGCTAATTGCAACCATTTAGCGTACTCATCCTCTTCTACGCAACAAGCCAAGATCCCTTGATCTGTGTGCTTGTACATGCTTCCTGCCATGATATGGTACTTTTGGGCTTTTACGATCTCTCTATTCCGTGTGTTCACCACTGGATGATTAGGTCCGTATGTCAATACTGGTACTAGTGGCTTGGCCCACTGCGGCACCACTTCCAACTTAAACAAGTAAGCACCAGGAAGGTCATCTGACACTCCTTGTGGGGCTTCTCCCGATGTGAGCCTGGAGAGGTGATCTGCTCGTAAGTGAGTCCTACCTTTTCTTACCACAACCTCAAAATCATATTCCATTAGCAAGAGAAACCATCTTACTAATCTTCCCGTATTGCATGGCTTGTTTACTAGGTACAACAATGCCTGATGATCAGTAAAAAATTTAAACTTATTTGCAAGCAAATAGTGTCTAAATTTCTTGACTGCATATACCATGCCTAATCCTTCGCGCTCCGTAGTGGTGTAATTCCGTTCAGCCGCATTCAATTGTCTACTGGCATAGGCAATTGGAAGATCCATATTTCCTTCACCAGTAGGTTGTGCGAGTACACATCCAATAGCATAATTGGATGCATCAACATGAACATGGAATGGCTTATTCCAATCTGGTGTGGTCAAGATTGGTGCTGAACATAATCTTCGTTTAAGCTCTTGGAAGGAATTCTCACATTCATCCGTCCACTCAAAGTTTGTCAGAAGTCCGTACATGGGCTTTGCAATGACAGCATACATGTGTATAAATCGTCGATAATAACCACAATGCCCCATGAAAGCTTGTACTTCCTTGACATTCTTTGGCCTAGGTAGCTCTGCTATGGCTCTCACTTTTTCTTCATCGGTAGATATGCCATTCTTTGACACTATGTGTCCTAGAATCTTGCCTTGCCTGACCATAAAAACGCACTTTTCTGGGTTCAGGCAGACTTGATATTCTCTACATTTGTCAAAGATTTGTCTGAGTTCAGGAATATGGGTTTGTCTAACATTGGAATGAGCACAGAGATCATCAACGTAGACTTCTAGACTCTTCCTCAGGAACTCCTTAAACACATGGCACATCAGCCTCTGGAAGGTGGCTGGTGCATTGGTAAGCCCAAATGGCATTACTCTAAAAGCGAAAATGCCCCACTCTGTGGCAAAGGCTGTCTTATGCTGATCCTCTGGAGCTATGGCTACTTGATTGTAGCCCGAAAATCCATCAAGGAAGCTGTACACTTCCTTGCCTGCCACTCTTTCTAAGAGATGTTCTGTGATGGGAAGCGGATAGTTATCTCGGATTGTGGCTGCATTAACCTTCTTCAAGTTAATGCACACACGCAGTTTGCCATTCTTCTTGGGCACCACTACGATGGGGGATACCCATTCAGTGTGCTCAATTTCATAGATAAATCCAGCTTCGACCAGTCTATCTATCTCCTCCTTGATCTTAGCAGCGTAATTATCATTATATGTATAAGGCTTTTGCTTAGAGGGTTTGGCATCTGAGGTCATGGGGATAGTGTGTGAGCATATGTCCGGGTCAACACCTTTCAAATCCTTGTAACTCCAAGTGAATACATCTCTGTATTCTCTTAGCAAGGCAATCAATTCGTACTCTTCTTCTTCTGTTAGGTCATGGCCTATGTACGTACATCTTTCCTCTCCTTCTTCTAGGGCCACTACGATTTTCTTGGTAGTTTCTTTGTTATCATAGGCCTCTCCTGATTGTGCCTCTCGTTTAGGCATTCTAATCATGACTCTCCTGTCATCTATCTCATACTTCTTAAAATTTTCTGGGACCTCAAACAAAGATTCTTCCTCTTTTGGTGAGGCTTCTCTCTTCTTTCGTTTCTTTCCTTCTTCCATCAGGTTCACATGTGTTGCTAATCTTACATTAGTCGTAACCTCTCCATGCCTCTGGGGTTGAAATTCTACTTCATGGAAGTATTCTTCATCTGATGCAAATGGTGGGTCCATAATGATTGACTCTAGATCGGAGTCACTTGCATCCTCAAATGCATCAGGGCTAGGTTCGCATTCTTCTAAAACTGCCTCTCCCATGATTGGCTCTATGGAGAAGACTGAAATGTCATAGCCATCCTCATCACAGTGAGGTGTCCATTGTTCTTCATTGATGGCTACGTCCATTGTTGCTAAAATTTCCGCCCAGCCATGGGGTTCAAACTCCTCATCTGGAAAGACTATAGGTGCATAGGCTGGGTCTTGAATGGGTCTATGAGTTTCGTTCGCACCTACCTCTCTGGCTTTCTCTCTCTTCTCTTCTTCTACTGCTACCTTGCACATCCATAAGTGAGTATCTTCATGCATCCATGAGGATCCAGACCCTATGGAATGCACCGATTCTGTATCATCTTTGGCTCTATGGATGGGATTCCATTGGATAGGAGGGACATCTCTATGAGAATAATCCTTGAGATTGACTTTGGTTGTAACACCTAAGTGCTGCAGGTACAAAGAATTGGTCCCCCAATCCTGTACCACTTGCAACTGTCGCATGAATGGTCTTCCCAAAATCATCTCATAGGCATGATTTTTGCTGAAGTCACATATAGCAAAGCTATGCTCAAACTCGACACCACAAGTGGTGAGAGTTATTCCTTCTAGCAATCCCAAGGGTCTCTCTATGTGACCATCGGCCATTTGCAATTTCATCCTCGTTGGCCTGAGTGCTGGCTTGTCCCAACGCTTCCATAAGGAGGTGGTGGCAATAGCAACTCCTGCACCTGAGTCCAAAATCGCCTTGGTGGTGTATTCCTGGTAGGTGATGGGAAGATAGGTGTTCCCTTCTTCACCTTCACACATATCTCCTATCTTATCCAAGGGAATTTCTGGCACTGTCCTATGGGATCCTACCTGGGAACGAGGTTTTGCTATCTCTGGCACTTGTTTGGCTACATGTTTCCATAATTCAGGTCTAACCTTGAGTAGCTCTTCTAACTTGAGATTACACTGCACGTTAGTGTTCTTCACTACCTCTGTGTTCCTAGGTATGACTGAATCGTCGTTCCTTACCATGACTGTGGGTGCTCTCATACATGTGGACTTTGCCTCCCATGGGCCTGTGAAGTGGGGTAGCTCCTGTATGGAATTAGACTCAAAATCCAATCTCTCATGAGACTGAGTACTCTCATGTTCCCCGTAAATAGATGGGATGTCTTGTGGGAACTGGTCGTGTGCGTCATCCACAAGTTCAAAAGGAGGGGCGACCTCGCTTTCGTTATCCCATTTGTCTTCTTGAATCTCTCGTAGGAAGTCTGGTGCAAACCGATTCATAGAAGAAGAAGTGTCTGGCTCCGTAGAATTGGGCGCATAAGCAACCTGGGAAGGAGGGCTTATTCTATTGTTGACTCTCTCCTCGTTCTCGCAAATGGCTGGAGCACAAGCTTCTTGGGGAGGATTACTTATTCTATTACTTTTCCGAACAGGCTCACACATTCCCTGAGAAGGAATGTAGGCAACCTGTGGAGGTACGTGAGCTTTCGAGGGAGGCTCATCTGCCTTTTGGGGGGGAAGATAAGCTTCTTGAGGAGGCACATGGGCTTCCTCAAGAGGCTGGCTTATCCGTTCTCTTGCCCTTTCCTTTCTTTGAGGGGTAGGTTCCTTTTCTGACTGTGCAATTAGCCTCTCTATTCTTTCTAAGGAGGGGAAACTGTCTGGTTTAGTGGAATTGGCCACATAAACTTCCGAGTGGGAATGATTCATGTTTTTGCTTGCTTTTTCTTTGTCTTGATTTTTTTCTTCCTTGTCAGATCTTGCAATTATCCTCTCTAACTTCTCTAGGAATCCATCCAAGTGTAATTGCGTTTTGGCTGAGCCTGAGTAATTGAAAAGGCGACTGGCTTCAAACATAGTCTGAGCCAATGCGACCATTTTCGCGCACAGTTTGGTTCTTTCTATCTCTAGGTCAGCTCTAGGATAGCACTTGTCATGATCCGTGACGTTTGGCCCTTCTTGGATTCTGGCCTGATATGCTTTAAGCATCATGTCTATGTCTTCAGGAGTGGGATCAGCTAATACTGATCCTGTTTGGGGTGGTGGGTGGGTTACGTGGGGTGTCTTAGAGGGTGGAGGGATGGAGAATGATGGGGATGGTAGCGGTGGGAATGTGTGAGAGTGCGGTTGAGATGTGATCTCTATGATTTTAGCCTTGGTTTCTCGTAGACTTTCCTCAAGTTCACTCATCTTCTTTGCCCATTGCCTTTTCATGCGTTCGCGGCTATCTTTCCAAGCTCTCGTTCTCTTTTTATTTTGGCTCTCCGTATCGCTAGCATCTGGGCTCTTTTCCTGGCCTACCCCTTGGTTTTGTTGCAATGCCTGAGCCCTAGTGACTACCTGTATTGGTGCAGTGGAAGTGACACTTCCTGAGGAGTCTACCACTAACCCAACAATGTTGATAGGGGTGATTTTTGGCATGCTATTGGGGTTCTTTGGGCAATCTCGTAAGAGATGCTCTTTTCCGCAATCTTGGCAAAAGCCTTGGATAGTCAAGGACTGAGGTTGTGTGGGCGGAGGCAAGGGACAATCACGAATGAGGTGATCTCCTTGGCATCTGTAGCACGGTCCTCTTGGGAATGGAGGTCTTACTTGCCTAGATTGAGGCCTAGGATTGGGGTTTGCATACATGACGTTCGTGTAATCTGATTCCCAACTCGGTTCGTTTGTCTCTTCGCTATAATAGGACTCACCATGCTCAGGAGACTGCATGTAGTAGGCCTGGGGGCTATCAACATGTGTAGAATCAAAGCTATGGTCACTCGGGTCACTTTCAGAAAGCAAGGATGTTACAGGGACTATAGCTCTATTCAGGTTCTCTTCTGCAGCAGTATACTTTACCGGAATCACATTAGCTGGGGCTGGGGGTTGTTGTGCTAGCACAGGCTGAGGCCTTTGTTGGTTTTGATATTGAGGTTGGAAATTTTGTTGTGGCCTGCCATATGGTTGTGGAGGGTACTGGTTCTGGTATCTGCCTTGTTGGTAGGGCTGAGGGTAGGGTTGCCTAACCGCCTGCTTGTTGTATGGGCAATCTTGTGCGGTGTGGTTGGTGTATCTCCGTTCTATGGTGCAGTACTGGCTACTAGGGTTTACTTGGGGTTGAGCCATAATGGGACAGACGTTCGCCATATGGTCACCACCGCATGTATAACACCGTTTTATAGGAGCAAACCTTGGAATTTGTTTGCTAGTTACTCCTAATTTCTGGGCCACTTTCTCTGCGAGTTCCTCAATTGATGTGGATTGTGTGGAAGAGTGACTAGATGCACCATCTGAATCTTTGTAGATTTTGGAAAGCTCTAGTTCTTCTCCTAGGTTATCTTCAATGTCAATGCACATGTGTACACACTCTTCTATAGTCCTGGGGTCTTTCAGATACACATAGGATCTCAATTTCGTACTCAGCAATCCATCAAGGAATAAGGCTACTTGTTTAGCAGATGTGGGTAGCTCCGAAATAGGGCACCTTTCAAGATATTGTCTAAATCTTCTTCCGGCCAATCTGACAGTCTCTTGGGGGGTCTGTTTGAAACTGTGAATCAATGAGGAGGTATTGTGTCTTATGCCGCTCTTAGAGAACTCTACAATAAATGCCTCTAGGAGTTGGTCTATGCTCCTGAACTGACGCTCATCTAATGGCTGAAACCATGTAAGTGCTGTGTTCCTAAGGGTTAGACCGAAGGCATTGTACTGCGTGAACAGATCTTCCACTTGTTCAGCTCTCAAGACTTGCTTGAACTCCGCCACATGATCATAGGGATCTCCTGTGCCGTCAAAGTAATTCTTCATGGACTTAACTAGCTGGGTGGGTCTCAAAGTTCTTGTGTGCTCTCTAGGCCTCGGCAGAGGGAATCCATCTACATTTCTTTGGTTCCTGTGGGCTCTATGCATCTCAGGTTCTACCCTATTCGTCTCTGTTCTCGTTCTTTCTCTGCCCACGGGGTTGGCGAAACTTACTTCTGGTCTATCCCTACTTCTATCTCTTTGCGTACCATGAGCTTGGGAAGTTCCAGCCCCAGGGTGACCATAGGATACATTTGATCTTGGTTGGGGGAAAATAAATTCACCCTTCCAAGTGTAGGCATGCCTATCATTTTCTGTCACCACAAAGATTCGTTCTGAAGCATGATCTAGGTAGGTCACTCTGCCTGGGCTATCCGGATCCTTAAACTCATAGATCATGATTGTTCCTATATCAATTGGGTGATCTGGTTTATACCTCCAAAAGGCTTCGTCCGTTTCTCGATTGAGAAGCAAATCTATGCACTTGTTATCTTGGGGGACCCACTCAGGCGTGATAATCCTAGTGAGAACTGATTTACCTCGAGGGGTTCTAGGTTCCACTCCCATGTTTCCTTGTTCCAAGTCGCCTAAGTCCGTTTCTGAAATTACATTTCCAAATTCATCTGTCCTATCTAGATGACTGGTGACTACATATATGGTTCCTTCCTTGTCCAGGTATGCACCGTTTTCAAACTTGACCGCTGGGTGCTCTAGTCCTATGGATTGGTCAGGGTTTTTAATCTGGACCACTGATCTTCCTAGGCCGTCCTCATAGATGCTCGCACCTAATCGGTTGGTCCTAAGGTATTCCAACTGCGTTTTGTAAGGGCCTTCTACCCTGTACAAGTAAGGCACACCTGAACTTCCCGTAGGTCTGTCCAGGCCTTGAGACATCTCTGACTCACTGGTATCAGAGCTAGGGTAATGAGAGTGGCGACTCAACTGCTGGGCCCAAGACCTTGCAGTGTGGTTGACACTAGCCTCTGAAGACCTAAGGCTTTGTCTCTCTCTTACTAGGTGTCATCCTGATCTAAGGTTCATATGCCCAACGGATTAGCCCAAACCTTTTTTGTCAGGGTACAACCTCGTTGCCGATCAATTGGTACCAGTCACTTGATTCTTTTTAGTTATTCCTCGTGTTTAAAGTCTTATCTGCTATTACGTCGTCCGGAATACTTGAATGTTCTTCGTACTTTCAGGTTGATCGTTCCACGTTAGGTTCTTTTCCTTTATGTTGTCGACAGTACAGAGATTAAGTTTTTAGCTTGAACTTGAGTTTTTAGGTAGCCTTCAACTTGATAGGGGCCTATCGTCGCCCTGACTTACTCCTACTTCTAATCGTTCTTAGCCTAAGCTAGGAATTGACGAAGAGGAGTTGAGAATATTCCGACCTTTCTTGCCGAACCTTGCTCTTTAGTGCTCGAGAAGTTGATTCTCAAGCGTGCGCCACACCCTTGCTTGGATACTCTCACTTGCTTCTCAATAGGCCTGCATAAATCCCAAGATTAACTCCAAGTAGACCTTTCAATTGACAGACAATTTATTTCAGACACTTTTTTAATGACCCTTGTTCCCCCTTTTTTATTGCTAAAAATTTCCTCTAGAGCTCCCTTGGTGTTTCTACCCTTCTGTGTGTCAACTTCCAAATATCCTATCTGAAAATCAACGCGTTATTCTTATAAAAAACAGTTGAGGGCGTGTAGTATATGTCACGAGCTTTCCGACAAGCCCTAGAGCTCAGAAAATGGATTTCGTACGCAAAAGTTATGACCGTTCAGGGTTTAGGGGGTTACTAGACAGACAGAACCTTTCGGGGGTTTTAATGCATTTTCTAAGGCCTTCGTAAGTATATGAGTACATGAAAGTGCAAATGTGCCCAAAATTTAGCCTAAATTTCCAAAAATTCAATCCTTAATTTTTTGCCGAAAATGCCTGTCTATCGCGATAGACGGTGTCTGTCGCGATAGACACAATCTATCGTGGGGGCTGTCTGTCGCGATAGACGGTGTCTGTCGCGATAGACTGTGTCTATCGTGGAATTCTGTCTGTCGCGATAGACTGTGTCTGTCGCGATAGACGCTATCTGTCGTGAAATTCTGTCTGTCGCGATAGACGGTGTCTGTCGCGATAGACGGTATCTGTCGCGGATTTCTGTCCGTCGCGATAGACGGTGTCTGTCCCGATAGACGCTATCTGTCGTGAAATTCTGTCTGTCGCGATAGACGGTGTCTGTCGCGATAGACGGTATCTGTCGCGGATTTCTGTCTGTCGCGATAGACGGTGTCTGTCGCGATAGACGCTGTCTGTCGTGAAATTCTGTCTGTCGCGATAGACGGTATCTGTCGCGGATTTCTGTCTGTCGCGATAGACGGTGTCTGTCGCGATAGACGCTGTCTGTCGTGAAATTCTGTCTGTCGCGATAGACGGTGTCTGTCGCGGATTTCTGTCTGTCGCGATAGACGGTGTCTGTCGTGATAGACGCTGTCTGTCGCGATAGACAGAAAAAACGCAAATTTTTGAAAAACTTTTAGTTATCTAGAGTGCCCTCAAGGTGTAGGTTACAGTGCTAATCATGCATTCACAAAATGTTAAGATTTTCTGTCTGTCGCGATAGACAGAGGTTGTCGTCACGGGACCTGTGCAGAGCCTGTCGTACCTGCGCACACTGCTGGGGATGATGGTACAGCAAAAAACCTGCAAAATAGCTCAAGAAACATGCAAAAAACAGCGCATGCAAATTCGCTCTCTCGCTCTCTCTCACAAGTGAAATGAGGGAAATGAGGTGGAGATGGGGATATAGTCAAAAAACTGAAATTTTCGCGATGATGGAGATGGACATGAGAGATGGTGATGATGATGATGAAGATGGTGAAGAAAGTAAAAGAAAACCGATGAGAGTTAAGAAAATACCTACGACTCCAACGCGTCAACTCTACGTCTTACCATCACACGCTCGTCCTCAAAGCTCGATCCCCGGCAACGGCGCCAAAATTTGGTGTAGCTCAATGATGAGTAGCACCTCCTTTAATGTCAATCCGGGAAGACGTGAGGATGGTATGAAGACCTCGAGCAAGTGGCGGCACAAGTGCGAGAGTGAGAAGCACACAAGCATGCACACACATACACACACACGCGCACACAAGGCAAGACAAAGAGTGAGGATCAATGGAGCTTTTAGATTACTTTCAATAGCTCCTACAAGTTCGTTTCAATTACAATCTAACCTCAAAAATGAGCTCTCTAGCTCTTTTTATAGTTTTTGACTAGCTTTTGGCCCTGTCCAGACCTAGTGTCCGGCCTAGTTAAAAATTAGGTTCCAGGGCTTATTTGAGGGCTCAAACGAAGTCTAAAAATTATGAAATTTGGTACGATGGTACTTCTAATACTCCTCAAGCTCGAGGACTCCTCAGCTTGCACAAAATGGAGTCTAATCTACCAAAAACGGGATTTACAATGTTTGTGTAGTGATTAAAATCACTTGGGTTGTACATAATCTATGGGAAAAAATGATCTGGCCTTGTTGCAGCATTGTGCATGACTCCTTTGTTGCTTTGTGTGCCAACACTTTGCCAACATGGGGCAAATCTAGGAATTTGTTTACTAGAGACACCTAGTTTTTGAGCTACTTTCTCCGCAAGTTCCTCAATAGATGTGGATTGCGAGGAAGAGAGGTTAGAGGCACTATCTGAATCTTTGTAGATTTTGGAAAGCTCTAACTCCTCCCCTACGTTATCCTCAATGTCAATGCACATGCGTACACACTCTTCTATAGTCCTAGGGTCCTTCAAGTACACATAGGATCGCAACTTTGTACTTAGCAATCCATCCAAGAATAAAGCCACTTGTTTGGCAGGTGTGGGTAACTCAGGAACAGGGCATCTCTCAAGATATTGCCTAAATCTCCTTCCTGCAAGTCTCACAGTCTCCTGGGGGGTCTGCTTGAAGCTGTATATCAATGAGGAAGTATTATGCCTTATGCCACTCTTAGAGAATTCGGTGATGAAAGCCTCTAAGAGCTGGTCTATGCTCCTGAACTATCTCTCGTTCAATGGTTGAAACCACGTAAGGGCTGTGTTCCTAAGTGTTAGACCAAAGGCATTATTGTCACTCTAGCACGTGAGTACCAACGTGAGGAGATACACCTCATAAATGTCAATCCGAGGAGACGTGAGGACCCGTATGAAGACCGTGAGCAAGTGATGGCACCAGTGCGTGAGTGAAAGCACACAAGCATGCACACACATACACACACACGCGCACAAAGTAAGAGCAAGGAGTGGAACAATGGAAGATCTTTGATTATACAAGAGCTCTCTTACAAAGCTGAAATCTACAACAAGCTAACTTCAAAAATGAGCTCTCCAGCCCTTTTTATAGTTTTTGAGTGGTTTTGGCCCTGTCCAGACCTAGTGTCCGGCCTGGTTAAAAAATAGGCTCCAGGGCTTATTTGGGGGCTCAAACGGAGTCTAAAAATTATGAAAATTGGTAGGATGGTAGTTCTAATACTCCTCAAGCTCGAGGACTCCTCGACTTGAACAAAATGGAGTTACAAAAATGGAAAATGGTATTTACAATGGTTTTTAGTGATAAAAATCACTATTTTTGTAGGGATTTCTTCTGAAAATTTGACACGTGCTTCTTGGAGCTCCCTACTTGCTCCTTCTTCTTGTGTGTCCACTTCCTTGATGCGCTTCCATGCTTTGTCCTTGATCTTGAGCTTCAACACTCCCCCCCCTCTGGAGTCTGTCGTCCCTGACAGACCCTTGTTGTAGTGGTCGTTCCATGTAGTACCTTGGGAGGTAGCATCCTTTGCGTCCAACAGGGGCGATCCCTCTTCCCAATGTATCCTGGTCGTTTGTCTGGTTCTTCACTTTGCCACTGTTATCTCTTGCAGTTTGTAGTCCCTTTGTACGTACTTCTGCCTTGTATGCCATCTGGATGGTGCATTTGTGAGTTTTCCAAAACTGCTAGCTGCTCAAAGGAGGTGGTCAATGTTGATTGTGAGCAACTCTCGGTGGTGGATGGCTTCCTTGTTCTTGTTGTTGTCATCTTGATGTCGTCTGGTTCGTCCAAAGATGGCTTTTCATAGTTTTCATGCCAAGTACTTGTAACCCGTAATGAATGGTGGGTCAGTGCATTAGTGCATGGGTTGAACAAAATATGTGCCTTGTGCATGGCCTTGTAACGTGGCCCTACATATGCGTACTTGAAAAATGCATGGCAAGAAGTATGGTGCAAGGGATTGGGTCTTGAGCTAAGTGCTCAAGGGTATGCTGACGAAGAGGTTTCCTAATCGATCATGGTTATAGTGTTGGTGAAGCATACACGTCTTACCATGGTGAAGGGTCCGTTGATCTTCATCTCTTCGTGTTGTAGTTCCATCATGGTGTTTGACCATCGGCTTGTCCTTTTTGTTGATGGATGTCCTTGCTGAAAGTTCGCTGATGAGCATTTTCAAGCACAGTCCTCTTCTTTGCCCCTTTTTTTTTGCATGTGAAAATTGTGTCTCATGTGCCTGGGATTTCTCAATTGTGTCTATGCACGGCCATGTAAGGTGGCCCTATCTTGATGCATACTTTGGAAATGCATGACCTGAATGGTGCAAACGACTGGGTTATGCCAAAGGCACATGGTTGCTGCTGGTCGAGGCTTTTGATGTTACTTGCATACTTGATGAATTCTTTGATTGGAGGTGTCTATTGGATCTTGAAATGATGTAATCCTCCGGATTGGAACCCATTTTGGAATAGGGTTTGGTACTGTAGCGATCACCTCAGGCCACTTCATCTTTGGATGCTTTCCAAACTTTGGTATCCCGTGTGGTTGGCTTTTTGGTTCTGTGGTTGTTGTTGGTGCTTTTGGCTTCCAAACCCATATCCTTGATGATGGCCTGCTTACTTTTGCAGAAGGGTTGAGTTTATCTTCGTTTGTTCTTTGTGTTTTGTTCTTACCCTCTGCTTTCCTTGGCTTCTTTGTTGAGACCTTTTGCATGGTGGGGAGCATAGGCCGTTGTGTCTGTAAGAGCTTCTTGGGTACCCACATCTGTAATCGCCCGTGTTGAGCTGTAGCTAATTTTTTAGGCACCCAAATTTGTACGTGGTTGTGGTCGGCCTTCTTTGATAGCTTCGGTACCCAAATTTGTTGGATTCGTCGTGCTTGAGCCTGTCGTAGGTGCTTGGTTCTTCTTTTTTCATGGTCGATCTGGTTGGGTGGGAATCTTTGAGGCAACGTCAATGGTTGCACTCCTTTCTTTACCCAGATCATGCACATAACTTCTTTCTTCTTGAAGGCTCTTTGTCTATTTGATAGACTGGCTATCTTGCACTGTTTTGTTCGCTTCTGACGTTGGACTAATGTGGATGCTTTACTCTTTGAAAAAGAAGAAGGTTCTTCTTGCCTTTGCGACTGTCCTTCCATGATTGTGTCTGTCTGTGTTGAAGCTCAAAGTCAAGGACAAAGCATGGAAGCACATCAAAAGGTGGACACACAAGGAAAGGGAGCAAGTAGGGAGCTCCAAGAAGTGTATGTCAAATTTTCAGAAAAATCCACTACAAAAATAGTGATTTTCATCACTAAAAACCATTGTAAATACCATTATCTATTTTTAGTAACTCCATTCTCTTCAAGCCGAGGAGTCCTCGAGCTTGAGGAGTATTAGAAGTACCATCGTACCAATTTTCATAATTTTTAGACTTCGTTTGAGCCCTCAAATAAGCCCTGGAACCTAATTTTTAACTAGGCCGGACACTAGGTCTGGACAGGGCCAAAACTAGTCAAAAAACTATAAAAAGAGCTAGAGAGCTCATTTTTGGGGTTAGCTTGTTAAAGAATAGAACTTTGGTAAGAGAACTCTTTTGCAATCTAAGCTTTCCATTGTTCCTCTCTTTGATCTTACTTTGTGCGCGTGTGTGTGTATGTGTGTGCATGTTTGTGTGCTTTCACTCACGCACTTGTGCCTTCACTTGCTCGTGGTCTTCATACCGGTCCTCACGTCTCCGCGGATTGACAAGTAAAGGAGGTGGTGCTTACACTTGAGCTACACCAAATTTTGGCGCCGTTGCCGGGGAGAGAGCTTCGAGGACGAGCGTTGTGATGGTAAGATCGTAGATTTGCGACGTTGGAAGGTTAAAAAAAAAAACTGTCATTTCAGTTCATTTTCTGTTTTTTCCTCTTCATCTTCATCATCATCATCATCTCCACCTTCTTCCATCTTGTTCTTCATAGAAATTTCTTGTTTTTTAGTGCATTTTCACCATTTTCATACCATTTTTCATGCATTATTGTGTGGGAAGGAGTTAGGAGGTGCAAGGGAGAGCAAGCGCAGTGTTTTCTTCATGATTTTCTGCTCATATGGAGCTCGCCATAGCCGGCGCTCAGAAATTTGAATTTCCCGCCAAAAAACGCGATTCTGTGATGAAAATCGCGATTCTGTGAAAATTCAAAATTTTTGAAAAATCATGATTTTCTGTTTTCCCGCCTAAAAGTTGGCTGAAAAAATCACGATTCTGTGGTCATTCTCAGAATCGCGATTCTGTGATTCTGCTCAAAATCGCGATTTTCATATAAAAAAAAACACGATTCTCTAAAACACGATTCTGTGCTCAAAATCGCGATTTTCATATCAAAAGAAACACGATTTTCTAAAAACATGATTTTCAGCGGGCTCAAAATCGCGATTCTCACAAATCACGATTTTCAGCCAAAAACACGATTTTGTGAAAAAGGCGATTCTGAAAAAACACGATTTTGTGAAAAAAAACACGATTTTGTGAATCACGATTCTCTGAGTCAGAATCGCGATTTTCAAAAACACGATTTTGTGCTCAACGTCGCGATTTTCAGAAACACGATTTTGTGCTCAACATCGCGATTTTCTTGTCAAAAACACGATTTTGAGAAAATACGATTTTCAGTGGGCTCAAAATCGCGATTCTCACAAATCACGATTTTGTGCTCAACATCGCGATTTTCTTGTTAAAAAGACGATTCTGAGAAAACACGATTTTGTGAAAAAAACACGATTTTGTAAATCACGATTCTCTGAGTCAGAATCGCGATTTTCAAAAACACGATTTTGTGCTCAACATCGCAATTTTCAGAAACACGATTTTGTGCTCAACATCGCGATTTTCAGAAACACGATTGTAGCTCAGTGGTGAGTAGCACCTCCTTTAATGTCAATCCGGGAAGACGTGAGGATGGTATGAAGACCACGAGCAAGTGGAAGCACAAGTGCGTGAGTGAGAAGCACACAAGCATGCACACACATACACACACACGCGCACACACGGCAAGAACAAAGAGAGCAAGACAATGGAATCACTTCTATTGCAAGAAAGTTCTCATACAAGCTCAAACTATAAGAAGCTAGCCCCAAAAATGAGCTCTCTAGCTCTATTTATAGTTTTTGACTAGCTTTGGCCCTGTCCAGACCTAGTGTCCGGCCTAGTTAAAAATTAGGTTCCAGGGCTTATTTGAGGGCCCAAACGAGATCTAAAAATTATGAAAATTGACAGGCAACTACTTCTAAGGCTCCCCAAGCTCGAGGACTCCTCGGCTTGTACAAAATGGAGCTACAAAAAGGTGAAATGATATTTACAAGGGTTTGTAGTGATGAGAATCACTTTAAAATGATGTGAGGGTTTTGAAAAAAAATGAAGGGTTGCCTCAGTGCTAGATCTGCATGTGTGTCCGTACTTGCTTCTTCCCGTATACTGTCAACACTCTCCCCCCCCTAGGGTCTGTCGCCTCTGACAGACCTTTGCTCTGCGGGTTGATCAATATAGTTCTGGAGAATGTCAGCTCCCACCTCATGTTCTTTGATTCGCAGCCCTCGGATCAGGTCTCTCTGCAGGGTATCCCAATTGACTGGGCCCGGTATGTCCGTCTGTGGCGTTGTGTAGAGTTCTGAGTGCATCGTTTGTTCGCATGCAAAGAGGTGTAACAAATGGGTGGGCCGTGGTGCGAACACCTCTGAGTGTGCTTCCCAGAACCCCGTGGTGAACATTTCATCGAACGTTTGCTTGTAGCAGGCAGGGAGATATCTGATGCGTGCGTGCCATGCGTAAGCCACTCGTATGCTCGGGGTTGTGCTCATATCATATAGCAGGTCGTAGTTACCATTAATAAACCCGGGAATAGGAGGTTGAATACGGCATACATTGCGAAAAGTTTTGAGTACGACCTGCATGATATCGAATATCTTGAGCATCATCTGGGCAGCGACATCTAGCATGGGGTGGAGACGTGGTATCCAATGTCTGATGGTTGCCATCATGTATGACACCGTGGGAGTACCGGTTGGGGGAGCGATGGCGGGGTAATTGAGCCATTCTTTGCAATTGGCATTGTTCTTGACTTTGATTGCAAATGACTTCCATGTCCTTCTCCGTTGTACTGGTCCATAGCAATTGTTATACTTTAAATGCATGGGTGCGTGGTCCCATGTTCGTAGCATCTCGGGATAGGTCTCCAATAGCTTTTGCCTCCAGATGGGTTGATGTATTCTCCCTTTGCGCGCCTCCTCTGGAATGTCCTCCGGTTCAAATTGCGTTGCGAACGTTGGGTACTTGTTGGTCTTACATTTGATCTCGGCGTTGTAGTCTGCCAACAGTACAAAGTATGGCTTATATTGTAATTCTGAGCTGGTGATTAGTCTTCTAGGGGCCAGTTGTCTGAAGTATTCTGATTGAAGTATGGTTTCTTCAATGGTCTTCATGGCCAACATCTGGTAGGTGATACGTTCTTCATGAGTCTGCCCCATTTCTTCTACCTGTTTCATCCATGCCGATGGGGGTTCCTCATAAGTGTCCTGTCCCTCCTCAGTGGTTGTGCCTCCTGGAAAAGGTTGAGGCTCATAGTTCTCTTCATATGCTTCCTCCACTGGAATAATAACTTCTTCCTCTTCCATGGGTTGCTCAGGTGGGGAAGGAGGTCGCTCGTACTGCATCAACTTCAATTTTAATTCTGCAACCTGTTGCCGTAACTCCAGTACGTCATTGGTCGTTGAATGTTCAGGTTCAGGTGAAGTAGCAGCGTCGGTCATCTCTTTAGGTTCCCGTTGGTGTGGTGTAGACTCTTGGGGTCTCTGTAGGTCCTTCAATTGGTCGGCAAGCTGATCATGTGCTTCTAAAAGATTGGCATAAGTTTCCAAGATCTGTTGTATGCTTTCTGAGGGAACAGCTTGAAATTTAGCCGGGTCTATGGGTGCTCCCGGGGTGTTCTCCATGGCAGCCTCGAGGTTCTCTTGGTTTTGTTGTTGAAGCCGTCTGTTCTCTTCTTGAGCTGCCGCCAGATGTCGTCGTAGCAAGGCCATGTTTCGTTGAAGCCTTGCATTGCGGCCCATTTGATCTCGCAGCTGTTCCTCCATGGCTTTGCTCTCTTCCATATGCCTCGCTTCGAGTTGCGCATTTGCATGTTCGAGGGCAGATATTTTGCTTTGTGACTCTGTATGGCTGGACTCCAAAGCATTGACACGCTCTTGGAGTGTTGCGGAGAGGGTGCAAAGCTCCTTGTTATTTTCTTCCAATAATTTATATTCCTGCTTAAGCTGAGTGGTAGCTTCGAGCATGGTGTCGAGTGCAAGACTAAATGAGGTGGGTGTAGGGGTAAGGATGGAAGATGCAGGGGGTTGGGAAGTGGGAATGGGAAAAGTGGATGTTGTGCCTACAGTGCTTGGAAATGGCGACGTGAGTGAAATGATATGTGGTAATGTTGGGATAACAGTGGTGGTGGGTGATCCTGCGGATGGTGAGATGTCCATGGGATCGGACGTGAGAGTGTGTGATTCGTGCACTGTGAATACAGGAATGGTGGGTGGTGTGATAGTGGTGGCAGTGAATGTGGGGGAGTGGGTTTGGGAAAGGGACTTTTTATTATAAGTATCCACCTGTTGGAGTATATTTACAAGGTTTGTCCAAAATGAGGGTTGTGTGACTTGGGTTGAGTGTGAGTCAGTTGCTAGGGGAGTGGCGGATAGGGTTTGGGTGTGAGTGAATGGAAAAGGATGGGATGAGGTCTGGCTATTGGCAAGTGGTTGTCCAAGGGCGGGGAGATAGGAAGGGTGACCTATTATGGTTTGATCGGTGGCCGGATGACCGGCGTGAGGTTCCAAAATTTGGGTGGAAGTGTGGGACGTGGGTAAAGGGAAAGATGTAAAAACGGAGGTGTGTACAATGGTTTCATGATTGGTGGATGTCGGTTGTTCAGGAGGAATAGTGGAGAGGGGTTCTGAAAGGTGGAGGGACGGTGGCTGTGGAGATGGTACGTGTGTAATTACCTCATGTTCGTCGGTGGGACTCGGGCTCGTCATGTGAACATCTTCTGAAATTATAGTAGGCAAGGCGGTAGAGGTTTCCATTTGAATCATTTTCCCACGTCGTGGTCGTGTATCAATCCTTCGTTGATCGTAGACAGGATTTTCCTGATATACCATTGTCCTCAATGCCTCCCCGATCCCACATGTCTCTGCCAATAAATTCAATGATTCCACAAAGTTGGAGTCAACATTCTCGGCTTGAAGCATCTGGTTCACTAGAGCTCTATTCGCCGCTTCTGTCATCTTATGTCTTCTCTGTACCTGCTTGATTGTCTTGTACAGCCGTCTGAGTTGTGCTGTGTAGGCAGGGGCCTCCTCTTCACTGTCTTCCGGGTCATTTCTGTGTGCGCCTTCCTGCACTTGTGTGCTTTGGTCATGAGGATGTTGTGCCACTCCTTCCCCATGTACTCTGCTCGTCTCGCCCCGTGGCTGTTCTCTTTGGGCAGATGCACCCGGACCCACATTGTCAAGGGAATCTTCACTGTCGGATAGGGGGACCGTCTGCAGGAATCTTTCAAAATCGAAATTTGGATCTTCTGTGAAGGTGGCCATAGATGCAAACTCTGCATCGGTTGGTAGTGGAGGGGCGGATGGAACGGGTTGTACCACCTCTCTTGGTTGAGACTCTTGGAGATGGATCGTGAAAGATGCCACTTGGGCTTCTTCTCTAGTGGAGACTTCGGCGGTGGCTTCTGGAGGGATCAGGACCTGTGAAAGGGATCCACGCATTCTTTTTGCCGGTTGATTCCCTGACTTTCGCCCTTTGAACAGCTCCAGGTGTGCATACTTTAGGGCTCGAGCAACTGGCACATCATATGCCAGACATCTGTAGATGATCCTTGTCAGTGCACAACAACCATGTAAAGTGGGCTTCCTCGCCCCCCGCTTGCCAGCCTCATATACTTGATCTAAGATCCATACCGGCATTTTAATGGGCAAGCTTCCGGTCTCGGCTAAATACAACCCGTACCATATCTTCTTGTGAGGCTGAGTGAAACGGTCCTGAGCGGGAAATGCGAAGTGCTGGAGGCACATGCGCAGAGGTATGGCGATGTTGGGGGTGAGGGCGCACATTTCTTTGAGCTTCTTGACTCTATTGCTTTTCATTGATTCTGGTATCAAGGGGTCGCGATCTGAGGGCACATGAGTGCCATACATTTGAAGTGCTTCCCTGATTAACGTTACATTTAATTCAAACTTCCTCATCTCCTCCAGATTGGATAAGGAGGGCACCCAGAATGTGCCTGAATGATCTTTATCCCCGGTAGGTTTCAGCGTAGCAATCAAGTAATAGCACCTGAGGAAGTCGGGTTTAGGTAGAGCTGCACTGAAGTAAGCTTGTAGTCCTACCTTTTGCCAGATATCTTGAAGTGGAGCTGCATTTTGTAAGGTCTCAAATTCTCTTGAAAAGAATTGGAAGGTCCACCAAACCCCTCCACACTCCATCTTGGACTCCCAGATGTGATCTGCGTCTCCCAAATCCCCTGGCATTTCATTGAACCAATGGGAGTGCCCTTTTACTCTTTCGGTTAGTCCACTGGGTGGATCTGGAATAGGAATCCTTCGCACATTCAGGAATTCTTCAGGCCAAGCTGTTGGTGGAGCTTCCACTGGCATGGCATCCCAATTGATAGGAGCACCAGATCCTGCCTAAGAGCTTGTGCCTGTCGCGGTTGCCATGAGAGTAGGTTGCTTATCTGCTGGAAGACGAAAGGCACATTAGTGTTGCATAGGAAACAAGATGTAATGGTGTTCCCTTCACAATACTAACATGATAATCCCGGAGGTCAGTGGTTAGTGGTGAGGTGTTTATGATATGTGTGAGTGGTGATTAAAGGTCAGTGTCATCCTAGATGCATACTTTGGTTATGCAATGGGCTCGGAATGTTCCTGTGTTAGTGTGGACGGATTTACAGAATAGGGTCAGGGGGTTTAGTACACAGTTTAATTCTCCACACTTTGATAGAGGAGTCGTAGCTCTTAGAGCTAAGGATAGGTGAAGATTTCGGTATGAGAGTGTGATGTATTTGGAACCTTTTGGGTACCCATTTCCAGATATTCCTAGGGTTGATGGGAGTGGGGACAGTGAGAGGTGTAGGTATCTTGTCACTTTCTGAGTTGTTGGCCAAGAGTGCTTGTGAAAGCTGCTTCATCCTAGTGCCTGAAGGTGAAGTAATTTGGGCTTGTAAGCAAGCCTTGGGCACCCATATCTGTCTAGCATTAGGGGTGGCCTTCATTGACCGCTTAGGAACCCAAATAGAAATGGTATGCCTAGGGGTTATCCTAGGGGGCTTCTTCACTTTGTTCCTTGATGGTGAGGCTCGTTTCTTGTCTCCTTGAGAATCTGCTATTGGAGCTGTGGGTTTTCCATCCCTGCGTATCCAGATCTGCTTCACGCCACGAGATGCTCCATGTTGCACGGGTTGGCGCTCCTGCCTCTTGATCAGCGGCCTCCTTCGTGTAGAGTGATGTTCGGTTCGTTCGTTTAGAATCTTCTTTGGATCAGTTAGGAACTCCTTCTTGGCTCCTGAACCTTCAGTAAGATTGACATTCCTCTGCACCATAGAAGTTTGGACAAGCACAACATGGTTATCTTCGTGTGGATTCCTGGAGGGACCAGGAGTTGGTGCCTGTTCTATTGGTTTGAGTGCTTGATTTTCTAATTCAATCGTGAGACGGCTTTGGCCTACCCAAGCCTGAAGAAGTCCACTTCTTAGGTTGAGGTTGACTGCGTGATCATAGATCCAGTCTTGGCCTAAGACAAGAGGTTCGGTCAGATCCTCGTCTTCACACACTAGCACTTTGCTGGCATGAGGACCTCTTGTATGTAGAGGGGAAGATCCACCTCTCCCATACAAGGGGTTTCAACACCTCCTAATCCTATCAGATATGCTTCTAGGGGATTTACCTCCAATTGCAGCTGCTGGCAATATGAGAGCCGAACTGCACTTGTGGCTGCTCCTGAATCAATTAAAGCCCTCACGCTTGTTGTGCTGTCTCTTTGTCCTATTTCTAGGGTCACAAAAGGTCGTCGGTCCACTATCTTATGGGTACGTTCACCTGAAGCCTCACACATGGCCATGTGATAGCCTGGAGACTCTTGAGTGTCAGTCATAGGCTGGTCCCTTCCTTGTCTCCTCAACTTCATTCGTCTGATACGCTCTAAGGCCTCTACCTGTGCTTCTTCTCGAATTCGTTTTTCCTCCTCTTTACGTTGCTTAGCAGTATTGAGTCGGCTTAGCATCTCCTCCATGAGGGGTTCCTGATAGAGCTTGACTCTGCATCCGCTAATATAGTTTGGGAGGACATCCCCCTCTAAAGTGGCTAGTTGTACTGCTCCACTCGTGGAGATCCTATTAATGATCATAGGTCCGTAGCCCCTCTTTTCTAGCTTTCTTGCGTGTTGTTTCAATGTGTAGACTAAAACTAGATCTCCTGCTTTCAAACCCTTATCCTTCACATGGGCATCAAAGTATGCCTTTTGCCGTTTCTTTGCAGCATAGATGCCTGCTGCTGCTCGTAGCCTCGTCTCACCTAAACGTTCTAGATCAAAGATCCTAGAGGACAACTCGTGTCCATTCCACTCATGCTCTTGTGCTACTCTTAAAGCTGGAATTAGGAAATCTAATGGTAGCACCGCGTTTTGTCCGAAGACCATCTGAAATGGGGTGGCATTGAGTACCGTTTTGTAAGCAACTCGGTATGCCCAAACAGCATGATGAAGTTGTTTGTCCCAATCCGAGCGTTTATTATTTACAAGTTTCGTCAATACGTTACATAGGATCTTATTCGTGCTCTCGGCTTGTCCGTTAGCTTGTGGGTGATAGGGGGCAGACTTCTTATGTATCACCATGAATTCTTGAAGTAGATTTTCAATAACCTCATTCAAGAAGTGCGTACCTCTATCACTAACCAACTCTATTGGTAACCCATATCTAGTGAACACATTTTCGAATAAGAATTTAGCCGTCGTTTGAGCATCATTCTTCGTCGTGGCTTTTACTTCCACCCACTTTGTAAGGTAATCTGTGGCTACAATAATGTATTCTGCATGGGAGTTTCTAGCTGGGGGGTTGATGGGACCTACAAAGTCTATACCCCACTTGGAAAATGCACGTCCTCCCATCATTGGCCTTAAAGGCATTTCATCTTTTCTTATCGGATATTGGGCACGTTGGCATGTGTCACAACTCTTCACATAAGTATGTGCATCCATATGAAGAGTGGGCCACCAAAGTCCCGAGAATAGAATGGTCTTAATTACTCTGTCAGGCCCAAAGTGTCCACCTGCAGCACCGCTGTGTGCCGTTTCTAAGACTTTCAAGTAATCTGATTCATGAACGCACAGTCTTAGGTAACCATCCTTGCCTCTTCGATATAGGTTGTCTCCTACTAAGGCATAGTCTTGAGCCTCTTGCTCCATGCTCCGTTTTCTTGCAAGACTAGCCTGATTGGGTAATGTTCCCGATCTCATGAACTCGACCAATGGAGCACTCCAATCTGGGATTAATGACACGTGATAAAGAGTGGCATGTTCCACTGGGGTTCTCTTCTGGCACACTGAACAATTGTGAATCCAATCTTGTATTTCTTTGTCCATGCTAGGCCAATACACTCCTAAACGTTTTAGATTCTGCAATGTTCGTTGTTTAGAGTAGTGATTCCCTAGCAATCCCTCATGGGCTTGTTGCAACCAACTAGTATGTTCATCGTCCTCGACACAACAAGCTAATACGCCCTCGGTATCTTGCTTGTACATACTTGCGGCCAATATTTGATACTTTAGTGATTTTACAATTTCCTCTTTGCTTGTTTTCACATTCTTATTTGCAGGCCCGAAGGTTAGGACTGGTACCAACTTATTTGCCCATTTAGGAACAACTTCTAAATTGAACAGATAAGCATCGGGCAATTCATCAGACACTCCTTGCGGTGGCTCTCCTGAAGTGATGCGAGAAAGATGGTCAGCCCTAAGATGGGTTCTACCTTTCCTGGCAACAACTTCAAAGTCGTATTCCATTAGTAAGAGGAACCATCTTACTAAGCGGCCTGTATTGCAAGGTTTATTGACCAAATATAGTAAAGCTTGATGATCAGTGAAAAACTTGAACTTATTGGCCAATAGATAGTGTCTAAACTTCTTCACAGCATATACCATACCTAGGCCTTCTCTCTCCGTTGTGGTGTAATTTCGTTCAGCTGCATTTAATTGCCTACTAGCATATGCTATCGGCAAATCCAGGTTTCCCTCACCTGTGGGTTGTGCTAGTACGCATCCTATTGCATGATTGGAGGCATCTACATGGACATGGAAGGGTTTGCTCCAATCCGGAGTAGTCAATATTGGTGCTGTGCACAGACGTCTCTTCAGCTCCTTGAAGGAAGTCTCGCATTCCTCACTCCACTCAAAATTTGTTAACAACCCATAGAGAGGTTTAGCTATGATGGCATACATGTGGATAAACCTACGGTAATATCCACAATGGCCCATAAAGGCTTGTACCTCTTTCACATTCCTTGGTCTGGCCAATTCTGCTATTGCTCTTACCTTGTCTTCATCTGTTGATATTCCATTCTTAGAAACAATGTGACCTAAGATCTTACCTTATCGTACCATAAACACACACTTCTCTGGATTCAGACACACTCGATAATCTCTACACTTGTTGAAGATTTGCCTGAGCTCAGGGATGTGGTAACTTCTCTCTTGGGAATGAGCGCACAAATCATCCACATATACTTCTAAGCTCTTTCGCAAGAACTCTTTGAAGACATGACACATGAGTCTTTGGAATGTTGCAGGTGCATTGGTGAGCCCAAATGGCATCACACGAAATGCAAAGATTCCCCATTCTGTGGCAAAGGCCGTTTTGTGTTGATCTTCGGGGGCAATGGCTACTTGGTTGTAACCTGAAAATCCATCAAGGAAGCTGTAAACTTCCTTGCCTGCAACACGCTCCAATAGATGTTCGGTGATTGGAAGTGGATAACTATCTCGGATCGTAGTGGCATTAACTTTTTTAAGGTTAATGCACACTCGCAATTTCCCATTCTTCTTGGGCACCACTACAATGGGGGACACCCATTCAGTGTGCTCAATCTCATAGATGAATCCAGCTTCAATCAGCCTGTCAATTTCCTCTTTTATTTTGGCTGCATAATTGTCATTATATGTGTAGGGCTTTTGTTTGGTGGGCTTGGCATCAGCGGTCATCGGAATCGTATGAGAGCAAATCTCTGGATCTACTCCTTTCAAGTCTCTATAGTGCCAAGCGAACACATCCCTATATTCCCTTAATAGAGCTACAAGCTCTGCTTCTTCTTTGGCACTTAGGTCATCTCCTATGTACGTACATCGCTCTTCGTTCCCTTCAATGGTCACTACAATTTTTTTGGTCTTTTCTTTATTGTCATATGCTTCTCCTATAATGGCCTCTCTCTTAGGCATTCGTACCAAAATTTTCCGGTCTTCCACTTCATATTTTTTGAAATTTTCTGGTACTTCAAACAATGATTCTTCCTCTTCTTGCCTTACTGCTTTTCTTTTCTTTTTCTTTTGACCTCCTTCACTTCCTTTCTTTGAATTTATCGTTTTAATACTCGCAAGGGGTTCTTCTTCTTTTTGGGTTAGCACTCCTATGTCTTCTAAGTAATGTTCCTCTGAGTCAAAGTATGTATCCATCACAATGGATTCTAGATCATCGTCATTCTCTTCTTCTTCTATGAACTCACTAGGATCACACTCTTCCAACAAGGGTTGACACATGAACACTGAAATATCATAACCCTCCTCATCACAATGGGGTGTCCATTGTTCCTCATTCACTGCAATGTCCATGGTAGCTAAGATTTCTGCCCAACCATGAGGCTCAAATTCCTCATCTGGAAGTATCATTGGTGTATAGGCTGGGTCTTTTATTGGTCTATCTCCTGGGGGAGTTCCTTCTTCTCTCGCTTTTAGGCGCTTTTCCTCTTCCTCAGCGACCTTGCACATCCACAAGTGAGTATCTTCATGCAACCAGGATGGTTCAGGTGAACTTCCAGAATGCACGGAGATAGAATCTTCTTTCGCTTTGTGGATAGGATTCCACTGTAGGGGTGGTACATCTCTGAAGGTGTGATCCTTCAGATTGACCTTGGTGGTGACCCCTAAGTGCTGTAAGTACAAGGAGTTGGTTCCCCAATCCTGTACTATTTGCAATTGTCGTAGGAAAGGTCTTCCTAGGATCATCTCGTAAACATTATTCTTCTCAAAGTCACATATAGCGAACGTATGTTCAAACTCCACACCACAAGTGGTTAGAGTTATCCCTTCAAGAAATCCGAGAGGTCTTTCAAAATGACCATCTACCATTTGAAGTTTCATTCTCGTTGGTCTTAAGGTGGGTTTGCCCCATCGCTTCCACAGGGAGGTGGTCGCGATAGCAACACCGGCACCCGAATCCACAATTGCTTTGGTTGTGTAACCTTGATAGGTGATCGGAAGATAAGTGTTACCTTCTTCACCTTCGCTCATGTCTCCTACGTTGTCGAGAGGTATCTCTGGTACTTTTTGTTTAGAGCCTACTTTTGGCATATTGGATTCAAGTTCTGGAACCTGATCCTTCACATGATTCCAGAGCTCAAGTTTTGCCTTGAGCAATTCCTCTATAGTGAGATGACATTGAACCTTAGTGTTCTTCACAACATCAGTGTTCCTGGGAATCACTGAGTCTTCATTTCTCACCAATATTGTGGGAGCTCTGATCTGGAGAGATTCAGATTCCCATGGGCCTGTGAAATGAGGCAACTCTTGTAAAGAATTAGATTCAAAATCTAATCTCTCATCCTCTTGTTGCTCTGTTTGATCTCCATAGATAGACGGAATGTCTTGGGGAAATTGATCACGAAGATCATCAATCTCAGGAATAGGAGGGGAATCACTCTTCTCCTTGGCCCATTTCTCTTCTTGTATTTCCCGCAAGAACTCTTGAGAGTACTGTTGAATTGAAGGAGGTGTTCCAGCATCCGTGGAATTAGGAACATAAGCTCCCTTAGGTGGTGAGCTTCCTCTTTCAACAACTGGTTGAGCCTGTGGAGGTAAAGAAACTTGTGATTTGTTTACCAACTGCTCTAATCTTTCTAGTAAGCCTTGGAAATGCAAATCCGGCTTGACAGAGTTTGTCTGATTGAACTTTTGACTAGTCTCAAGTATAGCTTGAGCTTGTTCTACCATTTTCATGCACATTTTCATCCGTTCAATCTCTAAATCTGCTCTAGGGTAACTCTTGTCTAGGTTTGCAGCTGTTGGCCCTTCTTGAAGTCGAGCCTGGTAGGCCTTGAACATCATGTCCAAGCCTTCAGGAGTGGGGTCAGCTAATACTGATCCTACTCGGGGTGGTGGGTGGGTTACGAGGGGTGTGTTAGAGGGTGGAGAAATGGAGGGTGATGGGGATGGTAGTGGTGGAAGTGTGTGTGAGTGCGATTGAGATGTGATCTCTGTGATTTTTGCCTTGGTTTCTCTCAGGCTTTCTTCAAGTTCGTTTATCTTTTTTGCCCATTGCCTCTTCATTCTTTCACGACTATCCTTCCAGGCTCTAGTCCTCTTTTTGGTTATGCTCTCTGTTTCACTCACCTCGGGGCTCTTTTCCTGACCAACACCTTGGTTTTGTTGTAGTGCCTGGGCTCTTGTGATCACCTGCACGGGTGCAGTGGAAGTCACACTCCCTGTGGAGTCTACAACTAACCCAACGACATTGATAGGAGTGATTTTTGGCATGTTATTAGGGTTCTTTGGGCAATCTCGTAGGAGATGCTCTTTCCCGCAGTCTTGACAGAAGCCCTGAATGATTACTGGTTGAGGTTGTGTCGGGACAGGTAGTGGACAATCACGTATAAGGTGATCTCCCTGACATCTGAAGCATGGTCCTCTAGGAATTGGGGGTCGTACCTGCCTAGGTTGAGGTCTAGAGTTGGGGTTTGTGTACATGACATTAGAATACTCAGGTTCCCCACTATTTTCACTTGGGTCCTCATAATAGTATGACTCGTTATGCTCGGGTGACTGCATGTAGTAAGCCTGTGGGCTATCCATATGTGTGGAGTCAAAACTATGGTCACTTGGATCACTGTCTGATAGCAATGGGGTGACTGGGACTATGGCTCTATTCGGATTTTCTTCAGTAGATGCATATTTCACTGGGATCACATTGGTGGGAGCAGGGGGTTGCTGTACTAGGACTGGTTGAGGTCTCTGCTACCCTTTATAAGGTGGCTGATAAGTTTGCTGTGGTCTGTTATATTGTTGTGATGGGTACTGATTCTGGTATCTACCATGTTGTGGGTATGGCTGAGGGTAATTTTGCCTAACAGTTTGTTTGTTATATGGGCAGTCTTGTGCAGTGTGGTTGGTGTACCTGTGCTCTATGGAGCAGTACTGGCTACTAGGATTCACCTGGGGTTGGGTCATAATGGGACATACACTTGCCATGTGTTCACCGCCACAATTGTAACACCGCTTAACTGGGGCAAATCTCGGAATTTGTTTGCTAGAGACACCTAGTTTTTGGGCTACCTTTTCTGCAAGTTCCTCGATCGATGTGGATTGACCAGATGTCTGTTTACTAGAGCTATCAGAATCCTTATAGATTTTTGATAGTTCTAATTCCTCACCTAGATTGTCCTCAATGTCTATGCACATACGCACACACTCTTCTATCGTTCTGGGATCCTTCAGGTACACATATGACCTGAGCTTAGTGCTCAACAATCCATCTAGGAACAAGGCCACTTGTTTGGCTGGTGTGGGTAACTCCGGCATCGGGCATCTCTCTAGGTATTGTCTAAATCTTCTTCCAGCTAGTCTGACCGTCTCTTGAGGTGTTTGTTTGAAGCTGTGAATTAGTGAGGAGGTGTTATGCCTGATGCCACTCTTAGAAAACTCAACAATAAATGCCTCTAAGAGCTGGTCTATGTTTCTGAAATGCCTCTCATTTAGTGGTTGAAACCACGTAAGGGCAGTGTTCCTAAGAGTTAGACCGAAAGCATTATATTGTGTGAATAGGTCCTCTACCTGTTTAGCTTTCAATACTTGTCGAAATTCTGCCACATGGTCATAAGGGTCTCCCGTGCCATCGAAATAATTCTTCATGGACTTCACCAGTTGAGTTGGTCGCAGGGTCCTAGTGTGTTCTCTCGGCCTTGGCAAAGGAAAATCATCAATGTCCCTGTGATTCCATGGGGTTCTATGTCTCTCAGGTTCCACTCTATTCCTTTCTGTTCCCGTTCTTTCTCTTCCCGGGGAGTTGGCGAAACTTACCTCAGGTTTGTCTCTACTTCTATCTCTCTGAGCCCCATGAGCTTGGGAGGTCCCAGCTCCTTGGTGACCAAAGGACACAGTAGACCTTGGTTGGGGAAAAACAAATTCTCCCTTCCATGTGTAGGCATGTCTGCCAAGCTCAGTGACCACGAAGATTCTCTCTGATGCATTGTCTAGGTAGGTTACTTGACCTGGGCTATCAGGGTCTTTAAACTCATAGATTGTGAGGGCACTCACTTCCTGAGATTGAGGAGATTTATATCTCCAAAAAACCTCATCGGTTTCTCGGTTTAAAAGCAGATCTATGCTTTTATTATCCTGTGGAATCCACTCTGGAGTCATGATTCTGGTCAAGACAGATTTACCACGGGGAGTTCTTGGCTCTCTCTCTAAGTTCCCTTGCTCTATATCACCCATGTCGGTCTCCGCAATCACATTTCCAAACTCATCAGTTCTATCAGGGAGAGTGGTGACTACATATATAGTCCCCTCTTTATCTAGGTATGCTCCATTCTCAAACTTGACTACCGGGTGGGCTAATCCATGGGGTTGATCGGGGTTCTTAATCTGGACCACCGATCTTCTCAGTCCGTCTTCGTAGATGCGAGCACCTAGACGATTCGTCCTGATGTATTCCAGCTGAGTCTTGTAAGGTCCCTCTGGCTTTTCTAGATAAGCCAACCCTGAACTACCTACTGGTCTCTCCATGTGATAGGACATCTCAGAATCACTTGTTTCTGATCTGGGAATGTATGGATAATCACTCAACTGCTGGGCCCAAGACCTGGCAGTGTGATTGACACTAGCTTCAGAAGATCTGAGGCTCTGTTTGTCTCGGCCTAAGTGTCTGCCTGATCTAAGGTTCATAAGCCTGATTTATTTATCCCCTGGAACCCAAGCACACTCTCGTTGCAGGTTGATTTTGCACCAATCACTTTGTTCTTTTTAGTTGAATATTATGTTTATGGTCTTGTCTGAAATTGCGTCGTCAGGAGTACTTAAGTGAATTTCCGCACTTGATAAGTGATCGACTCCAGTTTACCTTTTGTCCCTTAGGGTTTTCGCACTTAAGACCTATTTACTTCTTGCACTTTGTTGATTAATATTCTTGGACTTGATTCGTGCCTAACGTTGCCCTAATTAATTACCACACCTAAGTCGTACTTAGCCTAGGCTAGGAATTGACAAAGGAGGGTTGAGAGATCTTCCAACCTCAATTAGCTGGTTGACCAGACTGCTACACAAGCCCAAGAAGCCTTCTCCCAAGCTTGGTACTCACCCTTGCTAGCTTGCTTTAGATTGCCTTGAGCGCGCACAAAGTTCCTGCAAAAGCTCACCTGTTAGTATAGCTCTATTGCCACAAGTAATTGAAAGACACACTTCAATAATTTCAGTCCCCTTGGAGTAGTTCACTGTACCCCCTGAATCTGAGAACCACTTAGTTCCACCTAAAGGTCAACTTAAAAATGCATGTTCTAAAACTCCGCGTATGATTCTTAAAAAAACCAGTCGAGGTCCACGTGGGATTCTCAACGAGCTTTCCAACGAGACCAAAATCTCATCAATCGGAGTTCGTATGGTCAAGTTATGACCATTCAGGCACTAAAGGGTCAAAACAGGCACTCAGGGTTCAGGAGATCCCTCTCTGGTTTCTAGGCCTTTTGCCCACTTCCAAGGTTCTAAAGTTATACCAAGGTGCCTAAAATTAAGCTCAACTACCCTTCCAATCACTAAAAAAATTAACCCTAAATTTTCATGCGTTAAAAGCCGTGTATCGCGATAGGTCGGGTCGAAGTGTCGCGATAGGTCGGGGTGTCGCGATAGCTCGTGCAGTGTCGCGATACCTCGAGGTGTCGCGATAGCTCGTGAGGTGTCGCGATAGGTCGGGGTGTCGCGATAGCTCGTGAAGTGTCGCGATAGGTCGGGGTGTCGCGATAGCTCGTGAGGTGTCGCGATAGGTCGAGGTGTCGCAATAGCTCGTGAAGTGTCGCGATAGGTCGGGGTGTCGCGATAGCTCGTGAGGTGTCGCGATAGGTCGAGGTGTCGCGATAGCTCGTGAAGTGTCGCGATAGGTCGGGGTGTCGCGATAGCTCGTGAAGTGTCGCGATAGATCGCGAAGTGTCGCGATAGGTCGGGGTGTCGCGATAGGTCGGGGTGTCGCGATAGCTCGTGAAGTGTCGCGATAGGTCGAAGTGTCGCGATAGGTCGTGAAGTGTCGCGATAGGTCGGGGTGTCGTGATAGCTCGTGAGGTGTCGCGATACCTCGAGGTGTCGCGATAGCTCGGGATATGGTGAATTTTTCTGTTCTATCTAGTGATCCTGGGAGCTCTAGGCCTGCGCAGTGTCGTGGTGCACTCAGAATCGTGATTGGGTGAAATTTTTGGAGTGTCGCGATAGCTCGAGCTCAACGCCTCGGGGACTGTGCAGACAATTTCTGTACCTGCTGAGCTTGCTGGAGATGATGATGGAGCTGCCACCTGCAAGAAACATGCAAAAAACACACAAAGACAAGCACGCACAATCGCTCTCTCTCAAACTCGCACACAACAAATGAGGGAATGATAGGGAAGAGGGGATATGTAGTGGAGAAGGAGGTGGAGGTGGAAATGGAGAATGAGGTGAAGATGAAGATGGAGATGGAAAAAACTCAGAATTTTACCTACTACTTACCATTCCAACGCGTCCTCTCTACGTCTTACCATCACACGCTCGTCCTCAAAGCTCGATCCCCGGCAACGGCGCCAAAATTTGGTGTAGCTCAGTGGTGAGTAGCACCTCCTTTAATGTCAATCCGGGAAGACGTGAGGGTGGTATGAAGACCACGAGCAAGTGGAAGCACAAGTGCGTGAGTGAGAAGCACACAAGCATGCACACACATACACACACACGCGCACACACGGCAAGAACAAAGAGAGCAAGACAATGGAATCACTTCTATTGCAAGAAAGTTCTCATACAAGCTCAAACTATAAGAAGCTAGCCCCAAAAATGAGCTCTCTAGCTCTATTTATAGTTTTTGACTAGCTTTGGCCCTGTCCAGACCTAGTGTCCGGCCTAGTTAAAAATTAGGTTCCAGGGCTTATTTGAGGGCCCAAACGAGATCTAAAAATTATGAAAATTGACAGGCAACTACTTCTAAGGCTCCCCAAGCTCGAGGACTCCTCGGCTTGTACAAAATAGAGCTACAAAAAGGTGAAATGATATTTACAAGGGTTTGTAGTGATGAGAATCACTTTAAAATGATGTGAGGGTTTTGAAAAAAAATGAAGGGTTGCCTCAGTGCTAGATCTGCATGTGTGTCCGTACTTGCTTCTTCCCGTATACTGTCAACAACGATTTTGTGCTCAACATCGCGATTTTCTGAGTTCACAAAATCGCGATTCTCTGAAAGTTCACAAAATCGCGATTTTCTCCAAAGGTCTTGTTTGCCTGTTTTGACCCCCAAGAGCCTGAATTGGCATAACTTTTTCATCCAAAGTCCATTTTTTGAGGTCTACAGCTCGTTGGAAAGCTCGATTCAAATTCTACACGACCTCAACTGTTTTTTTTCAAGAATAACGCGTTGATTTTGAGATAGGATAATTTGAAGTTGACCCTCAAGTGGGACTAAGGAACCAAGGGGACTCCAAAGAATTTTTGAACCATACCAAGGGGAAAATTTGGACTCTTGACTAAAGCTTATGAACCTGAGATCTGGTAGACACTTAGGCAAGGATAAACAAAGCATTAGATCTTCTGAGGCTAGTGTCAACCATACATCCAAGTCTTGGGCACAACAACTAAGTGGTCATCTTTTACTAAGTTCAGACACAAGTGATTCAGAAATGTCTTTTAGTATGGGAAAACCTGCAGGTGGCTCAGGGACTGCCCGTCTACAAACACCAGAAGGTCCCTATAAGACACAGTTGGAATATATTCAGACCAACCAATTAGGTGCTCGCATCTATGAGGATGGTCTGAGGCGATCAGTGGTCCAACTCAAAAATCCAGATCAATCCTTTGGACTTGAACACCCGGTGGTCAAGTTCGAAGAGGGTTCATACATTGATAAGGAAGGAACCATGTATGTGGTCACCAACCTACCAGATAGGACTGATGAGTTTGGAAATGTCATTCCTGAGAATGAAATAGGAGACCTAGAACAAGGAAATGTAGGACAAGGACCCCAGACTCCTAGAGGTAAGTCAGTTTTGACCCGAGTGATCACTCCAGACTGGATCCCTCAAGATAACAAAAGCATAGAGCTATTTTTGAATAGAGAAACAGAGGAAGCCTTTTGGAGATTCAAGACAGATCAACCTAGCCAATTGGGCATAGTTATCATCTATGAATTCAAAGATCCTGAGATACCAGGCAAAGTTGTCTACTTGGATAACACATCAGAGAAGATATTCTTGGTAACAGAACATGATAGACATGCATATACTTGGAAGAATGAATTGATTTTCCCCCCACCAAGATCCAATGTTTCCCATGGCCTCCAAGGAGTAGGATCATCCCACGCTCATGAAGCCCAGAGAGAAAGAACTAGAGAGAGACCTGAGGTAAGTTTTGCACACACCGTGGGCAGGAATAGATCAGGATTTGAAAATGAAAGACCTGAAAGAGAGAGACATCAAGCACATAGGCAAAAAAGAGATGAACATGATTTTCCATTGCCTAGACCCCGAGAGCACCCAAGAACCCTTAGACCCACTCAAGTGATCAAGGCAATGAAGAATTATTTTGACGGGTCAGGAGATCCTTATGATCATGTGGCCGAGTTCAAACAAGTGTTAAGAGCTGAACAGGTTGAGGACTTGTTCACCCAATACGAGGCATTTGGTTTGACTCTTAAGGGCACTGCCTTGGCTTGGTTTCAACCACTGAGTAGTCGCAACTATCGCGATATAGGTCAACTGCTAGACGAATTCATTGTAGAATTTTCCAAGAGTGGTATCAGGCATAACACATCGTCCCTGATCCACAGTTTCAAGCAGACACCCCAAGAAACAATGCGACTAGCAGGTAGAAGGTTCAGATAGTACCTAGAAAGATGCCCTGCTCCCGAGTTACCCACACCAGCCAAACAAGTGGCTTTGTTCTTAGATGGCTTACTGAGCACAAAGTTAAGATCATATGTATATTTGAAAGAGCCTAGATCCATAGAAGAGTGCGTGCGGACATGCATTGACATAGAAGATAACTTGGGTGAGGAGTTAGGATTATCCAAACTCTATAAGGATTCAGATAGTTCTACTAGTCATACTTCAAAAATCTCCACGGAAATAGAGGAGATAGCTGAGCAAGTTGCCAAGAAGCTGGGAGTCCAAAATAAACAAACACAGAGAGTCACTCCAGTGAATCGGTGTTATACTTGTGGGGGCGACCACATGGCTAATGTATGCCCAATGCAAAACCAAAAGATTAGAGAAAGGAATGCTCCATATTGCACTATTGAGAGAAAATACACAAACCACATGGCTCAAGATTGTCCCTACAATATGCAGGTTGTTAGACAGAATTATCAGCAACCTTACCCACAAGGTAGGTATCAGAACCAATACCAACAGCCATATTATAGACCACAACAGCAACATCAGGTACCATATAGGCCACAACCTGTCGTGGGAAACCAACCATCAGCTCCAGCCAACGTGATTCCAGTCAAATATGCTGTGGGAGAGGAAAATCCAAATAGAGCATTGGTGCCCCTAACCCCATTGATACCAGATAATGATTCTCATGCTCATAGTTCAGACTACTCCCATGAAGGTAGTCCACATGCGTATTACACAGAGTCACCTGAACATAGTGAGATTTACTCGTATCAATATGAGGCACCACCTATGGAGCAAAATTGGGAGAAAGAATACTCCGATGTCATGTACACAAATCCTAACCCTAGGCCCCAATTGAGACAAATGAGACCACAAGCCCCTAGAGGATCTTGTTTTAGATGTCAAGGTGATCATTTCATTCGTGACTATCCCCACCCATCATCTCCGAGTCAAGGACAGGCTATCACAATACAGGCTTTTTGCCCTGATTGTGGCAAAGACCATCTCCCTAGAGATTGTCCAAGAAACCCCTCCAGCGCACCCAAGATTACACCCATTAATGTGGTAGGCTTAGTGGCGGATTCAAGTTCAAGTAGCAATAATGTGGCACCTATACAGGCAGTCACTAGGGCACAAGCATTAAAACAAGATAAACCAGCAGAGCAATCGGAGTCGAGTGAATCAGGAGAGCCTAGTAAGAGGAAAACAAGAACATGGAAGGATACCAGAGAAAAGGCCAATCGTAATTGGAATAAAAAGTTATCGGAACTAGAAGAAAGCTTGAAAGACGCAAAAACAAAAATAGAAGACATTGCATCTCAAAACCCCTTGCATGCCGAAACTCCATCCATTCCACCTCATCGCACCCCACCACCCATTGTAAATAGACTGCAACCAGGGTCTGTTCTTGCAGATCCAACCCCAGAAGGCTTGGACATGATGTTCAAGGCCTACCAGGCTCGACTTCAAGAAGGGCCTACAGCTACAAACCTAGACAAGAGTTACCCTAGAGCGGACTTAGAGATTGAACGGATGAAAATGTGCATGAAAATGGTAGAACAAGCTCAAGCTATACTTGAGACTAGTCAAAAGTTCAATCAGACAAACTCTGTCAAAGGGGATTTGCATTTCCAGGGCTTACTAGAACGATTAGAGCAGTTGGTAAACAAACCACAAGTTTCTTTACCTCCACAGGCTCAACCAGATATTGAAAGAGGAAGCTCACCACCAATGGGAGCTTATGTTCCTAATTCCACGGATCTAGGAATACCTCCTTCAATTCAACAGTACTCTCAAGAATTCTTGCGGGAAATACAAGAAGAGAAATGGGCCAAGGAGAAGGGTAATTCCCCTCCTATTCCTGAGATTGATGATCTTCATGATCAATTTCCCCAAGACATTCCATCTATTTACGGAGATGAAGCAGAACAACAAGAAGACGAAAGGTTAGATTTTGAATCTAATACCTTAGAAGAACTGCCTCAATTTCCAGGCCCATGGGAATCTGAATCTCTCCAGATTAGAGCTCCCACAATACTAGTAAGAAATGAAGACTCAGTGGTTCCAAGGAACACGGATGTCGTGAAGAACACTAAGGTTCAGTGTCATCTCACTGTAGAAGAGCTGCTCAAAGCAAAACCTGAGCTTTGGAATCATGTGAAGGATCAGGTTCCAGAACTTGATTCCAACATGCCAAAAGCAGGCTCCAAGCAAAGGGTACTAGAGATACCTCTAGACAAAATAGGGGACATGTGCGAGGGTGAAGAAGGTAATACTTATCTTCCAATCACCTACCAAGGTTACACAACCAAAGCAATCATAGATTCAGGTGCTGGTGTTGCTATTGCGACCACCTCCTTGTGGAAGCAATGGGGCAAGCCCACATTAAGACCAACTAGAATGAAGCTTCAAATGGCTGATGGTCATTTTGAAAGACCTCTAGGATTGCTAGAAGGGATCACTCTAACCACTTGTGGTGTAGAGTTTGAGCACACATTTGCTATATATGACTTTGAGAAAAATAATGTCTATGAGATGATCCTAGGAAGACCCTTCCTACGACAATTTCAAATAGTACAGGATTGGGGAACTAACTCCTTGTACTTACAGCACTTAGGGGTCACCACCAAGGTCAATTTGAAGGATTACACCTTCAGAGATGTACCACCCCTACAGTGGAATTCTATCCACAAAGCGAAAGAAGATTCCATCTCTGTGCATTCTGAAAGTTCACCTGATCCATCATGGCTACATGAAGATACTCATTTGTGGATGTGCAAGGTCGCAAAGGAAGAGGAAAAACGTTTAAAGGCAAGAGAAGAAGGAACTTCGCTAGGAGATAGACCAGTTAGAGACCCAGCCTACACACCGATGATCTTTCTAGATGAGGAGTTTGAGCCTCATGGCTGGCCAGAAATCTTAGCCACCATGGACATTGCTATCAATGAGGAACAGTGGACACCTCATTGTGATGAGGAGGGTTATGATATCTCAGTGTTCATGTGTCAACCCTTGCTAGAAGAATGTGACCTTAGTGATGTCATAGAAGAAGAAGAGAATGACGATGATCTGGAGTCTATTGTGATGGATAGTTGCTTTAACTCAGAGCAGCACTATCTAGAAGATATAGGAGTGTTCACCCAGAAAGAAGAAGAACCTCTCACAAGTATTAAAACAGTAAACTCAAAGGATGGAAGTGAGAGTAGTCAAAAGAAAAAGAAAAGAAAAGCAGTGAAACAAGAAGAGGAGGAATCATTGTTTGAAGTACCAGAAAACTTCAAGAAATATGAAGTTGACGACCGCAAAATTTTGGTACGAATGCCTAAGAGAGAGGCCATCATAGGAGAATCATATGATAATAAAGAAAAGACCAAGAAGATTGTAGTGACCATTGAAGAGAACGAAGAGAGATGCACATATATAGGAGATGACCTAAGTGCAAGAGAAGAAATGGAGCTCATAGCTCTATTAAGGGAATATAGGGATGTGTTTGCATGGCACTATAGAGACTTGAAAGGGGTAGATCCAAGAATTTTCTCTCATACTATCCCCATGACTGCTGATGCTAAGCCCACCAAACAGAAGCCCTACACATATAATGATACCTATGCAGCCAAAATAAAAGAAGAAATTGATAGGTTGATTGAAGCTGGATTCATCTATGAGATTGAGCATACCGAATGGGTGTCCCCCATTGTTGTGGTACCCAAGAAGAACGGGAAGTTGCGAGTGTGTATTAACCTTAAAAAAGTTAATGCCGCTACGATTAGAGATAGTTATCAACTTCCAATCACAGAACACCTATTGGAGCGTGTTGCAGACAAGGAAGTTTATAGCTTCCTTGATGGATTTTCAGGTTACAATCAAGTAGCCATTGCCCCAGAAGATCAACACAAAACAGCTTTTGCTACAGAGTGGGGAATCTTTGCATTTCGTGTGATGCCATTTGGGCTCACCAATGCACCTGCAACATTCCAAAGGCTCATGTGTCATGTCTTCAAAGAGTTCTTGCAAAAGAGCTTAGAAGTGTATGTGGATGATTTATGTGCTCATTCCCAAGAAAGAAGGTTTCACATCCCTGAGCTTAGACAAATCTTCAACAAGTGTAGAGAATATCGAGTGTGTCTGAACCCAGAAAAGTGTGTGTTTATGGTGCGTCAAGGTAAAATCTTAGGTCATATTGTTTCTAAGAATGGAATCTCAACAGATGAAGATAAGGTACGAGCCATAGCGGAGCTACCAAGGCCAAGGAATATTAAAGAGGTACAAGCCTTTATGGGCCATTGTGGATACTACCGTAGGTTTATCCACATGTACGCGATCATAGCTAGACCCCTTTATGCCTTGTTGTCTAATTTTGAGTGGAACGACGAATGCGAGAATTCTTTCAACGAACTGAAGAAACGTTTGTGCACGGCACCAATACTCACCACTCCTGATTGGAATAAACCATTCCATGTCCATGTGGATGCATCCAATCATGCCATAGGATGTGTGCTAGCACAACCCACAAGTGAAGGAAACTTAGATTTGCCCATAGCATATGCTAGTAGACAGCTCACTCTAGCTGAACGGAACTATACCACAACTGAGCGAGAGGGCTTAGGCATGGTATATGCTGTAAAGAAGTTTAGACACTATTTATTGGCCAACAAGTTCAAGTTTTTCACTGATCATCAAGCTTTGTTATATTTGGTCAATAAACCTTGCAATACTGGACGCTTAGTAAGATGGTTCCTCTTACTAATGGAATATGACTTTGAAGTTGTTGTCAGGAAAGGTAGAACCCACCTTCGGGCAGATCACCTTTCTCGCATCACTTCAGGAGAGTTACCGCAAGGAGTGTCTGACGAATTACCCGATGCTTATCTGTTCAATTTAGAAGTTGTTCCTAAATGGGCAAATAAGTTGGTACCAGTCCTAACCTTTGGCCCTGCAAATAAGAATGTGAAAACATCACAAGAAGAAATTGTAAAATCACAAAAATATCACATATTAGCAGGAAGCATGTACAAACAAGATACTGAGGGTGTATTAGCTTGTTGTGTGGAGGATGATGAACATAGTAGTTGGTTGCAACAAGCCCATGAAGGAATGCTAGGAAATCACTATTCTAAACAACGAACATTGCAGAATCTAAAGCGTTTAGGAGTGTATTGGCCTAGCATGGACAAAGAAATACATGAGTGGATTAAGAATTGTCCAAGGTGCAGAGAGAGACCCCAGTGGAGCATGCGACCCTTTATCAAGTGTCATTAATTCCAGATTGGAGTGCTCCATTGGTAGAGTTTATGAGATCGGGAAGATTACCCAAAGAGGCTAGTCTAGCAAGAAGACGAAGCATGGAGCAAGAGGCTCAAGGCTATGCCTTAGTAGGGGACAACCTATACCGAAGAGGCAAAGATGGTTACTTAAGACTATGCGTTCATGAATCAGACTATTTAAAGGTCTTAGAGACTGCACACAGCGGTGTTGCAGGTGGACATTTTGGTCCTGACCGAGTGATCAAGACCATTCTATTCTCAGGACTTTGGTGGCCCACTCTTCATATGGACGCACATACCTGTGTGAAGAAATGTGACACATGCCAACGTGCACAATATCCAGTGAGAAAAGACGAGATGCCCTTGAGGCCTGGGAGGACGTGCATTTTCGAAGTGGGGCATAGACTTCATAGGTCCTATTAACCCCCCAGCTAGAAACTCGCATGCAGAGTACATCATTGTAGCCACAAATTACCTTACAAAGTGGGTAGAAGTCAAAGCCACAACAAAGAATGATGCTCAGACTACGGCTAAGTTCTTATTCGAGAATGTGTTCACGAGATATGGACTACCAATAGAGTTGGTGAGCGATAGAGGCACACACTTCTTGAATGAAGTCATTGAAAATCTTCTCCAAGAATTCTTGGTGATACATAAGAAATCTGCCCCCTATCACCCACAAGCCAACGGACAAGCCGAGAGTACCAATAAGATCCCCTGTAACGTATTGACAAAACTGGTAAATAATAAACGCTCTGATTGGGACAAACAACTTCATCATGCTGTTTGGGCTTATCGAGTTGCCTACAAAACGGTACTCAACGCCACCCCATTTCAGATGGTCTTCGGACAGAACGCTGTGCTACCATTAGATTTCTTAATCCCTGCCTTAAAAGTAGCACAAGAGTATGAGTGGAATGGGCATGAATTGTCCTCTAGGATCTTTGATCTCGAACGCTTGGGTGAGACGAGGGTACGAGCGGCAGCAGGCATCTACGCTGCAAAGAAGAGGCAAAAGGCATACTTTGATGCACACATCAAGGATAAGGGATTGAAAGAGGGAGATCTAGTGTTGGTATACACACTAAAACAACATGCCCGTAAGTTGGAAAAAAGAGGATACGGACCCATGATCATTAATAGAATTTCCACTAGTGGTGCAGTTCAGTTGGCCACGCTAGAAGGAGATATCTTGCCAAACTATATTAGTGGCTGTAGAGTCAAGCTATATCAAGAACCTCTTACTGAGGATATGCTAATGAGACTCAACACTGCTAAGAAGTGAAAAGATGAAGAGTTAAGAGTGAGAGAAGAAGCACAGGTAGAGGCCAGAGAGCGTATTAGGCGAAATAAGTTAAGGCGATTAGGCCTAGAAGTCAACTCAAAAGCCCCAAGATATCACATGCATATGTGTCAAAAGTCAGGCATAGCGACTTCTCAGGTCATTGACCGAAGACCCTTTGTGACCATAGAGATAGGACAAGGGAAGGGTGCAAGGACGGTGAAAGCATTGATTGACTCAGGTGCAGCAAGTAGTGCAGTTAGACTTTCCTACTGCCAAGACTTGGGGTTGAACATCAATCCCATAGAAGCTTATCTCATAGGTTTGGGAGGTGTGGAAACCCCTTGTTTGGGCGAGGTGGAACTTCCCATCTACCTTCAAGATGTTCCAATGAAAGTCAAAGCGCTAGTATGTCAAGATGAGAACCTTACAGAACCACTTGTCTTGGGTCAAGATTGGATCTATGACCATGCAGCTAACTTAAACCTAAGAAGTCAAATTCTTCAAGTTTGGGTACATGAACAATGCATTACATTAGAATTAGAGAACTGCATGCTCCTAAATCATGGCACCACACACTCTCTTAGTTCTTCCAAGACTAATCATATGAAAGAAGATGTTGTATGTGTCAAACGCTCTATGATGCAGAAGGAGTCAATCGTGGAAGACCAGGTTCGAAGGCGAGTGGATCTTTCTTCTTCTCCAAAGAATCAAGTAGCCACAGTAGTGAGTCCACCACACAAGCAAACACAACCGTTCACGACAACTGCTACATCAAATAGAAAGACACCATTCAATAAAAAAGCAGTTCCGAGCATGAAGCAGATATGGGTACGCAAAGGAGAGCAACCACCAGCCTTGCCCCCACAAATCCCATCCATGCACACCAACCAGGCCAGAAGACGAAGGAAGCAGCTCAGACAAGCTCAATCACAAGGTATCCAACAAGTTTGGGTGCCTAAGAAGTTAGCTGCAGCTCAACAAGGGCAATTACAGATGTGGGTACCTAAGAAACTCCTACATCCACAACAACCTTTGTTCTCCCACATGCAAAAGGTTTCACCAAAGAAGCCAAAAAGAGAAAAGGGTAAGAACCACGTACAGAGACCAAAGGAAGATCAAATCAGCTCTTCAACATTAGTAGGAAGACATGCAAAAAGGATATGGGTTTGGAAGCCAAAAAGTGCAAGTAGCCTCCACCGAACCAAAGCGTCAACCACACTGGATACCACAGTTCAGAAAGCATCCAAAGAGAAAGACGCCTGAAGTGACCTCTACAATGCCAAATGATGTTCTAAAATGGACTCCAATAAGGAGGATTACATCAGTTCGAGACTCAATGGATACCTCCACCAAGGTCGGCATCAACCTCCGCAAATAACATCGAAAGCCTCGAACGAGCAACAACCATGTGCTCCTTGCACAACCCTGTCTTTTGCACCATTCAGGTCATGCATTTCCAAAGTATGCATTAATATAGGGCCACATTACACGGCCGTGCATAGACACACTTGAGAATCCCATGCACAAGAGCACAGTGACATATGTCAAACATTTCTATTGATACTAACTTTTGTGTTCTTGTTTTGTGATATCCTGTTCCTCAAAAAAAAAAAAAAAAAAAAAGGGGAGAAAGAAAAGTGGGAGAGAGCTTGTTCCCAGGTTTGGCTTATGAAACATGAATGAGTCATGCTTAGTTGAAGGTGGAACTGTTGATTACTAGGCATTTATCAATTTGGATAGAAGTGTGTCTCGGCCAGCAGTGAGATTATTGCTGCCTTATCTGGTAGATGACAAGCATTTGGCATGAACATGGCATCTACAACTATGATTTTCTCTTACCATGGTAGGAATGAAGAGCTTGAAGGCCCACAACTTGAGTGATGCTTAACTACTTCATGTACCAGAGCATCCAAGGAGATATTTGCAAAAGGTAGTTCTGGAGGAGAAGACTCCTGCATATGGTGAGCTAAAGAGAATATGTGAAACTCAGCTTGGTGTAGTTACCCGATGTTGCTTATCAGAATATAAAGAAATTCAATTCTCAGTATTTGACAAATGTTGCTTTGAAAAGAGGAGAGAGGATCCACCACCCAAAAGCTCTCATCAGTGGACAATCAACATGGACATTCATCAACAATGTTCCATCCCAAAGGCCGAGTGTACAACACGAAGAGACAAACATCCATCCACCTTCTCCATGGTAAGTATCTTTACTCTGGAAACACCATAACCATGATAGTTTAAGAAACCTCTTCGTCAGCAAACCCTTGAGCACTTAGCTCAAGACCCGCAATTTTTGCACCATACTTCTTCCAATGCATTTTCCAAGTAAGCATGCGTAGGGCTACATTACAAGGCCGTGCACAAGGCACATACTTTTTTCAACCCAGGCACGAACACACTTACCCATCATTCATTATGGGTTATGAGTAGTTGGCATGACTGCTCTCAACATCATCTTTGGAAGAGCTAGCGGACGTCATGGGAACAACATCCATATCTCGGAAGCAAATTGAAGCCAGTAGTTGCTCCAAATCACTCTTGACAACCTCTTTTGAGCAATTTGCAGTTTTGAAAGCTCACAACGACACATTCTTGCTGGAATCCAAGGAACCAGCTCATACAACGGATGGACACCACCTCTTAAAGCACTACATAGAACAGCCCTTCCAACAAGGGTCTGTCAGGGACGACAGACTCGAGAGGGGGGGGAGTGTTGAAGCTCAAAGTCAAGGACAAAGCATGGAAGCACATCAAAAGGTGGACACACTAGGAAAGGGAGCAAGTAGGGAGCTCCAAGAAGTGTATGTCAAATTTTCAGAAGAATCCCCTACAAAAATAGTGATTTTCATCACTAAAAACCATTGTAAATACCATGATCTATTTTTAGTAACTCCATTTTGTTCAAGCCGAGGAGTCCTCGAGCTTGAGGAGTATTAGAAGTACCATCGTACCAATTTTCATAATTTTTAGACTTTGTTTGAGCCCTCAAATAAGCCCTGGAACCTAATTTTTAACTAGGCCGGACACTAGGTCTGGACAGGGCCAAAACTAGTCAAAAAACTATAAAAAGAGCTAGAGAGCTCATTTTTGGGGTTAGCTTGTTAGAGAATAGAATTTTGGTAAGAGAACTCTTTTGCAATCTAAGCTTTCCATTGTTCCTCTCTTTGATCTTACTTTGTGCGTGTGTGTGTGTGTGTATGTGTGTGCATGTTTGTGTGCTTTCACTCACGCACTTGTGCCTTCACTTGCTCGTGGTCTTCATACCGGTCCTCATGTCTCCGCGGATTGACAAGTAAAGGAGGTGGTGCTTACACTTGAGCTACAGTCTGGATCATAGATCTTTTGACATTTACAACATCTTGTTCAAGAAGATTAGCCTTAGAGGAAAGAAGAGAGCGTGTGGTGTCTTGGTCAGTGGCCATGCAATTCTCCACTTCTAATGTAATGCATTGTTCATGTGCCCAAACATGAAGAAGTTGACTTCTTAGGTTCAAGTTGACAGCATGGTCGTAAATCCAATCTTGACCCAAGACAAGTGGCTCTGTGAGGTCCTCATCATGACACACTAGCATTTTGACTTTTATTGGAACATCTTGAAGGTAGATGGGAAGTTCCACCTCGCCCAAACAGGGGGTTTCCACGCCTCCTAAACCTATGAGATAGGCTTCTATGGGCTTGATGTTCGATTGCAGGTCCTGGTAGTATGAAAGTCGAACTGCACTAGTTGCTGCACCTGAGTCAACTAATGCTCTCACAGTCTTTACACTCTTTCCTTGTCCTTCCTTGTCCATGTGATATTTTGGAGCTTTTGTGTTGACATCTAGGCCTAGCCGTCGTAGCTTATTTCTTCTGATGCGCTCTCTAGCCTCTACTTGTGCTTCTTCTCTAACCCTTAACTCCTCTTCTTTTCGCTTTTTAGCAGTTTTGAGTCTCATGAGCATTTCCTCTGTAAGAGGTTCTTGATATAACTTGACTCGGCATCCACTAAAATAGTTTGGTAGGATATCACCTTCTAAAGTGGCCAATTGAACTGCACCGCTAGTGGAGAGTCTATTAATGATCATGGGTCCATATCCTCGTTTCTCCAATTTGTGGGCATGTGTAGCTCAATGATGAGTAGCACCTCCTTTAATGTCAATCCGGGAAGACGTGAGGATGGTATGAAGACCTCGAGCAAGTGGCGGCACAAGTGCGTGAGTGAGAAGCACACAAGCATGCACACACATGCACACACACGCGCACACAAGGCAAGACAAGGAGTGAGAATCAATGGAGCTTTTTAGATTACTTTCAAAATGCTCTTACAAGTTCGTTTCAATTACAATCTAACCCCCAAAAATGAGCTCTCTAGCTCTTTTTATAGTTTTAGACTAGCTTTTGGCCCTGTCCAGACCTAGTGTCCGGCCTAGTCAAAAATTAGGTTCCAGGGCCAATTTGAAGGCTCAAACGGAGTCTAAAAAATACGAAAATTGATATGTAGGTACTTCTAAGGCTCCTCAAGCTCAAGGACTCCTTGGCTTGCACAAAATGGAGCTACAAAAATATGAAATGGTATTTACAATGATTGTTAGTGATAAGAATCACTGTTAAAAGATGTAGTTTGGAAAAATTGAAGGGCCTATCTGCCAGATTTGCGTCGACTGCTTTGTCTACTTACTCCTTCACCTTGTTCTGACTCTCTCCGTTGGCTTCCTTGTCTCGTCAATCCTTGGGTTCCCTGGCTTCCTTGTCTAGTCAGTCCTTGGGTGCCCATACTGCTCTCAACACCCCCCCCTCTCTCGCGTCTGTCGTCCCTGACAGACCCTTGTTGCTGGGGGTGTTGGATGTAATATTCCACAACCTGAGTGGCAAGCTGATGTTCTTGTAAGCGTAGTCCTCTGGCCAAATCTGTCATCATACGATCCCAATCGATTGGTCCTGGAACATCCGGATGTGGCAGACGTAACTGATCTGCATGGATCGCTTGTTCTACTGCAAATAGATGTAGCAAATGTGTGGGTCTGGGAATGAAAATTTCGGAATTGTATTCCCAGAAGCCCGTAGAGAACATTTCCTCAAATGTTTGCTTGAAGCATGCGGGCAAGTACTTGATTCGTGCATGCCAAGCAAAGATAACAGTGACCGAGGGGGTTTGGCTCATGTCGTAGACTAAATCCTTGTTGCTTTGAGCGAATCCAGGAGCGGAGATGTATGGAGCTTGGACATTCCGAAAGGTTTTGAAGACAATGGTCATGAGCTCAAATATCTTCATACACATTTTCGCTGCTATATCAGGTACATTGTTTAGGCGTGCGGACCAGTGCCGAATAGTTGATATCATGTAGGCTACGGTTGGAGGTCCTCGAGGTGGAGCAAAATACGGGTAGTTAACCCAAGCCGAGCACTCTTTATTGTTGCGTACCTTGATTGCAAATGCTTGCCAGGATCTGCGACGTACCACTGGACAATAGCATGGATTATACTTGATATAGAGTGGCATGGTAGCCCAGGTACTCATCATCTCAGGGTAATCGGTGAGTAAACGTGCACGCCAATTAGGTTGGAAAATCGAGCCAGCACGTGCATCGGTCGGTAAATCCCCTATCTCAAATTGAGTAGCGAATGTGGGCTCCTTCCCTGTATGTCTTTTGATTTCTGCATTATAATCATGTAGTAAGACAAAATAAGGCATGTATTGCGATTCTGATGTTGTGATTAACCGTTGATGGGATAATTGTTGAAAGTAGGAAGACCGAAGGACCGTTTCTTCCAGATTCGTGAGAGATTGCATTTGCACGGCCACACGATCATCATGTGTCTTACCCACTTTCTCGACCCTTCTGACCCAATCTGGAACTTGAATTTCTAACGTGTCTTGTCCTTCTTCTGTAGTTCGACCACCAGGCGTCGGCATAGGCTCGTATGGCTCTTCGTAGCTGTCCTCGACGGGGATTTCCACTATTGTTTCAGGTTCTGGTTCTTCAATGGGCGAGGGGGGTCGTTCATATGGTAGGAGGCGTGCTTGGAGTTCTGCCACCTGTTTCCGAAGGGTCTCCATTTCTTCTTTAGATTGTTGCAAGATTACCGGCTTCTGTTGAGCAGGATGTACACTGGCTAACTGTTTCTTTAGATCGGCACATTCAGTCTCTAGTTTCTCATATGACTCCAGGAAATTTGCATGCTCCTCAAGTAAAATGCGGATATCTTCTGATGGAACTGCTCTATATCTGGTAGGGCTAATGGTTGCTCCTACGGTTCCTTCCATAGCCGCTTCAAAGTTGTCCTGATTTTGTTGTTGAAGTCGTTTGTTTTCCTCTAGTGCTGCGGCCATATGCTTTCTTAATAGCCCAATGTTGCGTCTGAGCGTAGCATTAGATATCATTTGCGCTTGAAGCACTGTTTCTAGCTCCTTAACTGCTTGGTCATCTACAGTTGATGCCTTTGATTCCAATTCGGAGTGAGCCTGCTGTAGTGTGGTATGCTCGTCTAGGAGCGTCAGGTAGTCAGCTTCAAGAGTGGTGACTCTAGCTTGGAAACGTTGAGATTCTGCCTGGAGGGCAGCATTGCGTTCTTCCAATTGATGGAAGTCTTGTTGTAGCTGATTTGCACACTGAAGTAATGTGTCGAACGTGCTATTTACATTATGAGATGCAAGGGGAAAAGTTTGAAATGCAGAGGAGGTGGGATTGGGTAGGGGGGTAGTGAATGCTGTGTGTGCCAATGATGTGAGTGGTGAGGTGGGGGGCAAGGGAGGGGAAGGTGGGGAAATCGTGGGGAGAGGTGCTGTGGTTGGTGAAATGTCCATTGGGTCAGACAAGGTGGTGTGTGCAGGGGCTACCATATAGGTGGGTATGGTAGGTGAAGTGAGTGTGGTGTCCGTGTAAATTGATGTCGTTGCAACCATCGGAGGAAGGTGCCTTTGAAACATGGGAGAGCGGAAGAACTGCTCCACAAAGGACGGGTATTGGGGTGGTGAGGTCCGGTTGAAAGAGGTGTAGGGGCCAGCTGGGAAGTGAGGGTTATGGAATGGAGGTACTCGTATTGGGGGATAGGTCGGGAAACACAGGGTTCCTTCCGTGGGCGCTGGGTTTCCAACTACACTGGTAATTATGGGATGGCCAGTCATGGGTTCTGCGGATAGATGGGACGAAGTGTACAAGGGATTGGTGACGAAGGAGAAGAGGGTGTCGTGTGAGGTGGGTTCTCGAAATGAGAATGATTTGAATGAGGATGGATTATAAGTGGAGGTAGAGGTGATGACTGTCGTTTCTTCCAAGGTGGGAGGTGGTGGCAGGGGCGGAGAAGGTGGTGATGGAGGACGCTGGGGTGAGATGGGTGATGTCTGAACGAAGGTTTCAGCGGAGAGGTCAGTGGTGGTTGTGGGAGTGGCTGTGGTCTCAATAGGTACTTCTGGTTCTGTGACGGGTATCCTGATAGTCTTACCTGCTCGTGGTAACGTGTCCACTCTGCGTTTGTCATACCTTACGGACTGGCGGACTGCGGTGTGGACAGCCTCTGGAACTCCTAAAGAGTCTGACACTAATTTGAGGGTGTCAATGAAATGTTGGTCCACTCCTTCATCTGATAGCATTTCTTGCATCAAAGCTTGGCCTGATACCAGAGAGAGCTGATGCCTTTCTTGTACTGCTTTGATAGTGTCGTATAGCCTTCGTAGTTGAGCTGTATATGCAGGTGCACCAACAAGTTCTGGCACTTCTTGTTGCTCCTCTTGGTGCTCTTGATCATACTCCTCCTCATCATCCTCCTGTTCTTCATCTCCGTCATCTTCTTCCTCCACTTCAACAGGGGTGACGGGGGCTTGGGAGGTTGTGGCCTGCGTTTGTACATTTTCCGCTTGTTGTGCCTCTGCTGTCTCCAGCTCGACATCTTGTAGTAGTTGTTCGAAGTCTTCATTAGTGAGTTCTTCCAAAGCTGCACCACTAGGAAATTCGAGATCCGTTGGGATGGGAGGAAATAGCAACGTGGAACCATCGGTGCTGCGTCTTGGAAGCCGGAGTGTGAATGGTCGGACTCTTCGGGGTGGCGGGGTGACCTCTGGTGTTAGGGTGGCTCCACGTGGCTGAGCACATGGGACTTGGACCGTGCCTCTCATCTTCTTAGAAGGGGGTCCAGTGGATGTCCTGCCTCGGAACTGCTCTACCCGATTCCACATCAGGGCTCGTTGGATTGGAATGTCATAAGCCAAACACCTATAAATGATTCTTGTCAGAGCACAGCAACCATATAGAACCTGTTTCCGCGGCCAGCGTTTGTGAGCTAAGTGTATCTGATCAATTATCCAGTGGGGTAGGTTGATGGTGAGGCTCTGTGTTTCTGCCAGATACAGGCTAAACCAAATCTTCTTGTGCGGCATGGTGAATCTATCCTGCGCCGGGAAAGCAAAGTGTTGCATGCACATGCGAAGGTGTATGGCAATATTAGGCGTCATGGATACCATGTCCTTGAGCTTGGTGAGACTTCGATTCTTCATGTAATCCGGTACTAGGGTTTCCTTTTCTGTAGGAATATGCATGCCGCGCATATCCAGAGCTTCTCTCACCAAATTGTTTGATAGTCTAAACCTCTTGAGCTCATTCCCCTTTGTCAGAGATGGAATCACAAATGAGCTTGCACCTTTTGGGTTCGGATTTGGAGTCAAGGTGTTGATGAGATAATAGCATCGCATGAAGTCAGGTTTTGGGAGTCGGGCACTGAAATAGGCACTCAATCCAGCTTTTTCCCATATCGGACGTAGACTTTCCGCATTTTGTAACTTCTCAAATTCTCTTGTAAAGAAATGGTATCTGCCTTGCTTTCCATTGTAGTCCAGCTCTGATTCCCAAAGATACGTTCCTTCCCCCAAGGGTCCTGCTACCTCGGTAAACCAATGTGAAGTCTTTCCCACGGGCATGGTGTGGCCACGCGGAGGGTCTGCAATAGGTATGATTTTGACGGCCTGCAATTCTTCTGGTCTTTCAACTGTCTCAGGCAAAACAGGTAAACTGTCCAAGTCCACCACTTGCGGGTTTGTTTCTGTGTGAGAGCTAAGTCCTGCTGCCTCCGCCATGTTGAAAATGTTGCAGCTGATTCTGTGAGAATATATGAATCAACGTTAACATTGCAATGGACACAAAAATGACATGGTGTCCCTCATTACAATATTAACTTAAAGTTCTGGAGTGGTTAGGAGTTAATAAGTGCTCGGTGCTGGTGTGTGTAGTTAGGAGTTAGGTAGACCTAAGAACTAAGCGAAATGATGTGATAAGAGTGAAGCGGTTAGTAGGTGGTCATGGATTTACAATAGGGTCAGGGGGTTTGTTACAAGTCTTGGGCTGCCAAATGCAGTGGATGGGTTTTACTCGTGGTTCCGTGGAGATGCTCGAGAGCTTTCTAGGTGTGTCAGCTTTAACCTGAGGCCTCTTAGGGGCCCATTTACAACTGATTCTGTTCGTGTTCATGTGCCTTGATGTTGAAAGTGAGTGGATGTAGGCTGTGCGAGTGAATAGATCATGCTGTGTAGAGTGTGTTCTTGGTATAGCTATCTGAGCCCGCAAACAAGCCTTAGGCACCCAAATTTGTCTTGATTGTGGGCTAGCCTTCATCGACCTTTTGGGCACCCAAATAGATTTCACTTTAGCCGAAGAATTTCCGGACGACCTCTTATTAGTGACGTGTCGATGGTTATTAATAAGAGGCTTCCCCCGTTCTGTTGGCGTGGTTGCAACCGGGTGTTCGCCTTTTCGCACCCACACTTGGTTCACTTGTTGGAACATTCTGCTGCGCAGGTTCTTTTGATGTCGGGCATAGGTAGTACTCTGCTTCTTTTGCCTTTGCTCCACCTTTGGTCGTTGCCTCCTTCTGGCCCTTGGAAAAGAAGGGAGTTCCGTTGCATCCCTGACTCCTTTTTTGCAAATATCATTCCTCTGCAACACAGGGTTTTGAACAAGAACAGTATGGTCATCTTCATGTGTACCCCTGGAGGGACCAGGAGTCCGTGCCTTTCCTAGTTCCTTGAGTGTTCCTTTATCCAACTCTATTGTAATTCGACTATGATTGACCCATACGTGAAGAAGTCCACTTCTTAGGTTTAAGTTGACTGCTTGGTCATAGATCCAGTCTTGACCCAAGACAAGAGGTTCAATGAGATCCTCATCTTGACACACTAGTGCTTTAACTGTCATTGCCTCATCATGAATGTAGAGGGGAAGTTCCACCTCGCCCATGCAAGGGGTTTCCACGCCTCCCAATCCTATGAGATATGCTTCCACAGGATTGACAGTTAACTGTAACTCTTGACAGTAAGACACTCTAACAGCACTAGTGGCGGCACCTGAGTCAATCAAGGCTGTTACAGTCCTTGCACTCTTTTCTTGTCCTATTTCTAGGGTTACGAAAGGACGTCGATCAGTTATCCTAGGTGAGCTGGTTCCTGCAACTTCACACATTGCCATATGATATCCTTGGTCTGCATAGTCATCTGTCCTAGGCTGCTCTCTACCTTGCCTTCGTAATTTCATCCTTCTGATGCGTTCTAAAGCTTCTGCTTGGGCTTCTTCTCTAATTCGCTTCTCTTCCTCTTTGCGTTTCTTAGCAGTGTTGAGTCGGCTGAGCATTTCCTCCGTGAGGGGTTCCTGATACAACTTGACTCTGCATCCGCTAATATAATTAGGGAGAACATCACCCTCTAACGTGGCTAATTGTACTGCTCCACTCGTGGAGATCCTATTGATGATCATAGGTCCGTAGCCTCTCTTTTCTAGCTTCCTCGCGTGTTGTTTTAGTGTATAGACTAAGACTAGATCTCCTGCTTTCAAACCCTTATCCTTTACGTGGGCATCAAAGTATGCCTTCTGTCTCTTCTTGGCAGCATATATGCCTGCAGCAGCTCTCAGTCTTGTTTCTTCTAATCGTTCAAGGTCAAAAATTCTAGAGGAGAGCTCATGACCTGTCCATTCGTGCTCTTGTGCTACTCTCAATGTAGGAATCAGGAAGTCCAAGGGTAGCACCGCGTTTTGGCCAAATACCATCTGAAAGGGGGTGGCTTGGAGTACCGTTTTGTAGGCAACTCGGTACGCCCAAACAGCATGGTGTAGCTGTTTGTCCCAATCAGAACGTTTAGTGTTCACTAATTTCGTCAGTACATTGCATAAAATCTTATTAGTGCTCTCAGCTTGTCCATTAGCTTGAGGGTGATAAGGGGCAGACTTCTTGTGTATTACCAAGAATTCTTGGAGTAGATTTTCAATAACTTCATTCAAGAAGTGAGTGCCTCTATCACTTACAAGCTCTATAGGTAGTCCATATCTCGTGAATACATTCTCAAACAAGAATTTGGCAGTTGTTTGAGCATCGTTCTTGGTTGTAGCTTTTACCTCTACCCACTTGGTGAGATAATCTGTTGCCACAATGATGTATTCCGCATGAGAACCCTTAGCTGGGGGATTAATAGGACCTACGAAGTCTATTCCCCACTTAGAGAATGCACGTCCACCCATCATAGGTTTCAGTGGCATCTCATCTTTGCGTATAGGATACTGAGTCCTTTGACAGACATCACACCGTTTCACATAGGTATGTGCATCCATGTGAAGGGTAGGCCACCAAAAGCCCGCAAATAGTATCGCCTTGATTACCCGATCTGGTCCAAAGTGTCCTCCTGCTATACCTTGGTGAGCAGTTTCTAAGATCTTAAGATACTCACTTTCATGGACACACAGTCTCAGGTAACCATCCTTACCGCGTTTGTATAGATTATCACCAACAAGTGAATAATCCTGGGCTTCTTGTTCCAAACTCCTTTTTCTAGCTAGAGTCATGTCTGGAGGGAATGTGTTTGTCCTCAAGAATGATACTAGGGGTTCACTCCAATCTGGCGCAATGGATACTTGATAGAGAGTGGCATGCTCCACAGGTGGTTTATTGCAACAGATTGGGCATTCCTTGCACAACTTTTGGACATCCTCTTCCATAGTTGGCCAATGCACTCCGAATCTCTTTAGAGTCTGCAACGTTCGTTGTTTTGAATGGTGTTGCTCTAACGCACCTACATGTGCTAATTGCACCCATTTAGCGTACTCATCCTCTTCTACGCAACAAGCCAAGATCCCTTGATCTGTGTGCTTGTACATACTTCCTGCCATGATGTGGTACTTTTGGGCTTTTACGATCTCTCTATTCCGTGTGTTCACCACTGGATGATTAGGCCCGTATGTCAATACTGGTACTATTGGCTTGGCCCACTGCGGCACCACTTCCAAATTAAACAAGTAAGCATCCGGAAGGTCATCTGACACTCCTTGTGGGGCTTCTCCCGATGTGAGCCTAGAGAGATTATCTGCTCTCAAGTAGGTTCTACCTTTTCTTACCACAACCTCAAAGTCATATTCCATTAGCAAGAGAAACCATCTTACTAATCTACCTGTATTGCATGGCTTGTTTACTAAGTACAACAATGCCTGATGGTCCGTAAAAAATTTAAACTTATTTGCAAGCAAATAATGTCTAAACTTTTTAACCGCATATACCATACCTAATCCTTCGCGCTCTGTAGTGGTGTAATTCCGTTCAGCCGCATTCAATTGTCTACTGGCATAGGCAATTGGAAGATCCATGTTACCTTCACCAGTAGGTTGTGCGAGCACACATCCAATGGCATAATTGGATGCATCCACATGAACATGGAATGGCTTATTCCAATCTGGTGTGGTCAAGATTGGTGCTGAACATAATCTTCGTTTAAGCTCTTGGAAGGAATTCTCACATTCATCCGTCCACTCAAAGTTAGTCAAAAGTCCGTACATGGGCTTTGCAATGACAGCATACATGTGTATAAATCGTCGATAATAACCGCAATGCCCCATGAAAGCTTGTACTTCCTTGACATTCTTTGGCCTAGGTAGCTCTGCTATGGCTCTCACTTTCTCCTCGTCAGTAGATATGCCATTCTTTGACACTATGTGTCCTAGAATCTTGCCTTGCCTGACCATAAAAACGCACTTCTCTGGGTTCAGGCAGACTTGATATTCTCTACATTTGTCAAAGATCTGTCTGAGTTCCGGGATATGAGTTTGTCTAACATTGGAATGAGCACAAAGATCATCAACATAGACTTCTAAACTCTTCCTCAGGAATTCCTTAAACACATGGCACATCAACCTCTGGAAGGTAGCTGGTGCATTGGTAAGCCCAAATGGCATTACTCTAAAAGCAAAAATGCCCCATTCTGTGGCAAAGGCTGTCTTATGCTGATCCTCTGGAGCTATGGCTACTTGATTGTAGCCCGAAAATCCATCAAGGAAGCTGTACACTTCCTTGCCTGCCACTCTTTCTAAGAGATGCTCTGTGATGGGAAGCGGATAGTTATCTCGAATTGTGGCGGCATTAACCTTTTTCAAGTTAATGCACACACGCAGTTTGCCATTCTTCTTGGGCACCACTACGATGGGGGATACCCATTCAGTGTGCTCATATTTCATAGATAAATCCAGCTTCGACCAGTCTATCTATCTCTTCCTTGATCTTAGCAGCGTAATTATCGTTATATGTGTAAGGCTTTTGCTTAGAGGGTTTGGCATCTGAGGTCATGGGGATGGTGTGCGAGCATATGTCCGGGTCAACCCCTTTCAAATCCTTGTAACTCCAAGCGAATACATCTCTGTATTCTCTTAGCAAGGCAATCAATTCGTGCTCTTCTTCTTCTGTCAGGTCATGGCCTATATACGTGCATCTCTCCTCTCCTTCTTCTATGGCCACTACTATTTTCTTAGTAGTTTCTTTGTTATCATAGGCCTCTCCTGATTGTGTCTCTCGTTTAGGCATTCTTATCATGACTCTCCTGTCATCTATCTCATACTTCTTAAAATTTTCAGGGACCTCAAACAAAGATTCTTCCTCCTCTGGTGAGACTTCTTTCTTCTTTCGGTTCTTTCCTTCTTCCTTTGCGGTCATATGTGTTGCTAATCTTACATCATTTGTAACCTCTCCATGCCTCTGGGGTTGAAATTCCACTTCATGGAAATATTCTTCATCTGATGCAAATGGAGGGTCCATAATGATTGACTCTAGATCGGAGTCACTTGCATCCTCAAATGCATCAGGGCTCGGTTCGCATTCTTCTAACACCGCCTCTCCCATGATTGGCTCAATGGAGAAGACTGAAATATCATAGCCATCCTCATCACAGTGAGGTGTCCATTGTTCTTCATTGATGGCTACGTCCATTGTTGCTAAAATTTCTGCCCAGCCATGGGGTTCAAATTCCTCGTCTGGAAAAACTACAGGTGCATAGGCTGGGTCTTGAATGGGTCTATGGGTTTCGGTTGCACCTATTTCTCTGGCCTTTTCTCTCTTCTCTTCCTCCACCGCTACTTTGCACATCCATAAGTGAGTGTCTTCGTGCATCCAGGAGGATCCTGATCCTATGGAATGCACAGATTCTGTATCATCTTTGACTCTATGGATGGGATTCCATTGGATAGGAGGGACATCTCTATGAGAATAATCCTTGAGATTGACTTTGGTTGTAACACCTAAGTGCTGCAGGTACAAAGAATTGGTTCCCCAATCCTGTACCACTTGCAACTGTCGCATGAATGGTCTTCCCAAAATCATCTCATAGGCATGATTTTTGCTGAAGTCACATATGGCAAAGGTATGTTCAAACTCGACACCACAAGTGGTGAGAGTTATACCTTCTAGCAATCCTAGGGGTCTCTCTATGTGACCATCGGCCATCTGCAATTTCATCCTCGTTGGCCTGAGTGCCGGCTTGCCCCAACGCTTCCAGAGGGAAGTAGTGGCAATTGCAACTCCTGCACCTGAGTCCAAAATTGCCTTAGTGGTGTAGTCCTGGTAGGTAATGGGAAGATAGGTGTTCCCTTCTTCACCTTCATACATATCTCCTATCTTATCCAAAGGAATTTCTGGCACTGTCCTATGGGATCCTACCCGGGAATGAGGTTTTGCAACTTCAATTACTCGACTGGCTGCACATTTCCGCGCGTTTAGTCTATTCTCAGGCAGTTCTTCCAAAGTGCAATCGCGTTGCATCTTGGTGTTCGTTACTGCCTCCGTGTTCCTTGGTATGACTGAGTCGTCATTCCTTACCATGACTGTGGGTGTTCTCATACATGTGGACTTTGCTTCCCATGGGCCTGTGAAGTGGGGTAGCTCTTGTATGGAATTAGACTCAAAGTCCAATCTCTCGTGAGACTGAGTACTCTCATGTTCCCCGTAAATGGATGGGATGTCTTGTGGGAATTGGTCGTGTGCATCGTCCACAAGTTCAAAAGGAGGGGCGACCTCACTTTCGTTATCCCATTTATCTTCTTGAATCTCTCGTAGGAAGTCTGGTGCAAACCGATTCATAGAAGAAGAAGTGTCTGCCTCCGTAGAATTGGGCACATAAGCAATCTGGGAAGGAGGGCTTATTCTATCGTTGGCTCTCTCCTTGTTCCCATGGATGGCTGGAGCACAAGCTTCTTGGGGAGGATTACTTATTCTATTACTTTTCCGAACAGGCTCATACGCTCTCTGAGAAGGAATGTAGGTCACCTGTGGAGGTACGTAAGCTTTCGGGGGAGGCTCATGTGACTGTTGGGGGGGAAGATAAACATCTTGAGGAGGCACATGGGCTTCCTGAAGAGGCTGGCTTATCCGTTCTCTTGCCCTCTCCTTTCGTTGAGGGGCAGGTTCCTTCTCTGATTGTGCAATCAACTTCTCTATTCTTTCCAGCAGTCCATCAAAGTGTAACTGCGTCTTAGCTGAACTAGAAATGTTAAACAGGCGACTGGCCTCAAACATGGTCTGAGCCAATTCCACCATTTTGGCACAAATCTTAGTTCGTTCAAGCTCTAGCTCGGCTCTAGGGTAGCACTTTTCATGATCGGTGATGGTTGGCCCTTCTTGGATTCTGGCCTGATATGCTTTAAGCATCATATTAAGGTCCTCGGGAGTGGGGTCAGCTAGGACTGATCCTACTCTAGGGGGTGGTGGGATTTGATGAGGCGGTGGGGAAGGTGGTGGGTCGGATGGAGATGGGAGTGGTGGAGGCGGGGTAATGTGAGAGGGAGTTTGAGCTGTGAGTTCAGTTATCCTCGCTTTGGTTTCTCTTATGCTTTCCTCAAGCTCACTCATCTTTTTGGCCCATTGTCTTTTCATTCTTTCTCGACTATCTTTCCACGCTCTAGTCCTTTTCTTTGTCACGCTCTCGGTTTCACTAGCCTCTGGGCCCTTTTCCTGGCTTGCCTCTTGGTTTTGCTGCAATGCCTGAGCTCTAGTAACCACCTGCACTGGTGCAGTGGAAGTGACACTTCCTGAGGCATCCACAACCAACCCAATCACATTGATAGGAGTGATTTTTGGCATGTTATTGGGGTTCTTTGGGCAATCTCGTAAGAGATGCTCTTTTCCACAATCTTGGCAAAAGCCTTGGATCGTCACGGACTGATTTTGTGTAGGTGCAGGTAAGGGACAATCACGAATGAAGTGATCCCCCTGACATCGGTAGCATGGTCCTCTAGGAAAGGGTGGTCGTACCTGCCTAGGTTGAGGCCTAGGGTTGGGGTTTGCATACATGACGTTCGTGTAATCGGACTCCCAACTAGGTTCACTTGGTTCTTCACTATAGTAGGACTCACCATGTTCTGGAGACTGCATGTAGTAAGCTTGGGGACTATCGACATGTGTAGAATCAAAGCTATGGTCACTTGGGTCACTTTCCGAGATCAATGGGGTTACTGGTACTATGGCCCTATTCAGGTTTTCTTCTGCAACAGCATACTTCACTGGAATCACATTAGCGGGGTTGGGAGGCTGTTGAGCTAGTACCGGTTGGGGTCTCTGTTGGGCTTGATATTGTGGTTGGTAGGTTTGTTGGGGTCTAGCATATTGTGGTGGTGGATTTTGGTTCTGGTATCGGCCTTGTTGGTAGGGCTGCGGATAGGGTTGCCTAACTGCCTGCTTGTTGTATGGGCAATCTTGTGCGGTGTGATTGGTGTATCTCCGTTCTATGGTGCAGTACTGGCTACTAGGGTTTACTTGGGGTTGAGCCATAATAGGGCAGACATTCGCCATGTGGTCGCCACCACAAGTATAGCATCTTTTCACAGGTGCAAACCTAGGAATTTGTTTGCTAGAGACGCCTAGTTTTTGTGCCACTTTCTCTGCGAGTTCCTCAATTGATGTGGATTGCGTGGAAGAGTGACTAGAAGCACTATCTGAATCTTTGTAGATTTTGGAAAGCTCTAGTTCCTCTCCTAGGTTATCTTCAATGTCAATGCACATGCGTACACACTCTTCTATAGTCCTAGGGTCCTTCAGATACACATAGGATCTCAATTTCGTACTCAGCAATCCATCAAGGAACAAGGCTACTTGTTTAGCAGATGTGGGTAGCTCCGAAATAGGGCACCTTTCAAGATATTGTCTAAATCTTCTTCCTGCAAGTCTCACAGTCTCTTGAGGGGTTTGCTTGAAGCTGTGAATCAATGAGGAGGTATTGTGTCTTATGCCGCTCTTAGAGAACTCTACAATGAATGCCTCTAGGAGTTGGTCTATGCTCCTGAACTGACGCTCATCTAATGGCTGAAACCATGTAAGTGCCGTGTTCCTAAGGGTTAGACCGAAGGCATTGTATTGCGTGAACAGATCTTCCACTTGTTCAGCTCTCAAAACTTGCTTGAACTCCGCCACATGATCATAGGGATCTCCTGTGCCGTCAAAGTAATTCTTCATGGACTTAACTAGCTGGGTGGGTCTCAAAGTTCTTGTGTGCTCTCTAGGCCTTGGCAGAGGAAATCCATCTACATTTCTTTGGTTCCTGTGGGCTCTATGCATCTCAGGTTCTACCCTATTCGTCTCTGTTCTCGTTCTTTCTCTGCCCACTGGGTTGGCAAAACTTACTTCTGGTCTATCTCTACTTCTGTCTCTTTGCGTAACATGAGCTTGGGAAGTTCCAGCCCCAGGGTGACCATAGGATACATTTGATCTTGGTTGAGGGAAAATAAATTCACCCTTCCAAGTGTAAGCATGCCTATCATTTTCTGTCACCACAAAGATCCGTTCTGAAGCATGATCTAAATAGGTCACTCTGCCTGGGCTATCCGGATCCTTAAACTCGTAGATCATGATATTTCCTATGTCTGTCGGCTGATTAGACTTATACCTCCAAAAGGCTTCATCAGTTTCTCGATTGAGGAGCAACTCTATGCTCTTGTTGTCTTGGGGAACCCATTCAGGCGTGATAATCCTAGTGAGAACTGATTTACCTCGAGGGGTTCTAGGTTCTGCACCCATGTTCCCTTGCTCCAGGTCACCTAAGTCCGCTTCTGAGATTACATTCCCAAAGTCATCGGTCCTATCAGGGTGACTAGTGACTACATATATAGTTCCTTCTTTGTCCAGGTATGCACCATTTTCAAACTTGACAGCTGGGTGCTCTAGTCCAATGGATTGATCGGGGTTTTTAATCTGGACCACAGATCTTCCTAAGCCGTCCTCATAGATGCTAGCACCTAATCGGTTGGTCCTAAGGTACTCCAGCTGCGTTTTGTAAGGGCCTTCTACCCTGTATAGGTAAGGCACTCCTGAACTTCCCGTAGGTCTGTCCATGCCTTGGGACATTTCTGACTCACTGGTCTCAGAGCTAGGGTAGTTTGAGCGGTGGCTCAACTGCTGGGCCCAAGACCTTGCAGTGTGATTGACACTAGCCTCTGAAGACCTAAGGCTTTGTCTCTCTCGTGCTAGGTGTCGTCCTGATCTAAGGTTCATATGCCTAACTGATTAGCCCAATTTTTTCAGAGTACAACCTCGTTGCCGATTAATTGGTACCAGTCACTTGATTCTTTTTAGTTAATTATTGTGTTTATGGTCTTGTCTGATATCACGTCGTCAGGAATGTTTGAATGTTGTTTCGCACTTGCAATTGATCGTTCCTCGTTAGGTTCTTTTTCTTTAGGTTATCGACACTACAGTAACTAAGTTTTTAGCTTGAACTTGAGTTCTTTAATAGTCTTCAACTTGATAACTGCCTATCGTCGCCCTGACTTACTCCTATCTCTACTCGTTCTTAGCTTGAGCTAGGAATTGACAGAGGGAGTTGAGAATAATCCAACCTTACTTGTTGATCCCTTGCTTTATGGTGCTCAAGAACCCGGTTCTCAAGCTTGCAAGGAAACCTTGCTTTGTACGCTCTCAGCTGCTCTCAAATGACCTATAAAAGACCCACGGTTAGCTCAATGCTTATATTCAAAGGACAAAACCAACCACTTTCATTCATGTAACATAAACACACATGTGCATTCTGACTTTTAGGAAAATAATTCTAAAGACCCCTGACTTTGATCCCCCTGGGTATGGTCAACTTCAAAATACCCTATCTAAAAATCAATGCATTATCTTTATAAAAAACAGTTGAGGGCGTGTAGTATATGCTACGAGCTTTCCAACAAGCCCTAGAGCTCAAAAAATGGATCTCGTATGAAAAAGTTGTGACCGTTCAGGGTTTTAGGGTTACGACAGGGTTCAAACAGGATCACTGTGCAACACGTTTTCCCCAAGTTGTTTTCCTAAGACTTCCCCAAGTGCTCAAGAGTATAATATTTGTGACCAAAATTAGCCCAATTTTTCAATTAACAAACCTTAAAAATTTTGGCTAAAATTGGCTGTCAATCGCGATGGATAGGGCTGTCAATCGCGATGGACACTCAGTCAATCGCGATGGGCAGAGAATTCAGTCGGTCGCGATGGACACCCAATTCAGTCAATCGCGATGGACAGAGAATTCAGTCAATCGCGATGGACAGGGAATTCAGTCAATCGCGATGGACAGGGACTTCAGTCAATCGCGATGGACAGGGACTTCAGTCAATCGCGATGGACAGGGACTTCAGTCAATCGCGATGGACAGGGACTTCAGTCAATCGCGATGGACACCCAGTCGATCGCGATGGACAGAGGGTTCAGTCGGTCGCGATGGACAGGCAGTCTGTCGCGATGGACAGGCAGTCTGTCGCGATGGACAGGCAGTCTGTCGCGATGGACAGGCAGTCTGTCGCGATGGACAGGGCTGTCAGTCGCGATGGACAGAGCTGTCAATCGCGATGGACATGAATTTTGCAAGATTTTCAAAAATTTTAGTGGGAATGTGGTGTGCAGGGTCTCTAGTCCACTGTGGTGCACTCAGATTTACCAACAAGTGAAAATTTCTGTCAATCGCGATGGACAGAAGGCGGCGACTGCGAGACAGTTTCGTCGAGTTCCGTACCTGCGCGGAAGGCTGGAGATGGTGATGTGACCTGTACCTGCAAGACAGCTCAGAAAACATGCAAAAAGCAGCACATGCAATTTCGCTCTCTCGCTCTCTCTCACAAGTGAAATGAGGGAAATGAGGTGGAGGTGGGGATATAGTCAAAAAACTGAAATTTTCGCGATGATGGAGATGGACGTGGGAGATGGTGATGATGATGATGGTGATGAAGATGGTGAAGAAAGTAAAAGAAAATCTATGAGAGTGAAGAAAATACCTACAACTCCAACGCGTCAACTCTACGTCTTACCATCACATGCTCGTCCTCAAAGCTCGATCCCCGGCAACGGCGCCAAAATTTGGTGTAGCTCAATGATGAGTAGCACCTCCTTTAATGTCAATCCGGGAAGACGTGAGGATGGTATGAAGACCTCGAGCAAGTGGCGGCACAAGTGCGTGAGTGAGAAGCACACAAGCATGCACACACATGCACACACACGCGCACACAAGGCAAGACAAGGAGTGAGAATCAATGGAGCTTTTTAGATTACTTTCAAAATGCTCTTACAAGTTCGTTTCAATTACAATCTAACCCCCAAAAATGAGCTCTCTAGCTCTTTTTATAGTTTTAGACTAGCTTTTGGCCCTGTCCAGACCTAGTGTCCGGCCTAGTCAAAAATTAGGTTCCAGGGCCAATTTGAAGGCTCAAACGGAGTCTAAAAAATACGAAAATTGATATGTAGGTACTTCTAAGGCTCCTCAAGCTCAAGGACTCCTTGGCTTGCACAAAATGGAGCTACAAAAATATGAAATGGTATTTACAATGATTGTTAGTGATAAGAATCACTGTTAAAAGATGTAGTTTGGAAAAATTGAAGGGCCTATCTGCCAGATTTGCGTCGACTGCTTTGTCTACTTACTCCTTCACCTTGTTCTGACTCTCTCCGTTGGCTTCCTTGTCTCGTCAATCCTTGGGTTCCCTGGCTTCCTTGTCTAGTCAGTCCTTGGGTGCCCATACTGCTCTCAACAATCCACATGTACATGGAATGGCTTACTCCAATCCGGGGTCGTCAATATAAGTGCTGAGCACAAACATTGTTTAAGTTCATTGAATGAATTCTCGCATTCGTCTGTCCATTCAAAATGGGTCAAAAGAGAGTACAAAGGCTTGGCTATGATTGCATACATGTGTATGAATCGTCTATAATAACCACAATGACCCATAAATGCCTGTACCTCTTTCACGTTAGTTGGTCTAGGTAGATCTGCAATTACTTTCACTTTTTCTTCATCTATCATTCTTTGACACAATGTGTCCTAGAATTTTTCCTTGTCTGACCATGAAAACGCATTTTTTTGGGTTCAAACAAACCTGATATTCTCGACATTTGTCAAACACTTGTCTTAACTCTGGGATATGCGTCTGTCTCTCATTTGAATGTGCACATAAGTCATCCACATAAACTTCCAAATTCTTGCGTAAGAATTCCTTGAAAACATGACACATGAGTCGCTGGAAAGTAGAGAGTGCATTTGTTAAGCCAAAAGGCATCACACGAAATGCAAATACGCCCCATTCTGTGGCAAAAGCCGTCTTGTGTTGATCTTCTAGAGCAATGGCTACTTGATTATAGCCTGAGAAACCGTCAAGAAAGCTATAAACTTCCTTGCCCGCAACTCTTTCCAATAAGTGTACTGTGATAGGAAGAGGATAACTGTCTCTAATTGTGGCGGCATTAACTTTTTTAAGGTTAATACACACATGCAATTTTCCATTCTTCTTGGGCACAACCACAATGGGGGATACCCATTCGGTATGCTCAATTTCGTAAATGAATCCTGCTTCTATCAAACGATCTATTTCCTCTTTAATCTTCGCATCGTAATTATCATTGTACATGTATGGTTTCTGTTTCGTAGGCTTTGCATCTGGAATCATAGGGATTCTATGAGAACATATATCCGGGTCTACTCCTTTCAAATATTTGTAACTCCAGGCGAACCCATCTCTATATTCGTGCAATAGGGCCACTAATTCTTCTTCTTCTTCATTCGTCAAATCATGCCCAATTTATGTACATTTTTCTTCTTCTCCTTCTATGGCTACTGTGATTTTTTTGGTTTTCTCTCGATTATCATATACTTCTCCAACTTGAGCTTTTCTGTTAGGCATTCGTACCATGATTCGTCTATCTTCTATTTCATATTTCTTGAAGTTCTTGGGAACCTCAAACAAAGATTCTTCTTCTTCTTCTTACATGGCTTCTTTCTTCTTTCTTTTCTTTCCTTCACTTTTGTCAGTCACTTGAGTGGCTAGCCTCACCTCATTCATAAGTTCTTTGTGTTTCTGAGGGTGAGCTTCTACTTCGTAGAAATATTCTTCCTCTGATGCAAATGGAGGGTCCATAATAATTGACTCTAAATCGAAGTCACTTGCATCCTCAAATGCATGCTAGGTTCACATTCTTCTAAAATTGAATCACACATGATTGGCTCTATTGTAAAGACTGATATGTCATAGCCATCCTCGTCACAGTGGGGTGTCCATTGTTCTTCATTGATGGCTACATCCATGGTTGCTAGGATTTCTTCCCAACCATGGGGTTTGAATTCTTCATCCGGAAATACTACTGGTGCGTACGCTGGGTCTTGAAGTGTTCGTGGAGGTTGTTCTGAACCTAAGGTCCTAGCTTCTAATCGTTCTTCCTCTTGTTTTGCTACTTTACACATCCATAAATGAGTATCCTCGTGCAACCATGAGGGGTCTGACTCTAGTGAGTGTACTGATTCCGTTTCTACTTGTGTTTTATGGATGGTATTCCATTGTATTGGGGGTACGTCTCGATGTGAATAGTCTTTAAGATTGACTTTAGTAGTCACTCCTAAAAGTTGCAAGTACAAAGAATAAGTTCCCCAATCTTGTACGATTTGTAACTGACGCATGAATGGTTGTCCCAATATCATCTCATAAGCATGGTTTTTTGCAAAGTCAAAAATGGCAAAGGTATGCTCAAATTCTACACCACAAGTGGTGAGAGATATGCCTTCTAGTAAGCCTAATGGTTTCTCTATGTGTCCATCAGCCATTTGTAGCTTCATCCTGGTGGGTCTTAATGCTGGCTTACCCCAACGTTTCCATAAAGCGGTGGTAGCTATGGCTACTCCGGCTCTTGAGTCTAATATGGCCTTCGTGGTGTAACCCTGATGGGTTATTGGAAGATAAGTGTTACCTTCCTCTCCTTTGCTTACATCTCTGATCTTTTCTACTGGTATCTCTGGTACCTTCTTATGTGATCCTATCTTTGAGGGTGTAGTAGCAAGCTCAGGGAATTGATTTGCTACATGTTTCCACAATTCTGGTTTAACCTTCAATAATTCCTCAAGCGTGAGGTGACACTAAACTTTAGCGTTCTTGACCACGTCCGTGTTTCTAGGGATTACTGATTCTTCATTCCTCACTATTATCGTGGGTGCTCTCATGCTAATAGACTTGTCTTCCCAAGTTCCTGTGAACTGAGGTAATTCTTGTAAAGAGTTAGATTCAAATCCTATGTGTTCACTCAGTTTTTCTTCCTCTACATCATCGTAAATAGAGGGGATATCTTGGGGGAATTGTTCCTGCAAGTCGTCTATCTCTTGAATAGGAGGATGAGTTCCTTGTTCTTTTCTCCATTTCTCTTCTTGGATTTCTCTCAGAAATTCATGTGAGTACCTATGTATGGAAGATAGGTTGTCTTTACTTTCTGTATTGGGTACTTGAGACAGGGATGGTGCATTCTTTTCCTGTGTCTCTGAGGCAATAGTGTTCCTATGCCGATCCTTTTTCTCTTTGCTATCGATCAAGTATTCTAGCCTCTCCATTAATCCTTGAAAGTGCAATTCTGGTTTTGCCATGTTATTCCAATTTAGATATCTAGAGGCTTCGGACATAGCTTGCGCTAGCTCTACCATCTTCATGCAAAGTTTAGTCCTCTCAATTTCTAGATCTGCTTGTGGGTAGTTTTTACTCATTTCAGCTACTTGAGGTCCTTCCTTTATTCTAGCCTGATACGCACGAAACATCATGTCTAAGTTTTCTAGTATGGGTTCCGCTAAAACTGATCCTGATTTCTGAGCTAGGTTCTCTTGATTCAATTCATGTGAAGTCAATTCTAGAATTTTGGCTCTAGATTCCTTCAAACTTCCTTCCAACTCAGTTATCCTTTTGCTCCATTTTCTCTTACTTCTTTCTCTGGAATCTTTCCAAGATTTCTTCTTTTTATTGCTAGATTCTCCAACTTCACTAGTTCCGGCTATTTTCTCCTGATTAAGCTGTTGGTTCTGTAAGAGCGCCTGGGCTCTTGTTATAGCTTGGATAGGCACATATGTAGGGTTTGATCCATCTGCATTATTTACAATACCTATCACGTTGATCTGTTTCACATTTGAAGCATTAGCAAGGTTCTTAGGACAATCTTTGATTATGTGCTCTTTACCACAGTCAGCACAAAAGCCTTGTATGTTGTAATATTGAGACTGTCCTGCTATCGGAGGATGTGGACAATCCTTTATGAAATGATCTCCTTGGCACCTAAAGCATGGTCCTCTAGGGCCCTGTGGTCTTTGCTGTCTCAATTGGGGCCGTGGATTTGGGTTTGTGTACATCACATTAGCGTAGTCGGGCTCCCAACTAGGTTCCACTGGTGGACTATCGTAATGATATGTCTCCACATGTTCTGGTGACTCTGTGTAACATGCGGGTGGACTATCTACATGAGTAGAGTCAAAACTGTTAGAGTTCGGATCACTGTCAATAATTAGGGGTGAAACGGGAACTAAAGCTCTATTGAGGTTCTCTTTTGCAGCAGCGTATTTCACTGAGATGACATTCGCGGGTGGGGGTGGCTGCTGAGCTAAGACAGGTTGAGGTCTTTGTTGAGCCTGATACGGATAATTGTGAGGACGCCTATAGTAATGAGGCTGAGTATTGTATTGGCCTTGATACCTACCTGGCTGCGGGTATGCTTGCGGGTAGTTCTGTCTCACTGCCTGTTTGTTGTATGGGCAGTCCTCAGCCGTGTGATTTGTGTATCTTCTCTCAATAGTGCAATATTGGTGTAGCTCAAGCGTAAGCACCACCTCCTTTACTTGTCAATCCGCGGAGACGTGAGGACCGGTATGAAGACCACGAGCAAGTAAAAGCTCAAGTGCGTGAGTGAAAGCACACAAACATGCACACACATACACACACACGCGCACAAAGTAAGATCAAAGAGAGGAACAATGGAAAGCTTCGATTGCAAAAGATTTCTCTCACAAAAGCTCTATTCTCTAACAAGCTACCCCCAAAAATGAGCTCTCTAGCTCTTTTTATAGTTTTTTTACTAGTTTTGGCCCTGTCCAGACCTAATGTCAGGCCTAGTCTAAAATTAGGTTCCAGGGCTTATTTGAGGGCTCAAACAGAGTCTAAAAATTATGAAAATTGGTAGGATGATAGTTCTAACTTTAATGCTCAAGCTCAAGGACTCCTTGGCTTGAACAAAATGGAGTTAGAAAAATAGAAAATGGTATTTACAATGGTTTTTAGTGATGAAAATCACTATTTTTGTAGGGAATTCTTGTGAAAATTTGACATACACTTCTTGGAGCTCCCTACTTGCTCCTTTTCCTTGTGTGTCCTTTTGATGTGCTTCCATGCTTTGTCCTTGACTTTGAGCTTCAACACTCCCCCCCCTCTCGAGTCTGTCGTCCCTGTCAGACCCTTGTTGTAGTGGTTGTTCCAGGTAGTGCTTTGAGAGGTAGTATCCATTCTGTATGAACAAGAGCTATCTAACTTCCAAATTTGGCAGCGTTGGTTGTTCGGTTCTTCATTTTTCACTGCAAGCCTTTGCAAGTCATAGTCCCTTGGTATGTGCTTCTTCCGTGGAATCCGCATGAATGCATCGTTGTGAGCTTTCAAAGATTGTGAGTTGCTCAAAAGAGGTTTATCAAGATTGAGTTGGAGCAACTGCTAGCTTCGAATTGCTTCCTAGGTATTGATGTTGCCCCCAGGATGTCCTCTAGCTCTTCTAAAGATGATGTTCACAGTAGTCATGCCAAGTACTCATAACCCATAGTGAATGATGGGTAAGTGTGTTAGTGCATGGGTTGAAAAAAGTATGTGCCTTGTGCACGGCCCTGTAATGTAGCCCTATGCATGCTTACTTGGAAAATGCATTGGAAGAAGTATGGTGTAAAAATTTGGGGTCTTGAGCTAAGTGCTCAAGGGTATGCTGATGAAGAGGTTTCCTACTCTATCATGGTTATGGTGTTTCCAGAATAAAGATACTTACCATGCATCTCTTCGTGTTGTACACTCGGCCTTTGGGATGGAACATTGTTGATGAAAGTCCATGTTGATGGTCCACTTATGAGATCTTTTGAGTGGCTGATCGTGTCTCCTCTTTTCAAAGCATCATTTGTCAAATACAGAGAATTGAATTTCTTTATATTCCTTGACAAACAACATTCGAGAACTACACCAAGCTTAGTTTCACATATTCTCTCTAGCTCACCATAAGCAGGAGTCTTCTCATCTAGTATACATACAAAGATTTGCAGGGTACCAGAGCTACCCTGTGCAGATATCTCCCTGGATGCTCTCGTACATGCAATAGTTATGCATCATTCAAGTTGCAGACCTTCAAGCTCTTCACTCCTACCATAGTAAGAGGAAACCATAGTTGTGGGTGCCATGCTCATGCCAAGTTCTTGACATCTATGAGATAAGGCAGCAATTATATCATCTGCTAGCCAAGACACACTTCTATCCAAACTGATAAATGCCCAGTAATCAATAGTTCCACCTTTAACCAAGCATGACTCATTCATGCTTCATGAGCCAAACCTGGGAACCAGTGCTTCCCTTTTTTTTTTTTTTGAGAGAGGAAAAAGATATCACAAAACAAGAACACAAAAGTTAGTAGCAATAGAAATATTTGACATATATCACTGTGCTCTTGTGCTTGGGATTCTCAAGTGTGTCTATGCACGGTCGTGTAATGTGGCCCTATATTAATGCATACTTTGGAAATGCATGACCTGAATGGTGCAAAAGACAGGGTTGTGCAAGGAGCACATGGTTGTCGCTCGTTCGAGGCTTTTGATGTTATTTGTGGAGGTTGATGCCGACCTTGGTGGAGGTATCCATTGAGTCTCGAACCGATGTAATCCTCCTTATTGGAGTCCATTTTAGAACATCATTTGGCACTGTAGAAGTCACTTCAGGCGTCTTCCTCTTTGGATGCTTTCTGAACTATGGTATCCAGTGTGGTTGGCACTTTGGTTCGATGGAGGCTACTTGTACTTTTGGCTTCCAAACCCATATCCTTTTTGCGCGTCTTCCTACTATTGTTGAAGAGCTGATTTGATCTCCTTTCGGTCTCTATATGTGGCTCTTGCCCTTTTATCTTTTTGGCTTCTTTTTTGAGACATTTCGCATGTGGGAGAACATAGGTTGTTGTGGATGTAAGAGCTTCTTAGGTACCCACATTTGTAATTGCCCTTATTGAGATGCAGCTAACTTCTTAGGCACCCAAACTTGTTGGATACCTTGTGATTGAGCTTGTCCGAGCTGCTTCCTTCATCTTCTGGCCTGGTTGGCTTGCCTGGATGGGATTTGTGGGGGCAAGGCTGGTGGTTGCTCTCCTTTGCGTACCCAGATCTGCTTCATGCTCAGAACTGCTTTCTTATTGAATGGTGTCTTTCTATTTGATGTAGCAGTTGTCGTGAACGGTTGTGTTTGCTTGTGTGGTGGACTCACTACTGTGGCTACTTGATTCTTTGGAGAAGAAGAAAGATCCACCCGCCTTCGAACCTGGTCTTCCACGATTGACTCCTTCTGCATCATAGAGCTTTTGACACATACAACATCTTCTTTCATATGATTAGTCTTGGAAGAACTAAGAGAGTGTGTGGTGCCATGATCTAGGAGCATGCAGTTCTCTAATTCTAATGTAATGCATTGTTCATGTACCCAAACTTGAAGAATTTGACTTCTTAGGTTTAAGTTAACTGCATGGTCATAGATCCAATCTTGACCCAAGACAAGTGGTTCTATAAGGTTCTCATCTTGACATACTAGTGCTTTGACTTTCATTGGAACATCTTGAAGGTAGATGGGAAGTTCCACCTCGCCCAAACAAGGGGTTTCCACACCTCCCAATCCTATGAGATAAGCTTCTATGGGATTGATGTTCAACTGCAAGTCTTGGCAGTAGGAAACTCTAACTGCACTACTTGCTGCACCTGAGTCAATCAATGCTTTCACAGTCCTTGCACCCTTCCCTTGTCCTATCTCTATGGTCACAAAGGGTCTTTGGTCAATGACTTGAGAAGTCACTATGCCTAACTTTTGGCACATATCCATGTGATATTTTGGGGCTTTTGAGTTGACATCTAGGCCTAATCGCCTTAACTTATTTCGCCTAATACGCTCTCTAGCCTCTGCTTGTGCTTCTTCTCTAACCCTTGACTCCTCTTCTTTTCTCTTCTTAGCAGTGTTGAGTCTTGTAAGCATATCCTCTGTAAGAGGTTCTTGGTATAACTTGACTCTACATCCACTAATATAATTGGGCAAGATATCTCCTTCTAGAGTGGCCAACTGAACTGCACCACTAGCGGAAATTCTATTAATGATCATGGGTCCATATCCTCTTTTTTCCAACTTGCGGGCATGTTGTTTTAGTGTATAAACCAACACTAGATCTCCCTCTTTCAGTCCCTTATCCTTGATGTGTGCATCAAAGTATGCCTTTTGCCTTTTCAATGCAGCATAGATACCTATTGCCGCTCGTAGCCTCGTCTCACCTAAGCGTTCTAGATCAAAGACCCTAGAGGACAACTCATGTCCATTCCACTCATGCTCTTGTGCTACCTTTAAAGCTGGAATTAGGAAATCCAATGGTAGCACAACATTCTATCCAAAGACCATCTGAAATGGGGTGGCATTGAGTACCGTTTCGTAGGCAACTCGATAAGCCCAAACATCATGATGAAGTTGCTTGTCCCAATCAGAGCGTTTATTATTTACCAGTTTTGTCAATACGTTACAGAGGATCTTATTGGTGCTCTCGGCTTGTCCGTTAGCTTGTGGGTGATAGGGGGCAGACTTCTTATGTATCACCAAGAATTCTTGGATAAGATTTTCAATGACTTCATTCAAGAAGTGTGTGCCTCTATCGCTCACTAACTCTGTTGGTAGTCCATATCTCGTGAACACATTCTCGAATAAGAACTTAGCCGTCATCTGAGCATCATTCTTTGTTGTGGCTTTGACTTCTACCCATTTTGTAAGGTAATATGTGGCTACAATGATGTACTCTACATGGGAGTTTCTAGCTGGGGGGTTAAGAGGGCCTACAAAGTCTATACCCCACTTTGAGAATGCACGTCCTCCCATCATGGGCCTCAAAGGCATCTCGTCTTTTCTAATAGGATATTGCGCACGTTGGCATGTGTCACATTTCTTCACATAGGTATGTGCATCCATATGAAGAGTTGGCCACCAAATTCCTGAGAATAGAATGGACTTGATTACTCGATCCGGACCAAAGTGTCCACCTGCAACACCGCTGTGTGCAGTCTCTAAGACCTTTAAATAGTCTGATTCATGAATGCATAGTCTTAAGTAACCATCTTTGCCTCTTCGGTATAGGTTGTCCCCTACTAAGGCATAGCCTTGAGCCTCTTGCTCCATGCTTCGTCTTCTTGCTAGACTAGCCTCTTTGGGTAATCTTCCCGATCTCATAAACTCTACCAATGGAGCACTCCAATCAGGAATTAATGACACTTGATAAAGGGTTGCATGCTCCACCGGGGGTCTCTCTCTGTACATTGGACAATTCTTAATCCACTCATGTATTTCTTTGTCCATGCTAGGCCAATACACTCCTAAACGCTTCAGATTCTGCAATGTTCGTTGTTTAGAATAGTGATTTCCTAGCAATCCTTCATGAGCTTGCTGCAACCAACTACTATGTTCATCATCCTCGACGCAACAAGCTAATACACCCTCAGTATCTTGTTTGTACATGCTTCCTGCCAATATGTGATATTTTTGTGATTTTACAATTTCTTCTTGTGATGTTTTCACATTCTTATTTGCAGGTCCGAAGGTTAGGACTGGTACCAACTTATTTGCCCATTTAGGAACAACTTCTAAATTGAACAGATAAGCATCGGGTAATTCATCAGACACTCCTTGCGGTGACTCTCCTCAAGTGATGCGAGAAAGGTGATCTACCCGAAGGTGGGTTCTACCTTTCCTGACAACAACTTCAAAGTCATATTCCACTAGTAAGAGGAACCATCTTACTAAGCGTCCAGTATTGCAAGGTTTATTGACCAAATATAACAAATCTTGATGATCAGTGAAAAACTTGAACTTGTTGGCCAATAAATAGTGTCTAAAATTCTTCACAGCATATACCATGCCTAAGCCCTCTTGCTCAGTTGTGGTATAGTCTCGTTCAACTGCGGTGAGTTGTCTACTAGCATATGCTATGGGCAAGTCTAAGTTTCCTTCACCTGTGGGTTGTGCTAGCACACATCCTATGGCATGATTGGATGCATCCACATGTACACGGAATGATTTATTCCAATCAGGAGTGGTCAGTATTGGTGCTGTGCACAAACGTTTCTTCAGTTCGTTGAAAGAATTCTCACATTCGTCGTTCCACTCAAAATTAGACAACAAGGCATAAAGGGGTCTGGCTATGATCGCGTACATGTGGATAAACCTACGGTAATATCCACAATGGCCCATAAAGGCTTGTACCTCTTTAACATTCCTTGGCCTTGGTAGCTCCGCTATGGCTCGTACCTTATCTTCATCTGTTGAGATTCCATTCTTAGAAACAATATGACCTAAGATTTTACCTTGACGCACCATGAACACACACTTTTCTGGGTTCAGAAACACTCGATATTCTCTACACTTGTTGAAGATTTGTCTGAGCTCAGGGATGTGAAACCTTCTTTCTTGGGAATGAGCACATAAATCATCCACATACACTTCTAAGCTCTTTCGCAAGAACTCTTTGAAGACATGACACATGAGCCTTTGGAATGTTGCAGGTGCATTGGTGAGCCCAAATGGCATCACACGAAATGCAAAGATTCCCCACTCTGTAGCAAAACATGTTTTGTGTTGATCTTCTGGGGCAATGGCTACTTGATTGTAACCTGAAAACCCATCAAGGAAGCTATAAACTTCCTTGCCTGCAACACGCTCCAAAAGGTGTTCCGTGATTGGAAGTGGATAACTATCTCTGATAGTAGCGGCATTAACTTTTTTAAGGTTAATACACACTCGCAACTTCCCGTTCTTCTTGGGCACCACTACAATAGGGGACACCCATTCAGTATGCTCAATCTCATAGATGAATCCAGCCTGAATCAGCCTATCAATTTCTTCTTTTATTTTGGCTGCATAGGTATCATTATATGTGTAGGGCTTCTGTTTGGTGGGCTTGGCATCAGCAGTCATGGGGATAGTATGAGAGCAAATTCTTGGATCTACCCCTTTCAAGTCTCTATAGTGCCACGCAAACACATCCCTATATTCCCTTAATAGAGCTACAAGCTCCATTTCTTCTCTTGCACTTAGGTCATCTCCTATATATGTGCATCTCTCTTCGTTCTCTTCGATGGTCACTACAATCTTCTTGGTCTTTTCTTTATTATCATATGATTCTCCTATGATGGCCTCTCTCTTAGGCATTCGTACCAAAATTTTGCGGTCGTCAACTTCATATTTCTTGAAGTTTTCTGGTACTTCAAACAATGATTCCTCCTCTTCTTGTTTCACTGCTTTTCTTTTCTTTTTCTTTTGACTGCTCTCACTTTCATCCTTCGAATTTACCGTCTTAATACTGTGAGAGGTTCTTCTTCTTTCTAGGTGAAAACTCCTATATCTTCTAGATAGTGCTGCTCTGAGTTAAAGCAACTATCCATCACAATGGACTCTATATCATCGTCATTCTCTTCTTCTTCTATGACAACACTAGGGTCACACTCTTCCAGCAAGGGCTGACACATGAACACTGAGATATCATAACCCTCCTCATCACAATGAGGTGTCCATTGTTCTTCATTGACAGCAATGTCCATGGTGGCTAAGATTTCTGGCCAGCCATGAGGCTCAAATTCCTCATCTGGAAAGATCATCGGTGTATAGGCTGGGTCTTTAACCGGTCTATCGCCTGGTGAAGTTCCTTCTTCTCTCGCTTTCAAGCGTTTTTCCTCTTCCTCTGCGACCTTGCACATCCACAAATGAGTATCTTCGTGCAGCCATGATGGATCACGTGAACTTTCAGAATGCACAAAGATGGAATCTTCTTTCGCTTTGTGGATAGGATTCCACTGTAGGGTCGGCACACCTCTGAAGGAGTAATCCTTCAAATTGACCTTGGTGGTGACCCCTAAGTGTTGTAAGTACAAGGAGTTGGTTCCCCAATCCTGTACTATTTGCAATTGTCGTAGGAAGGGTCTTCCTAGGATCATCTCATAGACATTATTTTTCTCAAACTCACATATAGCAAATGTATGTTCAAACTCCACGCCACAAGTGGTTAGAGGTATCCCTTCGAGCAATCCTAGAGGTCTTTCAAAATGACCGTCGACCATTTGAAGCTTCATTCTAGTTGGTCTTAATGTGGGTTTGCCCCATTGCTTCCACAAGGAGGTGGTCGCAATAGCAACACCAGCACCGGAATCTATGATTGCTTTGGTTGTGTAACCTTGGTAGGTGATTGGAAGATAAGTATTACCTTGTTCACCCTCACACATGTCCCCTATTTTGTCTAGAGGTATCTCTGGTACCCTTTGCTTAGAGCTTGCTTTTGGCATGTTGGAATCAAGTTCTAGAACCTGATCCTTCACATGATTCCATAGCTCAGGTTTTGCTTTGAGCAGCTCTTCTACAGTGAGATGACATTGAACCTTAGTGTTCTTCATGACATCCGTGTTCCTTGGAACCACTGAGTCTTCATTTCTTACTAGTATTGTGGGAGCTCTAATCTGGAGAGATTCAGATTCCCATGGGCCTGGAAATTGAGGCAGTTCTTCTAAGGTAATAGATTCAAATTCTAACCTTCTGTCTTCTTGTTGTTCTACTTCATCTCCGTAAATAGATGGAATGTCTTGGGGAAATTGATCATGAAGATCATCAATCTCAGGAATAGGAGGGGAGTTACCCTTCTCCTTGGCCCATTTATCTTCTTGTATTTCCCGCAAGAACTCTTGAGAGTACTGTTGAATTGAAGGAGGTATTCCGACATCCGTGGAATTAGGAACATAAGCTCCCATTGGTGGTGAGCTTCCTCTTTCAATAACTGGTTGAGCCTGTGGAGGTAAAGAAACTTGTGGTTTGTTTACCAATTGCTCTAATCTTTCTAGTAAGCCTTGGAAATGCAAATCCGGTTTGACAGAGTTTGTCTGATTGAACTTTTGACTAGTCTCGAGTATAGCTTGAGCTTGTTCTACCATTTTCATGCACATTTTCATCCGTTCAATCTCTAAATCTGCTCTAGGGTAACTCTTGTCTTGGTTTGCAGCTGTTGGCCCTTCTTGAAGTCGAGCCTGGTAGGCCTTGAACATCATGTCCAAGCCTTCTGGGGTTGGATCTGCAAGAACAGACCCTAGTTGCGGTCTATTTACAATGGGTGGTGGGGTGGGATGAGGTGGAGTGGATGGAGTTTCGGCATGCGAGGGGTTTTGAGATGCAATGTCTTCTATTTTTGTTTTTGCATCTTTCAAGCTTTCTTCTAGTTCCGATAACTTTTTATTCCACTTACGATTGGCCTTTTCTCTGGTATCCTTCCATGCTCTTTTTTTCCTCTTACTAGGCTCTCCTGATTCACTCGACTCCGATTGTTTTGCTCGTTTATCTTGTTCTAATGCTTGTGCCCTAGTAACTGCCTATACAGGTGCCACATTACTGCTACTTGAACTTGAATCCGCCACTAAGCCTACCACATTAATGGGTGTAATCTTGGGTGCACTGGAGGGGTTTCTTGGACAATCTCTGGGGAGATGGTATTTTCCACAATCAGGACAAAAAGCTTGTATTGTGATAGCCTGTCCTTGACTCGGAGATGGTGGGTGGGGACAATCACAAAGGAAATGGTCGCCCTGACATCTAAAACATGGTCCTCTAGGGGCTTGTGGTCTTACTTGTCTCAGTTGGGGCCTAGGGTTAGCATTTGCGTACATGACATTGGAATATTCAGGCTCCCAATTTTGTTCCATAGGTTGTGCCTCATATTGATACGGGTAAATCTCACTATGTTCAGGTGACTCTGTGTAATAAGCATGTGGACTACCTTCATGGGAGTAGTCTGAACTATGAGCATGAGAGTCATTATCTGGTATCAATGGGGTTAGTGGGACCAATGCTCTATTTGGATTTTCCTCTCCCGCGGCATACTTGACTGGAATCACAGTGGCAGGAGTTGGCGGTTGGTTTCCCAAGACTGGTTGTGGCCTATAAGGTGCCTGATATTGCTGTTGTGGTCTATAATATGGCTGTTGGTATTGGTTTTGATACCTACCTTGTGGGTAGGGTTGTTGATAATTCTGTCTAACAGCCTGCCTATTGTAGCGACAATCTTGAGCCGTATGGTTCGTGTATTTTCTCTCAATAGTGCAATATGGAGCATTCCTTTCTCTAATGTTTTGGTTTTTCATTGGGCATACGTTAGCCATGTGGTCCCCTGCGTAGGTATAACATCGATTCAATGAGCTGAGTCTTGGTATTTGTCTATTTTGAACTCCTAGCTTCTTGGCAACTTGCTCAGCTATCTCATCTATTTCCGTGGAGATTTTTGAAGTATGACTAGTAGAACTATCAGAATCCTTATAGAGTTTGGACAATCCTAACTCCTCACCCAAGTTATCTTCTATGTCAATGCACGTCCGCACACACTCTTCTATGGATCTAGGCTCTTTCAAGTATACATATGATCTTAACTTAGTGCTTAGTAGGCCATTTAAAAATAAAGCCACTTGTTTGGCTGGTGTGGGTAACTCTAGAGCAGGGCATCTCTCTAGATACTGTCTGAACCTTCTACCTACTAGCCGCACTGTTTCTTGGGGTGTCTGCTTGAAGCAGTGGATCAAAGATGATGTGTTATGCCTGATACCACTCTTGGAAAATTCTACAATGAATTCGTCTAGCAGTTGACCTATATCGCGATAGTTGCGACTACTTAGTGGTTGAAACCAAGCTAAGGCAGTGCCCTTAAGAGTCAAACCAAATGCCTCGTATTGGGTGAACAAATCCTCAACCTGTTCAGCTCTTAACACTTGTTTAAACTCGGCCACATGATCATAAGGATCTCCTGACCCGTCAAAATAATTCTTCATTGCCTTGATCACTTGAGTGGGTCTAAGGGTTCTTGGGTGCTCTCGGGGTCTAGGCAATGGAAAATCCTGTTCATCTCTTTGTTGCCTATGTGCTTGATATCTCTCTCTTTCAGGTCTTTCATTTTCAAATCCTGACCTATTCCTGCCCATGGTGTGTGCAAAACTTACCTCAGGTTTCTCTCTAGTTCTTTCTCTCTGGGCTTCATGAGCGTGGGATGATCCTACTCCTTGGAGGCCATGGGAAACATTGGATCTTGGTGGAGGGAAAATCAATTCACTCTTCCAAGTATATGCATGTCTATCATGTTCTGTTACCAAGAAAATTTTCTCTGACGTGTTATCCAGGTAGACAACTTTGCCTGGTATCTCTGGATCCTTGAGCTCGTAGATGATGACTATGCCCAATTGGCTAGGTTGATCTGGCTTGAATCTCCAAAAGGCTTCCTCTGTTTCTCTATCCAAGAAGAGTTCTATGCTTTTGTTGTCTTGAGGGATCCAATCTGGTGTGATCACTCTGGTCAAAACTGACTTACCTCTAGGAGTATGGGGTCCTTGTCCTACATTTCCTTGTTCTAGGTCTCCTATCTCATTCTCATGAATGACATTTCCAAACTCATCGGTCCTATCTGGTTGGTTGGTAACCACATACATGGTTCCTTCCTTATCAATGTATGAACCCTCTTCGAACTTCACCACCGGGTGTTCAAGTCCAAAGGATTGATCTGGATTTTTGAGTTGGACCACTGATCGCCTCAGGCCATCCTCATAGATGCGAGCACCTAATCAGTTGGTTCGAATATATTCCAACTGTGTCTTATAGGGACCTTCTGGTGTTTGTAGATGGGCGGTCCCTGAGCCACCTACAGGTTTCCCCATGCTAAAAGACATTTCTGAATCACTTGTGTCTGAACTTAGTCTGTAAGGATGACCACTTAGTTGTTGCGCCCAAGACTTAGCTGTATGGTTGACACTAGCCTCAGAAGATCTAATGCTTTGTTTATCATTGCCTAGGTGTCTACCAGACCTCAGGTTCATAAGCTTTGGCTAAGAGTCCAAAATTTCCCCTTGGTATGGTTCAAAAATCCTTTGGAATCCCCTTGGGTTCCAGGTCCCACTTCAAGGTCAACTTCAAATTATCCTATCTCAAAATCAACACATTATTCTTGAAAAAAACAGCTGAGATCGTGTAGGATTTGAAACGAGCTTTCCAACGAGCTATAGAGCTCAAAAAATGGACTTTGGATGAAAAAGTTATCAAATCAGGCTCCTGGGGGTCAAAACAGGCAAACAGGACCTTTTAGAGAAAATCGCGATGTTGTGAAATCAAGAGAATCGCGATTTTGTGAAATCAGAGAATCGCGATTTTGAGCACAAAATCGTGTTTTTGAAAATCGCGATGTTGAGCACAAAATCGTGTTTTTGAAAATCGCGATGTTGAGCACAGAATCGTGTTTTAGAAAATCGCGATGTTGAGCACAGAATCGTGTTTTAGAAAATCGCGATTTTGAGCAGAGAATCGTGATTTCACAAAATCGTGGTTTACAGAATCGTGTTTTTTGACATGAAAATCGTGATTTCTGAGAATCGCAATTTTGAGTACAGAATCGTGTTTTTCACAAAATCGTGTTTTTGAAAATCGCGATGTTGAACACAAAGTCGTGTTTTTGAAAATCGTGATGTTGAGCACAAAATCGTGTTTTTGAAAATCGCGATGTTGAGCACAAAATCGTGTTTTAGAAAATCGCGATGTTGAGCACAGAATCGTGATTTCACAAAATCGTGGTTTACAAAATCATGTTTTTTGACATGAAAATCGTGATTTCTGAGAATCACGATTTTGAGTACAGAATCGTGTTTTTCACAAAATCCTGTTTTTTGAAAATCGTGATGTTGAGCACAAAATCGTGTTTTTGAAAATCGTGATGTTGAGCACAAAATCGTGTTTTGAAAATCACGATGTTGAGCACAAAATCGTGTTTTGAAAATCGCGATTTTGAGTAAAAAATCGTGTTTTCACAAAATCGCCTTTTTCACAAAATCGTATTTTTACTGAAAATCGTGATTTTAAGCACAGAATCGTGTTTTAGAGAATCGCGATTTTGTCTCAGAGAATCGTGATTCACAAAATCGTGTTTTTCACAAAATCGTGGTTCTCAGAATCGTGTTTTTTTTTTGACGTGAAAATCGCGATTTTGTCTCAGAGAATCGTGTTTTCACAGAATCGTGTTTTTGGCTGAAAATCGTGATTTGTGAGAATCGCGATTTTGAGCACAACCAGAGAATTGCGATTCTGAGAATGACCACAGAATCGTGATTCTTTCAGCAAGCTTTTAGGTGGGAATATAGAAAATCGTTATTTTTCAAAAAAAAATTGAATTTTCACAGAATCGCGATTTTCATCACAGAATCGCGTTTTTTGGCGGGAAATTCAAATTTTTGAGCGCCGGCAATGGCGAGCTCCGTATGAGCAGAAAATCATGAAAAAAACACAGCGCTTACTCTCCCTTGCACCTCCTAACTCCTTCCCACACAAGAATGCATGAAAAATGGTATGAAAATGGTGAAAATGCACTAAAAAACAAGAAATTTCTATGAAGAAGAAGATTGAAGAGGGTGGAGATGATGATGATGAAGAAGATGAAGAAGAAAAATCAGAAAATGAACAAAAATGACAGTTTTTTTATCTTCCAACGTCGCAAATCTACGATCTTACCATCACAACGCTCGTCCTCGAAGCTCTCTCCCCGGCAACGGCACCAAAATTTGGTGTAGCTCAAGCGTAAGCACCACCTCCTTTACTTGTCAATCCGCGGAGATGTGAGGACCGGTATGAAGACCACGAGCAAGTAAAAGCTCAAGTGCGTGAGTGAAAGCACATAAACATGCACACACATACACACACACGTGCACAAAGTAAGATCAAAGAGAGGAACAATGGAAAGCTTTGATTGCAAAAGAGTTCTCTCACAAAAGCTCTATTCTCTAACAAGCTACCCCCAAAAATGAGCTCTCTAGCTCTTTTTATAGTTTTTTGACTAGTTTTGGCCCTGTCCAGACCTAATGTCCGGCCTAGTCAAAAATTAGGTTCCAGGGCTTATTTGAGGGCTCAAACGGAGTCTAAAAATTATGAAAATTGGTAGGATGATAGTTCTAATACTCCTCAAGCTCAAGGACTCCTTGGCTTGAACAAAATGGAGCTAGAAAAATAGAAAATGGTATTTACAATGGTTTTTAGTGATGAAAATCACTATTTTTGTAGGGAATTCTTGTGAAAATTTGACATACACTTCTTGGAGCTCCCTACTTGCTCCTTTTCCTTGTGTGTCCTCCTTTTGATGTGCTTCCATGCTTTGTCCTTGACTTTGAGCTTCAACAATTGGCCACTAGGGTTGGTTTGTGTTTGTGTTGCATTGGGACACACATTTGCCAAATGATTTCCACCACAGGTGTAACAACGTACGTTAGTTGTTAACCTAGGCATCTGTTTACTAGAAACTCCTAGTTTCTGGGCCACTTTTTCTGCTAGGTCCTCTATCGAGCTAGACAATTTTGTGGATGCTAGAGATGAACAATCCGAGTCCTTGTAGACCTTTGAGAGTTCCAACTTATCTCCTAAGTTGTCCTCAATGTCTATGCAAATTCTTACACACTACTCTAGCGTTCTGGGTTCCTTCAAGTACACATAGGAGCGTAGTTTAGAGCTCAACAAGCCGTCTAGAAACAATGACACTTGTTTGGCTTGTGAGGGTAGCTCTTGCATAGGACATCTTTCAATATATTGCCTAAACCTACGTCCTGCAAGTCTAACTGTTTCCTGAGGGGTCTGTTTGAAGCTATGAATCAATGAAGACGTGTCATGCCTGATTCCACTTTTAGAGAATTCAGTGATGAATGACTCTAAAAAGTGATGGATGTCTCTAAATTTCCTTTGTTGCAATGGTTGGAACCAAGTTAAAGCAGTATTCTTTAATGTTAGTCCAAAAGCATTATATTGTGTGAACATGTCTTCGACTTTTTCTGCTCGTAGCACTTGCTTAAATTCCGCCACATGGTCGTAGGGATCTCTTGTCCCATCAAAATAGTTTTTCATGGACTTTACTAACTGAGTGGGTCTTAGTATTCTTGCGTGTTCACGTGGTTTAGGTAGAGGAAAATCATCTCTACCACCTGGCATTCTTTGTCTTTTCACTCTGTCCGTGTCTATGGTGGTTCTATCTCTCCCTATGGGATGATTGAAGTTTACTTCGGGTGCATGGGCTGAGGATGTTCCTGCCCCTTGCTGGCTTGCATTTACGTTTGCTCGAGATGGAGGGAATACCAACTCGCCTCTCCATGTGTACGTGTTTCTAGCGTGGTCTGGCACCACAAATACTCTTTCTGAAGTTTCATCCAGGTATACAACCTTTCCAGGTGTATCCGGGTCCTTGAACTCATAGATTATGATGGAGCCTACCTCACTAGGTTGTTCCGTTCTGTACCTCCAAAATGCTTTGTCTGTTTCTTTATTTACAAACAACTCTATGCTTCTGTTATCCTGAGGGGTCCAATCTGGGACAAGTACTCTTGTCAGTACAGATTTCCCTCTAGGTGTCCTAGGTTCTTCTAATGGTTCTTTTCCTTGGGATTTCGCTTCCATTTCTAATTGAATTACACCAAACTCATTCGTATTGTTTGGTTGCGTACTTAAGATGTACATCGTTCCTTCTTTGTCTATGTATGCATCTCTTTCAAATTTCACCACTAAACGTTCCAATCCAATGGGTTGATCAGGATTGTGCATCTGCACCACTTGTCTTCGCAAACCATCTTCATAGATGCAAGCACCTAAGCTGTTGGTTCGGAGAAATTCTAATTGAGTCCTATAGGGTCCTTCAAGTTTTTCTAAATATGCTACATTTGACCCTCCTTATGGACTTTCTATGCTAAATGCCATTTCTGATTCACTCGTTTCTGAGCTCTCGTAGGGGTAATTACTATTCAATTGTTGAGCCCACGATCGTGCAATAGTTCCTATCACTTGCTTCTGATGATCTAAGGCTTCGTCGGTCAGACTTACCTATATGCTTGCCTGATCTAAGGTTCATGAATTTACTTCGCGGCACTCTTTGATCGTCAATGTTCCTTGTTTTTAATTGCTTGGTTCTTTTTAAGTGTCTTTAAGTTCTTGTCCAATTGTATGCGTCAGGAATTTGACTTTCCGTGGTACTTTGAGTTCTCGTTCCGTCAGACTTAAGTTCTTTTCCTTTAGGTTTTCGTATCATACATGTTCACTTTAGCCTTGGACTTGATAATGTTAAATATCTTGAACTTGAGGCGTTCCTATCGTCGTTAATCCACAATGCTAACGTTTATCCTAAGCTAAGAATTGAGTGAGGGGGTTGAGTAATCTTCCAACCTCAAGTCAGCTTTGTTGGTTGCTCTGATGCCCAATAAGCCATGCTTTCGAAGCCCTGCGTTCTTCACTGCCTTGCTTTGCTTTGCTTTGATTGCCCTTGTTAGACCTGGAAAAATCCAATAATAGACCAATTTCACAAATGGATGATCAAGCACTTGAGTTTATACACTTTTAAAGTCCCTTAACCTTTGGCAAAATTTCAATGCCCCCTGGCTTTCTAGTCCCAACTATGTCAACCTCAAAAATATCCTCTCAAAAAATCAACGTATTCTTTATGAAAAAACAGTTGAGGTCACGTAGTGCTTGTAAAGAGCTTTCTAGCGAGCTATAAAACTCGAAAAACGGACTTCGGATGAAAAAGATATGACCGTTCAGGCCCTCAGGGGTAAAAACTGACAAACAGGTTTTTCTCCAAATATGAGCTAAGGGGTCTCCTATGAGTCTAATCACCCAAAAATTTTCAAAAAATTGCCCCAAAATTGGCCAAAATTTGAAACCCTAAAATTTGCGTTTGGGGTGAGCAATCGCGATGGTCTGGGACCGTCACGATGGCCTGGCACAATCGCGATGGTCCGAAGGTGCGAACTACCGCGATGGCGTAAATTTGAGTAGTTGCGATGGCGTGAGTGTGAACTGTCGCGATGGTCTGGAATGAACGATCACGATGGCTCGATCGGCAAACAATCGCGATGGCGTCAGTCAATGGTCAACGTGAGCCGTCGCGATGGTCCAAAGTGAACCGTCGTGATGGTCACACATGCGATGGTGTGAGCCAATCGCAATGGTCCGGGCGCGATGGCGTGAGCCAATTGCGATGGTTCAATTTTCGAGGTGTCACGATGATCTGAGGGTGTCGTCGCGATGGTCCGAGGGAGCGAACTATCGCGATGGTCTAGCTTGCCACGTGGCAGCGTCGACGCGATGGCATGGGCCAATCGCGATAGCGTGGGGTCGACGGGATCGTTGCGAGGGTCAAGGACCGTCACGATGGTTCAAGTGAACCGTCGCGATGGTCCGGCCGAGCCGTCGCGATGGCGTGAGCCAATCGCGATGGTGTGACACAATCGCGATGGTCTGAGCCAATCGCGATGGTCCACCAAAGTATGAATTTTTCAAATGCAACAATATATTCTTAGATGCGCAAGGGTCGCCTACATGCTGGTGTGGTCGCCTACCTCAAATTCCGAACTTTGCAGACCATCGTGATTGTCTGACACAGTCGGCAATTTCTGACAGAGAGTACATTTCTTATCTTTCTGCAGCTTTCCTGATGCTCTAGAGCTCTGTACTTGCAAGAAAACTCAAAAACACAAAAGTACACACAAGCACAAAAGCTCTCTCTCTCTCGCACATGCACAAATGAGGGGAATGAGGAGAATGGGTGGATATGGTGAATTTTCTGATTTTTTTGGAGTTGAAAATGATGATGCGGTGATGAAGATGGAGTGTGGGGGAGGTGAAAAACACTAAAAACTAAGTAAAAACAACAACAAAACTGAAATTTTTACCTTCCAACGCCACTTCTTGCTATACTCTTACCATCACACATTCGTCCTAGACTCGATCCCCGACAACGGCGCCAAATTTGGTGTTGCTCTAGCACAATGGTGAGAACCACGTTAAAAAGCTCCACCTCCTTAATGTCAATCCGCGGAAGAGATAGGAGTGATATGAAGATCATGAATGTGAGATGAAGTGAGAGTGAAGGTGAGAAGCATAGAGATGCACACACACATACACACACACTACGAAGAGACAAGCAAGACACAATGGAAGGTGAGAAATCAACTCTATTACTCAAGAACACTCTTACAAGCTCAAAATAGCTCTAAGCTCTTCTCTACTCAAACAAGCTAACCTCAAAAATGAGCTCTCTAGCTCTTTTTATAGATTCTAGACTAGTTTTGACCGGTTTCACATCTAGTGACCGGCATAGTTAAAAAATAGGTCCTAGATGCTATTTGGAAGGGTAAACGGTGCCTAAAAATAACCAAAATTGGTACGCTCATTCTACCTAAGCTCCTCAAGTTCGAGGACTCCTCCGCTTGCACAAAATGGAGCTATAAATTAAAAAAAAGGTTTTTTCTATGTTACATATGTTACAATAGTGATGAAAAGCACTGTTGGAGGTTTTGAAGAATATTTATAAAACATAAATCTTTGAAAAATTGATTCGACTGACTCCCTGCTCTGTCTTTACATGCTTCCGCATCTTCTGTGCCTCTGGCTACTGCCAACATCTCCTCAACTAAATGGAATTGCAGAGAGGAGAAACAAGACATTGGTTGGATCATCTCGAACAATGCTTGAAGAAAAGAAGTTGTCACATTATCTATGGGTAGAAGCTATTTCAACTACTGTGTACCTTGTCAATAGACTACCATCCAAATCACTTCAAGGTATGACTCCTTATGAAGCATGGCATGGAAGAAAACCTAGTCTTGGACATTGCAAGGTTTTTGGTTGTTTAGCTTATGTTCATGTACCATCATAAATAAGAGGTAAGCTAGATGAAAGGGCAACAAAGGTAGTGTTTATTGGATATGATTCAACTCAGATGGGTTACAGGTTCTTCAATCCTTCAACCAAGCAATTCACTACAAGTAGAGATGTTGTGTTTGAAGAACACAGGTCTTGGTATGATGAAGACAAACAAAAGTTAACACTACCATATGATCTTGATTCTGACTCTTATCAATTAGGAAGCAAGCATGATACACAGGTCCAAGATCCAAGAAGTGATACAGACGATGACCAAGATGAAAGGGAAAATGATTACAAGCTATGGAAGTCAAGAGGCAAAGCAAAGATGCAAGAGGTTGGAGAATGCTCCAAACTAGCACCTAGAAGATCAGCAAGAGAGAAGAAACAACCAGAAAGGTATGGATATGATTCCACATTTGTCACGAAGCATTCAATATACTTGGAAAAAGACTCTATTTCAGAGGAACCCTCAACCTATGAAGAGGCAAAGGGAAACCCTAATTGCGAAAAGGCCATGAACGAAGAGATAGATGCATTGAAGGAAATGGCACTTGAGATTTGGTTCCAATGTCCTCAAATCAAAAGGTAATTGGTTCCAGATGGGTATATAAAGTTAAAAGAAACTCAGATGGGTCAGTTTGTAGGTACAAGGCAAGATTAGTTGCCAAAGGATGCTCACAAACTCATGGTATAGACTATGAGGAAACATTCTCACCAGTTGCAAAGATGACTACAATCAGGACATTGATAAGTGTAGTTGCTGCAAGGAAGTGGAGACTCCTCCAACTTGATGTGAAAAATGCATTCTTAAATGGTTGGATAAGTGAAGAGGTATACATGTCACAACCACCAGGTTTTGAAAACCCTAATCATCCGTCTTATGTTTGCAGACTTAAGAAAGCATTGGATGGAGATGTAGCCTAAGGAGAATTGAATGGTTACCTCATATTCGTATATCCAATCTTGTCCTAACACAAGTTCTTCTAATAGATCTTAATCGTTGCACACTAATAGCTTTTCTTGCATCACGTTATTGCCTAGGTGCAATGATAAGGTTATCTCACCTATGCATTCAGTAACATTTCCTCCTATTCCAATTAGGTGTGCTTTGGTGGGTTGCATTTGGATCTTAAGTTGATGGGCCAAAGAAAATCTGATGCAGCTTAGAGCTGTTCTGTGTCAATGAGGGCATCTACTAGTTGATACTCCTCTATTCCCATTCCTAGGTACAAATAAGGTAGCCTCACTTGATGTCCTAGGGTTTTTGAGGCCCTAAAGTTAGCCATTGGGATGGGATCCTCTCCTAGTAGATATCTTTCATCCCTCTCTCGCATCCACTTTTTTCGTTTTCTTATTCGTTCCAAGGCTTCCTCTCCTGCTTCCTCACATATTTTTTTGTCTTCTTCTCGTCTACTCTTAGAAGTCTTTATAACATCTCCTCTGTTAATGACTCTAAATACCTCTTAACTCTACAGCCACTTATATAGCTCGGTAGGACTTCTCCATCTAGGGTTGCTAAGTTGATAGCTCCACTAGTTGATATGCGATTGATCACCAAGGGACCATGTCCTCTTTTTTGCAGCTTCTTTGCATGTTGCTATAAAGTATATACCAAGAATAAATCTCCTTCTTACAACCCTTTACTCTTGATATGAGCAACAAAGTATGCTTTTTGTCACCGTTTTGTAGCATAAATGTCTACTACCAATTGTAATCTAGTTTCATATAGCTTCTCGATTTGGTCCAATTGATTGGAAAACTCATCTCCCATCCATTTCTAGTTCGAGGCCACTCTAAGAGTAGGAACTGGGAAATCAATTGGTAAAATGGCATTCTGGCCATACACTAGATTAAAAGGAGTAGTTCATATGGATTTTTTGTATGCTACTCTGAAGGCCCATAAAGCATGGTGCAACTGCTTATCCCAGTCAGATCTTCCATTATTAACTATTTTCATAAGCACTGTACATAGGTCTTATTAGAACTTTTAGCCTGTCCATTGGCTTGTGGGTGATAGGGAGATGATTTCTTGTGAATTACCAAGCATTCATTCATCAAGGCTTCTATTACTTCATTGACGAACTGTGTGCCTCTATCACTCACTATTTCTATGGGCAATCCAAATCTAAGGAATATATTCTCAAAGAGAAACTTAGCCATGGTCCTTGCATCGTTCTTCTTTGTTGCCTTGGCTTCTACCCATTTGGTCAAATAATCGGTTGCAACAATTATATACTCGGCATGAGAACCTTTCGTTGGTGGGCTAATAGGTCCTACAAAATCTATTCCCCATTTGGTAAATGCATTGGCACTTATCATAGGTCATAATAGCATTTCATCTCTTATAATAGGATACTTTGTTCGTTGACGAGTATCACATCTTTGGACATATGTGGCTGCATCTTGATATAGTGTTGGCCACCATATCCCAAAAAAGAGATTCATTTTTGCCATTTTATCTACAGGAAAATGTCCTTCGACAATCCTATATGATCCATATCCAAGACTGGAATATACTTGTCTTCATGGATGCACAATCTTAATTGGTTGTCCCTCCCTCTTTTAAAAAGTTGTTTGCCTATGCGTACATAATCTTTGCTTTGCTCCTCAAGAGCTCCCTTCCTTGCCAAACTAGCTCTTTTGGGGTATTCTTTGGTTCTCAAGAATTCCACTAGGGGCATGCTCCACCTAGGTGCTACTGTAGAGTAACATAAAGTAGAGTTCTCTTCGGGTGTTCTTTCTTGATAAATGGGACATGCTAACACATAAACATGTGCAACTTTCTGCATATCTGGACAATACACTCCTAATCTCTTAAGCTCTTGCCAGCTTTCATTAACACTTCGATGGGTTTTCCATTGATTCACGTGTGCTCTCTGAAGTCACATTTCTTGCTCATATTCTTCCACACATCTCAAAAGTAGTCCACTTTCATTAACAACAGAAACCATCGTACTACTCGTCTGATATTACAAGGCTTATTGACTAAATATAATTGAGCCTGATGATCAATAAAGAATTTGAAATTGTTTGCCAATAAATAGTGTCTAAATTTCTTCAGTGCATATACCATTCCTAAGCCTTCTCATTCCGCATTGGTATAAGTATGCTCCGCTTGGTTTAATTGTCTACTAGCATAGGCTATAGGGTGGTCTAGCTTTCCTGTATCTGCTGGTAGAGTAACCTTACACTTGTTGAAACCTTGGAGGGAGGGCTTAGAGTAGCCCTTCACTTGTTGAGTCAATACACCTAGTGATTCTTTTGCTCAGAGCTCATAGTACAGTAACAATTGATGAATTTCCTTTTGAGGGAATTAAATTAGCTTAGATAGCTAATGATTGCAAGTGGAGTCATCTAAAATGATAAACTATGCTGTGAGAAATAAGTTTAGCAATCCAAAGCTTACCCCTGATTTTTTAGGGACTAACTAGTAGACGACCTGTGAGCACTTCGATGATGATTTCTCCAAGATTCCTGAACCAAATTCTTTGAGATTTTGGTAGCACAAAGTAGACTTTAAGCTGGTTCCAACAAGCCAAAGATTATAAAAAAATTTTGTTGAGTATTCACTGAGATATGACGAGCGAAACTTGATTGTTTTGAGTAGTCATAGCAGAGAAGTAGACAGAGATGTTCAATGAACTATATGTATTATAAAACATGATTGTACAAGATCATTGACATTGTAATGATGCCCAATGATGATGGACTAAGTGAGCTATGGTGTGAGCTACTTAGCTTCTACAAATGTTCAAGAAGAGAGCTTTGAATGAGGCCACACAACAGCAAGATTCTTACAATGTCTTTTATAAGAAGTTCTTCTAAGTTTGAATTTGAATTCAAACTTGGCTCCAACTAAAAATGACTCCAATAATTTAGGATTTATTTTCTCATTTGAAACTCGTAACTAATATCCTTCCTAACTCCATGAGATACAAGCCTTCACAAGATTCTTCCAAGATTTTAATCTTTTACAATGGTAAATGACCAAGTGATTACAAGCTAAGGTTCACATGCAACATCAAGTGATAGTTGCACACATTTGTCCTTTAATCCAAGTGTGTAGGCTTGATCATTTGCACCAACATGATCATGAGACCCTTTGTCAATGACATGAATGCTTTTGTGCATAATGATTTGGCTTACATGGATACCTTTTGTTGGTGCTAAATATTCTTAGTGAGGCATCCGGCTCCAAAATTAACCACTTTAAAACCACTTTCAAGGGTATTATTGGGAATCCAACTCAAATTTTGTTTGACCATAGCTATTAGTTGATCCCTAGAGGTGAAATCGTTTTCCTCTTAGGTATTTCAATGGGATTCTATGTTTCAATGGGTCAACAATGGAATTGGTCTCTTTCTAAGCTTGATAACAAGTTGACATACTAGAAAGGTATGCATATCAACATAGATGAGAAAGATATGGTGGTTAACACATTCCTTCATTCTTTGATTATTTTCTTTTCATCCAACTGGATATCATATATATATATATATATATATATATATATATATATATATATATATATATATATATATATATATATATATATATATATATATATATATATATATATATATATATATATATATATTGCCTCTATCACTTACTAACTCAATTGGTAACCCATATTTGGTGAATACATCCTCAAATAAGAACTTATTTATCGTTTGAGCATCATTGTTTGTTATGGCCTTTACCTCTACCCATTAAGTTAGATAATCTGTGGCAACAATAATGTATTCAGCATGTGAACTCTTGGCTGGGGGATTAATAAGATCGACAAAGTATATTCCCCACTTAGAGAATGCACTTCCTCCCATCATGGGTTTTAAAGGCATCTCATCTTTACATATTGGGTAGTGAGTTTGCTGACAAATATCACACTGCTTCACATAGGTATGTGCATCCAATGTGAAGTGTTGGTCACCAAAGACCTACGAATATTATATTTTTGATCACCCTATCTAGTCCAAAGTGTCCTCCAACCATGATGTTTGGAGTGATGTTGCTACAGTGCACCTATATGTGCTATTTGCAACCACTTTGCATGTTCATCTTCATCTACATAGCAAGCTAGTATGCCTTGATTGGTGTGCTTATACACATTGCTTGCCATTATGTGGTATTTTTGAGATCTCAATACCTCCTTATCGTTAGTTCTCAATTCAAGATGTTTAGGTCTAAAGGTGAGAATAGGCACTATAGTTTTGGCCCATTCAGGCACTACTTCTAGATTGAACAAATAAGCATCAGGAAGCTCATTTGACACTCCTTACGAGGATTCTCCTAAAGTTAGTTGTTATAGAGCAAAGAAGAGCAGAGATGCAGAGAAAAAGAAGGGCCCCAAAATTTTTCCAATTTTGACACTTTATTTTTGTAACATAATAACTTTGTAATATATTTCCGATGTAAATGCACTAGAGGAGTCCTCCAGATGCATATCCATAGATATCTGTATCATTACCCTTGTAAAGTAGGAGGGAATTAGTATTTTAGTCAATAAAGTGCCGATCTCTTGTGTGAAAGGACCATTTTTAAGACACATGTATATAAGTCATTTTGTGACTTCTTGTAAGGACTTTTTGCCATTGTGAGAATCAAGAGAAAAATTTCGAATTTGTATCTTCTCCTCTCTGTATCTTCTTCCTTGTGAGCTTGTGTGCATGTATGTGGCTTGAAAAGAGTGCTTTGAAGTGTTGTCTATCCATGGTAGTGCTTGTTTTCTATTGGTAATGTGTGTGTGAAGTGGGAGAAGTGTTGAAGCATAAGTAGGTCATTCCCACGGCTAAGTATTTTGCTCATAACATGAAGCAAAAGTGTTAGAAGTGAGTGAAGATACCACCATTGGATGTGTCTTCTTGAGAGCTTCAAAATCAACCCACTATTTGCTATATTCCGAGTTCCCAGCTAAGAGAAAATCTTGATTTACTGTTGGCTGCTGCTCTAGGTATCGTGACACCATAGACGACCATGAAAGCTTGAATGTGATAGTCTACACTTGTGTGCACCTTTGTTAGCTCACTTTTGCATTGATCATCGTTTGAATGCATGTCCTCATACACTACGCTAGGTTATGATACTTCTTGGATTGATAATTAAAGCATGAATCCTCACTATATGCACTTGTAGGGGATTGAGGTATAGTCTCTTTCTCCTCAAGTCCCTAAGTTGATACTTAGGTACACACATTTTTTGGCACCGTTTCCGGGGAGTGTCGAATCAAACCGAGGCATTCGTGTGATGGTGAAAGCTCTTAGCATAGAAGTAAGTAGAAGAGTTGTAAATTTCTCTTCTTTGGTAAGTCACATTCATCCGCACTTACTACTTCTCACTTTTGGAGTGCATGTAGTGAGTTGTTAGATTAGGAGGGTGTGCTAGAGAAGGAAGTTAGAGTAGGTAGTAGAGGGAAAGAGAGTAGGATAGGAAACTAGGTTTAAAATTTCAAGGACTCTTCATTTTTGTACTCTTCAACCTTTGTCCAAAAAATAGTCATTTGTGAATTACTTGTGGTTGAGCTAGTATCGTGGAAGAGCGTAGACGATCGGTATCGTGAGCTTGAGATCGTGGTCATTGGAGTGAGTGTTGGTGCAAAGTCCAAGCCCACACATTTGGCTTGAGGTTCATAAAGATATGAAGTTCCATGGAAACCATTGCTAGTAGAAATTTATCCTTTTACATTTGTAAAAGTCATTTAGTTGACTTGAGAGAGTATTTGTAATCACCTATCAAAAACTCGTGGACTTGTTAGTTAGAAAAGCATCTACTTCATTGACAGAATATTTCCTAGATTGAAGGATCACTTTTTAGAGAGAGCCAAAAGTTGAATTCAAATTCAAATTTGAATGTAGCACTTATAAAAGGTGGCTTGAGAAAGTCGCATGAGAGAAGTCACTTATCCCAAGTATTCCATTGTCATTTTGTATGAGTGTGAGGCCTACATTGTAGCCTACACTACTCTCCATCATAAGGCTATGATTATCAAGACTACGATCTTGTACAACATTGTTCATTAATACAATACATCTACATTGTTCATCTATGATCTCTCTGTTATAGTCATTCTTAACTGTCAACTTGTGCTACTCATATCATAGTCAATTCTCAACCATTTTCAATGATCTCTAGCTTGTTGGAATCAGCTCCAAGTTTTCTACATGCTGACAAATTTTGAAGCAAATTCGTTTAGCCAATTTGGAGAAAAGCACATCAAAGCACTCACTGGTCAAACTCTGCAGAGGTACTAAAAAATCACGGGTAATCATTTATTTGTTAAGTTGATTGCTCTATGTATAGTGGATCATTTCAAGTGATTTCACTTGAAATCATATATCTTACTAAGCTAACTCGATACCTCTAAAAGGAAGTTTTCCAATTCCTACTGAACTGATAGCAGTGAGCAAAATAAGCAACAGGTGTATGATCAAAATTATAAGGTTTTCATTGATCCTTCTATTTAGAAGTAGTCTGTTTTGATTCAATCTTTTCATACATCATTTCCAAAGCACATAGGCACTTGTATAGTGTCATTGGGAAGCTAAGAGGGCCCACATATTAACTCTAAAGCTACAAGGGGCTGGTACTAAGCAGGATTTGGCAGTACCTACTCATCACTTGGAGTCTCCATCCATCTATCCTAATAGTGGTATTAGAGCAAAGTTAAGGTAAAATGGGAGATGGTTTTCCTTCTTTCATTGATAAAATGGATATGAATAACTATCAGCCATGGTCTCTAAGGATGAAGACATACTTGCAAGGAATGAGCCTCTATGGATACATCTCAGGAGATGAGGAGATGCCCATATTCAGAAGCAATGGACAAACTACAAGAGAACAACATGAAAGACTCAACACTTGGTGTGGCAAGGATGCATTAGCAAGGTCCTACTTACTTAACTCAATCTCTTATTTTCTTCTTCCACATACAAGGAATTCTAAGACATCCCAAAAGACTTGGTAAACATTGTCTTCTTATTTCTCTTCCAACACAAGGGCCAGGAAGAATCAATTGTGGATTGATTTCATCACTCAAAGAAAGCAACCTAAGCAAGGAATCTCAGAGTATGTGACAAAAGTTAAAGATGTAGCAGATCAATTGGCAAGCATAGGGGAAGTAATTGAAGAGGAGTAGATTGTAAGGCAAGTAATCAATGGTATTAAAGCTGATGACAAATGGGAGAGCTTCACAACTGCCATGGACTTGTACATGGACATGCAGATGCCAAACCTTACCACACTCATGGGGCAACTATTTATCCATGAAGCCAAGCTCAACAAGAATGGAGATTCATCAAGAATTAATAGCTCTTCTGCCCTATACACTGATAAGAGTAGGTCCAAAGAGAAAGGGAAGAACAAAATGATTGAAGATGAAGGAACTACCTCCCAAGCCAACTATGCAGGGAGAGGTAGAACCTCAAGAGGAAGGGGCAGAGGAGGTAAGCAAGGTAGGGGGAGACCTTATAATGCCTCACCATGCAATATTTGTGGTTTATCAAATCATACTACAGATGAGTGTTTTAGGAACTTCAAGAATCAGAGAGGTAGAGGATATCAAAGAGGTGGATATACACACTCAAGAGGAAGATTCAATCACCACCAAGGATACAACAACAACTACAACAACAATTACAATAGAAACTACCAAGGAGGATACAAATCCAAAAAAGATTACAACAACTACACAGAGGATCAAGAAGATTCTCTTTTGATTATGAACATGACTTCAAAATGAGGTATAAATGATGACCATCTCTTCTACATTGACTCAAGATTCTCAAACCAATGTGGGAGGCAGTGTAGCTCTTCTCTCTGACCTTGAGGAACCAAAGGGTAAGCATCAGGTACAAACAGGTGATGAAACCAAGCACTCAGTGATTAAAGTAGGGAATGTTAAGACCTTTGATGGGAACAAGAATCTTTTGAGTAGGGTTCTATATGTACCTACAATTACCAAGAATTTGATGAGTGTTGGACAGGTTACAGAAAAAGGTTTTTAGGTTAGATTCAACCAATATGGAGCATTTGTGGTGGATCCCCAGCATGGGTTCAAGAGAATTGCTAAAGGTGAAAAGACAGGTAGACTATTCACTTTTGAACTTGAGGATGCAAGGAACATTGCACTTTATAGTTATAAAGATCAAACATTATCAGAGCTTGAAATTTGGCATAAAAGATTAGGGCATGTAGGTGAAAGAACCTTGAAACAAATATGCAGAGATCAATGTGTGCTTGGGATACCTAATGTATCCAAGCAACACATGATTTATAAATGTGGTGCTTAACAGTTTGGAAAGTCTCAGAGGTTGCCCTTCTCAAGGAATGGCTACATGCATGAGGACTACCTAGAGCTTGTCCATACAGATGTACGGGGACCAATTAAGGATCCCTCAATATCTGGATCAAGGTATTATGTATCTTTCATTTATGATTACAGTAGGTGGACTATTTTACTTTATGAAGCACAAAGATGAAGTATTGAGTTGCTTTAAAAAATATCTTGCACTTGTTGAAAAGCAAACAGGGAGAAACCTAAAAAGATTAAGGTTCGATATAGGAGGTGAGTACTTCTCAATTGAGTTTGATATATTCTTGCAAGATAGAGGAATCAAGAGAGAGATTACCACAAGGTATATCCCTGAGAAAAATGGGGTGGGAGAAAGGAGAAATAGACTAATTGTTGAGACAGCTAGGTCAATGTTAAATGAGAAAAAATTATCTAACTACTTGTGGGCAGAGAGTGTATCTACTACCACTTATCTTGTAAATAGGTTGCCATCCAAATCTCTTGATGACATGACCCCATATGAAGCATGGCATGGTAGAAGACCTTCACTTGATCATTGCAGGATCTTTGGATATGTAGCATATGTGCATATCCCTTCTCAGATAAGAGGTAAGCTAGACCCTAAGGTAGATAAGTGCATCTTCATAGGGTATGATCTAAATCAGAAAGGATACAGGTTCTACAATCCTTCAAACAAAGGATTCATGGTCAGTAGAGATGTTGTCTTTGATGAAAATGACTCTTGGTTTGATAGTGAATGGAAGAAAGTAAAACTACCTTATGACTTGGAAGAGGAGTTTCCAAGCCTCACTAAGGAGGAACCTATTCAGAATTGAGACATCAATTTAGATGATGATGACATCATCAATCTTGAAGAGTTCAAGGCATGGAAGTCCAAAGGAAAAGTCAAGATGAAGAAATTGGAGGATATACCTGAATCATCCAACCAAGCAATCAGAAGATCACAAAGGGAGAGCAAGAAGCCAATCACATATGGGTATGACACTTCCCTAGTTACTAAGCACTGTGTTTATCTTGCAAAGGATTTGTCAATTGAAGAACCAGCATCCTATGAGGAGGCAAAGACCAAAGCAAAATAGAAGGAAGCTATGGATGAAGAAATTGAAGCACTCAAGGAGAGTGATACTTGGGATCTAGTACCAAAGAAGAGTCTATGAAGGTAATTGGTTCTAGGTGGATCTATAAGATCAAAAGGAATTTTGATGGCTCAATAAGCAGGAACAAAGCTAGACTTGTGGCTAAGGGTTTTGCACAAACCCAAGGAATTGATTATGAAGAAACCTTCTCACCTGTGGCCAAAATGCCAACCATCAGGGTATTGGTAAGTGTGGCTGCATCCAAGAATTGGAACATGTATCAGTTGGATGTAAAAGGAGCATTGCTAAATGGCTGGATTTCAAAGGAGGTGTACATGTCACAAACTCCTGGCTATGAGGACCCAAACAAGGTAACTTATGTATGTAAACTGAACAAAGCTCTTTATGGATTGAAGTAGGCACCTAGGGCATGGAACCATAGGTTGACTACATACCTTCAGGATCAAGGCTTTGTCATGAGTAAAGCATATACTTCTCTGTTCATCAAGAGAAGTAATTCAGAGGTAATATACCTATGTGTATATGTTGATGATATCATACTCACAGGTGATGATGCTAATGGCATCAAACATATCAAGAACCAGATAATGAAGGAGTTCAAAATTAGTGACCTTGGATCACTAAAATATTTTCTTGGACTTGAGTTAATCTATACTAACTCTAGAATTTACCTTACTCAAAGAAAGTATATACAAGATATGTTGAAGAAGTTTCATGTGATGAACTTGAGAACATTGCAGGTCACCAAAGAATAGTGGGAAGCTTGAACTAGGCTACCTTGACAAGGATTGACATTGCTTATGGAGTAAGTGTGCTAATTTAGTTTATGCACAGGCCTAGGGCACCTCACTTGGAGGCTACCAAAAGGATCTTGAAGTACCTTACGAGTACATAACATCATGGTTTATACTTCCCTTATACATCAGACTTGGACATCAAGATATAATTAGATGCAGATTGGGCAGGATGTAAAGATGATAGGAGGAGTACCTCAGGATACTTATCCTTTGCAGGTGATAAGCCAATATCATGGTCATCAAAGAAGCAATCTATTGTTGCTTTATCTTCTACAGAGGCAGAGTATAGAGGATTGGCCAATGCTACTCAAGAGGCTATATGGATCAGATTATGGTATACAGAATTATGTTTGCATAATACATCTCCAATGAGTTTTGGAGACAATACCAGCTCAATACATCTTGAGCTAATCCTATTTAACATGCTAGGACCAAGCATATAGAGGTCCACTATCATTACGTGAGAGAGAGGCTATTAAGCAAGGATATTCAGTTGGCATATGTATCAACTAATATGCAATGTGCAAACTTGTTGACTAAAGCATTACATGGTACAAAACTATGCAGGTTTAAATCAATGATTGGATTGCAGGATATTCATGAAGTCTAAAGATGAAGACCAAGCCAAAATTTTTGGCTTGAGGGGGAGCTGTTGGTGCAAAGTCCAAGCCCACACATTTGGCTTGAGGTTCATAAAGATATGAAGTTCCATGGAAACCATTGCTAGTAGGAATTTATCCTTTTACATTTGTAAAAGTCATTTATTTGACTTGAGAGAAGATTTGTAATCACCTACCAAAAACTCATGGACTTTTTACTTATAAAATCATCTACTTCATTGAGAGAATATTTCCTAGATTGAAGGATCACTTTTTAGAGAGAGCCAAAAGTTGAATTCAAATTCAAATTTGAATGTAACACTTATAAAATGTGGCTTGAAAACATCACGTGAGAGAAGTCACTTATCTTGAGTATTCCTTTGTCATTTTGTATGAGTGTGAGGCCCACATTGTAGCCTACACTAATCTCCATCATAAGGCTATGATTATCAAGCCTATGATCTTGTACAACATTGTTCATTAATACAATACATCTACAATGTTCATCTATGATCTCTCTCTTATAGTCATTCATAACTGTCAACTTGTGTTGCTCATATCTCAGTCAATTATGAACCATTTTCAATAGCTACACACTGACAAACTTTGAAGCAAATCCATTTAGCCAATTTTGAGAAAAGCACGTCGAAGCACTCATTGGTCAAACTCTGCAGAGGTCCTAAAAAATCAAGGGTAATGATTTATTTGTTAAATTGATTGCTCTATGTATAGTGGATCATTTCAAGTGGTTTCACTTGGAATCATTAGCTTACTAAGCTAATTAGATACATCTAAAAGGAATTTTTCCAATTCCTACTATATTGGTAGCATTGAGCAAAAGAAGCAGCATGTGTATGATCAAAATTAGAAGGTTTTCATAGATCCTTCTATTTAGAAGTAGTCTGTTTTGATTTAATCTTTTCATACATCATTTCCAAAGCACATAGGCACTTGTATAGTGTCATTGGAAAGATAAGCGGGCCAACATATCATCTCTGAAGCCACAAGGGGTTGGTACTAAGCAGGATTTGGCAATACCTACTCATCACTTGGAGTTTCCATCCATCTATCCCAACAGTGAGGTCGAATGATATCTCTTTGAATCGAGCTAAAAGGGAGTTTAGAGGAGGTAAGAGCATTATGATTAATCACCTATAAACATCAGTGAATCTAAAGAAGCGCAAAACTATCTACGATGAGTGTCGTGTGGGAGATATCGGGACTTTGACTGAGTGTTTTTGAGATATAGATTGGAGGAAGGGGAATGCACAAGAAGCACATAAGTTAACTTGGTTTTTGAAAATAATCATTTGTGTGTGTGGAAAAAATCAAGTATCATGATCGGTTTAGTTTTGGTATCACGATACCAAAATTCCCTTGTATCGCAATACTCGCTTGGTATCGTGCCCACTTGTGGTATCACGATACCATTCTGGTATCATATCACCAAAGTGTGGTATCGCGATCATGATCGTGACTAAGTCATATCGTATCGCTAATTTTCCAGTATCATATCGTTTTGGTTGCGGTATGGTATCGCCGACCAAAGTGGTATCATATCAAATGCATTAGTGATATCCTATCATGTACACCTTGGTATCGTATCGGATGCATTAGTGGTATGGCATCGTTGAACCTCTGGTATTATATCATTCATAAAGTAAGTATCCTATCCTTAGTTGCTTTGGTGTCGTATCGTGAACTTTGATATCATATCGTGGCGTGAGCTGCATCGTATCCTGCCCAAATTTGGCATCGTATCGCCCTCTATCCAACATCATATTGTGCACAAGGTAGTATCATATCGCCAGAAAATCGAGTATCATATTGTCAAGACTCTTAGTATTCTATCATATACACAACAAGTATTGTATCATCTGTTTGTTGAGTATCGTAATGCCGGTATCATTAGTATCATATCGTTGCCCATCTATGATATCATATCATGTAGGTAGTCAGTGTCATATCGGGGACAATTGTGGTATCGTATCGCCAGTTACTAAAGTATCATATCGTGGGATACTTGACATCGTATTGTCAAAGGAGTATCGCTCAGAAGTGGTATCGATAGAGAGTATTCAAGCCATTTAAAGTGGAAAGTTGAATCAAATTGGATAGTGGTAAAGGGTGAATTAGAGGTCATATAAAGCCCTGAAGAGGTGAATGAACTTTAGATCAGGAAGAGTCCTACGAAGCCGCAGAAGCGTAATTTTGTCAGTAGATAGTGTTGCACAACCCACCCTACATTCATAATACTCTAATACCTTGAGTGAATCTAAGGAAGAGATTGTTATGGCGTCAGAAGACATGCATAGCTCTATGCCTAATGTCTATCATTGAGGGAGAGTACATAACCTCCTTAGAATATGTGAACACCAATCAACATGACCTACCCATCTACATAGATGGATTGAATAGATCAGTGGCAAGGTGAAGAAAGCCAGGGATTCTCACATAGTGCCTAGACCAATAGTCAAGTACGTGGGAGGATTCTATATGGCTAAAAGGGGGATTATGTATGCAGTGATGGAGCATCCAGAGAGCATCAATGAGCAAAGGGAAGAAGATAATGCCCAAAAATCTAATGAAGAGGGATAAGAAGAACATGTGTCAACCCCTAGAGGGAAGTCCATTGTAATTAGGGTTTGGAGGGGAGAGCTAATTCCCCAAGACGACTCCTTAATGGATGTCTACATGGTGAATGGAATGGATCATTTGCTTAAAACCAACTCTTTGTTGTGGGAAGAAGTGACAAAAATCTAGCCACCATCTATGAGTTACAAGATCCTGAAAACCCCACTCACATTACTTACTTAGATAAGAATCAAAGAAGATATTTGCCCATGACTAAATTGGAGAGAGCTAGGCTGAGATATCATAACTTATCTGTATTCCCGCGTAGGGATCAAACCACTACTTCTCAAAATCCCTAAGGAACTCACCAAAATGCATCTTATCAACATTCCAGTCAGACACAACAACAACGCATTCCTGTTAGACCTCAAGTCCAGTTTGGTACACCATGTGTTAATCCCAACTATCGACCTCCTGCAAATGCAGAACCAAGAAATAGGATTCCTATTCCTGAGAGACCACCAGTAGGAAGAGATGCAGGTATACCAATAGGATGACCAGTTTTCCCTGTAATGCCAAGACCACTTGAACCAAGAAGACGATTAAGACTCATTCAAGTGGACAAATGCATGAGAAGCCACTATGATGGTTCTAGTCAGCCATACAACCACATTGTTGAATTCAAGCAAGTGGTGAGAGTGGAGCAAGTAGAAGATTTCATGGTCCAATATGAATCATTTGGCCTAACCCTCACAGACACGGCCTTAGCATGGTTCCAACACTTAGATCCTAATGATTTTGAAAACGTGGAACAAGTATATCAGGAATTAATTGAGGAATTCACTAAGGCTGGAATAAAAAACAACTCTTCATCATTAATCCATAGTTTGAAGTAGTCACCTACAAAATCAGTGAGGTTAGCAGTGAGACGATTCAAGCAATATGTGGATAGGTGTCCTGCAAAAGAGAGACCCACCAAAATAAAATAGTCTCATTATTTTTGGAAGGATTGGTGAACGGGTCATTTAGATCCTTAGTATATGTGAAGAGATTCCAAAGTTATCAAGAATGCATGAAGGAGTGTATCGATCTAGAAGACAATTTGGCAGAAGACTTAAAAATACCTCAAGGACGCTGAATCTTCAAGGATAGAGGAATTATCCTAACCACCCTATGAGAGTGCTGCTCAGGAGATGTGCTCACTATGGAGGAGATCATCCTTCTCACATGTGCAATAGGGGAGTAGTTCCATCACCTCCATATGCCTACAACAGACCACCCATCCAGGGCCCAACTCATTAGTGTAGCATAGAGAAAAGGTACACAAATCATAGTATGGAGAATTATCCTTACAATTGACAATCAAGACCTACACAATCACCATTTAGGCCTTATAGATACCCCTGAGAGATCAAGGAGGAGAAGCCTATAGATACCCCCATACCATTAGCAAACACTTGCACCAGGGTCATATGCATATCAAGGATACAATCCACCTCAACCGGTACTAGGAAAACAACCACCTCACCCACAAAATGTTGTCCCAGTGAAAATCGCTCAAATTGAAGAGAATCTTGAAAGAGCCACAGTACCAGCCATCCCATTGACTAGTACTGAGACTTATGATCAATCTTATGACCTTAGTCAGGGAAGTTATTCCACCTATGATAAAACTATGGCTGAGTAAGGACAATCCTATGAGCCATATACATATGGATCTGATAGTTATGATGGTTATCTCGGATATGATCAAGACTATGTGTCACTCATGTACACTACTCCAAGAGCATTAGTACCTCCAAGGCCAATGAGTAGACCACCTGCACCTAGAGGACCATGTTATAGATGTAGAGGTGATCACTTTATCAGAGAGTGTACATTGCCTAACCCACCACTACCTCAAAAAGTTTGGGAAGGTTACTACAGTGATTGTGGCAAGGAACACCTTTTTAGGGATTTGCCTAAAATTCCAGATAACATCAATCCCACTACACAAATAAATGTTATAGAAGTGGTAGAGTCATTAGGGAGTGATAAGGAATACACTATGCCATTGAAAGTGATAACTAGGGCAAAAGCAAGAGAGACCCCAGAGAAATCCAAGGAAAATGATAACCAAAATAAAGAGTTGAACACCCCAACACCACAAGTAGTTGCAGATTCAGAGCAGAGCCAAGATCAAGAACAAGAACCTAAAGGAAAACCTAACAAGGAAATAGAGAAACATCAAAGGTAGGATAAGTTTTACGCGATCCAATGCTAGAAGATTTAGCCATGTGCAGTAAAGCATATCAAGCACGAATAAAGGCAGGCCCAACCATTGAGCAACATGAAAGAGAATACCCAAGAGGTGACTTAGAGAAAGAGAGATTGGAAATATGTAAGAAGCTAATTGAAGTGGCTCAACAAACTTTAGAAAAACCTCTTCAGCCTCTACCTAGCACAAGGATTTCTGAAAAAGAATTTTAGGAATGCGTAGCACCTAGTCATCCTAGGGAAAGAAAGAAAAACGAGAAATATGAAGAAAAATGCCATGAAAGTAAAGAAGAAAGATCTGTAACCCCTGAAGTAGACGCAAAATGGCCTATAGACTTATGGGCAAGAGTTCAAGAAGATAGATGGAAGAAAGTAGAAGGAATTTAACCACCTTTTGAGGAGTTAGAAGCAATAGGCGAGCTAGAATTGTCAATTCCTGAATTAAACCCAAAAAGATCATCTCAACTAGATGAAAACAAAGATGAGGAAGGTAGTGTGAATACATTACCAAACTACATGGGAGAATGTGAACATAACTCAGAGTTGTATCGTGTTCCTTCAGTGAGGAGAAAGGAGCAGAACCCATCAACCCAAACCTCAGACATAATACAACACCTTAAAAAAATAAAAATACCATGTAATCTGACTCTAGAAGAACTCTTCAAAGTGAAGCCTCAATTAAGAAAGAAGATCACTAGCCAGTTAGAGACAAAGTTAGAAAAAAGTGAGATGAGGGATGAAGTAGCCACGATTAAATTCCTAGTTGATAAGGTTGGAGATTTTAGTGAGGGAGATGAAGGAAATACATGCCTCCCTATCACTTATAGAGGATATACCACGAAAGCCATATTAGATTCGGGAGCTAGAGTAGGAATTGCTACCAAAGAAATATGGGGGAAATGGGGAAAGCCATCTTTACGACCTACCAGAATGAAGATTCAAATGGCAGATGGACATACGAAGTGGCCCTTAGGATTATTAGAAAACATAGTGTTTACCACTTGTGGAGTCCAATTCAAGCACACCTTAGCAGTATGTCAACTTCACCTATGTTTACACCATCTATTAATCTCACACCTCCTCATCATCCATTGGACCTTTCAACTAACATCATTTCCATTGAGAGTCAAATTGAGCCCATGAGCGACGAGCCAGAGTAATCAACCCAAAACTTCCCACATTAGAATATATCCCATTCAAGGAACCAGACAAGCATGGATTGAGAAAGATCAAGTAGCAGCATATCATAAACAACAAAGCCGTCACCTACAAAGGAACCAACAATAGGCCAATATTACTAGCCAAGCTGGATCACTAGGTCTATAGAAGATTGTTCAATTATGGATCCCAAAGAAACTGATTGCTGCTCAACCCTCAAGAATGCAAATGTGGATTCCCAAATCATCTATGCCAATGAAGAAAACTAAAATGAAGACACTAGTACAAAGGAAGAATCCATCCAAAGAAAGACACAATAATCGAACATTGCAAAAGTAGAAGTACTCAAAGAAATCAACTCAAAGATATGTATGGTGTGCAAAGAAGAATCACAATACGATAGCTACACAAAGAACAAGAGGAGACAAAGTTGCAGTCAAGAACAACAAAAAAAAATAATTTGGATACCCAAATCTCGATCGCCTTCTTCAAACCTGCCTACAACTTCTTCTTGCACACATCTTGAGTTCCATACACCTCGAACCTGCATGAGAGGGCCACATTACAAGGCCATGCATTTGGCATAATTCTTTTTCTACTTAGTATTGATGCACATTTCCCTCGCAAGGAATAGGAGAGCACTTGTATAATAACCTCAGGGAAAATAATTAAAAATAAAATAAAGCTTCGACTATTCACTAATATTTTTTTTTCTTTCAGCAAAAAGAAGAAAAATTATAAGAAGAAAATCCCAGGTATTGTCTTCCTTACACCCACTGGGAAGGACGACACAAGTCACTCAGAGAACTATTCGATTTATGGCGATTAAGTGGAAGATAAGTGATGAAATCACATTGACCGTCATTGTAGTGTGTTTCAAGTGGAGATGGTTTCTGCAGATTCCGAAGCAACCATTCAAGATGAGGTGTTAGAATTTCCATTGCAGAGTGTGGCCAAGGTCAAAGGTCACTGGTTCCGTGAGGATCAATGTGTGGGTGATTATCTCTTCTTAGTAACAATCAAGATCATGGACACAGACCATCACTTTCCAGTTATGTCTCAAGATTTCAAGGTTCTCCATGAGCTTACAAGAACTGTGGACACAATGACAAAAGCTAGAATCCAGAAATATTTTGAGTTACCCATTTACAATCCTAACTTTGAAAGATGCACTCAGGTAATTAATACTTTACAACCAGCCTTGCATAACCCCTCCGTGCCAGAGGCAAAAGTACTGGATGCAATAGGAGAATGGGTGATTATAAAATTCACGCATGACTTAATTAAAGAAGATTTTTGGCTAGGAAAAAGATGGAACCACTGATTTGAAGGATGAACCCCACATATCCAAAACACAGACCTTTTTGGACATCAATCGCTCAGACATAGAAGATGAGGTCCACCTCATTCATCAACATTTTTGTTTTCCCAATATGAATCGCTACATAGCCCCACAGAAGATCATCATACAACTCTTATCCCATGCTATCAAGCAGATTGGGAACCAGGTGAACATGACACCTTATATCTAGGAGCGTCTCTTTGAAGCCAAGAGCCAGTGGCAATAGAAGAAATTCTTAAATGGCAGTATTGCATTAACAAATCCGAGAGCACTTGACTAAGATGCCCACATCCTCTGAAATTGCTAAATATGCAAAGATGGCCATTGTACCACGAAAGAAGAAAGAACTAAAGTTGGTAGAGGAAATAGAGACTAGTTCTCAACCATGCATGAGAGGAACAAAAAGATTCCTAGAAATGAGTAAGGGAGAAGAATCACTTCCTACTCCCAAAAGAGTGCATGTCTTGCCAAAGACCAAGCTTGATGATTCAAAGACTATTATAGAAGTAGAGTTGCAAGAAGCATTAGAAGAAACTCACCAATATATGGAATGTCATGTCAATCTACCAATACAAGGGCATCATTACCATCAGTCCCATAAATACATTCCTCAAGAAAAGAAATTATCGAAGTCCAACACCTATAAAGAGTTGGGATTAACAACCTCAAGTTCATCCTCAGAAGCTAAAGAAGATCAAGAGACATCTATGATGAATGTGGACATTAAAAGTGATTCAAAAGATGATGGTAATTGGGAGGAATTGAATCAATTCACAGATGACTTTGGAGTGGAAGGTACAAAGAGAAACCAAACTCTTGATGATAGTATCAAGGACACAATGAGGCAACAATCACTTAAAGAAGGAATTTATGTATCCAAAATGAATGAAGAGACAAACATTCAAATCACAGAGACTCACTTAGATGGAGAGGCCCCAGTAAAGAGACCAAAGAAAGAGAAAGAACAAGAAGAAGTGGAGGAACCCGAGCCATTCACACCAAGCAGGGTTGTAGCAGAACCCTCTCCATTAGATGTCACCTTTCAAGGTAGTGCTACAAAATCGACCACAAATCAAGAAGAAGAAAGGGAGAGAGAAGTGCAGCTTCAGATAAGACAACCACATAATGAAACTATACATGTGGAACAAGGCAAAGTTTCAAATAGGGTAAGAACCAAGTATCCCCAAAACATGGTTAAATGTGGATGTAGCTCAACTAAAGCTGATAATAAAGCAAATGATACAAATGACTATGGACTCACTGAGCAACAAATGCTCGAAGCAGATGCAGACTATGACAAGGCTATGAGAGAGAGAAGCCAATTCTAGGTAATGAGTGAAAACTTGTCTGCACAATTAATTCAAGGTCAAAAGGCACTCTTGACCAAAATAATAGAAGCTCAAAAAGCCAAGGAAAAATGCACCATGCTAACGATGGAAAACAAGAAGCTCCAAGATCAACTCAAAGAGCTACAAAGTAAGTATGAAGCAAGTGAAGTAGAAAAAGCAAGAATGAATGCCAGAAGTAAGCTGCTGGAAACTCAAATCAAAGTATATATAGAGTAAGCAGAGAACTTAAGAAATAGAAATAAAGAACTTATGACTGCCATCCTATGCAACCAACTGATAGAAGCACAAGCACTGACAGCAAGCACCACAAAGGCATTGGAAGATCAGATTGCAAAGTATGAAGATCAGTTGAAACAAGAGCAAGCTATCAGAGAAGAACGGAAAGAAAGTATATGCATGACACTAACGAACTTAGAAAGCGATGGAAATTGACTGAAGACAGACTCCTTGTGGTATATAATGAAGACACGGATCAAATAACCACCATAGGAAATGAACTTTTGACAACCAAAGAAGCACTAACAAAGGCTACCAATGAAATGAAAGAAAAGCATGAACTCATTGCACAATTAGAAGCTCAAATAAAACAACAGGCAACAAGTAGTTCCAAGCTCCAAAGAGACTATTGTGGAGACTCAGGTACGTCCTCTTTCTCCCCCCATGCATCATTCACCTATAAGGGAGGAAGAAGAGCCAAACAATGAAAGACAAGATCAAACTATTGCAGAACTAAGCTAACAGGAGTGGGCACATCTTACAACACAATTTGAAGATCAAGTGATTAAAGTCATGAAAGAATCAGAGATTGAAAATAAAAGCCTCGAGAAAATTTTGAAGCCATTCAATATACCTTATGGCTTGCTAAAAGAAGAAACGCAACAATATATCAAGAAAATGACTAATAAAGAACCAGATCAGGATCTACAATTCACTTTACAAACATGTACGTATACACAGGCCACGTTTGACAAAGTAGATCTGGTTTGGAGGTGCAAATTTTTGGAAATGAATCCAACTTTAAGGGTAAATTGGGAAGCAGCACCATACATACTTGTCATCCTCGACAAAGCTAAGAGAAGAGCATACATAGCTGAACCGACCCAAGGTAGAGTCTTTCAAGTCTGAAAATCTTCAAGTCTTCAAAATCTGCAATTCTTCAGTCTGCAAGGCTTCAAGCTGCAAGTCTTCAGTCTTTAGAGCTGAGCGACACAATCCCCTTGGGGGGCAGTCAGCCCAGCATGCATCCCCCTGTGTAGTCCTTTGTAAGGCTGGACATGCCTTCTCCAACAGCTCCGCTCCAAACCTGAAATAACATGCAAAAAGCAAGTAGGCTGCATCTAATAATGAGATAAACATTCACTTCAAATTTAGTTTCCACTTCAGGGGACATTAAGTCAGATTAGTTCTTCAAGTTCTCATAATGAGTTTTCCTTTTCCTGTCAGAGACACAAAACCTGAACGTTTTAACCAAGTGCACATCAATCCTTACAAAACAGAGGAAGTGGAAATGAGGGCTACAATCCTAGGACACATGTTCAGTTTAAAAATTGGTGTTAACCCTGTAAGGCTCATTCTAATCATACAAGTTTTTAGCAGAAGATGGACCAACAGTTATTCATGTAAATTAGGAGCCACAGTTACCCTCTTTGACCTATACAAATCCAAGCAAGAGCACATGAGTAAATGAGAACCATATGAGTATTGTGAAACCAGTGAGTGAAGTTCCTGGCAAAAAACAATTACTCAATCCTTTGTGACTTCATGCTTAATTAGGTTTAGAACAGGTCTGAATCCACAGTGTCTTCTTGGTTTTATAGGAACAAGATATCCTCAGGACCTTCTGAAATCTACAATGTAGAGCAAAAGAAGAGCAAAAACACAGGTAAGACACCTCATTGCACTTTAATATTCCCTTCAGGTGATGGCAGGAAGTTAAACCACATGTGCATCTTCCCAAATGGAAGAAACCATGAAGAGTGTTGATCCTATTTGTATTATGAAGACAGAATGCCGGTTTCAGAGGAGAACTAATTAATCAACTACTGTCTGAGGAACATCTGAGGAGTGCGGGACAGTCATATCATGAATTTTAGAGTCAGCCAGAAGTGATGGAAAGCCACAATCTTGGACCTAAGTCTTTTATGAAATTTCTACAAAGCTCATATTCACCCCACACTTATAATACTTGTTCATTATGATAAGTCAACAAAACAATTCACGAAGCACAGTAAGGAAAGTTATTCCAGGGCAAGGACCTGGTCCAGTCCTCAAAATTTTGCAGTTTCATTATACTTCCCTACATAGTGTGAGTATGAACTCATTAATTTTTAGGGCAGTTGCTAATATTTGTGGAGGTGAATTTTCATTTGTCATTAATGCCTGCAGTGCTCCACTCTATAATTGTCAAGTAAAAACTCATACAATCATCAATTAAAAATGTGCATCATAAGAAACTTTTATAGCCACGTTCGAAGAAGGCAGACAATACGAGTTCACTCTGGGTACCTATGGAACCAAAATATCAATCCTGCAAGTAACTCAAAACTCATCCATTTATGAGAGAGCAAGTTCTGCCACAATATGAATTCCAAAGGTCATACACCAGGTTCGGTCATGCACTTTTGTGACATTTGATTAGTCATTCCCTAATACATGCCTCCAAAAAAAAAGATAGGACTTTCAGTTATTAATCACGAAGTTAATGCAATTCACAATAGGATGTCCACAGGCAAGTTGGGTCCTTAGCTAGAGCAGTCCCGCTTCAATCATATGATGCTACAAGTTTCTTTCCCACAAGTGAACACATGATCACAACAGAATACAGATCGCAACAAAATTGTGTCAAGAACTAAGTTTGGAATGTGCATAGAAACAAGTACTAAAATAATCCCTTTGCCCTCCTTTGTTGCAGATTACCACTCAGAACCTGCCACCCAAATAGCACTATTAGTATTTATAGATTGATCATCTGCGGAACTCGCGTGAAAATTTCTTCCAGCTTCAGAATTGTCATTCCAAGAGGATTATGAAACTCATGGCAGTTGAGCATCCTCCCCATCTTCAACAGTCAGGGAGATAGAAAATTTAACGAGACCTCCTTTAGGGCTATACTCCGAGTTTTGTATCCTTCAAATCAAATAAACGACCTACAATAGCAGTGAACCGATCCACAGAACCATATTCTTTGCATTGTGACTCCTGCCAGTAAGTCTTGAATGTCATAAAATGATGAGAAGAAACAATTACTTCCATATGTCTCTAGTTAGTAAATCAAAACATTAAGCCATCAGAGTGGAGGTCACTTTGCAACAAAACCCTTTCAGAGACAAAAATATATTTTTATGAATCAGAAAGGACAAGAAATTCCTCCTCCTGGAGTCATATATGTGAATGAACGTCAACTGTTAGCCACCACCTGCCATGCTTCCGTTGTAAACCACCAAACTATGTAGCAAGACAGGAATCAAAGCTAAAAGCAAGGAGTCCAAGGACACCCCTCAATACCCAAGATTGAGTCAACCGAAAACTCATGGTAGGCATCACAAAACGAAAAGAGGATCAACTCCTTCAACCCGCAGATGTTTGACATATTTCAATGCAACTATAAAAGACATGAGTTATCAACTTGCATGGACATTGCCTAATACTAGCCTATAAATATAGTATGTTCAGTCATTGATCATGGGGTTCATGCACAAGTGTGAGTCATTCCTTTAGTTCTACAATAGGTCTCTGGATTTTTGCAGGCAGATTGGGGAAGTGGATACAACCCTACGCTGCTTTAACCAGATAATATTAAGGTCCAATAGCAATAGTTCTCTACATAGAGATCAGCACAGGACCCCAAACTAGGGGCCACCAACATCCCTCCTTCATGCCTGCAATACTTAAAGATTAGTCATATTGGAAGAAGGTATCCACAAGCATTACCTACTATCATCTGGACAACAGTAGCACTGGACTTGGTAAAAAATGCAAGGGATAGACATAAAGAAGATGATAGACTGGACACCTTTATATTTGTAAAGGTTCATTACACCTTGCAACAATTTCATATATGAACAAAAAACGGTTTAGCATTTCCCCAAGGAACAAGATAGCAGAGAAAAAGAAAGGCACAATTTATAATTTCCAAAGATCATGCATATGGTAGTAAAGTGCTATCCAGAAAAACTGCCACCCTGAGAGATCTTCAGCATATCGAGCCTTCTTTTGTACGTCTCGCCAACAGAATTACCCTATATCATTTTCATCCTAGGTCAGTGAACACATAAGGCAGAACTAGCACACAAACCTAGAAAGCAGAACACAATGCATATGGACTTCCAGGTATTTCCTAAGAGAATTCCCATAATCTTTTTGTAGAATGCATCCTTCGCAGTATAATGTGCCTAAAGATTAGACCCCGAATGTTTGGTTACACCAAGCTTTCGATGTCATCTTATTAGTTGTCAATCTTGGTGAAACTTGCATAACCCTTCTACCCACAACACAATAGTGAGTGCATATATTCATTGAGAACAACATGAAGTGATAAGAGTATACTGTAGGATCCTCCCAATATGCAAACTTAATTTACGACTTATGTAAATGTCAAATCTGCAAAAAAAATTTTTGTGATTATCCCTAATGCCCATGTTACCATTCAGACAAAGCTTATACTTACGGAACCAATAGCACATAATAAATACATCCAGACCATCGGGTGCAAACATCCTTCTCAATGTTGTGTCATCACTCTTTTTTGAAGTGGGAAAGGTTTTGATACTTTTCCTAAAATATCCACCCTCACTCGGGGCGCGCCAACCTACCACCACTAGTAGTACGTGTGCATGTCAAAACAACATAAGGAAGTGCATCGTGTTTCAATCCTACACATTTTCTGCACATGAGAGCAAAATAAAACCAACTGCCATAGTGGCAGTATCATTAGTTCTATAACACACATACAAGAGTATGGAGAGCAGGCAAATACATAAGACTACAAGCTATCCATCCAAAAAGCATCATCCGACAGCCATAAGTATTGATTCAGAGGTTTGGATACAAAATTAGGGGGATTGATGACATTGCACCTTGAGAGTGAAGGTATCAAGGATTGATGGGCAGTCCTTTCTTGCATTCGGGGCTGTTCAACATCTGTTCAGACATAAATAACCACAAGGCCTGACCTTGCTTCACCGAAGAAAGAGATACTAGAATAGGTAAGTTGACATAGGGTAGATTATGGGCAAAATAGTATCATAATGGATGCACACCATTTGAATCGAGGCTTCAACATGCAGACCACCTTCACAAGTTTGGAGCAAAACAAAGGTTGCAGCACAGAGACTTTTTAGTAGACCGGAAGAGCTCCATAGCTTCTTCCTGGGAACTTGACACAAACAGAGCGATAGGAGCAGCATCTTGGCTTGGTATACTGAGGGGAGGCTATTGATTGGAGTGGTTCCACAGTTCAACTTGAGAAATGGAAGCTCTTTGTTGAGAGCAGTATGGGCACCCAAGGACTGACTAGACAAGGAAGCCAGCGGAGAGAGTCAGAGCGAGGTGAAGGATTAAGTAGACAGAGCAGTCGACGCAAATCTGGTAGATAGGCCCTTCAAATTTTTCCAAATCAACATCTTTACAACAGTGATTCTCATCACTAACAATCATTGTAAATACCATTTCATAATTTTGTAGCTCCATTTTGTGCAAGCCAAGGAGTCCTTGAGCTTGAGGAGCTTTAGAAGTACCTACCTGTCAGTTTTCACATTTTTTAGACTTCGTTTGAACCTCCAAATAGGGTAGAGAACCTAATTTTTAACTAGGCCGGACACTAGGTCTGGACACGGCCAAAACCTAGTCAAAAACTATAAATAGAGGTAGAGAGCTCATTTTTGAGGTTAGCTTGTAATAGTTTTGAACTTGTATGAGCTTTTTGAAAGTAATCTAAGAACTCCATTGCTTCTCACTATTTGTCTTACTGTGTGTGCGCGTGTGTGTGTATGTGTGTGCATGTTTGTGTGCTTCTCACTCACGCACTTGTGCCTTCACTTGCTCGAGGTCTTCATACCATCCTCACGTCTTCCCGGATTGACATTAAAGGAGGTGCTACTCATCACTAAGCTACACCAAATTTTGGCGCCGTTGCCGGGGATCGAGCTTTGAGGACGAGTGTGTGATGGTAAGACGTAGAGTTGTGACGTTGGCGTTGTAGGTAATTTCTTTACTTTCCCTTACTTTTCTCATCCTTACTTCATCATCATCACCACCATCATCATCTCCATCATCTTCCACCTCCATCTCCATCATCGCAAAAATTTCAGTTTTTTGACTATATCTCCTTCCCCCTTTCATTTCCCTCATTTCACTTGTGTGAGAGAGCGATCTTGTGTGCACTGTTTTTGCATGTTTTTTGAGTTTGCTTGCAGGTATTGGCCATCCCATCATCTCCAGCATGATGCGCAGGTACGGAAATGTGCAGAATTGTCTCTGTGTCGCAAGCTTCTGTCCATCGCGATTGACAGAAAATTTCATCTATTCGTAAAATTAAGTGCACCACAGTAGACTAGAGACCTTGCACATCACAAATCCACAAAAATTTTTGGAAAATTTGCATTTTTTCAGTCCATCGTGATTGATAGCATCAATCGCGATTGACACTGTCCATCGCGATGGACAGCTAGTCCATCGCGATTGACAGACCCCGACGGACACGTGTCCATCGCGACATACAGATGCCCGAACAACATATAAACATGGAAAAACCTGAAAATTCCTGTCCATCGCGACTGACAGCAGTCCATCGCGACTGACAACAGTCCATTGCGACTGACAGCAGCCCATCGCGACCGACACCCCCTGTCCATCGCGACCGACACCCCCTGTCCATGGCGATTGACACCCATCAATCACGATTGACACGTGTCCATCGCGACTGACAGGCCACGACGGACATCCCTGTCCATCGTGATTGACAGCCCAGTCGATCGCGATTGACAGCCAATTTCGGCCAATTTTTTAGGGTTTTTTAATCTGAGGATTTTGGCTAAATTTGGGCATGAACATTTCACTCTAGAGCACATAAGGAGGCCATAAGAAAATAACTTGAGAAGTCCTGTTTGCCTGATAGCCAGTTTGAACCATGTTTTAATCCTTGAAGCCTGAACTGACATAACTTTCTCATACGAAATCTGTTTGCTGTGATTCTTGTTTTGTTGGAAAGCTCGTGGGGAGTACAACCAAAACTTCCACTGGTTATGTGAAAATTAATATCAGGATTATTAGATAGGGTATCTTCAAGTTGACCATACCCCGAGGTAGGAAAACTGAGGGATCCTTGGGATTGTTTTCCATAAAGGCAAAGGATAATTTGGTTTGTGAGTTACATGCATGAAAGTGGTCTATTGTGTCATTTGAATCTAAGTCTTGAGCTAACCGTGGGACTTTTACAGGTCCAGTAAGAGCACTTGAGGGAATTCTAAGCAAGAGTAAGTGCAAGCTTGGGAACACGCTTCCTGGGCACTCAAGGGCAACCAAGAAGGAAACAAAAGGTTGGAAATTCTCAACTCCCTTTGTCAATTCCTAGCTTAGGCTAAGAACGACTAGTGCTAGGAGTAAGTCAGGGCAACGATAGGCATCAATCAAGTTGAAGACTACCTATGCACTCAAGTTCAAGATTAAACATAATTTCTTCATGATGCGATAACCTTAAAGGAAAGAATCTAACGTGGAACGATCAACTTACAGTGTGAAAATTAACTCAAATATTCCTGACAACGTGATTTTTGACAAGAGCATAAACACGGTAACCACTAAAAAGAATCAAGTGACTGATACAAAAGAACTCAGCAACGAGGTTGTACTTGGGCAAATTTGGGCTATTCAATTAGGCTTATGAACCTTAGATCAGGGTGACATCTAGGGAGAGATAGAAAAAGTCTTAGGTCTTCAGAGGCTAGTGTCAACCACACTGCTAGGTCTTGGGCCCAACAGTTGAGCCACCACTCATACTACCCTAGCTCTGAGACCAGTGAATCAGAGATGTCTCAAGGCATGGACCGACCTATGGGAAGTTCAAGAGTGCCATACTTGCACAGGGTAGAAGGCCCGTACAAGACGCAGCTGGAATACCTTAGGACCAACCGATTAGGTGCTAGCATCTATGAGGACGGTCTAGGAAGATCCGTGGTCCAGATTAAAAACCCTGACCAATCCATAGGACTAGAACACCCAGCTGTCAAGTTTGAAAACGGAGCATACTTGGACAAAGAAGGAACCATATACGTAGTCACCAATCACCCAGATAGGACAGACGAATTCGGGAATGTGATCCCTGAGACGGACATAGATGACCTAGAACAAGGAAACATGGGTGCAGAGCCCAGAACCCCTCGAGGGAAATCTGTTCTTACTAGAATCCTCAATCCCGAGTGGGTTCCCCAAGACAACAAGAGTATAGATCTGCTTCTGAACCGAGAGACTGACGAAGCCTTTTGGAGGTATAAATTTGATCGGCCAAATGACATAGGAACAATCATGATCTATGAGTTTAAAGATCCAGATAGCCCAGGCAGAGTGACCTACTTAGATCACGCTTCAGAGAGGATCTTTGTGGTTACAGAACATGATAGACATGCTTACACTTGGAAGGGTGAATTCGTTTTTCCCCAACCAAGATCGAACGTGTCCTATGGTCACCCGGGAGCTGGAACGTCCCATGCTCATGGAGCTCAAAGAGACAGACATAGAGATAGACCTGAGGTAAGCTTTGCTAACCCAGGGGGCAGAGAAAGAACGAGGATGGAAACAAATAGAGGAGAACCTGAGGTACTTAGAGCTCCCAGGAATCAAAGACATGCGGATGAATTCCCTCTACCAAGACCAAGAGAGCACATGAGGACCCTGAGACCCACCCAACTAGTTAAGTCCATGAAAAACTACTTCGATGGCACTGGAGATCCCTACGATCATGTGGCTGAGTTCAGGCAAGTCTTGAGAGCTGAACAAGTGGAGGATCTATTCACGCAGTACAATGCCTTTGGTCTAACCCTTAGGAACACTGCCCTGACATGGTTTCAACCACTAAACGAGAGGAAGTTCAGGTGTATAGACCAACTCCTAGAGGCTTTCATTATTGAATTCTCTAAGAGTGGCATAAGACATAATACCTCCTCGCTGATTCACAGCTTCAAGCAAACCCCTCAAGAGACTGTGAGACTTGCAGGAAGAAGATTTAGGCAATATCTAGAGAGATGTCCCATCCCTGAGTTACCCACACCTGCCAAACAAGTGGCTCTGTTCCTGGATGGATTGCTAAGTACCAAATTGAGGTCATATGTGTACTTGAAGGACCCTATGACCATTGAAGAGTGTGTACGCATGTGCATTGACATCGAGGATAACCTAGGGGAGGAATTAGAGCTTTCCAAGATATACAAAGATTCAGATAGCGCCTCTAGCCTCTCTTCCACGCAATCCACATCAATTGAGGAACTTGCAGAGAAAGTAGCTCAGAAATTAGGTGTCTCTAGCAAACAAATCCCAAGGTTTGCCCCAATAAAGAGGTGCTATACTTGCGGTGGTGACCATATGGCGAATGTATGTCCCATTATGGCTCAAACCCAAGTGAATCCCAGTAGCCAATACTGCACCATAGAACGGAGATACACTAATCACACAACACAAGACTGCCCATACAACAAGCAGGCGGTTAGGCAACCCTACCCTCAGCCATACCCTCAGCAGGGAAGATTCAGTACCCACCGCAGCAGTATGCTAGGCCTCAACAAACGTACCAACCACAGTACCAAAACCAACAAAGGCCTCAGCCTGTGTTAGCACAACAACCCCCTGCCCCAGCTAATGTGATCCCAGTAAAATATGCAGCTACAGAAGAGAACCTGAATAGAGCTATAGTCCCTGTAACACCATTGCTTTCTGAAAGTGACCCCAGTGACCATAGCTTTGATTCTACACATGTCGATAGTCCCCATGCATACTACATGCAGTCTCCTGAACATGGTGAGTCCTACTATAGTGAAGAGCCAAATGAACCTAGTTGGGAGTCAGATTACACAAATGTCATGTACGCAAACCCCAACCCTAGACCTCAACCTAGGCAAGTAAGACCTCCATTCCCTAGAGGACCATGCTACAGATGTCAAGGAGATCATCTCATTCATGATTGTCCCGTGCCTCCACCTACACAACCGCAGTCAGTGACGATCCAGGGCTTTTGCCAAGAATGTGGAAAGGAGCATCTCTTACGAGATTGCCCAAAGAACCCCAATAATATGCCAAAAATCACTCCTATCAACGTTATTGGGTTAGTTGTAGACTCCACAGGGAGTGTGGCTACCATTGCACCAGTACAAGTAATCACTAGAGCCCAAGCCTTGCAACAGAACCAAAGTGTAGGCCAGGAAAAGAGCCCAGATGTTATTGAAACGGAGAGCATGACAAAGAAGAGGACTAGAGCTTGGAGAGATAGTCGTGAAAGAATGAAACGGCAATGGGCAAAAAAGATGAGTGAACTCGAGGAAAGCCTCAGAGAAACAAAGGCCAGGATAACTGAACTCACATCTCAAACTCCCTCTCACACTACCCCACCTCCACCATTCCCAACTCCATCCGACCCGCCACCTTCCAACCCACCTCACCTAATTCCACCACCCCCTAGAGTAGGATCAGTCCTAGCAGATCCCACTCCCGAGGACCTTAATATGATGCTTAAAGCATATCAGGCCAGAATCCAAGAAGGGCCAAACGTAACTGATCATGAAAAGTGTTACCCTAGAGCAGAACTAGAGCTAGAACGAACCAAAATTTGTGCTAAGATGGTGGAATTGGCTCAGACCATGTTTGAGGCCAGTCGCCTATTTAACATCTCTAGTTCAGCGAAGACACAGTTGCACTTTGATGGACTGTTAGAAAGAATAGAGAAGCTGATTGCACAATCAGAAAAGGAACCCGCCTCTCAACACAAGGACAAGGCAAGTGAAAGAGTAAGCATTCCTGCCCAGGTAGCCTATGTGCCTGAAGCCTATGTGCCTAACTCTACGGAGCCAGACACATCATCTTCTATGAATCGATTCACACCAGAATTCCTACGCGAGATTCAAGAAGACAAATGGGCTAAAGAGAGTGAAGTCCCTCCTCCTATTGAACTTGTGGATGATGCACACGACCAAATTCCCACAAGACATCCCATCCATTTATGAGGAGCACGAGAGCACCCAATCTCAAGAAAGATTCGACTTTGATTCTAACTCTCTACAAGAATTACCTTACTTCACAGGCCCATGGGAAGCTAAGTCTACTTGTATGAGAGCACCCACGGTCATGGTACGAAATGAGGACTCAGTCATACCTAGGAACACAGAGGTAGTGAAAAACACCAAAGTACAATGCAACCTCACCTTAGAAGAGCTACTCAAAGTAAGGCCAGAGCTATGGAAACATGTAGCCAAACAAGTACCAGAGATAGCAAACCTCGTTCCCAGGTAGGATCCCAGAGAACAGTGCCAGAAATACCATTGGACAAGATAGGAGACATGAGTGAGGGCAAAGAGGGAAACACATATCTTCCTATCACCCATCAAGGATACACCACCAAGGCCATTCTAGACTCAGGCGCAGGTGTTGCAATTGCTACCACTTCCCTATGGCAGCGTTGGGGCAAGCCAGCACTCAGGCCCACAAGGATGAAATTGCAAATGGCCGATGGTCATATAGAGAGACCCCTAGGGTTGTTAGAAGGAATAACTCTCACCACCTGTGGTGTTGAATTTGAGCATACATTCGCTATATGTGACTTTAGCAAAAATCATGCCTATGAAATGATCTTGGGACGACCATTTATGCGACAGTTGCAAGTGGTACAGGATTGGGGAACAATTCCTTGTACCTGCAACACTTAGGTGTTACGACCAAAGTGAATCTCAAAGATTACTCTCATAGAGATGTCCCTCCTATCCAATGGAACCCCATCCACAGAGCCAAAGATGATACGGAATCGGTGCATTCCATAGGATCAGGATCCTCATGGATGCATGAAGACACCCACTTATGGATGTGCAAAGTAGTAGTAGAAGAAGAGAAGAGAGAAAAAGCTAGAGAGATAGGTGCAAAAGAAACCCATAGATCCATTCAAGACCCAGCCTATGCACCTGTAGTATTTCCTGATGAAGAATTTGAACCCCATGGCTGGGCAGAAATCCTAGCAACAATGGATGTAGCCATCAATGAAGAACAATGGACACCTCACTGTGATGAAGATGGCTATGACATTTCAGTCTTCTCCATAGAGCCAATCATGGGAGAGGCAATGTTAGAAGAGTGTGAACCTAGCCCTGATGCATTTGAGGATGCAAGTGACTCCGATCTAGAATCAATCATTATGGACCCACCTTTTGCATCAGATGAAGAATACTTCTATGAAGTAGAATTTCAACCCCAGAGGTATGGAGAGCTTACAAATGATGTAAGGCTAGCCACACATGTGACCCCGAAGGAAGAAGGAAAGAAAAGAAAGAAGAGAGAAGTCTCACCAGAAGAGGAGGAATCTTTGTTTGAGGTCTCGGAAAATTTTAAGAAGTATGAGATAGATGACAGGAGAGTCATGATCAGAATGCCTAAACGAGAGGCGCAATCAGGAGAGGCCTATGATAACAAAGAAACCACCAAGAAAATAGTAGTGGCCCTAGAAGAAGGAGAGGAGAGATGCACGTACATAGGCCATGACCTAACAGAGGAAGAAGAGTATGCGTTAATAGCCTTGCTAAGAGAATACAGAGATGTATTCGCTTGGAGTTACAAGGATTTGAAAGGCGTTGACCCAGATATATGCTCACACACCATCCCCATGACCTCAGATGCCAAACCCTCTAAGCAAAAGCCATATACATATAACGATAATTACGTTGCCAAGATCAAAGAGGAGATAGATAGACTGGTTGAAGCTGGATTCATCTATGAAATTGAGCACACTGAGTGGGTATCCCCCATTGTAGTGGTGCCCAAGAAAAATGGGAAGTTGCGTGTATGCATTAACTTGAAGAAGGTTAATGCAGCCACCATTCGTGATAACTATCCGCTTCCTATCACAGAGCATCTCTTAGAAAGAGTGGCAGGCAAGGAAGTGTACAGCTTCCTTGATGGATTTTTGGGCTACAATCAAGTAGCCATAGCTCCAGAAGATCAGCATAATACGGCATTTGCCACTGAATGGGGCATATTTGCCTTTAGAGTAATGCCATTTGGGCTTACCAATGCACCAGCAACCTTAGCTGATGTGCCATGTATTTAAAGAGTTCCTGAGGAAGAATTTAGAAGTCTATGTTGATAAACTTTGTGCTCATTCCAACATTAGACAAACACACATTCCTGAACTCAGACAAATCTTTGACAAATGTAGAGAATATCAAGTCTGCCTGAACCCAGAAAAGTGTGTTTTTATGGTCAAGCAAGGCAAGATTCTAGGACACATAGTGTCAAAGAATGGCATATCCACTGACGAAGAGAAAGTGAGAGCCATCGTAGAACTACCTAGGCCCAAGAACGTCAAGGAAGTATAGGCTTTCATGGGGCATTGTGGTTACTATCGCTGGTTCATTCACATGTATGCCGTCATTGCAAAGCCCATGTATGGACTTTTGACTAACTTTGAGTGGACTGATGAGTGTGAAAATTCCTTCAGTGAGCTTAAACGGCGATTATGTTCAGCACCAATCTTAACCACACCAGATTGGAATAAGCCTTTCCATGTTCATGTGGATGCATCCAATTATGCTGTTGGGTGTGTACTCGTGCAACCTACTGGTGAAGGTAATATGGATCTTCCAATTGCCTATGCTAGTAGACAATTGAATGCAGCTGAACGAAATTATACAACCACTGAACGAGAAGGATTAGGCATGGTATATGCAGTTAAAAAGTTTAGACATTATTTGCTTGCAAATAAGTTTAAATTTTTTACTGACCATCAGGCACTGCTATATCTTGTGAACAAGCCATGCAATACAGGTAGATTAGTTAGATGGTTTCTCTTACTAATGGAATACGACTTCGAGGTTGTGGTAAGGAAAGGTAGGACTCACTTGAGAGCAGACCATCTCTCTAGACTCACATCTAGAGAAGCCCCACAAGGAGTGTCAGATGACCTTCCTGATGCTTACTTGTTTAATTTGGAAGTGGTGCCGCAGTGGGCTAAACCATTAGTGCCAGTATTGACATACGGGCCTAACCACCCAGTAATAAACACACAGGATAGAGAGGTAGTAAAAGCCCAAAAGTATCACATCATGGCAGGAAGTATGTACAAACACACAGATCAAGGGATCTTGGCTTGTTGTGTGGAAGAGGATGAGTATGCTAAATGGTTGCAATTAGCACATGTAGGTGCATTAGAGCAACACTACTCAAAGCAACGAACCCTGCAGACACTAAGGAGACTCGGAGTGCATTGGCCTACTATGGAGGCTGATGTCCAAAAGTTGTGCAAGGAATGCCCAATCTGTTGCACTAAACCACTTGTGGAACATGCCACTCTTTATCAAGTGTCCATAGTGCCAGATTGGAGTGAACCACTAGTATCCTTCCTGAGGACGAAAACATTCCCTCCAGACATGACTCTGGTTAGGAAAAGAAGTCTAGAACAAGAAGCCCTAGAGTGCTCACTCATTGGTGATAATCTCTACAAGCGTGGTAAGGATGGTTACCTGAGACTATGTGTCCATGAAAGTGAATATCTCAAGATCTTGGAAACTGCTCACCAAGGTGTAGCAGGAGGACACTTTGGACCAGATCGGGTGATCAAAGCAATACTATTTGCAGGCTTCTGGTGGCCGACCCTTCACATGGATGCACATACCTATGTGAGACGATGTGATGTCTGTCAGAGAACTCAGTATCCTATACGAAAAGATGAGATGCCACTGAAACCTATGATGGGTGGACGTGCATTCTCTAAGTGGGGAATAGACTCGTAGGTCCTATTAATCCCCCAGCTAAGAGTTCCCATGTAGAATATATCATTGTTGCGACAGACTATCTAACAAAGTGGGTAGAGGTAAAAGCCACAACGAAGAATGATGCTCAAACAATTCCTAAATTCTTGTTTGATAATGTATTCACAAGATACGGGTTACCTCAGTAGAGCTAGTCGAGGCACTCACTTCTTGAATGAAGTTATTGAAAATCTACTCCAAGAATTCTTGGTAATTCACAAGAAGTCTGCCCCCTACCACCCTCAAGCAAATGGCCAGGCTGAGAGCACAATTAAGATCCTATGCAATGTACTGACGAAACTAGTGAATAATAAACGCTCTGATTGGGACAAACATCTACACCATGCTGTTTGGGCATATCGAGTGGCCTACAAAACGGTACTCCAAGCCACCCCCTTTCAGATGGTATTTGGCCAAAATGCAGTGCTACCGTTGGATTTCTTAATATCTACATTGAAAGTAGCACAAGAGCATGAATGGACGGGTCATGAACTCTCCTCTAGACTTTTTGACCTTGAACGATTAGGAGAAACAAGACTGAGGGCGGCTGCAGGGATATATGCAGCTAAGAAACGACAGAAGGCATACTTTGATGCCCACGTGAAGGATAAAGGCTTGAAGGCTGGAGACTTAGTGTTAGTCTACACATTGGAGCAACATGCGAGAAAATTAGAGAAGCGTGGCTATGGACCCATGATCATTAATAGAATCTCAACAAGTGGAGCAGTGCAACTAGCCACATTAGAAGGCGAGGTTCTCCCGAGTTACATAAGCGGATGCAGGGTCAAGTTATATCAGGAACCTCTCACAGAGGAAATGCTAAGTCGACTCAATATTGCCAAGAAACGTAAAGAAAAAGAAAAGCGAATTCGAGAAGAAGTGCAAGCAGAAGCTTTAGAGCGCATACGGAGAATGAAATTAAGAAGACAAGGTAGAGAGCAACCTAGGCCAGATGCCGATGCAGATCAAGGATATCACATGGCTATGTGTGAAGTTTCAGGTATCAGCTCCCATAGGATAATTGATCGACGTCCTTTTATAACCTTAGATATAGGACAAGGAAAGGGTGCAAGGACTGTAAGAGCCTTGATTGACTCAGGTGCAGCCACTAGTGCTGTTAAATTGTCTTACTATCAAGAGTTGAAATTAACTATCAGTCCTATAGAAGCATATCTCATAGGATTGGGAGGTGTGGAAACCCCTTGCATAGGTGAGGTGGAACTTCCCATCTACATTCAAGACGAAGTAATGACAGTCAAAGTACTAGTATGTCAAGATGAGGACCTCACTGAGCCTCTTGTCTTGGGTCAAGACTGGATCTATGATCATGCAGTCAACCTAAACCTAAGAAGTGGACTTCTTTAGGTTTGGGTAAATCATAGTCGAATTACAATTGAATTGGAAAAAGAGGCACTCAAGGAACTAGGTGAGGCACGAACTCCTGGTCCTTCCAAGGGTGCACATGAAGTTGACAATGCTATTCTTGTCCAAAAATGTATGATGCAGAAAGAGGATTGTCTCAACAACGGAGGCAAGGATAAGACGGTACTCTCTTCTTTTCCAAAGGCCAGAAGGATGCAGCAGCCAACGGCAGATCAAATACAGAAGAAGCAGAACACTACCTATACTGGAGGCCAAAAAAAGGAGCAAAGCAGATTGTTTCAGCCGATGACACAAGTATGGAGGCGAAAAGGCGAACACCCTGTTCCGACCAGGCCAACACCACGGCCAAAACCTCTTATTAGTAATCAACAACACGACACTAATAAGAAGTCCTTCATAAATTCTTCTGCGAAAGTGAAGTCTATTTGGGTACCCAAGAAGTCAATGAAGGCCAGCCCACAATCACGACAAATCTGGGTGCCTAAGGCTTGCTTGCGGGCTCAAATAGCTACACCAAGGCCAAACCCTGTACAACATGTTTCACTCACGCGAACATCTGAGGCCCAGTCTTACACATCACGCACTAACACGTATTCTTCCATGAGCACAAGTAGAATCACTTGTAAATGGGTCCCTAAAAAGCCCCATTTTTCAAGTAAATACCCTATCACACTCTCAAGAGCCTCCACAAAGTCAAAATCAAAACCTATCTATTGCATTTGGCAACCTAAAACTTGTAATAAACCCCCGGACCCCAATTGTAAATCCATGTCCACCTACTAACTACTTCACTCTCACACTACATCATTCCGCTTAGTTCTTAGGTCTACCCAATTCCTAACTACACACACAAGCACCGAGCACTTACTAACCCCCTAACCCCTCCCGAACCTCATGTTAATGTTGTAACGGGGACACAGTATCATTTTTGTGTCCATTGCAATGTTAACATTTATTCATATATTCTCACAGAATCAGCTGCGAAGTTTTCAACATGGCTGAGGCGGCAGGAACTAGCTCTCAAACAGAAACGGACCAGCAAGTGGTGGACTTAGACAGTTTACCCGTTTTGCCTGAAACAAACGAAAGACCAGAAGAATTGCAGGCCATCAAAATCATACCTCTAGCGGAACCTCCCAGTGGCCATACCATGCCCGTAGGAAAAGCTTCCCACTGGTTTAGTGAAGTGGCAGGACCCTTGGGAGAGGGAACATATCTATGGGAATCCGAGTTGGACTTCAATGGGAAGCAAGGTAAATATCATTTCTTTACAAGAGAATTCGAGAAGTTACAAAATGCGGAAGGTCTACGTTCGATTTGGGAGAAGGCAGGATTGGATGCATATTTCAGTGCACGGCTCCCAAAGCCTGACTTCATGTGATGCTACTATCTCATCAACACCTTGACTCCAAACAAGAACCCAAAAGGTGCAAGCTCATTTGTGATTCCATCTCTGACAAAGGGGAATGAGCTCAAGAGGTTCAGGCTATCAAACAACTTGGTGAGAGAGGCCCTAGATATGCACGGAATGCATATTCCTATAGAGAAGGAAACCCTAGTGCCGGATTACATGAAGAATCGAAGCCTCACCAAACTCAAGGACATGGTGTCCATGACGCCTAATATTGCAATACACCTTCGCATGTGCATGCAACACTTTACTTTTCCTGCACAAGATAGATTCACCATGCCGCCCAAAAAGATTTGGTTTAGTTTGTATCTGGCAGAGACACAGAGCCTCACCATCAACTTACCCCACTGGATAATTGATCAGATACACCTAGCTCACAAACGATGGCCGCGGAAACAAGTTTTATATGGATGTTGTGCTCTGACGAGAATCATTTATAGGTGTTTGGCTTATGACATCCCTATTCAACGGGCCCTAATGTGGAATCGTGTAGAGCAATTTAGAGGCAGGACATCGTCTGGACCCCCTTCTAAGAAGATGAGAGGCACTGTCCAAGTCCCATGTGCTCAACCACGTGGAGCCACCCTAACACCAGCCGTCACCCCTCCACCCCGAAGAGTCCGACCATTCACACTCCGACTTCCAAGACGCAGCACCGATGGTCCTAACTTGATATTCCCTCCCATCCCAACCGATCTTGAATTTCCCAGTGGTGCACCTTTGGAAGAACTCACGAATGAAGACTTTGAACAATTATTACAAGATGTAGAGCTGGAGGCAGAAGAGGCACAACAAGTGGAGAATGTGCAAACACAGGCAACAACCTCCCAAGTACCTGTCACCACAGTTGAAGTGGATGAAGAGGATGATGAAGATGAAGAACAGGAGGAAGATGAGGAGGATTATGATCAAGAGCATCATGATGAGCAACAAGAAGTGCCAGAACTTGTAGGTGCACCTGCATATACAGCTCAACTACAAAGGTTATACGACACAATCAAAGCAGTACAAGAAAGGCATCAACTCTCTCTTGTATCAGGTCAAGCTTTAATGCAAGAAATGCTATCAGATGATGGGGTGGATCAACATTTCATTGACACCCTCAAATTAGTGTCAGAATCTTTGGGAGTTCCGGAGGCTGTCCACACTACAGTCCGCCAGTCCGTGAGGTATGACAAACGCAGAGTTGACACATTACCACGAGCATGTAAGACTATCAGGATACCCGTCACAGAACAAGAAATACCCATTGAAACCACAGCTACCCCCACCACCACCATTGACCTCTCTGCTAAAACCTTCGTTCAGACATCACCCATCTCACCCCAGCATCCCCCATCACCACCTTCTCCACCCCCACCACCACCTCCCACCATGGAAGAAACGACAGTCATCACCTCTACCTTCACTTATAACCCATCGTCATTCACATCATTTTCCTTTCGAGAACCCACCTCACAAGACACCCTCTTCTCTTTCGTCACCTCAATCCCTTGTACACTTCAACCCTTCTATCCTTCGAAAACATAATTGGCCACCCCATAATTCCCAGTGTGGTTGGAAACCCGGCACCCATAGAAGGCACCCTGTGTTTCCCAGCCTATCCCCCAATACGGGTACCTCCATTCCATGACCCTCACTTCCCATCTGCCCCCTACACCTCATTCAACCTAACCTCACCACCCCAATACCCGTCCTTTGTGGAGCAGTTCATCCGCTCTCCAATGTTTCCGAGGCACATTTCCCCGATGTTCGCAACGACATCAATTTACACGAACACCACACTCACTTCACCTACCATACCCACCTACATGGTAGCCCCTATACACACCACTCTGTCTGACCCAATGGACATTTCACCCACCACAACACCTCTCCCCACAATTCCACCCTCTCCCCCTCCACTACCCCCCACCTCACCACTCAACACATCATTAGTAGACACAGCACTCACCACCCCCCTTCCCATTCCCACCTCCCTTGCATTCCAAACTTTTCCCCTTGCATCTCATAATGTAAATAGCACGTAATACCATCAATTGGAAGAACGCACTGCTGCCCTCCACGCAGAATCTCAGTGTCTGCAAGCTAGAGTCAACAATCTTGAAGCTGATTACCAAACGCTCCTAACCGAGCATACCACCTTACAGCAGGCTCACTCCGAATTGGAATCAAAGCCATCGACAGTAGATGATCAAGCAGTCAAGGAACTAGAAACAGTGCTCCAAGCGCAAATGATATCTAATGCTACACTCAGACGCAACCTTGGGTTATTAAGGAAGCATATGGCAGCAGCACTAGAAGAGAACAAGAGGCTTCAGCAACAAAACCAAGACAACTTTGAAGCGGCTATGGAAGGAACTGCAGGAGCAACCATTAGCCCTACCAAGTATAGAGCAGTCCCATCGGAAGACATTCGCATCTTACTTGAGGAGCATGCAAATTTCTTGGAGTCATATGAAAAGTTAGAGACTGAATGTGCAGACCTAAAGAAACAGATAGCCAGTGCCCCCACAGCTCAACAGGAGCCGATAATCTTGCAACACTCCACAGAAGAAGTAGAGACCCTCCGGAAACAGGTGGCAGAACTCCAAGCACGCCTCTTACCATATGAAAGGCCACCCTCGCCCATTGAGGAACCAGAACCTGAAACAGTAGTGGAAATCCCCGTCGATGACAGCTATGAAGAGCCGTACGAGCCAATGCCAACACCTGGTGGTCGGACTACAGAGGAAGGACAGGACACTTTAGAAATTCAAGTTCCAGATTGGGTCAAAAGGATCAAGAAAGTGGGTAAGACACATGATGATCGCGTTGCCGTGCAAATGCAATCTCTCACAAATCTGGAAGAAACTGTCCTTCGGTCTTCTTACTTTCAGAACCTATCCCACCGACGGTTAATCACAACATCAGAGTCGCAATACATGCCTTATTTTGTCTTGCTACATGATTATAATGCAGAAGTTAAAAGACATACAGGGAAGGAGCCCACATTTGCCACTCAATTTGAGCCAGAGGACTTACCGACAGATGCGCGTGCGGGCTCGATTTTCCAGCCTAATTGGCGTGCACGTCTACTAACCGATTACCCTTAGATGATGAGCACCTGGGCAACCATGCCACTGTATATCAAGTATAATCCATGTTATTGCCCAATGGTACGTCGCAGATCTTGGCAAGCATTTGCAATCAAGGTACGCAACAATAAAGAATGCTCGGCTTGGGTTAACTATCCATATTTTGCTCCACCTCGAGGGACCCCAACCGTAGCCTACATGATATCAACAATTCGGCACTAGTCTACACGTCTAAATAATGTACCTGACATAGCAGCGAAAATGTGTATGAAAATATTCGAGCTCATGACCATTGTCTTCAAAACCTTTCGGATGGTACAAGCTCCATACATCTCTGCCCCTGGATTCTCCCAAGGTAACAAGGATTTAGTCTACGACATGAGCCAGACTCCCTCGGTCACTATAATCTTTGTCTGGCATGCACGAATAAAGTACTTACCCGCATGCTTCAAGCAGACATTTGAGGAAATGTTCTCTACGGGATTCTAGGAATATCATTCAGAAATTTTCATTCCCAGACCCACAAATTTGCTACATCTATTCGCAGTAGAACAAGCGATCCATGCAGATCAGTTACATCTGCCACATCCGGACATTCCAGGACCAATTGATTGGGATCGTATGATGACAGACTTGGCCAGAGGACTACGCATACACGAACATCAGCTTGCCACTCAGGTTGTGGAATATTACATCCAACACTCCCAGCAACAAAGGTCTGTCAGGGACGACAGACGCGAGAGAGGGGGGGGTGTTGAGAGCAGTATGGGCACCCAAGGACTGACTAGACAAGGAAGCCAGCGGAGAGAGTCAGAGCGAGGTGAAGGATTAAGTAGACAGAGCAGTCGACGCAAATCTGGCAGATAGGCCCTTCAAATTTTTCCAAATCAACATCTTTACAACAGTGATTCTCATCACTAACAATCATTGTAAATACCATTTCATAATTTTGTAGCTCCATTTTGTGCAAGCCAAGGAGTCCTTGAGCTTGAGGAGCTTTAGAAGTACCTACCTGTCAGTTTTCACATTTTTTAGACTTCGTTTGAACCTCCAAATAGGGTAGAGAACCTAATTTTTAACTAAGCCGGACACTAGGTCTGGACACGGCCAAAACCTAGTAAAAAACTATAAATAGAGCTAGAGAGCTCATTTTTGAGGTTAGCTTGTAATAGTTTTGAACTTGTATGAGCTTTTTGAAAGTAATCTAAGAACTCCATTGCTTCTCACTCTTTGTCTTACTGTGTGTGCGCGTGTGTGTGTATGTGTGTGCATGTTTGTGTGCTTCTCACTCACGCACTTGTGCCTTCACTTGCTCGAGGTCTTCATACCATCCTCACGTCTTCCCGGATTGACATTAAAGGAGGTGCTACTCATCACTGAGCTACACTCTTGCACCATTAGGGCCCAATAAAGATGGTTTCTTGCATGAGAGCGGAGCATTTGGGAAAGCTTGAGCCTTCTCGCAACGGTGATTTATCTTGAGCAAAGATAGAAGCGGAAACTCCCATGGAGCTCGCCCCACCGGTATGCCGTAGAGCTCCTTCAGCACAGCAAATGCCAGAGAGCTCGTGTCTAATAATAGGTAATGCTGGGCTGTAAGGTAAAGAACAGGCATGCATAGCGATAGGCGATCAGATAAATACGCACCAACAATACCAATGAGCACAACAGCAAGAAGAAGAGGAAGCATGAAGATTCAACCATTGAGAATGGACTAGCAATAGCAAGGATCACGCAAACGATGAACCAAGAGCCTCATAGGGGAGCCTCGAAACTCAGCCCTTCCATAGCCGAGCAGAAGAATAGAATGGAGCAGATACTTCCTCCCCCCCCAGAATCGGGACAGAACTTCACAGAACGGGTGCCCCCCAAAGATGTAGCAGACATGCTACGTGTAGTAGCTGAAATGCACCAGAATAGCAGCAACAGAGAGGCTTCGAAGGAGATTCACGACTCGAAAAGTTCTAGAGAGGGGAAAAGAGGGAAGAGGGAGCCATCTTCCCCCTCCCCACGTGATGGTGCTGAGCAAGAACGGGGACCCGAACCAGTGCACAGAAGAAGGATCCGCGTTCATGACCCATGCGGCTGATAGAGTGAGAAAAGGGAAGGGAGATATTGTACCTTCCCCCCTCCTCCCACTATCCTTAATGCAAGCGGGCAGGCTTGTACCTCCGAGCAGAGACCATGGAATGCGGAGGGAGAAGGGAAAGTAAATTCCCCTACCAACCACAACATCGCCAGCCCAAAGAGCCTTTGCGAAAAATGAAAGGAACGCATTTTTTTATGTTTTTGATTTTCTTTTAATGGTCAAGAGGGAGAGACAAGAGATAGGAATTTCCCACCTTCTTTCCCAAAGTAAGCATCAATTTCCAAGAAAGGACAAAGATGGGGTTGATGCTCAGATGTGTGTGTGGAGATGTGTGTGTATGTGAAAGAAAGAAAGAGAGATGAGAGGGGTTGAGGGGTGTTTTGGTGCATCAAACAAACAAAATGAACTAAAACTACTCAAAAATTAAAAGAAGAGAGGTACCCTAGGCCAACCGAAGGCCACATGTATTCATCCTCCTCCAAGTGTCAAGGTGCATCTCACGAAGTATGGACACGCAAACTTGGAAAAACCAACGGCTAAAGGCCGACGTCCCCGGCAACGGCGCCAAATTGTTGAGAAAAGGGGAACAACAACCCTAACCGCCTCACATGGAAGTGAGAGGTTTCTCCAAGTTGGGGCAAAGAATGAGAGGAGAGGTTCACCCACGCTCATGGAGCAATGGCAACAATGGCCAACGTCACAAGGAGCAAAGGGGAACATCCTCCCAACCATGCACACACACATGCAAATCCATACACCAAGACCAACGTCATCGTACACAAGGAGGCAAGAGAGTAGCAAATGACACCTTCTTCCATTACCAAAATGGAGGCCAAGGCCATGGCCAAGGGACCTCCCTTTTACAAATGAGGCTCTTCTTTATATAGAGAAGAGAGGCATATGTGAATAAAAACATGTGGTCAAAAGACCAAATGTGCTAAATCAAAAAGAGAATCTTTATGTGATATGGGACTAACCACCTAGAGAGAGAGAGAGCGCGTGAGATTTCTACGTGGGATTTTTGTGTTTGTTCAAAAAGGATTTTTCAAAGAAAGGCTTCAATACCATAGACTAGAGGAAATATCAAAAAGGGGTTTTAGGAGAGTGTTCACATGGACATCTCCTAATTACAAAAAAGGGGGTTTTTTATGAAGGAAAAAGGATGCGATAACATGAGAAAAATTATGGGCAACCCTTAGAGCAACAATACTTCAAGTGAATTCTGCTTTTTGCCCAGTACTATGAAGATGTAACTGGATGCAATTTTGGAAAGCACAGTGCCAAGGTACATTAAACAATCAATGGCTAAATTATCCGTTACTGCCTAGTCCTCCACAAAACTATCTTCCAACAGAAGAGTACATGATAAAGACCATAGAATTTTGGCTATCTAGATATGCCACAGTGCCAGATTTAACTATCAAAATGGCAAATAAGATATTGAGCATGCTCCTCATAGTTCTAAAGGTATTCAAACATGCATAGTATACATTTTTTAATTTTATCGGCATTAATCAAGGAGCACATGCTTTAGTTTTTGATTTATCTACAACTCCAAGCAAACTTAGGATTATGGCACTATATTCACGCCTCATGTTCCTTTCGAGTCAATACATGGAGACCTTTCAGAAAGTGTTTTTTTTATAGGGTTTTTTGAGATGGACTCAGAAATTCTTATGAAGATCACTTCCAACTTGAATGCCAGATGGGTAGCCTATGAACTGAGCTTCTTTGCAGATCATAGACAGGCACCAGATGATGGAGTCAAATCATCTCAATGGCATGAACTAATGGTATGTGAAACTAATTTGCTAGATCACAGAGAGAAAAAAGTCATTCAAACGTACTCATGCCGTCGGATTCTAAAGCATGTCAGGGATGACAGAGTTTAGGAGGGGGTGGTGTTGAAGGAGAGACAAGCAGAAAGAAAAGATGAAGAAGTTCAAGATAGAAGCTTCATTAATAACAATATATATGAAGACATATCTCTGTAGGAAGCCCCGTAGGGGCACACAACAATCATCCTTGCACAGAGCCCCATAGAGGCACACAACAGTGGAAAGTACCCAACAGGCAGTGACGGATCAAGGCCAACAACTACCCATGAAGAAAGGCAAGAAGATATGCAACGGATCTCGAGCCCCAGAAGGTGCTTCAACCTATTGATCTTCGGGAGGTCCAGATCAAAGGCTGGAAATCTAGACCTTCATACCTTCCGTATGGTGCTTGCAATGAAAATACAAAGAGTTTATTGGAGAGGTAGACTACAAATCTATTGTAGTGCATCTCCATTGGTTGCGTGCATGACAGCCTGACTTAACAAGGAAAAAAGAGGCCAAAACCAATGCAACAGGCCTTGAGTTATGATCAATTCCTTGACCATTGGTAAAACTATATCATTACGACTTCCAATAGAGCTGGCAGTGGTCAACCATAAACAAGCTATCAATTAATAAGGAGCGAGATTGACTACAGGAACGGAACTAGAGACAAGAAGCAAAGTGTGTCAAGGGAAAATAGAGACAAAGAGGGGGAGAGTGTTGTAGAGAAAAGAAGAGCAGAGATGCAGAGAAAAATAAGGGCCCCAAAAGTTTTCCAATTTGGACACTTTATTTTTGTAACATAGTCACTGTGTAATATATTTCTCGATGTAAATGCACTAGAGGAGTCCTCTAGATGCATATCCATAGATATCTGTATCATTACCCTTGTAAATTAGTAGGGAATTAGTCTTTTAATCAATAAAGTGCCAGTCTTTTGTGTGAAAGGATCGTTTTTAGGGCACATGTACATAAGTCATTTTGCGACTCTTTGTAATGACTTTTTGCCATTGTGAGAATCAAGAGCACAGAATTTCGAATTTGTGTCTTCTCCTCTCTATACCTTCTCCCTTGTGAGCTTGCATGCATGTATGTGGCTTGAAAAGAGTGCTTTGAAGTGTTTTCTACCTATGGTAGTGCTTGTTTGTTGTTGGTAATGTGTGTGTGAAGTGGGTTCAGAAATATGTAGAGATTGACCCCAAGATAGAAAAACTCAGATTTCTCTAAATCTACTACACCACATGCTATGAAAATATTATAAGCATAAACTAGACACTAATACCTTTCCAATGAGTCATCTTGCACTAAATTTGGAGCTTGAGAGAGAGAGAGCAGCAGCCTCTAGATCTACTTTTAGGTGATTTGATTGCTTGATTGAATGCAACTTCAACCACCACAAACTCGTGGGATTTGGGCTTTATCTTTCTACCTTTACATGTGTAAAGCTCAAGGCTTTTACAATGGTAAATGAACCATCAAACAAATCTCTCAAAAAAATACAATAAATGAGCATAAGAAAAAGAACTCTCCAACGGATATTCTTTCGACGCGATAGCCTTTGATGTAGATCAAATCCACCTCAAGCATAGTGTAAGCTTGATGTTCTAATAGATCCCCCTCAAGCTAAAGTATGCTTGAGTTTTCATTCTTTGATAGGTTGAATACCTGCCATAGCTTTGAATCTACAAAGCTTTATTCCATGAGGTGCCTTCGTCATCATATCTGCTACTTGCTTTTCAGTTGGAACAAAAAAAATGTCAATCTCCTTTGGAATGAGCTTCTCCCTAATGAAATGGTAATGGACTTCTATGTGCTTGGTTCTCCACTTGAAAATAGGATTTGCCACTAGATGCATGGAGCTTACATTATCTCCAAATATGTGAGGTTTGGAACTCACAAGTCCCAAATCCGTATACAATGCTTTTAACCATATTGCCTCTTGAGTTGCTATGATCAAGACTCTATACTCTCCTTTAGTTGAGGATAAAGCAACTGTTGGTTGCTTCTTGGAACTCCATGACACTAGCTTTGAACCTTCGTTGATTATACCTTTGAGATACTTAAGTACTCTCTTAGCCGCATCCATGTGTGGTCTTCTCAGTGAGTGCATGAACTGACTAAGCACTCCCACACTATATGAGATGTCGGCCCTTGTATGAGTGCCATACATCAAACTACCTACCAAGCTTTGATACTCTTTAATGTCTTCAATTTTCTCACCTTCATAAACACTAAGTTTATGATTCATCTCCAAAGGTGTACCTGCAGGTTTAGTGTTCTCCATTTTGAACTTGAGAAGAAGATCATGAATGTATCTTCTGTGAGTCAAATACATTCCTTCATCTGTATATATCACTTGTATATATCATGGTTGACTTCAACTAAACATAATTGAAGATTGCAACATCCAAATGAAATGAAAATTGGTGAGCACAACCACTTAAGATTCTTTCACTTTTACATTAAGTAACATCTTCAAAAGTTTTAAGAGATAGTTCACAAGTGAACTTTACATAGTCTTCATTTTAAAGCTTCTTCTATGACTTTGTGGGACCCAAGCCAATACTTAGGCATGTCATAGATTTGCTCCATCAGCTCCCCCTCAAGCCAAGTATGCTTGAGGTCTTCAATCTTTCAAGATTACCTGTAAACCAATCATAGCCTTGAATTTGCAAAGCTTTGTACCATCCAATGCTTTGGTTAGAATATCTGCACATTGTTGATGAGTGGACACATATGATATTTGAATCTCTTTGCTTAGAACCTTCTCTCGTACATAGTGATAATGAACTTCAATATGTTTAGTCCTTGCATGAAAAATAGGATTAGCAGCCAAATGAATAGAACTCATATTGTCACCAAAAATAGTTGGAGTTCCAAAATCCAATCCAAGATCTTTGAATAATGTCTTCATCCACATAGCTTCTTGTGTAGCTATGGCAAGAACTCTATATTCAGCTTCAGTAGAAGAGAGAGCAACTGTGGGTTGCTTCTTGGATGATCGTGAAATAAGCTTTGAACTTGCAAAGGTAAGATAACCTGAAGTGCTCCTTCTATCTTCCTTGGAGCCAGCCCAATCTGCATCAGAAAATAGCTTCAAACCTAAATCAGATACATAAGGATAATAAAGTCCTTCATTTATGGTTCCTTTGAGATACTTGAGAATCCTTTTGGCAGCATCCATATGTGGTTTCCTTGGTGTGTGCATAAATTGACTTAGCACACTCACATTGTAACATATATCTACTCTTGTCAATGTGGCATAGTTGAGACTACCCACTAGACTTTGATATGATGTGATGTCCTCTATGAGTTCACCTTCATGTGAGCTCAATTTGTGATTGACCTCCATTGGAGTACGTGCAATCTTACAATCTTGCATCTTGAATTTTGCCAACATGTCCTTAATGTACTTTCTTTGAGAGAGAAACAAACCATGATCTTTGTAGACAACTTCCAAGCCTAGAAAGTAGGTAAGTGAACCCAAATCACTTATCTTGAACTCTTCTCTCATCTGATCTTTGATCTTCTTCATACCATCTGCATCATTTCCTATCAATATAATATCATCTACATATACACATAGGTAGATGATCTCAGAATTACTCTTTTTAATAAAGAGTGAAGGATCTGCCTTGCTTGGTTGAAAGCCTTTGTCCTACAAGAATGAAACAAGCCTAAACTTCCAAGCTCTTGGAGCTTTCTTGATGTTGGAGCAAGTCTTGGACAAGCCTAAGTATTGGCTTGAGTCCCACGAAGTCATAGAAGAAGCCTTAAAATGAAGACAATGTAAAGTTCACTTGTGAACTACCTCTTGTAACTTTTGAAGAGTTTACTTAATGTAAAAGTGAAAAAATATTAAGTGGTTGAGTCCACTTGATCAAAAATGGAAAGAGGAGCCACGAATTTGTGATTTGTGGTAGGTAGAGAATCAAATCAATCACTAATTTATTGGAGAGTGATTGAGGGAAGTTAGCCTCCCAAACTCAACTATAAATAGATGGCAGCTTTAGTCGTGGTTAGAGAGACCTATGTGAAGACCTCCAAGAGCTGAGCTTTATGCCATGTCAAGGTGTGATTACAAGGCACACATATGTAGCAGTAAGTCCATTGTATTATACAATCAATATACTTTAATTTTCATGATCATTTGAGTTCATATTTCCATGTTCTTGTGACGTGTACTACTCACTGCCATTTCTCTCAGTTTTCTCATTTAGATTGCAGAGATGGTTTCTCTGAGAGTGGTGCATCATTTTCAATGGTTTAACTTGGTAACATTGGCTCTATAAGTCTACTATATGCTCACCTAATTTCATTTCATTTAGGTGTTTCAATCTTTAGTTATGTTCAGTTGAAGTCAACACTGTCTGTTCATTTTCACTTCTCTGTCAGGTACCCGACTTTTTTATGCATCTTGTCAGAGCTCTTGCTCAGTGTGTATTTACCAAAATTCAATGATTTAAAGCTTGTGGGATTTAGCTTACTCTCTAGTATGAGCATACAAATTTTCATAATCATTGGATTCCTAAATCTTGCGTCATGTTCATTTTTCTGCTCACTGGTCTCATTACTGTAGCAGCCCGTGAAAATCGGGATGATGTCATCAGTTGTTAAACATCATTCTCCATTTGTGGTTCATTATTTTTTATGAGATTACTCTTGAAAGTTAGCTCTTTAAGTTAGCTAGACTTCTCAAAAAGGAATTAAGGTAATTACTGCCGTGGTCAGAGAATTATGCAAAACACTGGACATGTGTATGAACCAAAATAGCAAGTTCTTCACCTCTGAGCTAACTCCAACTTATCTGTTTTGATCTATCGTTTTGAGAGTGATCTTCCAAGGTACATAGGGTGTCTAATACATCCATTGGAAAGCTAAAAGGGCCCACCATATCCTCCTGGAGTTCATTTGGTTGGTGTAGATCAAGGATTTTGCAACACCTCTTCATCTTCAAGCACATACCTATCCATCTCTTCACAGTGGTATCAGAGCAAGGATGGCATATGGATTTCCTTCATCAATTGAAAAATTGGATAGAGATAACTACTCAGCTTGGTCATTAAGAATGGAAGCTTATCTCCAAGGTAGAAGTTTATATGGTTATGTGGCTGGAGATGTAGTTATGCCAAGTTTCAAGAACAAAAGTCAACCAACACAAGAAGAGCAAGAAAGATTGAGCACATGGTGCTCCAAGGATGCATTGCAAGGTCTTATCTCCTCAACTCTATCTCAGATTTTTTGTTGCCTCGCATTAGAAGTTGTAAGACATCTCAGGAAGTGTGGGATGCACTTGAAGCCTTCTTTGCTGAAAGTACTAAAGCTAGGAAGCATAAACTATGGCTGGATTTCAAAACTCTCAAGAAGGCTCCAAAATAAAATGTGACTGATTTTGTCACAAAGCTCAAGGACGTAGCAGATCAGTTGGGAAGCATTGGAGAGGTAATAGATGAAGAGCAAATTGTAAGGCAGGTCATCAATGGCTTGAAGGCAGATGACAAGTGGGAAGCATTCACCACAGCTATGGATTTGTACATGGACATGCATGTACCTGATTTCAATACACTCATTGGACAACTACTTACTCAAGAGGCAAAGCTTATCAAAAATGGAGAAAGCTCTAAAGGTAATCAATCTTTAGCTTTATACACTGATAAAAGCAAGTCCAAAGATAACAAAGGAAAGGCAAAGAAAGTGGATGATGAAGCAGGTACATATCAAGCTAACTATGCAGGTAGAGGAAGACATGGTAGAGGTAGAGGAAGAGGAGGTAGACAAGGCAGGGGAAGATCCCAAGACTCCAACCCATGTTCTATTTGTGGACTAACTAATCATACAACTTAAAATTGCTTTAGGAATTCCAGGAATCAAAGAGGTAGAGGATACAATAGAGGAAGCTATGGCTACTCAAGAGGAACGTTCAACAATTATCATGGCAACTACAACAACTACAATCATTCAAACTATCAAGGAGGATACAAAGGAAGGAGAGACTTCAATAACTACACAGAAGACTCAAACAAAGAGGATTCATTATTGATTATGAACATGGCTATGCCACAAGGTAAATCTGATGAGCATGTTTTCTACATAGATTCGGGTTGTTCAAATCATGTGGCAGGAAATGTGGCACTCCTATCGGATTTAGAAGATCCAAGGAATAAGCATGAGGTACAAACAAGAGATGACACAAGACATCCTGTGGAGAAAATAGGCAATGTCAAAGCACCTGATGGAAACATCAACCTACTGAGTAAGGTACTCTATGTCCCTACCATTACAAAGAATTTGATAAGTGTTGGGCAGATAGTCGAGAAAGGGTTGCAAGTCAGGTTCACAAAAGCAGGAGCATTTGTTGAAGATCCAAGTCAAGGATTCAGAAGAATTGCAAAAGGTGAAAAGGCAGGTAGATTGTTCACATTTGAATTACAAGACACTAGAAACATTGCTCTCTTTAATTATGGTAGTCTGACACTCACAGAATTGGAAGTATGGCATAAAAGGTTAGCACATATTGGTGAAAGGTCATTAAAGCAAATTTGTACAGACCAAAGTGTACTTGGACTCCCTAATTTGTCAAAACAACATATGATTTATAAGTGTAGTGAATGTCAATTTGGAAAGTCTCACAGGTTACCATTCATGAAGAAAGGTTATATGCATGGAGATCTCTTGGAGTTGGTTCATACAGATGTATGGGGACCTAGCAAGGAAGCTTCAATATCTGGATCAAGGTATTATGTCTCCTTTATTGATGATTGCAGTAGATGGACTATCCTATTCTTTATGAAACACAAAGATGAAGTTTTTTCATGTTTCAAAAGATATTTGGCTCTTGTGGAGAATCAAACAGGTAAATCACTAAAAAGGATAAGGTCAGATGAAGGGGGAGAATACTTCTCCCATGAGTTTGATTCTTTTCTTCAAGAAAGAGGAATCAAAAGAGAGGTAACTACAAGGTACACTCCTGAGCAAAATGGAGTGGAAGAAAGGAGGAATATGACAAGTGTTGAAGCTGCAAGGTCCATGTTAAATGAAAAGCATTTGCCTAATTATCTATGGGCTGAGGCTCTATCTACAGCCACTTACTTGATTAACAGGTTGCCTTCAAAATCCCTTGATGGGATGACTCCATATGAGGCTTGGAATGGAAGAAGACCAAGCTTAGATCATTGTAAAATTTTTGGATGTATTGCTTTTGCTCATGTTCCTTCACAGGTTAGAGGCAAGATGGATCCAAGGCAGAAAGGTGTGTATTTATTGGATATGACAACAATCAAAAGGGTTACAGGTTATACAACCCTACCAACAAAGGATTCTTGGTAAGCAGAGATGTAGTTTTTGATGAAAACAATTCATGGTATGAAGATTCATGCAGGAAGGTCAATTTACCATATGATCTTGAAGAAGATTTTCCAAAGCTTGGTAGAGAACAACCGAAGATTGAACAACAAGACACCTCAGAGGATGATGAACAATCTCAGATGGAAAAGATCAAAGCATGGAAGTCTAAAGGTAAAGCAAAATTGCGGGAGCTTGGACATGAGGCAAAATCATCACATCATGGCCTAAGAAGATCTATGAGGGAAAAGAAAAAACCAGAAAGGTATGGCTTTGACACCTCATTAGTAACTACACATTCTATCTACATAGCACAGGACATAAACCAAGAGGCTACATCATCATTTGAAGAGGCCAAAGCAAAATCAGAATGGAAGCATGCAATGAAGGGGGAGATTGAAGCACTTGAGGAAAACAACACTTGGGATTTGGTGCTCAAGACTTCATCCATGAAGGTAATAGGCTCAAGATGGATCTATAAACTTAAGAAGAATTCTAATGGTTCCATTAACAGGTATAAGGCAAGGCTTGTAGCAAAAGGCTTTGCACAAACTCAAGGATTTGATTATGAGGTGCAAGAGAACAAGGATTACGACCACCACATGCTAGAGAGATGACTCTCCTCCCAACCAAATGCCTCTATATATAGCTCTCTCCAGGGGACTACCTTCTTGGGCAGGTGGATACTAACCATCCAAGTGTCAGTCATGTAACTACATGTGCGCCAAGTATCCCAGTTAACTCAAGTTAACTCAAGTGGATGCTTCTAGAAGGCTCTAGAGCTCTTTGGGCAAAATACTCTCCCCATGTTCCCCATGGGGATTGAACCCAAGACCTCCTCCTTCACATCCTTGAGACTTAACCACTAAGCTAAGTGGATTACTTGTTCACAAGACCTCCTAGTAAGTCTAAAATCGAGATCTTTGGTCATACATACAGATGACCAAACGATGTCCGATTTCAGATCCGTCTAAACTGGCCAGACCCTTGGATCATAGACTTACTTTATTACATTCTTCCTCCCTTGGAAAATATTTTCGTCCTCGAAAATAGAGCTATATACATACTGTAGGCAACCCCCGAGCCTCATGTTCTAAAACTAGAAGAACATGGTCATGTTCTAGAAGTGGAAGAACATGTCTCATCTCTGTGGTGGCGTCCCTGCCCTAATTATTCAAAAAACTATCTGATTTTGCACTTTGATGAACGGGACAAAGTACAAACTAGTGAAGAATAATGAGGGTGGATCTAAAAACATCCCTGACCAATTCATAGTTTCTAGATGTGCAATCTAGGCACAAACATGTGAATTGGGTGGATTCAAATTACTTGTCCATTTCTAGGCATAACTGATGCATGAACTTAGTAATGAAGGTAGGATTCTTATCTCTTACAAGACTTTGAGAATTCTTGATTCACTTGAATTTGGTTTGGAGAACTTGAAGTTTTGGTTATCCCCAAACATCTAACTTGGATGTTTGTACAATGGTTTACTTTGATCCAACAGTTACTTGATTTTTCTACCCTACTAGAGGACTACTTTGTCCTAATGAGTTGAAAAATACTATGTAGACTGTAAGAGAAAGTTACCATTTTCTTTGAGTCAACCATACTATAACTTGCCCAATACAAATCCATAATGAAATTCATCTAACTTAGGACACTTTTCTCAAAGACTTTAACTGAAAGTTCTTGGGAATTGTCAATCTAATGAGCAATTCCTAACTTCTTTATTCTAGAGTATACTGGACTCTAGGAAATCATTTACGCTATACCTTGAAGCAAACTCAAATGAACAAGTCCACTTAGACTTATTATCTTTTGAAGATTGAAAAGGTTCTTGTACATAACATCTATCTAGGATGTTCAAGTTAGTTATCTAATTCTATCCGGCTAACCCTAGTCTTTTGAAAAAGAAATCAGATACCATATTTGAGGCAATCCCAAAAAATTCGGAAAGCAGAAAGAAAAAACTAAAATTCTGTACAACCAATTCATACTTTGTAGATACGTAAATTTGCTATGAGTCAAAGGCTAGATGACTCAGGACTTTAACTTTTCAAAGATTTGTTTCAATAGGGATTTGAAGCATTTTCTTTATCTTTAAGAGAAATAAGCTAGATTCTCAAAAAGATGCAAGAAAATAAAAAACATCATCCTGACCATAGGATACTAGTGTAGCAATTACCATCAGTGTGTCGACCCTTTGAGGTTCGATTGATGAGTTTCTTTTTTTTTTACTCAAATAATGCTTCACTTGAGACAAGTTCAGGTCATATTCAATCTTTATGACTCCTTACTGGGAATGCAATTCTTGTGCGTTTCTTTGAGTCAAAAGAGTGAATTTATCAAGTTATACTAGAAACTTGGTGCTTGACTTAGTCAATTAAAGCTTTAGTTGAAAAGATCAACTCAAAATCAAAGTCCAACTTCTTTCAGAAATTTATCAAATATTTCTTATCAATAACACTTAAGCTTGAAGTGTTCAAAAAGATCTTGGAAGTTACTTACTTCATATCTTCAGTTTCCTGGATCTTGAAGTTAGGTTTGATCTTCAAGGGAATTAAAACTTCAAAGAAGGAGTTTAAATTCAACAAGATACCAATGCAAGAGAACAAGGATTACGACCACATGCTAGAGAGATGACTCTCCTCCCAACCAAATGCCTCTATATATAGCTCTCTCCAGGGGACTACCTTCTTGGGCAGGTGGATACTAACCATCCAAGTGTCAGTCATGTAACTACATGTGCGCCAAGTATCCCAGTTAACTCAAGTTAACTCAAGTGGATGCTTCTAGAAGGCTCTAGAGCTCTTTGGGCAAAATACTCTCCCCATGTTCCCCATGGGGATTGAACCCAAGACCTCCTCCTTCACATCCTTGAGACTTAACCACTAAGCTAAGTGGATTACTTGTTCACAAGACCACAAGACCTCCTAGTAAGTCTAAAATCGAGATCTTTGGTCATACATACAGATGACCAAACGATGTCCGATTTCAGATCCGTCTAAACTGGCCAGACCCTTGGATCATAGACTTACTTTATTACATTCTTCCTCCCTTGGAAAATATTTTCGTCCTCGAAAATAGAGCTATATACATACTGTAGGCAACCCCCGAGCCTCATGTTCTAAAACTAGAAGAACATGGTCATGTTCTAGAAGTGGAAGAACATGTCTCATCTCTGTGGTGGCGTCCCTGCCCTAATTATTCAAAAAACTATCTGATTTTGCACTTTGATGAACGGGACAAAGTACAAACTAGTGAAGAATAATGAGGGTGGATCTAAAAACATCCCTGACCAATTCATAGTTTCTAGATGTGCAATCTAGGCACAAACATGTGAATTGGGTGGATTCAAATTACTTGTCCATTTCTAGGCATAATTGATGCATGAACTTAGTAATGAAGGTAGGATTCTTATCTCTTACAAGACTTTGAGAATTCTTGATTCACTTGAATTTGGTTTGGAGAACTTGAAGTTTTGGTTATCCCCAAACATCTAACTTGGATGTTTGTACAATGGTTTACTTTGATCCAACAGTTACTTGATTTTTCTACCCTACTAGAGGACTACTTTGTCCTAATGAGTTGAAAAATACTATGTAGACTGTAAGAGAAAGTTACCATTTTCTTTGAGTCAACCATACTATAACTTGCCCAATACAAATCCATAATGAAATTCATCTAACTTAGGACACTTTTCTCAAAGACTTTAACTGAAAGTTCTTGGGAATTGTCAATCTAATGAGCAATTCCTAACTTCTTTATTCTAGAGTATACTGGACTCTAGGAAATCATTTACGCTATACCTTGAAGCAAACTCAAATGAACAAGTCCACTTAGACTTATTATCTTTTGAAGATTGAAAAGGTTCTTGTACATAACATCTATCTAGGATGTTCAAGTTAGTTATCTAATTCTATCCGGCTAACCCTAGTCTTTTGAAAAAGAAATCAGATACCATATTTGAGGCAATCCCAAAAAATTCGGAAAGCAGAAAGAAAAAACTAAAATTCTGTACAACCAATTCATACTTCGTAGATACGTAAATTTGCTATGAGTCAAAGGCTAGATGACTCAGGACTTTAACTTTTCAAAGATTTGTTTCAATAGGGATTTGAAGCATTTTCTTTATCTTTAAGAGAAATAAGCTAGATTCTCAAAAAGATGCAAGAAAATAAAAAACATCATCCTGACCATAGGATACTAGTGTAGCAATTACCATCAGTGTGTCGACCCTTTGAGGTTCGATTGATGAGTTTCTTTTTTTTTTACTCAAATAATGCTTCACTTGAGACAAGTTCAGGTCATATTCAATCTTTATGACTCCTTACTGGGAATGCAATTCTTGTGCGTTTCTTTGAGTCAAAAGAGTGAATTTATCAAGTTATACTAGAAACTTGGTGCTTGACTTAGTCAATTAAAGCTTTAGTTGAAAAGATCAACTCAAAATCAAAGTCCAACTTCTTTCAGAAATTTATCAAATATTTCTTATCAATAACACTTAAGCTTGAAGTGTTCAAAAAGATCTTGGAAGTTACTTACTTCATATCTTCAGTTTCCTGGATCTTGAAGTTAGGTTTGATCTTCAAGGGAATTAAAACTTCAAAGAAGGAGTTTAAATTCAACAAGATACCAATGCAAGAGAACAAGGATTACCACCACATGCTAGAGAGATGACTCTCCTCCCAACCAAATGCCTCTATATATAGCTCTCTCCAGGGGACTGCCTTCTTGGGCAGGTGGATACTAACCATCCAAGTGTCAGCCATGTAACTACATGTGCGCCAAGTATCCCAGTTAACTCGAGTTAACTCAAGTGGATGCTTCTAGAAGTCTCTAGAGCTCTTTGGGCAAAATACTCTCCCCATGTTCCCCATGGGGATTGAACCCAAGACCTCCTCCTTCACATCCTTGAGACTTAACCACTAAGCTAAGTGGATTACTTGTTCACAAGAGCACAAGACCTCCTAGTAAGTCTAAACTCGAGATCTTTGGTCATACATACAGATGACCAAACGGTGTCCGATTTCAGATCCGTCTGAACCGGCCAGACCCTTGGATCATAGACTTACTTTATTACATAAGGAGACCTTCTCTTCTGTGGCAAAGATGCCTACTATTAGGGTTTTGCTTAGTATTGCCTCTTCCAAGAATTGGAAGATACTTCAACTAGATGTAAAGAATGCATTCTTGAATGGTTGGATAACAGAAGAGGTATATATGGCACAACCACCTGGTTTTGAGAATCAAGTTTATCCTGATTATGTGTGTAAACTTAATAAAGCATTGTATGGTCTCAAGCAAGCCCCAAGAGCTTGGAATTTCAGACTTGTTTCATTATGGCAGGATAAAGGCTTTCAACCAAGCAAGGCAGATCCTTCATTCTTTATTAAAAAGAGTAATTTTGAGGTCATCTACTTATGTGTATATGTAGATGATATTATATTGACAGGAAATGATGCAGATGGTATGAAGAAGATCAAAGATCAGATGAGAGAAGAGTTCAAGATAAGTGATTTGGGTTCACTTACCTACTTCCTAGGTTTGGAAGTTGTCTACAAAGATCATGGTTTGTTTCTCACTCAAAGAAAGTACATTAAGGACATGTTGGCAAAATTCAAGATGCAAGATTGTAAGATTGCAGGTACTCCAATGGAGGTCAATCACAAATTGAGCTCACATGAAGGTGAACTCATAGAGGACATCACATCATATCAAAGTCTAGTGGGTAGTCTCAACTATGCCACATTGACAAGAGTAGACATATGTTACAGTGTGAGTGTGCTAAGTCAATTTATGCACACACCAAGGAAACCACACATGGATGCTGCCAAAAGGATTCTCAAGTATCTCAAAGGAACCATAAATGAAGGAATTTATTATCCTTATGTATCTCATTTAGGTTTGAAGCTATTTTCTGATGCAGATTGGGCTGGCTCCAAGGAAGATAGAAGGAGCACTTCAGGTTATCTTACCTTTGCAGGTTCAAAGCTTATTTCATGGTCATCCAAGAAGCAACCCACAGTTGCTCTCTCTTATACTGAAGCTGAATATAGGGGTCTTGCCATAGCTACACAAGACGCTATGTGGATGAAGACATTATTCAAAGATCTTGGATTGGAGTTTGGAACTCCAACTATTTATGGTGATAATATGAGTTCTATTCATTTGGTTGCTAATCCTATTTTTCATGCAAGGACTAAACATATTGAAGTTCATTATCACTATGTACAAGAGAAGGTTCTAAGCAAAGAGATTCAAATATCATATGTGTCCACTCATCAACAATGTGCAGATATTCTAACCAAAGCATTGGATGGTACAAAGCTTTGCAAATTCAAGGCTATGATAGGTTTGCAGGTAATCTTGGAAGATTGAAGACCTCAAGCATACTTGGCTTGAGGGGAGCTGTTGGCGCAAGTCTATGACAAGCCTAAGTATTGGCTTGAGTCCCACAAAGTCATAGAAGAAGCCTTAAAATGAAGACAATGTAAAGTTCACTTGTGAACTACCTCTTGTAACTTTTGAAGAGTTTACTTAATGTAAAAGTGAAAGAATCTTAAGTGGTTGAGTCCACTTGATCAAAAAGGGATAGAGGAGCCACAAATTCGTGATTTGTGGTAGGTAGAGAATCAAATCAATCATTAATTGATTGGAGAGTGATTGAGGGGAGTTAGCCTCCCAAACTCAACTATAAATAGATGGCAACTTTAGCCATGGTTAGAGAGACCTATGTGAAGACCTCCAAGAGCTGAGCTTTATGCCATATCAAGGTGTGATTACAAGACACACATATGTATCAGTAGTTCCATTGTATTGTACAATCAATATACTTTCATTTTCATGATCATTTGAGTTCATATTTCCATGTTCTTGTGAAGTGTACTACTCACTGCCATTTCTCTCAGTTTTCGCAAACAGATTGCAGAGATTGTTTCTCTGAGCTTGGTGCATCATTTTTAGTGATTTAACTTGCTAAAGTTAGCTCTATAAGTCTATTATATGCTCACCAATTTTCATTTCATTTAGGTGTTTCAATCTTCAGTTATGTTCAGTTGAAGTCAGCACTGTCTGTTCATTTTCACTTCTCTGTCAGGTACCGGACTTTTTTACTCATCTTGTCAGAGCTATTTCTCAGTGTGTACCTACCCAAATTCAATGATTTAAAGCTTTGTGGATTTCTATTACTGTCTAGTATATGGGTACAAATTTTCATAATCATTGAATGCCTAAATCTTGAGTTATGTTCATTTAGTTGCTGACTAGTCTCATTACTGTAGGAGCCCGTGAAAATCGGGATGATGTCATCAGTTGTTAAACATCATTCTCAATTTGTGGTTCATTACTAAAATAGCAAGTTCTTTACCTCTGAGCTAACTCCAACTTATCTGTTTTGATCTATCTTTTTGAGAGTGATCTTCCAAGGTACATAGGGTATCTAATACATCCATTGGAAAGCTAAAAGGGCCCACCATATACTCCTGGAGTTCATTTGGCTGGTGTAGATCAAGGATTTTGCAACACCTCTTCATCTTCAAGCACATACCTATCCATCTCTTCACACTTGAGACCATACAATGCTTTGTTAAGTTTACACACATAATCAGGATAAACTTGATTCTCAAAACCAGGTGGTTGTGCCATATATACCTCTTCTGTTATCCAACCATTCAAGAATGCATTCTTTACATCTAGTTGAAGTATATTCCAATTCTTGGAAGAGGAAATACTAAGCAAAACCCTAATAGAAGGCATCTATGCCACAGGAGAGAAGGTCTCCTCATAAGCAATTCCCTGAGTTTGTGCAAAGCCTTTTGCTACAAGCCTTGCCTTATACCTGTTAATGGAACCATCCGAATTCTTCTTGAGTTTATAGACCCATCTTGAGCCTATTACCTTCATGGATGAAGTCTTGGGCACCAAATCCCAAGTGTTGTTTTCCTCAAGTGCTTCAATTTCTTCCCTCATTGCATGCTTCCATTCTGATTTTGCTTTGGCCTCCTCAAAGGATGATGGCTCCTCTTGGTTTATGTCTTGTCCTATGTAGATAGAATGTTTAGTTACTAATGAGGTGTCAAACCCATACCTTTTTGGTTTTTTCTTTTCCCTCATAGATCTTCTTAGGCCATGAAATGATGATTCTGCCTCATGTCCAAGTTCCTGAAATTTTGCTTTACCCTTAGACTTCCATGCTTTGATCTTTTCCATCTGAGATTCTTCATCATCCTCTGAGGTGTCTTGTTCTTCAATCTTTGGCTATTCTCTACCAAGCTTTGGGAAATCTTCTTCAAGATCATATGGTAAATTGACCTTCCTACATGAATCTTCATACCATGAATTGTTTTCATCAAAAACTACATCTCTACTTACCAAGAATCCTTTGTTGGTAGGGTTGTATAACTTGTAGCCCTTTTTATTGTTGTCGTATCCAATAAATACACACCTTTCTACCTTTGGATCCATCTGTTGCAGCTCAAGATCAAGGACAAAGCATGGAAGTGCATCAAGGAAGTGAACACACGAGAAGAAGGAGCAAGTAGGGAGCTCCAAGATTCACATGTCAAATTTTCAGAAGAAATCCCTATAAAAATAGTGATTTTTATCACTAAATATCATTGTAAATACCATTTTCTATTTTTACAGCTCCATTTTGTTCAAGCCAAGGAGTCCTTGAGCTTGAGGAGTATTAGATGTATCATACTACCAATTTTCATAATTTTTAGATTCCGTTTGAGCCCCCAAATAAGCCCTAGAACATAATTTTTAACTAGGCCGGACACTAGGTCTGGACAGGGCCAAAACCACTCAAAAACTATAAAAAGGGCTGGAGAGCTCATTTTTGAGGCTAGCTTGTTGTGATTTCAGTTTTGTAAGAGAGCTCTTTGATAATCGAAGCTTTCCATTGTTCCACTCTTTGCTCTTACCTTGTGCGCGCGTGTGTGTATGTGTGTGCATGCTTGTGTGCTTTCACTCACGCACTTGTGCCATCACTTGCTCGCGGTCTTCATACCGGTCCTCACATCTCCACGGATTGACATTTATGAGGTGTATCTCCTCACGTTGGTACTCACCATTGTGCTAGAGTGACACCAAATTTGGCGTCGTTGCCGGGGAGAGAGCTTGGAGGACGAGCGTGTGACGGTAAGACGTAGAGTAGCGACGTTGGAAGGTAAAAAATCGCCTTTTTTCAGTTCAGTTTCTGAGTTTTTCTCCTTCTTCATCTTCACCATCATCACCATCTTCTTCCCTCTTCACATTCTCTGATTTTTTTTTTTTTTTCGCCTACATCTTCACCTCGTTTTTCACTTGCGGCTTTGAGGAACAAGTGCGGAGGCTGTTCAGAGCAGAAACGCTGAAGAAACATTCTTGGAAAACCTCTCAAAACTCCAAAAATTTGATTCAGTATCGCGCGGGCTGAAGCGACCTGCGTCTGGTATCACGACAGTGGTAGTGTGACTTTGGAGCTAGATTTTGCATCTACACTCTGATAGAAGTGACAAGGAGGAAATAAGGTACACATATTTGCAAAAATTTTTGAATTTGGGTGTCAAAATCTCCAAGTATCGTGTCCGGTTGAGTTGTGGTATCGCGATACCAGAACTCCCGTGTATCCCGATACTTGTTGAGGTATCGTATCGTGCATGCCCACTTGAGGTATCGCGATACCATTCTGGTATCGTATCGTCAAGTGTTGGTATCGCGATCGCGGTCGCCCCGGTGGTATCGTATCGTGGGCTATACTAGTATCGTATCGCGTCAAATTTCTGGTATCGTATCATGCACTTTGTGGTATCGTATCGCGTGGCACAAGCAGTATCGTATCGCGGTTGGAGTGGTATCGTATCGTCCAAATCACTGGTATCGTATCGCCAACTAATCAAGTATCGTATCGTGCAAAATTAGAGATATCGTATCGCCTCCAATTTCAGTATCGTATCGCCGGCCAAGTTGGTATCGCGATCGTCTAAATTTTGGTATCGTATCGCAATGGTCACAGTATCGTATCGCTAACAAGTGGTATCATATCGCCTGAGATTCTGGTATCGTATCGTGCACCTTGAGGTATCGTATCGTGAGGTTGGTATCGTATCGCGCAAATTAGAGATATCGTATCGTGACCACTTTCAGTATCGTATCGCCTAAGAGAGCAGTATCGTATCGTGAGGTTGGTATCGCGATCGCAGTTATCCTAGTGGTATCGTATCGTCTAGGTGGTATCGTCTGAAGGGGTATCGTGTAAGACAAAGGTATCGTATCGTGGAAAATCTGGTATCGTATCGCCTGTCCTGAGTTCCCAGAGAGATCCTGTTTCCCTGTTTTAAACCCCAGAACCCTGAACTGGCATAACTTTCTCATACGAAATCCGTTTGCTGTGATCTTGGGTTTGTTGGAAAGCTCATGAGGTGTACAACAAAAACATTGACTGGTTATGTTAATATTAATACCAGGATTATTAGATAGGGTATTTTTAAGTTGACCCTCAGGTTGGACTAGGAAGCAAAGGGTTCCACAAGATTTTGAGCAATTCAAAGGACAATTGTGGACCTGTAAACAAGGCTTATGAACCTAAGCTCAAGATGATACCTAGGAAGAGATAGATAAAGTACCATATCACTTGAAACTAAGATCAACCACACAATCAAGTCAGGGACTCCCAACTCAGGGGTTAACTCTATATGCTGAGTTCATAGACAAGTGAGTCAAAAATGTCACTTAACTGGGAGAGGCTCTTGGTTTCTGAAGACATGCATAGTTCCGTACCTAGGGAAGGTTTTATGTCTAGAGTGGAAGGCGAATATCGAATGTCTCTTCAATATTTATCCACTAACTTGCAAGGAATACCCATCTACCTTGATGGTCTACAGAGGACAGTAGCAAGAATGATAACCACCACCGAATTAGAAATAGTTCCAAGACCAGCTGTCAAGTATGAAGACGGAGTCTACATGGACAAGATGGGCCAGATATATGCAGTAACTGAAAGTCCTAATCAGATTAACGAAAGAGGAGAGTTAGCTCGAGATCAGGAAACTACCTCGCAAAACCCATTCAAAACCCAACAAAGAACAGAAAATGTGACGTTAGGACAAATGAGCCAAGGTAGCATACCCGATAGACTACATGAACAATTCAACATGCCAAGAATCAACCCCCATAGCCACTCTAGTCTGAGGATGGGAAATATGAATAGACCTACCTTTAGGGCAGAACCTCCCCAAGGTGTCCCCATCATAACTCGATCCCCAGAACCCGACAAAAGACTGAGACCAATCCAATTGGCCAAATGTATGAGAAATCGATACGATGGCACAGGAGAACCCTATGACCACATTGCAGAATTCAAGCAGGTGTTGCGAGCAGAACAAGTGGATGACTTTTTCATGCAATATGAATCCTTTGGGCTAACACTTATGGGAGTAGCCTTAGCTTGGTTTCAATCCTTGGATCCAAATTCCTTTGGCAATATCGAACATTTCTTCCAAGAATTTGTCTGGGAATTCACTAAGCGAGGGATCAAGCACAATTCGTCATCCTTACTATATAGTTTCAAACAAGCTCCTAATGAGACGGTAAAAAACGCAGCACGAAGATTTAATCAGTACGTAACTCGATGCCCTGTGACAGAGAGACCTTCTCAGCAAAAAATGATATCCCTATTTTTAGAAGGTCCAACCAATGGAACATTGAGAATGTTAGTATACGTAAAACGGTTGCAAACTCTGAGTGAGTGTCTTCAAGAATGCATAGATTTGGAAGACAACTTAGCTGAGGATCTCCGAATCACACAAGATCTTACCAAAACAGAGGATAAAAGGAGCAATGAAACTTCTAGTTTGAACTACGTGGAGGAAGTGGCAGAGTTAGTGGCCAAGAAATTAGGGGTACAAGGACAAAGGAACTACCAGAACTCTTCCTTGAGATTGCCAATATTAGGATGTTGTACACTTTGCGGTGGAGATCATCCATCTCATGTCTGCACCAGAGAAGGATCAGGGTTATCACAACCTTACCCTTATAGTAGACAACCAACTCAAGAGCCTAACATGTACTCTTACAGTGAGCAAAGGTACCCCAATTACAACATTGAAAACTACCCAATGGAGAGACAGCCACGACCATTTGTACCACCCCAATGTAGACCATACGAGCACCCTCCTAGAGAACAAAACACAAAAGTTCCTAGGTATAACCCATGCCCAAAACCACAAGGAGCAACTAGAACATATGAACAGGGAGGATATAGCCAACCTCAACCTATGCCAGAACAACAACCATCCTACCCACCAGCTCCGACACAAGGACAAAATGTCACCATACAAGTCGTTTGTCTTGAGTGTGGCAAAGAACAGCTCCTGAGAGATTGTCCCGGACATCCCTCTAGTGCACCGAAGGTTACACCTGTTAACGTGGTAGGCCTAGTAGGGGATTCAAGTTCTAGTAGCGATAATGTGGCTCCTATACACGCAGTTACTAGGGCACAAGCCTTACAGCAAAATAAACCAGCTGAGCAATCAGAGCCAAGTGAATCAGGAGAGCCTAGTAAGAGAAGAACAAGAACATGGAAGGATACTAGAGAGAAGGCCAATCGTAAGTGGACCAAAAAGTTATCTGAACTAGAAGAAAGCCTTAAAGACGCAAAAACAAAAATAGAAGATATTGCCTCTCAAAGCTCCTCTCATGTCAAAACTCCATCCATGGCACCTCATCCCCAACCTCAACTCCACTCACCAACCACGGTAAATGAACCACCACAACCGGGGTCTGTTCTTGCAGATCCAACCCCAGAACACTTGGACATGATGTTCAAAGCATACCAGGCTCGACTTCAAGAAGGGCCAACACCTGCAAACCTAGATAAGAGCTACCCTAGAGCAGATTTAGAGATTGAACGGACAAAAATGTGCATTAAAATGGTGGAACTAGCTCAAGCTATGTTCGAGGCCAATCAATCATTCAATCAGACGAATGCTATTACACCGGGTTTGCACTTCTAGGGCTTACTAGATAGATTAGAGCAGTTGGTAAACAAGCCACAAGTTTCGTTACCTCCACAGGCTCAACTAACTATTGAAAGGGAAAGCTCATCACCAAAGAAAGTCTATGTTCCTGAATCCATAGATGAGAGAAAGCCTCTTTCAATTCAACAACACTCTCAAACGTTCTTGCGGGAAATACAAGAAGAGAAATGGGCCAAGGAGAAGGATAATCCTCCTCCTATCCTTGAGATTAATGACCTTCATGATCAGTTTCCACAAGACATTCCATCTACTTATGGAGAAGAAACAGTGCAACAAGAAGATGAACAGTTAGATTTTGAATCTAATTGTTTACAAGAGTTGCCACAGTTCACAGACCCATGGGAAACTGAATCTGTCCAGATTAGAGCTCCCACAATAGTGGTAAGAAATGAAGACTCGGTGATTCCAAGAAACACTGACGTCGTGAAGAACACTAAAGTTCAGTGTCATCTCATGGTAGAGGAGCTGCTCAAAGCAAAACCCGAGCTATGGAATCATGTGAAGGATCAAGTTCCCGAACTTGATTCCAAAATGCCAAAAGTAGGCTCTAAAGAGAAAGTTCCAGAGATACCTCTTGATAAAATAGGGGACATGTGTGAAGGTGAAGAAGGTAATACTTATCTTCCAATCACCTACCAAGGTTACACAACCAAAGCAATCATAGATTCAGGTGCTGGTGCTGCTATTGCAACCACCTCCCTGTGGAAGCGATGGGGCAAGCCCACATTAAAACCAACTAGAATGAAGCTTCAGATGGCTGACGGCCATGTGGAAAGACCTCTAGGATTGCTCGAAGGGATAACTCTAACCACCTGTGGAGTAGAGTTTGAGCACACATTTGCTATATGTAACTTTGAAAAAAATAATGTCTACGAGATGATCCTAGGAAGGCCCTTCCTACGACAACTGCAAGTGGTACAGGATTGGGGAACCAATTCCTTATACTTGCAACGCTTAGGGGTCACGACCAAGGTAAATTTGAAGGATTACACCTTCAGAGATGTTCCACCCCTACAGTGGAATCCTATCCACAAGGAGCAAGAAGATTCAGTCTCTCTGCATTCTAAAAGTTCATCTGATACATCTTGGATGCATGAGGATACTCATTTGTGGATGTGCAAGGTCGCAAAGGAAGAGGAAAAACGCTTAAAGGCTAGAGAAAAAGGAACTTCTCAAGGAGATAGACCAGTTAGAGACCCAACCTATACGCCAATGATATTTCCAGATGAGGAATTTGAGCCTCATGGTTGGGTAGAAATCCTAGCCACCATGGACATTGCTGTCAATGAAGAACAATGGACACCTCATTGTGATGAGGAGGGATATGATATTTCAGTGTTCATGTGTCAGCCCTTGCTAGAAGAATGTGACCCTAGTGACTTCATAGAAAAATAAGAGAACGATGATCATCTAGAGTCCATTGTGATGGATAGCTGCTTTAATTCAGAGGAGCACTATCTTGAAGACATAGGAGTATTTACGCAAAAAGAAGAAGAACCTTTCACAAGCATCAAAACGGTAAATTCAAAGGATGGGAGTGAAGGTAGTCAAAAGAAAAAGAAAAGAAAAGTAGTTAAACATGGAGAGGAGGAGCAATTATTTGAAGTACCAGAAAATTTCAAGAAATATGAAGTGGAAGACCGAAAAATTTTGGTACAAATGCCTAAGAGAGAGGCCACGACAGGAGAAGCATATGATAACAAAGAAAAGACAAAAAAAGTTGTAGTCACCATTGAAGAAAATGAAGAGAGATGTACATACATAGGAGACGACCTAAGTAAAGAAGAGGAAGCAGAGTTGGTAGCTTTGTTAAGGGAATATAGGGATGTGTTTGCCTGGCACTATAGAGACTTGAAGGGAGTAGATCCGAAGGTTTGTTCTCATACGATCCCCATGATAGCAGATGCCAAGCCCACCAAACAGAAGCCCTACACATATAATGACACCTATGCAGCCAAAATAAAAGAAGAAATCGACAGATTGATTGAAGCCGGATTCATCTATGAAATTGAGCATACTGAATGGGTGTCCCCCGTTGTAGTGGTGCCCAAGAAGAATGGAAAGTTACGTGTGTGTATTAACCTTAAAAAAGTTAATGCCGCTACGATTAGAGATAGCTACCTACTTCCAATCACTGATCATTTATTGGAGCGTGTTGCAGGCAAGGAAGTCTATAGCTTCCTTGATGGATTTTCAGGTTACAACCAAGTAGCCATTGCCCCAGAAGATCAACACAAAACAGCTTTTGCCACAGAGTGGGGAATCTTTGCATTTCGTGTGATGCCATTTGGGCTCACCAATGCACCTGCAACATTCCAAAGACTCATGTGTCATGTCTTCAAAGAGTTCTTGCGAAAGAGCTTAGAAGTATATGTGGATGATTTATGTGCTCATTCCCAAGAGCGAAGATACCACATCCCTGAGCTTAGACAGATCTTCAACAAGTGTAGAGAATATCGAGTGTGTCTGAAACCAGAGAAGTGTGTGTTCATGGTACGTCAAGGTAAAATCTTAGGTCATATTGTTTCTAAGAATGGAATGTCGACAGATGAGGACAAAGTAAAAGCCATAGCGGAGTTGCAGAGACCAAAAAATGTTAAAGAGGTACAGGCCTTCATGGGCCATTGTGGATATTATCGTAGGTTCATTCACATGTATGCAATCATAGCTAAACCTCTTTATGCCTTGTTGACAAATTTTGAGTGGAACGATGAATGTGAGAAGTCCTTCAATGAGTTGAAGAGACGCTTGTGCACAGCACCAATACTGACGACTCCTGATTGGAATAAGCCATTCCACGTACATGTGGATGCATCCAATTATGCAATAGGATGTGTGCTGTCACAACCAACTGGTGAAGGGAATTTAGATTTGCCTATAGCATATGCTAGCAGGCAATTGAATGTTGCTGAACGAAACTACACCACAACCGAAAGAGAAGGCTTAGGCATGGTATATGCTGTAAAGAAATTTAGACACTATTTATTGGCCAACAAGTTTAAGTTCTTCACCGATCATCAAGCCTTATTATACTTGGTCAATAAACCTTGCAATACTGGACGCTTAGTAAGATGGTTCCTCTTACTAATGGAATATGACTTTGAAGTGGTTGTTAGGCAAGGTAAGACCCACCTTAGAGCGGATCACCTTTCTCGCATCACTTCAGGAGAGCCACCGCAAGGAGTGTCGGATGAATTGCCCGATGCTTATCTGTTCAATCTAGAAGTTGTTCCTAAATGGGCAAATAAGTTGGTACCAGTCCTAACCTTTGGACCCGCAAATAAAAAGGTGAAGACGGACAGGGATGAAATTGTGCGGTCACAAAGCTATCAAATATTGGCAGGAAGCATGTATAAACAAGACACGGAAGGTGTTCTAGCTTGTTGTGTCGAGGATGATGAGCATAGTAGTTGGTTGCAACAAGCCCATGAAGGATTTCTAGGGAATCACTATTCTAAACAACGAACACTGCAAAATCTAAAACGTTTAGGAGTGTATTGGCCTAGTATGGATAAAGAAATTCATGAGTGGATAAAGAATTGTCCAATGTGCAAAGAGCGAACCCCAGTGGAGCATGCTACCCTTTATCACGTGTCGTTAATTCCTGACTGGAGTGCTTCATTGGTAGAATTCATGAGATCGGGAACATCCCCCAAGGGGGCAAGTCTAGCAAGAAAACGAAGTATAGAGCAGGAGGCTAAAGACTATGCCTTAGTAGGTGATAACCTATACCGAAGAGGCAAAGATGGCTATTTAAGATTGTGCGTTCATGAATCAGATTATTTGAGTGTCTTAGAAACTGCACATAGCAGTGTGGCAGGCAGACATTTTGGTCCTGATCGGGTAATTAAGACTATTCTATTCTCAGGACTTTGGTGGCCCACTCTTCATATGGATGCACATACCTATGTGAAGAAATGTGACACATGCCAACGTACACAATATCCGATTAGAAAAGATGAGATGCCTTTGAGACCAATGATGGGAGGACGTGCATTTTCGAAGTGGGGCATAGACTTTGTAGGTCCTATTAACCCCCCAGCCAGAAACTCCCATGCCGAGTACATTATTGTAGCCACGGATTATCTCACAAAGTGGGTAGAAGTCAAAGCCACAACAAAGAACGATGCTCAAACTACAGCTAAGTTCTTATTTGAGAATGTGTTCACTAGATACGGATTACCAATAGAGTTAGTAAGTGATAGAGGCACACACTTCTTGAATGATGTCATTGAAAATCTCCTCCAAGAGTTCTTGGTGATACATAAGAAGTCTGCCCCCTATCATCCACAAGCTAACGGACAAGCTGAGAGCACGAATAAGATCCTATGTAACGTATTGACAAAACTCGTAAATAACAAACGCTCTGATTGGGACAAACAACTTCATCATGCTGATTGGGCCTACCGAGTTGCTTATAAAACGGTACTCAATGCCACCCCATTTCAGATGGTCTTCGGACAAAATGCTGTGCTACCATTGGATTTCCTAATCCCAACTTTAAAAGTAGCACAAGAGCATGATTGGAACGAACATGAGTTATCCTCGAGGATCTTTGATTTAGAACGCTTAGGTGAGACAAGGCTATGAGCAGCGGCAGGCATCTATGCTGCAAAGAAAAGGCAAAAAGCATACTTTGATGCACATATCAAGGATAAAGGCTTGAAAGAGGGAGACCTAGTGTTGGTTTATACACTAAAGCAACATGCCCCTAAATTGGAAAAAAGAGGATATGGACCCATGATCATTAATAGAATTTCCACTAGCGGTGCAGTTCAATTGGCCACACTAGAAGGCGATGTCTTACCAAACTATATCAGTGGTTGTCGAGTCAAGCTATATCAAGAACCTCTTATAGAGGAAATGCTAATGAGACTCAACACTGCTAAGAAGCGAAAAGAAGAGGAGTTAAGGGTTAGAGAAGAAGCACAAGCAGAGGTGAGAGAGCGCATCAGAAGAAATAAGTTACGACGATTAGGCCTAGAGGTCAACACAAAAGCTCCAAAATATCACATGGACATGTGCCAAAAATCGGACCTAACTGCTTCTCAAATAATTGATCGACGTCCATTTGTGACCATAGCGGTAAGGCAAGGGAAGAATGCAAAGACTGTGAGAGCATTAATTGACTCAGGTGCAACAATTAGTGCAGTTAGACTTTCATACTGCCAAGACCTGCAATTGGACATCAATCCCATAGAAGCCTATCTCATAGGATTGGGAGGTGTGGAAACCCCTTGTTTAGGCGAGGTGGAACTTCCCATCTACCTTCAAGATGTTCCAATAAAAGTCAAAATGCTAGTGTGTCATGATGCGGACCTTACAGAGCCACTTGTCCTAGGTCAAGATTGGATCTATGACCATGCAGTCAACTTGAACCTAAGAAGTCAACTTCTTCAAGTTTGGGTCCATGAACAATGCATTACATTAGAATTAGGAAAGTGCATGCTCACAAATCCAAAGGTCACACATTCTCTTCGTTCTCCTGAAACTAATCTTCATAAAGAAAATTTTGTGTGTGTCACCGATCCTATGACGCACAAGGACTCAATCATGAAAGCCAAAGCTCAAAGGCCAGCACACCTCCCTTCTTCTTCACATGCTAATGCAAGTGTAACCCAACCAAGGAGGCAAGCAAAAATGACATCTGCTATATCAACTCGACAGACAGAATTCAAGAAGAAAGAAGTTATGGGCATGAAGCAGATCTGGGTAAAGAAAGGAGTGCAACCATCGATGTTGCCTCAAAGATTCCCACCCAACCAGATCGAACATGAAAAAAAGAGGACCAAGCACCTACGACAGGCTCAAGCACGAAGAATCCAACAAATTTCGGTACCGAAGCTATCAAAGAAGGCCGACCACAATCATGTACAAATTTGGGTGCCTAAAAAATTAACTACAGCTCAACACGGGCGATTACAGATGTGGGTACCCAAGAAGCTCTTACATACACAACGGCCTATCCTCCCCACCATGCAAAAGGTCTCAACAAAGAAGCCAAGGAAAGCAAAGGGGAAGAACAAAACACAAAGAACAAACAAAGATAAACCCAACCCTTCTGCAAAAGTAAGCAGGCAATCATCAAGGATATGGGTTTGGAAGCCAAAAGCACCAACAACATCCCCAGAACCAAAAGGCCAACCACACGGGATACCCAAGTTTGGAAAGCATACAAAGATGAAGTGGCCTGAGGTGATCTCTACAGTACCCAACCCTATTCCAAAATGGGTTCCAATCCGGAGGATTACATCATTTCGAGATCCAATAGACACCTCCAATCAAAGAATTCATCAAGTATGCAAGTAACATCAAAAGCCTCAACCAGCAGCAACCATGTGCCTTTGGCATAACCCAGTCGTTTGCACCATTCAGGTCATGCATTTCCAAAGTATGCATCAATATAGGGCCACCTTACATGGCCGTGCATAGACACAAATGAGAAATCCCAGGCACAGGAAACACAATTTTCACATGCAAAATATATTATTGATACTAACCTCTTTCTTCTTGTTTGATGCCATCGTGTGAAAAAAAAATAAAATAAAAATAAAAAAAAATCAAGGACAAAGCATGGAAGCGCATCAAGGAAGTGAACACACGAGAAGAAGGAGCAAGTAGGGAGCTCCAAGATTCACATGTCAAATTTTCAGAAGAAATCCCTATAAAAATAGTGATTTTTATCACTAAATATCATTGTAAATACCATTTTCTATTTTTACAGCTCCATTTTGTTCAAGCCAAGGAGTCCTTGAGCTTGAGGAGTATTAGATGTATCATACTATCAATTTTCATAATTTTTAGATTCCGTTTGAGCCCCCAAATAAGCCCTAGAACATAATTTTTAACTAGGCCGGACACTAGGTCTAGACAGGGCCAAAACCACTCAAAAACTATAAAAAGGGCTGGAGAGCTCATTTTTGAGGCTAGCTTGTTGTAGATTTCAGTTTTGTAAGAGAGCTCTTTGATAATCGAAGCTTTCCATTGTTCCACTCTTTGCTCTTACCTTGTGCGCGTGTGTGTGTATGTGTGTGCATGCTTGTGTGCTTTCACTCACGCACTTGTGCCATCACTTGCTCGCGGTCTTCATACCGGTCCTCACATCTCCACGGATTGACATTTATGAGGTGTATCTCCTCACGTTGGTACTCACCATTGTGCTAGAGTGACACCACCATCTTGTCTCTAACCTGCAATACATCCAAAAATTTTACAATGATCTAAGCTAGGTCTTCTTCCATTCCAAGCCTCATATGGAGTCATCCCATCAAGGGATTTTGAAGGCAACCTGTTAATAAAGTGGTTGTAGATACAGCCTCAGCCCATAGATAATTAGGTAAATGCTTTTCATTTAACATGGACCTTGTAGCTTCAACAATTGTCATATTCCTCCTTTCTGCCACTCCATTTTGCTCAGGAGTGTACCTTGTAGTTACCTCTCTTTTGATTCCTCTTTCTTGAAGAAAAGAATCAAACTCATGGGAGAAGTATTCTCCCCCTCCATTTGACCTTAGCCTTTTTAGTGATTTACCTGTTTGATTCTCCACAAGAGCCAAATATCTTTTGAAACATGAAAAAACTTCATCATTGTGTTTCATAAAGAATAGGATAGTCCATCTGCTGCAATCATCAGTAAAGGAGACATAATACCTTGATCCAAATATTGAAGCTTCCTTGCTAGGTCCCCATACATCTGTATGAACCAACTCCAAGAGATCTCCATGCATATAACCTTTCTTCATGAATGGTAACCTCTGAGACTTTCCAAATTGACATGCACTACACTTATAAATCATATGTTGTTTTGACAAGTTAGGGAGTCCAAGTACACTTTGGTCCCTCCAAATTTTCTTTAATGACCTTTCACCAATATGTGCTAACCTTTTGTGCCATACTTCCAATTCTATGAGTGTCTTACTACCATAATTAAAGAGAGCAATGTTTCTAGTGTCTTGTAATTCAAATGTGAACAATCTACCTATCTTTTCACCTTTTGCAATTCTTCTGAATCCTTGATTTCGATCTTCAACAAATGCTCCTGCTTTTGTGAACCTGACTTGCAACCCTTTCTCTACTATCTGCCCAACACTTATCAAATTCTTTGTAATGGTAGGGACACAAAGTACCTTACTAAGTAGGTTGATGTTTCCATCAGGTGCTTTGACGTTGCCTATTTTCTCCACAGGGTGTCTTGTATCATCTCCTATTTGTACCTCATGCTTATTACTTGGATCTTCTAAATCTGATAGGAGTGCCACATTTCCTGCCACATGATTTGAACAACCTGAATCTATGGGGAAAACATGCTCATCAGATTTACCTTGTGGCATAGCCATGTTCATGATCAATAATGAATCCTCTCTGTTTGAGTCTTCTGTGTAGTTATTGAAGTCTCTCCTTCCTTTGTAGCCTCCTTGATAGTTTGAATGATTGTAGTTGTTGTAGCTGCCATGATAACTGTTGAACCTTCCTCTTGAGTGGCCATAACTTCCTCTATTGTATCCTCTGCCTCTTTGATTCTTGGAATTCCTAAAGCAATTTTCAGTTGTATGATTAGTTAATCCTCTGCCTTGTCTACCTCCTCTTCCTCTACCTCTGCCATGTCTTCCTCTACCTGCATAGTTAGCTTGATATGTACCTGCTTCATCCTCCACTTTCTTTGTCTTTCCTTTGTTATCTTTGGACTTGCTTTTATCAGTGTATAAAGCTAAAGATTGATTACCTTTAGAGCTTTATCCATTTTTTATAAGCTTTGTCTCTTGAGTAAGTAGTTGTCCAATGAGTGTATTGAAAACGTGCATGTCCATGTACAAATCCATAGTTGTGGTGAATGCTTCCCACTTGTCATCTGCCTTCAAGCCATTGATGACCTGCCTTACAATTTGCTCTTCATCTATTACCTCTCCAATGCTTCCCAACTGATCTGCTATGTCCTTGAGCTTTGTGACAAAATCAGTCACATTTTGTTTGGGAGCCTTCTTGAGAGTTGTGAAATCCAGCCATAGTTGATGCTTCCTAGCTTTGATACTTGAAGAGAAGAAGGCTTCAAGTGCATCCAACACTTCCTGAGATGTCTTACAACTTCTAATGTGAGGCAACAAAAAAATCTGAGATAGAGTTGTGGAGATAAGACCTTGCAAGTGAATCCTTGGAGCACCATGTGCTCAATCTTTCTTGCTTTTCTTGTGTTGGTTGACTTTTGTTCATGAAACTTGGCATAACTTCATCTCCAGCCACATAACCATATAAAATTCTACCTTGGAGATAAGCTTCCATCCTTAATGACCAAGCTGAGTAATTACCTCTATCCAATTTTTCAATTGATGAAGGAAATCCATATGCCATGTTGTCCAACCTTGCTCTGATACCACTGTGAAGAGATGGATAGGTATGTGCTTGAAGATGAAGAGGTGTTGCAAAATCCTTGATCTACACCAGCCAAATGAACTCTAGGAGTATATGGTGGGCCCTTTTAGCTTACCAATGGATGTATTACGCACCCGATGTACCTTGGAAGATCACTCTAAAAAAGATAGATCAAAACATATAAGTTGGAGTTAGCTCAGAGGTGAAGAACTTGCTATTTTGGTTCATACACCTGTCCAGTGTTTTGCATAATTCTCTGAGCACAGAAGCAATTAGCTTAATTCCTATTGGGGAAGTCTAGTTAACTTAAAGAGATAACATTCAAGAGTAATCACATAAAAAATAATGAACATCACACTCAGAATGATGTTTAGAAAGTGATGACATCGTCTCGATTTTCACGAGCTGCTACAATAATGAGACCAGTGAGCAGAAAAATGAACATAACTCAAGTTTTAAGAATCCAATAACTATGAAAATTTGTATGCTTACACTAATAAGTGAAATCCAATAAGCTTTAAGTCAGTGAATTTCAATAATTACACACTGAGAAACCGCTCTGACAAGATAAGTAAAAAAGTCGGGTACCTGACAAAGAAGTGAAAATGAACTGACAGTTGACTTCAATTGAACATAATTGAAGATTGCAACACCAAAATGAAATGAAAGCTGGTGAGCATATAGTAGACTTACAGAGCTAATTTTACCAAGTTAAATCACTCACAATGATGTCCCATGCGCAGAGAAACCATCTCTGCAATCTGATTGAGAAAACTGAGAGATATGGCAGTGAGTAGTAGACTTCACAAGAGCATGGAAATATAAACTCAAATGATCATGAAAATGAAAGTATATTGATTGTACAATACAATGGACTTACTGATACATATGTGTGCCTTGTAATCACACCTTGATATGGCATAAAGCTCAGCTCGTGGAGGTCTTCACATAACCACAACTAAGACTACCATGTATTTATAGTTGATCTTGGGAGGCTAACTTCCCTCAATCACTCTCCAATCAATTAGTGATTGATTTGATTCTCTATCTACCACAAATCATGAATTCATGGCTCCTCTTTCCCTTTTTGATCAAGCGGACTCAACCACTTAAGATTCTTTCACTTTTACATTAAGTAAAGTCTTCAAAAGTTACAGGAGGTAGTTCACAAGTGAACTTTACATAGTCTTCATTTTAAAGCTTCTTCTATGACTTTGTGAGTCTTAAGCCAATACTTAGGCTTGTCCTAGGTTTTCTCCAACATCCTTTCTGGGTCTTCCCATTCAACCAACAATTCTGAGTGGTGTGGTTGCTCTTATCGCATATGGCACAAGGTTAAACATTCTGACCTTTGTCTTTGTCTTGCTTTGGTCCTTTCTTCTTCCCTTTCCACTTGCTCTTGCTTGCAAAGTTGGCTTGGGAGGCCTCTTCTTCATCTTCTTCCTTCTTCTTGCCTTTCTGCTTCTTATCCTTCTTATCTGCACATAGAGCACTAGTTGAATTACCATGATAAGAGTTACCTTCCTTTATGCTATTGTTGGCTTCTTGATTGAAGAGTTGTTCAAGAAAGATGTTTAAGTCTGTAGTTTGCACATCCATGATGAGATCATAAGCCGTCGTGAAGGATTTCCATTGCTTATCACTTCGAATGCCGTTGAGAATTTGCCTCATGATGACCTCTTCTTCAATCAGCTCTCCAATGGATGTGAATTGATCCGCAACCTTCTTGATCTTGGTAATAAACTTTGTGATGGTTTGTTTGGGTGTCTTCTTCATTTCGTTGAACTTGTTCCAAAGATGATTCTTTCTTGCTTTGCTACTAGCAAAAAAGAAAGTCTCAAGGGCATCCCAAGTCTCTTGAGATGTCTTGCATCCTCTAATATGTGCTAATAGAAAGTCATAGATAGATTTTAGTATGTACGACCTTGCTTGAGCATCCCTTGCGCACCAAAGTGTGAGCGTATCTGTTTCCTCTTGTGTAGGTCCTCCTCTAGATCTTGGAATAGGCATAACTTCATCACCTGCTACAATTCCATAAAGATTTCTACCTTGTAAATAGGCCTCCATCCTCATTTTCCAAGCCGCGTAGTTGTGTCGATCAAGCTTCTCGATCATTGAGGTAAAGCCGTCACCCATCTCGATCTAGCTTTGATACCACTGAAAGAACTTGGAGAAGCTTGTAGAAGGTAGAAAAATGCGTTTCAAAGTGACGAAGTTTGGTCTAGCCAACTAGCACAAGACCAACCCTTGAGCTTATGGAGACTCAAATAGACCTTATAAACATGTGATAAGTGCAAAGAAACACACTATGTACTTTGGAGCATCAAGGAGAATGAGTCGATACAAAAGAGATAGGTTCGCGGGTCCACTAGCTCAAAAAACTTACTATCTATGGAAGAGACAATGAACTTCAAATGCCCATAGTGACCAGCGTGATTACAATTAGAAAAAATCCTTTTATGGGAGTGATACACATAGGGTTGAGTGTATAGAATGCACAAAAGTATAAGGAATACAAAAAATATGCTATAGGAATGAATGAGACATTCACCTGTGGTACTTCCTATTATTCAAGAATACGCAGAGATTGACCCCGAGATAGAAAAACTCAGATTTCTCCCAATCGACTAAACCAAATGCTATGAGAAATTATAGGCATAAACTAGACAGTAATACCTTTCCAATGAGCTATCTTGCACTCAATTTGGAGCTCTGGAGAGAGAGAGAGCAACAGCCTCTACAAGATTACTATTTGGGAAAGAAGATGATGCTGAGAATTGATGGAGCAAGACAATGATGGTCACAAGTGTATCTATATTTCTTCCATGTAATGTACAAGTGATTTCAAGTCTTTATATAGACTCTAAGAGTGTTCCACAACTTCTACAAGTGTTAAGGAAGCACAGGTGGAAGATCCACATTTTTTACAGATAGAGCCATTAGTGATGACTCTATTTTAGGAGACGGGATAGTTCCAACTGTTTCTTCTTCTACTAAAGCAAACAAGTCCATTCCGTATTCTAATTTCTCATAGGAGAATGGAATAGTGAAGCGGAAAGGAAAGTTTTGTGTGCCAGATTCTCGGGATTTGCGAAAGAAAGTCATGCATGATAACCATGATGTTCCCTGCGTAGGGCATCTTGGTGTTGACAAGACAATACAGCTTGTTAAAAGAACATTTTGGTGGCCTGGATTAGCCAGAGACATCCATACTTATGTTCAACCATGCTTTATGTGCCAAGTCAACAAAGTAGAAAGGGTAAAGACACCAGGTCTTTTACATCCTTTACAAGTTCCAGATCATAATTGGGATAGTATATCCATGGACTTCATAGTGGGGTTACCGCGGACCCAAAGGAAGCGGGATAGAATCCTAGTTGTGGTAGATAGATTGAGCAAGATGGCTCATTTCATACCCACGCAGGAGACGATAGAAGCTCCACAGGTAGTGTTGTTTATCCAGCATGTCTTCAGATTGCATGGGTTACCAACATCCATAGTCTCAGATAGGGATGTTAGATTTACAGGACATTTCTGGAAGTTTGTATTTGAAAAATTGAAAGTGTCATTAAAAATGAGTAGTGGTGATCATCCACAGACACATGGTCAGACCGAGAGGGTCAACCAAATTCTAGAGGATATGTTGCGGGCATATGTGTCTGAGAGATAGAGAGCTTGGGATAGGTATTTGCAACTAGTAGATTTTGCTTATAACAATGGGCCTCACAAGGTGATTGGGATGTCTCCTTTTGAGATGAACTATGGCATGAATCCCACTTCTCCCAGTACAATAGGAATGCCTAAGAAATTTCCTAGTGCTTTCGAGTTCTTAGCGAACCTCCAAGCAAACCTTGAAATTGCTAAATTCAAGATGCAGCAAGTAACTGATAGAGCAAAAGAGTATGCAGATAGGAAAATATCTCCTAGATCCTTTGAGGAAGGAGACCGATTCTTCCTTCAGATACCGGCTAGATCGACTTCATTGTCCACAGGGAAATGTAGTAAGCTATCACCAAGGTATTGTGGACCTTGGAAGATAGTAAAGAAATTGAGTGATGTTGCATAGCGATTAGAGCTTCCTCCAAACTAAGAAAGTATATATCATGTCAGCAAACTAAGAAAGTATATATCTAGGGAGGATAATCTAATAGAGGGTATTGTTTCTTTGCAGGAAACCGATAGAGAAGATCAGCAAACTAAGAAAGTATATATCTAGGGAGGATAATCTAATAGAGGGTAATGTTTCTTTGCAGGAAACCGATAGAGAAGATCATTTTCTAGACAGAATACTAGATAGGAGACAGAAACGGTTAAGGAATCGTGTCATCCAAGAGTATCTGGTAGCATGGAGAGGATTACCACTTACTGACTTTACTTGGGAATCAGCAGCTTTGGTTTGCAAGTACTTTCCCTCATTGATCATTGAGGACAATGATCTTTAGAAGGGGGAGAGAGTGTCAGACATTGGTCTACAGAGACCATTCCATGTGTGTGTGGGACGAGGGCTAGTTAGCCAAGGTCCTTAGCTCGGGGGTATATCCTAAGGTATTTGATGGTTAGTGGGGATGAGTGTTGCATGTTGGCCACATGGTGATGCTAGATCATTCCAGATCACTGCTATTTTAGATACAAGAGGATATAAATGGATGGAGGAGAACGGCACACACATCATTCGCATGTCTTCTTTGAGGAAAGACTCACAATGAGACAATCAACTTCAAATCCTCATAGCACCAAACATGATTACAATTGGAAATAATCATTTTGATTTCATGATACACATGGTGTTGAGTGTATAGAATGCACAAGATTACAAGAAATAAAGTAGAATATGCTTTTGGAATGAACAAGACACTCAATAGTGATGCAGTATATCCACTCCTAGTTGCAGCAGAAGAATGATAGGCCCTTCCTAGGACCAAACAGTTCACTACCACAGTCCACCAAAAATTGAATTTCTCTCTGGACCTGAAGATTGAACTTATGAAATTTTGCAAAGTAGAAATAGACTCTCTAAGCTTTCCAACAAGCCATAGATCACTCAATTTGGATAATGTGAGCTATGCCAAACTGCTTGCACAAGACAGACCAAAATCTGCCCAAATTGGTGCTTGCACCTATGTGTACCTCCCAACACACATATATTTGGGAATATGCAGAGATCAGACCAAAGAACTTTCAAGCTCAATATCCTCAAGATTAATGAACATTTGATACTAAGATTACATCCAAAAGAAAGCTTACAATCATAGAAACAAAATGAGCTATCTTGCAAATGAATCGGACTACTACACAAAGAGATATGGGTGATCAAAGATCACTTCCTATGAGAAAACTTCAGCAAGCAAGGGGCTTGCGTAGCTAGGGGCTACTAAGCTAGGGGCTAGCTTAGACCTGGAGTAAACACTCCTAATGAGAGACTACAAGTGCTCAAATGGTAGAGGATGATGGCCACGACTTTGCTCCATGTCTTTGCTTATATAATGCTCAAAAGGGTGGTTGTAAATTTGAATTCAAAAATGCCCTCCAAATGATCCCGACTTTTCTCCATCCATTAGGTGAGTAAAGGGCTGAGAAAACTCGTGGAAAAGTAGTTGTATATTCTACCAAAAGTGTGAGTGATGTGGCACTTCAACTTAGCATGAGTTCCCACACTTGAGATTGCTAAAATTCTAATACTCCCCCTCAAGCTCAAGTGTTAGTCTCCATTGATCTCCTTCAAGTTGAGGTTGATTTTGAACTTCTCCAACTTGCTTGCATCCATAAACTTGGTCATGATATTTGCTATCTGATCTTTGGTGTTGATGTACTTGATGTCCACTTCTTTTGCTAGTACCTTTTCTCTGATGAAGTGATAATGGATCTCTATGTGCTTGCTTCTTGCATGGAACATAGGGTTGCTTGCTAGATGAATGCTTGACATATTATCTCCAAATAGAGTGAACTCTTTGACCTCCACATCCAAGTCTTTGAAGAGCTTCTTGAGCCACATGATTTCACATGTAGCAAGTGCTAAAGCTCTATACTTAGCCTCAGTAGATGATAATGCAACTGTAGGTTGCTTCTTGGACATCCATGAAATGACTCTTTGACCTAGCATGAAGACATAGCCAGATGTGCTCCTTCGATCCTCCTTTGAACCAGCCCAATCAGCATCACTAAAGCCTTGAGGTTGTAATCCATCTCCATAAGGGTAGTACAACCCTTGGTTGATAGTGTGCTTGATGTACCTAAGCACTCTCTTGGCTGCATTCATATGAACATGAGTTGGTGAATTTAGAAATTGAGAGAGAACTCCTACAACATAAGACAAGTCAGGTCTTGTGATGGTAGCATAATTAAGGCTTCCAATTATGCTTCTATATGCTGTAATATCTTCAAGAGGTTGTCCTTCACTTTCACATAGCTTAGTGTTTGGATCCACATGTTGCGTGAGTGGCTTACATCCACTCATACCATACTTATAAAGTACATCTAGCAAGTATTTCCTTTGAGCAAGGTAAATACCATTTTCTACATAAATAACTTCAATCCCAAGAAAGTATTTAAGAACTCCAAGATCTGAAATCTTGAATTCATTTCCAAGCTTGGCCTTGATCCATGTGATACCTACATCATCACTTCCTGTTATAATCAAGTCATCCACATATATGCATACATAGACAACTAGTCCTCCCTCCTTCTTGAGGTATAAGGAAGGATCTCCATCACTTGGCTTGTAACCACACCTGCACAAATACTCCACAAGCCTTTGATTCCATGCCTTAGGAGCTTGTTTTAAACAATACAATGCTTTTCTAAGTTTATAAACAAAATTTGAATATTTAGGGTTCTCAAACCCTAATGGTTGAGTCATGTAGACTGTCTCCTACAAATCACCATTAAGAAAAGCATTCTTTACATCCAATTGATAGATTGTCCACCTCTTAGATGTAGCAACCCCAATGATTGCCCTAATTGTTGTCATCTTTGCAACCGGGCTGAATGTTTCTTCATAGTCAATCCCATAGGATTGAGCAAATCCTTTTGCCACAAGCCTTGCTTTGAACCTAGCAATTGAACCATCAGAATTTCTTTTCACTTTATAGACCCATTTGTTGCCAATTACCTTCATCCCTTCTTGTCTTGGAACAAGACTCCATGTGTTGTTGTCTTCAAGGGCTTTGTACTCTTCTTCCATAGCTTCTTGCCACTCCTTTGTGTCTTTGGCCTCTTCATAGGTAGAAGGTTCATGATCTTTGATAACCTTAGTCATGAAAGCATAATGCCTAGCAATATAACTATCATAAACAAGCCTTGGGATTGGATTTTTTACCCTTGTTGACCTCCTTTCTTCTCCTTTTGGTGGAATGAACCTTCTTTGCCTTGGTGCCTTGATTTCTGCTTTTGATGTAGCTCCCCCTTCTAACATAAGTTCTTCAAAGTCTTCAACTTCATGTCCATCTTCATCAAGCTCTACCAATCTTGCCTTCCTTTATTCACTGATTGATGGGCTGAATCCATGCTTGAACTCCTTTGTATGCATGGACCACTGATTTCCAAGCTATCTTGAAACCTAGCTTCATATCTTCTCTCTGCTTCTTCAATATCTTCATCCTGCAATGGAGCTTTGGAAGCATACCATGGTTTGAGTTCATCAAACACTACATCTCTAGATACCTTTAACTCCTTTGTATTAGGATTGTAGCACCTGTAACCTTTTTGCTCCATAGCATAACCAATAAACATACATCTTTCAGCCCTTGCATCCATCTTACCTCTCAACTCTTGTGGCACATGTGTGTAGCATACACAACCAAAGATTCTAATGTGTGAAAGGTCTAGTTTCCTTCCACTCCATGCCTCCTCAGGTGTCATGTCATGTACCCCTGATGTGGGACACCTATTCATCAAGTAAACAGCAGTAGATACAGCATCTGCCCAATATGTTAAAGGCACATTCATTTCATTTAACATACTCCTAGCAATTTCAGCAATATACCTATTCTTCCTCTCTGCCACCCCATTTTGTTGGGGAGTATACCTGCAAGTGATTTGCCTCTTTATACCTTGGTCCTACAAGAAATCACAAAAAGCATGGGAGAAGTATTCTCCCCCTCCATCGGACCTTAGGGTTTTGATGTAGCAACCTGTCTCCTTTTCAACTTGTGCCTTGAATCTTTTGAATACATCAAACACATCTGATTTTTGCTTTATACAATACAACCATACTTTTCTTGAGTAGTCATCTATGAAGGTTACAAAGTACCTATTACCTGCAAGAGAGGGCTCTTTGGTTGGCCCCCACACATCTGTGTGCACAATGTCTAACACACCATGTGCTACATATCCACTCTTCTTGAAGGGCTGCCTAGTAGACTTGCCTAGTTGACAAGCTTCACACATCTCATGCAACATTTGTAATGAAAAATGTGGTAAACCTCTTACCAATTGCCTCTTCTCCATGTCTTTCAACCTTTGAATGTTGATGTGACCACACCTTTTATGCCACAAATCCAAATCTCCAATCTTCTTGTCGCCATAGGTGATGAACATTGCCTTGTTGCTTTGTTCTTTGCCAATGTCAAGAGTGAACATTCTTCCTTCCTCCTTTCCTTTGGCTATCAGCTCATAGCCATTCCTTGGGTCTTCAATAAAGCATCCTTTGTGGTTGAACTTGACTTGGTATCCCTTTTCAACCATCTGTCCAACAGAGATTAAGTTCTTTGTAATAGTAGGAACATGCAATACCTCGGATAATCCTTTTGCTTTGTGGTTGCCTTCAAGCTTCACATCTCCCATTTGTTGTATCTCATGCTCTGTGTTGTCTCCTATCTCCACAAATCCTCTTTGCTTAGGTGCTTGAAGATTGCTGAAGTACTCCTCTTTACCTGACATGTGGTTACTACAACCACTATTTATATACCACACCTCATCATGTGGTTGACCTTCACTTTTATGCTTCATAGCTAACAAATGCTCATTTTCTGAATTTGTTGAGGAGTTAGCATAATTACCTTGCCCTTTGTAATTGTTCCCACCTTGCTTTTGCCAACAATCCTTGGCATAGTGTCCTTGCTTCCCACAATTGAAGCATCCATTTGAGTTGGAGTATCCTCGACCTCCATATCTTCCTCCTCTACCTCTTCCTCTTCCTCTTCCTCTTGATGATTGACCTTCATCTTGGCTTGATTGATTCTCTTGATAGCTTTGGCTGCCTTGTTGGTAGTTGCTTCTACCTCTTCCTCTTGAAGCACCTCTATTGCCTTTGCCTCTTCCTCCTTTGCCTGCATAGAAGAGTTGGTCTTGGCTGCCCTTTGACTTGTTGCCTCCATGGTTGAGCTCCTCAGTCACCATAAGAGAAGTAAGTTGCTCAAAATCTGGTAATGAATCCCTTACATACACAGAGGTTGTGAATGCCTTCCATTTATCATCTTCTCTAAGCCCATTAAGTGTGTGGGCAACTAGGTCATCATCATCTACAACACATCCTATTGAACCAAGTGCATCCGAGATCTCTTTTACTTTGAGTATGAAGTCATTAATGCTATGATTTGATGACTTCCTAAGGTTGTTGAGCTCATTCTTGAGCTGAATTTTTCTAGCCTTTGTAGAGGTAGAGTACAACCTTTCTAAACACTCCCAAACCTTCTTAGATGTATCTAGGTCTTGGATATGACCTATCATGGAGTTACTTATGTGTTGAGAAAGAATGAAGATCACTCTCCTATCCCTTTCTTCCCATTCTCTAATGGCTCTCCTTTGATTCTCAGTAGGTGTATGTGGATCTATGTATGGCTTCACCTCAGTACCACTAACCAAGCCCCAAAGACCCTTTCCCATGAGGAAGTTAGAGATTCTAAACTTCCAAGGTTGGTAATTGCTTTTTTCAAGCTTCTCAATCTGAGTATTATAGTCTCCCATTGTGTATGAGACTATATGTGGATCCTAATCCCTCCTTGGATTGTGATAGATGTGAGAAAGAATGATATGTTACCTTCCCACAAGAGTCTCCACTTGTCGTGAACTTTCGATGATGATAGAAGCTCCCCCTTGCTTCAAATCCTTCTTCAAATCTTGCTGGTCTTTGCTTCAATCCTTGGCTCTCAAGCAACTTCAAGGCCTCCTCTTGATGTCTTCAATGCTCAATGATGAGCTCTGATACCACTGATGGAGTATATCCACTCCTAGTTGCAGCAGAAGAATGATAGGCCCTTCCTAGGACCAAATAGTTCACTACCACAGTCCACCAAAAATTGAATTGCTCTCTGTACCTGAAGACTGAACCTATGAAATTTTGCACAATAGAAATATACTCTCTAAGCTTTCCAACAAGACATAGATCACTCAATTTAGAGAATGTGAGCTATGCCAAACTCCTTGCACAAGACAGACCAAAATCTGCCCAAACTGGTGCTTGCACCTATGTGTACCTCCCAACACACATATATTTGGGAATATGCAGAGATCAGACCAGAGAACTTTCAAGCTCAATATAATCAAGATTAATGAACACTTGATACTAAGATTACATCCAAAAGAAAGCTTACAATCATAGAAACAAAATGAGCTATCTTGCAAATGAATCGGACTACTACACAAAGAGATATGGGTGATCAAAGATCACTTCCTATGAGAAAACTTCAGCAAGCAAGGGGCTTGCTTAGCTAGGGGCTAGCTTAGACCTGGAGTAAACACTCCTAATGAGAGCCTACAAGTGCTCAAATGGTAGAGGATGATGGCCACGACTTTGCTCCATGTCTTTGCTTATATAATGCTCAAAAGGGTGGTTGTAAATTTGAATTCAAAAATGCCCTCCAAATGATCCCGACTTTTCTCCATCAATTAGGTGAGTAAAGGGCTGAGAAAACTCGTGGAAAAGTAGTTGTATATTCTACCAAAAAGTGTGAGTGATGTGGCACTTCAACTTAGCATGAGTTCCCACACTTGAGATTGCTAAAATTCTAACAAATAGTGGTACCTTCTATTTTTTTGGAATGCATAGAGATAGACCCCGAGGTAGAAAAATAGAGATTTCTCTAAATTTACTGAATCAAATGCTTCATACCTTTATATACATAAACTAGACACTAATATCTTTCTAATGAGTGCTGACTCATCCAATTTGAAGCTCTGTAGAGAGAACAATAGCCTTTGCACACTTACTGTTGTTGAAGAAGATGATGCAGAAAAATGAAGGAGCAAGATAGTGATGGCCACAAGTGTATGTATATTGCCTCCATGTAATGTACAAGTGATTTCAAGTATTTATATAGACTTCTAAAGTGATCCACGACATCTACAAGTGGATTTTGAATTCAAATGAAGGGGTTAAAGGTTGTTGAAGAGAATCAATTCACTTTTTTGCAATCTAGGACAAGTGAAGATCTAGCTTGATCTACTTTTAGATGATTGATTGATTCATTGATTGCAACTCAACCACCTCAAATTTGTGGAATTTTAGCTCTCTTTTTCTACTTTTACATGTGTAAATCTCTACGCTTTTACAATGGTAAATGATCCATAAATAATCTTTTAAAAAAATACAATAAATGAGCATAGGTAAAAGAATACTTCAATCAATATTTCGACACACTCCAATCCATATATTTTTTTATGTAGATCAAATACACCTCAAGCATAGTGTAATCTTGATGTTCCAAAATCTCCCCCTCAAGCTAAAGTATGCTTGAGTTTTCATTCTCTAATAGGTTGAATACCTGCCATTTATTTAAATATACAAATCTTTATTCCATCAAGTGCCTTTGTCATCATATCTGCTACTTGCTTTTCAGTTGGAACAAAAGAAATCTCAATCTCCTTTACCATTAGCTTCTCCCTGCTGAATTGGTAATGAACCTCTATGTGTTTGATTCTTGCATGGAAAATATGGTTTGCTACTAGATGCATGGAACTTACATTATCTCCAAATATGTGAAGTTTGAAACTCACAAGTCCCAAATCTGTATACAATGCTTTTAACCATATTGCCACTTGAGTTGCTATGGTCAAACCTCTGTACTCTGCTTCACTTGATGATAAAGCAATTGTTGGTTGCTTCTTGGAACTCCATGACACTAGCTTGTATACCTATTCACTTATCCAACCATTTAGAAATGCATTTTTTACATCAATTTGGAGGAGTCTCTAATTTCTTGTAGCAGCTACACTTATCAATGTTCTGATTGTAGTCATCTTTGGAACTGGTGAGAATGTTTCCGCATAGTCTATACCATGAGTTTGTGAGCATCCTTTGGCAAGTAATCTTGCTTTGTACCTACAAAGTGATCCATTTGAGTTTCCTTTAACTTTATATACCCATTTGCAACCAATTACCTTTTGGTTGGATGACATTGGAACCTAATCCAAGTGTCCATCTCCTTCAATGCATCTATTTCTTCTTTCATGGCCTTTTCGCAATTAAGGTTTCCCATTGCCTCCTCATAGGTTGAGGGTGCTTTTGAAATTGAGTCTTTTGCCAAGTAGAGCGAATGTTGTCTAACAAATCTGGAATCATATCCATACCTTTTTTATTGTTTTCTTTTCTCTTGTTGATCTTCAAGGAGTTTGCTTAGAGCAATCTCCAAACCCTTGCATCTTTTCTTTGCCTCTTGACTTCCATAGCTTGTAATCCTTTTCCCTTTCATCTTGGTCATCATGTGTATCACTTCTTGGATCCTGGAGCTTAGAATCAACATCATATGGTAGAGTTACCTTTTGTTTGTCTTCATCATACCATGACATGTGTTGTTCAAACACAACATCTCTACTTGTAGTGAATCGCTTGGTTGAAGGATTATAGAACCTCTAACCCATTTGAGTTGATTCATACTCAATAAACACTACATTTGTTGTCCTTTCATCTAGCTTACCTCTTATTTGTGATGGTACATGAACATAAGCTAAACAACCAAACACCTTGCAATGTCCAAGACTAGGTTTTCTTCCATGACATCCTTCATAAGGAGTCATACCTTGGAGTGATTTGGATGGTAGACTATTGATAAGGTACACAATAGTTGAAATAGCCTCTATGCATAGATAATGTGACAATGTCTTCTCTTCAAGCATTGTTCTGGTTGATCCAACCAATGTCTTGTTTCTTCTCTCTACAATTCCATTTAGTTAAGGAGAGTACCTGGTAGTCACTTCCCTTTTGATACTTTTATCCTATAAGAACTCATCAAACTCTTTGGAGAAGTATGCTCCACCTCCATCAGACCTAAGCTTCTTGAGTGATCTACTTGTATGATTCTCCACAATTGCTAGATAATTTTTGAAGCAATGAAACACTTCATTCTTACTCTTGATAAAGTATATAATAGTCCATCTACTATGGTCATCAATAAATGAGACATTATACCTTGATCCTTCCAATGAAGGTTCTTTAATTGGTCCCCATACATTTATATGTACAAAGTCCAATAGGTTGTTATGGATGTAGCCTTTGTGGTTGAATGGTTGTCTTTGTCCCTTCCCAATCTGACACACATCACATATGTTGATCATGTGTTACTTTTTTTATATGTTTGGCAGTCCTAGAACACTTTGATCCTTGCATATACCCTTCAAGGTTCTTTCATTCACATGAGCAAGTCTCTTATGCCACACTTCAAGCTCACTTAGGGTTTGAGACCCAAAAGTGAATAGAGCTATATTCCTGGTTTCACCTACTTCAAAAGTAAAGAGCCTACCATGATCCTCATCTCTAGCCATCTTCTTGAAGCCTTGACATGGATCTTGCACAAAATCTCCATGCTATATGAACCTAACTTGCAAGCCTTTTTCAACTATTTGGCATACACATAGATTTTTAGAAATACTGGGTACATAGAGAACCTTACTCAATATGTTTATCCTACCATTGGAAGCTTGGACATTACCAATCTTCTCCACATCGTTCTTTTTGTCATCCCTTGTTTGAACTTCATGTCTATGCTTTGGACTTTCCAAATCAGATGGAAGAGCAATGTTGCTTGCAACATGATTTGAACATTTGAAATGCATTTAGAATAAATGATCATCTTCCTTACCTTCTTTGTGGCTTAGATTCATTAGAAGCAATGAGTCTTCATGTGCTTGACCTTTAGAATAATTGTTATAGTCCCTTCTATTATGGCCTCTATTGTTATTGTTGAAGTTGTGTCCACCTCTGCCTCTATTGCTGCCATATTCACCTCTTCCACTTCCTTTCTAGGTCTTCCCATTGAACTAACAATTTTGAGTGGTGTGGTTGGTCTTATCACAAATGGCACAAGTTTGAACATTTTTATCTTTCGCTTTGTAGCCTTGACATGGATCTTGCACAAAATCTCCATGCTATATGAACCTAACTTGCAAGCCTTTTTCAACTATTTGGCATACACTTATTAGATTTTTAGAAATACTGGGTACATAGAGAACCTTACTCAATATGTTTATCCTACCATTGGAAGCTTTGACATTACCAATCTTCTCCACATTGTTCTTCTTGTCATCCCTTGTTTGAACTTCATGTCTATGCTTTGGACTTTCCAAATCAGATGGAAGAGCAATGTTGCTTGCAACATGATTTCAACATTTGAAATGTATTTAGAATAAATGATCATCTTCCTTACCTTCTTTGTGGCTTAGATTCATTAGAAGCAATGAGTCTTCATGTGCTTGACCTTCAGAATAATTGTTATAGTCCCTTATATTATGGCCTATATTGTTATTGTTGAAGTTGTGTCCACCTCTGCCTCTATTGCTGCCATATTCACCTCTTCCACTTCCTTTCTAGGTCTTCCCATTGAACTAACAATTTTGTGTGGTGTGGTTGGTCTTATCACAAATGGCACAAGGTTGAACATTTTTATCTTTGGCTTTGTCATGCTTTGGTCCTTGCTTCTTCCCTTTCCACTTGCTCTTGCTTGCAAAGTTGGCTTGAGAAGTCCCCTCTTCATCTTCTTCCTTCTTCTTGCCTTTCAAATTCTTTTCCTTCTTATATGCATATAGAGCACTAGTTGAATTACCATGATAGGAGTTACCTTCCTTTATGCTATTGTTAGCATCTTGATTGAAGAGTTGACCAAGAAAGATGTTGAAGTCTGGGGTGTTCACATCCATGATGAGATCATAAGCCATGGTGAAGGATTGCCATTGCTTATCACTTTGAATCCCATTGAGAATTTGCCTCATGATTGCCTCTTCTTCAATGAGCTCTCAAATGGATGCTAACTAATCTACAACCTCCTTGACCTTGGTAACAAACTCTATGATAGTTTGTTTAGGTGTCTTCTTCATTTGGTTGAACTCGTTCGAAAGATGATAGAAAAGAAAGTCTCTAAGGCCCCAAGTCTCTTGAGATATCTTGCATCCTCTAATATGTGGTAATGGAAAGTCAAAGATAGATTTTAGTATGTACGACCTTGCTTGAGCATCCCTTGCACACGAGTGTGAGCTTATATGTCTCCTCTTGTGTAGGTCCTTCTTTGGATCTTGGAATAGGCATAACTTCATGACGTGCTACAATTCCATAAAGATTTCTACCTTGCAAATAGGCCTCCATCCTAATTTCCAAAGCCTGTAATTGTGTCAATCAAGGTTCTCAATCGTTGAGGGAAAGCCATCACCCATCTAGCTCTGATACCACTAAAAGAACTTGAAGAAGCTTGTAGGAGGTAGAAAAGTGAGTTGCAAAGCGACAAAGTTCAATCTAGCCAATCGGCACAAGACTAACCCTTGAGCTTATGGAGACAAAAATAGACCTTATAGGCATGTGATAAGTGCAATAAAATGTACTATGTATATTGGAGCATCAAGGAGAAAGAATCGATACAAAATGGATAAGTTTGCGCATTAACTAGCTCAAAAAACTTATTATCTTTGGATGAGACAATCAACTCCAAATGCTTATAGAAACCAACATGATTACAATTCAAAAAACTCCTTTTGAAGTAGTGATACACATACGTTTGAGTGTATAGAATGTACAAGATTACAAGAAATAAGAAAAATATGCTTTTGGAATGAACCTGACACTCAACAGTGGTACCTCCTATTTTTCAAGAATGCATAGAGATAGACCCCGAGATAGAAAAATTGAGATTTCTCCAAATCTACTAAACCAAATACTTTGAAGATTTATATACATAAACTAAACACTAATATCTTTCAAAGGGGTGCTAACCCATCCAATTTTAAGCTTTCTATAGAGAGAAACAGCCTCAACAAGCTTACTATTGTTGAAGAAGATCATTCAAAAAAATGAAGAAGCAAGACAATGATGGCCAGAAGTGTATGTATATTGCTTCCATGTATTGTATAATTGGTTTGAAGTCTTTATATAGAAACTTGAAGTGCTCCATGACATCTACAAGTGGATTTTGAATTCAAATGAAGGTGGTAAATGTTCTTGAAGAGAATCAATTCACTTTTCTATAGTTTAGGAGAAGTGAAGATGTAGTTTGATCTACTTTTAGGTGATTGATTCATTCATTGATTGCAACTCAACCACCTCAAATTCGTGGAATTTCAGCTCTCTTTTTCTACTTTTACATGTGTAAATCTCTAGGCATTTACAATGATAAATGATCCATAAGTAATGTTTTAAAAAGTTACAATAAATGAGCATAGGTAAAAGAACTCTTAAATGGATATTTTGGCATAATTCAAACCATAGCTTCTTTGATGTAGATCAAATCCACCTCAAGCATAGTGTAAGTTTGATGTTCCAAAAAAATCTAGGCCAGGGATTTGATCAAACCCAAGGAGATTATTATTCCTATGATAGAATTCTTGTGGAGTACGATCAGACCTATGAAGAACATTATGGGTATGAGGGATATGAAAGCTCACATGGATTAGAATATGTTGATCTCATGTACACCACTTCTAAGGCCCTAGTTCCAAATAGATCCACAACAAGACCACTTGTACCAATAGGTCCATGCTATAGATGTGGCAAAGACCATTTTATTAGGGAGTGCACCTTGCCATACAACCCCCCACCCCCATGTGTGGGAAGGATATTGTAGTAACTGTGGCAAAGAACATCTGTTTAGAGATTGCCCCAAGAACACTAATAAAGTCACAACCACCACTAAAAGTAATGTGATCAAAGTAATTGAGTCTTCATGAAGTGACAAAGAATACAAAGTAGCCCTAAAAGCTGTTACCCAAGCTAAGACTAAGGAAACCTTGGAGAGAGAAGCAATGAATAACCCCAAGATTGAGGAGGATCTATAAGCTAAAGTCTAAGTTGTTGAAGACTTAGAAGAACCTAAGGATACCTCCAAACTTAAGAAGGCTCAAAGATGGAACGTGAGGCGGGAAACAATTAAAAATAAGTGGATTAAAAAGAGAACTAAGGAGAAAGAACAAACACTAAAGGAGATTGAGATTGGAGAAAGCCATGCTACAAACTAGAAATCCAACAAAATGATGAAGAAGCTAGTGGAGGAATGGCTAGGGTCAATTCTAGCAGATCCCATGCCCGAGGATCTAAACAGGTGGTTAAAACCCTACTACTCCAAGATAGAGATAGGACCAAGCCTAGAACAACATGAACGAATATATCCAAGAGGAGATATAGAGAAGGAAATGATTGGAGATATGAAAAAAATAATCGAGATTGCCTAGACCATGCTAGAAAAATTTGTACCAACCCTCCCCAAGACCAAAATATCTGAAACAAAATTTCAAGAATGTTTAGAAGTTGCCAATCTGGGATAGAAGAAGGATGAACAAGATGAGGAACTAAAGGAAGACATAAGTGTGGGAAGAGGAGAACAAAACTCTTTAGTTCCATAAGTAGAGGCTAACTGGCCACATGAACTTTGGGCCAAAGTTTAGGGAGATTGATGGAAGAAGAACGAAAACAAAATGCCTCCTTTTGAAGAAGTAGATGTCTCAAGAGAGCAACCAACATTGGAACCTAAATTGATATATAAGGAATTTTCCAACTTAGATCACAATAGAGAGGAAGGAATGAGCATGACAACACTTTCCAACTACATGGGTGAATATGAATAGAGATCCAAGTTTTTTCACGCACCTTCAATGCAGGGCAAAGAAAAGAAATCCCTAGATGAAACCTCCAACACCCTTTCTGAGTTAAAAAGAACTAAATTCCAATGCTCACTAACGTTAGAGGAGTTTCTCCAATTCAAACTTAGTTTTGGAAGAAATTAGCTCAATAGGTAAACTTGGAAGAGACAAAGCTATCAATGGGAAGAGATAAGGTGGAAACAACATCCACAATAAAAATTACTATTGAAATAGTGGAAGACTTTAGTGAGGGAGACAAAGGAAATACATGCCTCCCAATTATGTTTAGAGGATATATGACCAATGCAATTTTAGACACAAGAGAGGGAGTAGGGATAGCTACCAAGGAAATATTGGAAAATTGGGGAAAACTAGCTCTACGAACCACTCGAATGAAAAATTAGTTGATGGTCATGTTGAAAGGCCTCTAGGAATTCTAGAAAATGTCATTCTAACTATTTTGCGGAGTTGAATTTGAACATATGCTAGGTATTTGTCAGTTTGGAAAAGTAAGTTATTATGAGATGATCTTAGGATGAACCTTTATGAGAAAGTTGAGGGTAGTACAATACTAGGGAAGAGATGCTCTATACCTCCAACATCAAGGTGCTGCAACAAAAATAAACTTGCATACTTTTACATATAGAGATGTACCACCCTTGCAATGGAACTCTATCTATAAGGAAGAAGATGATATTTCCATTCATAGTGTTGGATCCAATGACCAGTCTTGGATGAATGAAGATGCCCAGCCATGGATGTGTAAAGAAGCAAAATAAGAAGAAGTAATATTATAGTCTGGGCCAATAGGACATGAAAATTATAGACCCATAAAAGACCCAATATACATACCTCAAATATTTCCACATGAAGCATTCGAGCCACAGGGATGGATGAAAATATTAGCCACATTAGAAGTTTGTGTTATGAAGAAGTATTGATAATGAATGAATGTGTAGATGAGGAAGGATATGATGTGAGTCTATACATGGTGAAGTATTTTGATGGTGGTCCACCACATTGTGCTCTCCTTCTCAAGAGCTCCACAATGATATCCTCAGAGTAGAAAACCAAGCTCCAAGCATTGCACATAGTACTCCACATAGAGGCTACAAAATCCGCAGAAAACACAGTACACAAGGATCACGAACACAGACTTCTTAGGTGTTACAAATGCGATCAAACTTATAATGAATGGCTAACCAGACCACTATATGTTTTATTAAAGAACATATAGAAAGAAGTGTCTAGTGGCATTTTGGCCTTTCACATGGACTAATGGTAACAATCTCCCACTAAAGGACAATCTGACAAAAGTAACTATGGGAGAAAAATAAAGAATGCTAAAGAACACCTGAGTGTAAGTATACAAACTATACCTCCCACCTGATGGGCATGTTACACAGTATACAAGTGACTGTGTAAGATCATGAATCAAGTAACCCCCATCAAGTGAGAATAGTGTCAAAAGCTATCCTGTGGTAGAGCTTTAGTCAAAGCATCTACAACATTATCTTGAGTATGAACCTTCTCAAGACTAATGTGCTTAGTGGCTAAGCAATCTCTAATGAAGTGATACATCACCTCAATATGCTTGGTCTTTGCATGATAGAATGGATTCTTAGACAAAGCAATGGCACTCTGACTATCACTGAGCAAACAAGGTACATGTTGAGGTAGACCCATATCACAAGTAAGACAAGAAAGCAACAATGCTTTCATACATGCTTAACTTGCTGCAACATACTCTGCTTCTGTGGTGGAAACAACTAGACATTCTTGAAGACGAGATCTCCAAGAGATAGCACCTCCTTCAAAATGAAAAATGTACCCTGATGTAGACTTACGATTGTCTATGCAAAGAGCATATAAGTCAAAATTTGTGTATCCAATAATGGATGCTTTCCCTCTACCTAAGCATAGACACTTCTCCTTAGTCCCACTCAGATATCTCAAAATCATCTTAACCACTTCCCAATATTTCTTGCCAGGATAAGACATATATCTTCTCACAAATCCCACTATAAATGCAATGTCTAGTCTTGTACCTACCATAGCATACATGAGACTACCAATAGAAAATTGATAAGGAATTTTGGTCATGAATTCCTTTTCCTCATCTAATTTGGGGCAATCATGCTTGCTCAATTTCACATATGTGGGTATAGGTGTACTCAAAGCCTTTCCACTCTGCATATTGAACTTGTGAAGTACTTTAGATATGTACTCACTTTGAGACAAGTATATGCATCTTTCACTCCTATCAAGAGTAATGCCCATGCCAAGAATATGTTTGGCATCCCCCAAATCCTTCATATCAAAAGTTTGACTCAAATTTTTCTTGAGAATTGACAAGTCATAAGAGGCCTTCCTAGAAATCAACATATCATCGACATAAAGTATCAAGCATATCAAGCTTCCATCTGAGCATCTTTTTCTGTAGAGACAATGATCCTCATTGCTTCAAGGATATCCTTGAGACTTCATAAAAGCATCAAAATTTTGGTACCATTGTCTAGGGTGTTGTTTAAGTCCATATAAGCTCTTCTTGAGCTTACAAACTAGAATTTCTTTGCTAGGAACTACACAACCCTCTAGTTGTTCCATATAGATCTCATCTCTAAGATCTCCATGCAAGAAAGCAGTTTTCACATCCATTTGGACTAGCTCTAAGTCCTCCATTGCAACAAATCTAAGCAACATGTGTAGGGTAGTCATCTTGACCACTGGAGAGACGATTTCCTCCAAATCAACACCATGTTGTTGCTTAAAACCCTTTGCAAAAAGACATGCTTTATACTTTGGAGAAGCACTATCTGGTGTGAATTTCAGCTTATATATCTATTTACATGGTAAGGCTTTCCTACCCTTTGGCAAAGGTACTAAATCCCAAGAACCATTCTTGTGAATAGAATCTAACTCACTCTTCATCGCACGCTCCCACTTGACATGATTCGTTGTCTAGATAGCCTCTTTGTAGCAAGAAGGCTCACTAGCATCTGTTACGATAACAAAATCCAAACCTCAAACATATCTATCAGGTGGATGTGAGACACATGTAGAGCGTCTCAATGGTTGTTGAACAGGAACATTTGCAGAAAGATTTGATCGGATATTCTCTTAAACATCCCTATGTGCAACATTTTTATGCATGCTAATTGGAGGACTAGTATCCTCAAACACCACTCTTCTCACTTCAACCCCCTTAATGGGTTTTTTATGCATCTTAGACTTATTGAAATTGACATTAATTCTCATTTGTGATCATGATTCTAAAGGGCTTCGGTGTGCCAAACAAGAGGAGCAAGGAGGAGATGGAGGGAGAGAGAAGAGAGGAAAGACACGCGGATATGCGTGGGAGCCTCGAAACCCACATAATGATCTCTCTTGAGGCAATGATCTATATATGATGTATATATATGAATATGGGAGTAAGGTCACATGACCCTTACATCCCCAACAATCTCCCACTTAAGGGTCAATGTGACCATAAGTGGAAAAATATACAAAGAATGATGTAGGACTATACAATAATGTACAGGAAGAGTCTAGATCTCTACCCATACCATATCAGCCTACACCAACTGCCTCGAACAAGGTGTATCCATGCACCTCAAACTGCTCTAGACTCATATCGATAAGAGTCAAGCTCACATCTAACTGATGCAAGAACTGATGAAGTTCCTGCAAAGCTCCCACTCGCTCTATGCCTGTGTCAATCATGGAACGACTGACAACTCCAAGTGCAAATGCTCCAATAGCAACTGCAATGTCTGGTCTCGAGCATAATAACTCGTACATCAGAATCCCGAATGCTGACGAAACATGTGCTATCCTGGCTAACCTAAGTATGTCAGCCATGCCTGTATCCAAGGCATCCAAAGCACCATCATCAAGACCAACATGTCCTGACATATCTATGTCAACATCTGGCATGAGCGAATCCAAGAATGACTGCATGATCGCTGACTCATCAACATCTAAATCAGTCATCCTCTCAACCAAAGATGTATCTAGCTGTGCATCCTGAGAGCTAATATGCTCTGGTATACGTTGTGTACCATGAGAGCAATCTTGCTCTACCATACCAAGTGTATGATCATGCTCCACATGAGCTGACTGCACAACATCAACACCAAGATCCATCTGATGATCTAACTCTAAGTGAGTATCATCACAATGTTCTATACGAGCATCCACATCATGCTCTATAGCATCCAGCTGATCATCCAAAGTATGCTCCATATGAGCATCCATATGATCAACCAAACCATGCTCTATATAAGCATCATGAGCATCCAAAACATGCTCTACATGTGCATCCATCTGAGCATCTGAATCATGCCATACATGTGCATCAAGAATGTCCATAGACCTATCTATAGGTAGACAGAATGAGACATGACGAGTCTCACATCGCACATAAGACTGAACTCCCACTGAGACGAGACTATCTCTCACATAAAGTACCTGCAGTGGATACCTGTGCCCAATCCTAGCACCTCTGACAAGCATAAGCTGTCCCAACTGCAACTGAAAATGATGCTCACCAAGGAATGCATAACATCTGCTCTCCTGTAACTGGCTAACTGAAATCAAGCTCATAGGGAATGAAGGCACATAGCGTACATGTCTAAGAATAAGTGATGCTCCACTAGGTAGCATAAGGCATACATCTCCTGCACCCTCAATGTCATATGATGTACCATCAGGCAAGTGCACACATCCATGACTCTCATCTAAGAATCGGCAAAACCACTCACGATGTGGAGTAATATGAAAAGTGGCTAATGCATCAAGCAACCAAGCCATATGTGTGCTATCCAATGAACAAGAGGAATCCTGAGATGAACCATAGGAGAAAGTGATATCACCATCACTGGCATAATCAACTACCGTAGACTCTCCTGAAATCACTACCTGATCTGCATCACGTGCATATCTCTGACGTCGTCGTCGCATCCGCCTGAAGCAACGTCGTCGAGTATGGTCATCACAACCACAGTGCCAACATCGAAGTGATCGATGCGATCTATGTCTCATATGAGTCAATGGACTCGCATACATATCATGTAGTCTCTGCCATAATGCACTACTCGTCTCCTCATACATAACAGACTCATATATAGAATCCACAAGCTGTAATCGGATAGTGGAGCTGGCCAATGCATCCATATCCATCCATACGTGGTCGAGCATGTCACGAGGCCTCTGTGCATCTCTATGCACATACATGTGTAACCCTGCACGAACCAATGTATGCCACATCTGAGCTTTCCATCTCCGAAAGTCAGTCCCATCGAATCGAGAAGACACCATGCTGGCAATCCAAGACTAACAATGTAACAAGAGACTAAAAATGATACTCTATCCTCAATAGGATCATGCCTGCATATCCATATGCATAACTCACATCACATATGTCTCACTGGAGAAGAAAACCATATGAACCACTTGTCACATAACCATGCATCTAGCGTGCATATAAAACCATGAGCATAAGCCTGCTCACCAAGCCTCCAAAGTGACAAAGTAGATGTGAAAGAATCCTGGGAAAAATTTGACAGAGTATCCCCTGTAAACTGAGCAATCAAACAAGATAACCAATAACCAAAGAACAATAAGTAACCTGTCACTGATCCAACCAAAGATAATGGCAACTACATATGCCAAAAAGTGATAGCAATACATGCCAATATAATGGTGATGCACCTCCCACAAGAATGAATCTTGCAAGATGGTCCAACCTATCACAAATAACCTGTGACCAAGTCCAAATGAATGGAGATAAACAATGATCCAAAGCTATCACACAAGCTTCAAGATCCACTAGAGCTCTCTTCTAGCATAAAAGCCGATGAAATTTCGGCAGCATCTCCTCTGTAAAATGGACTCTAGAACCAAAATAACCATGTGGGAATCACCATCCACAACATCAAATCAATGAACATTTGCTAATAGAATAGCAAATCAAGGTGGCAAACAAGTATGCAACTGAGGCTCCAATCTGGATCATGTACCTGCAAAGAAAACAAAAGATACAAGTACCAACGAAGATCCAAAATCAACTCTCACAAAAGTATGTGCAATCGGAAAGTAAATCCGTAACCAAGTGGCATAATCAAGATATAGACCAGAATGCCACTATACATCCATGATCGAACTCATGATGACATAAACCTCAAAAAGAGTATACCACAATGTCATCTTACATGCCAAACATGTGACAAGATTATGCTCTACTCTCATATGTAGGAGCTACCACAGTGATCATACATGTACAATGCCTTGAAGCTCTAAAAATAAGAGCTTGCACACCAAAAATTATCTCTCGAAGAAGTTCCAAAGCAAATTCAACCTCCAAGTGCAATTAGTGAAGATGTGATGCTCTATGTTTTGCTGTTTCAGAGGTGATAAGCTCTGAATCCGAACTTTTGGTCTTCAGCAAACTTCAAGATCTAAGTCTTCGCTACGTAACGAGATAAAGAACACCTCAATCGGAGGTGTATAGCTCAAGATATGCTCAAAACAAACACCTACTGTCAATTTCACTTTCACTTGCAACAGTACTGCTCTGTATTCTGCAATTTTGGCAACCTAAAACTCAGAGTCTGAATCTGAGTTCTTCTACAAAGTTGTAGCTATCTTTCCAAGCTACGCACAGCAAGTTGAATCATCACATTTCGAGCTGTAGAACTCAAATTGTGACTCAAAAACCGATCTATTGTCCTACTCAATGTAGATTCGCCTTCTACAATACTCTGCGTTTTTCAAATTTTCGGCAATCGAAAACTCTGAACCAGGTTCTGCGCCTTTCTACGAAGTTGTAGCTCTCTGTGTTAGCTACGCACAAAACTTTAAAACGCATCAATCCGAGTTTCCTAACTCAAGTTATGACCGAAATACTAAACAGCTATCAAGAGATGCCGACCTGCACTTCTACCTCTTCTCATCTAAACTTCCATTGAAGCTTCTTGCACACCAGCCTTCAGCATGCTCTGATACCAATGAATGGCTTCGGTGTGCCAAACAAGAGGAGGAAGGAGGAGATGGAGGGAGAGAGAAGAGAGGAAAGACGCGCAGATATGCGTGGGAGCCTCGAAACCCACATAATGATCTCTCTTGAGGCAATGCTCTATATATGATGTATATATATGAATATGGGAGTAAGGTCACATGACCCTTACATCCCCAACAGATTCATGATCCCATAAGCGATATCCAAATTGTCCTTCCCGACCATATCCAAGAAAAATGTATTTCTTTGACTTATGGTCCAACTTTTGTCTAAGATTCTTTGGCATATGAACGTATGCTTCACACCCAAAAACTTGAAGATGATCATAATATGGTGGCTTCCCTATGCATAACTCTTCTAACACTTTCAGAGCTTTGGTAGTACTAGGTGGAAGGTTAATCACATGAACTATAGTCAATACTACTTTTGTCCAAAATCATTAAAAGGTTTGCATGATGCAACATACAAATTACTCTATCCTGAATAGTTCTATTCATCCTTTCAGTTACAACACTCTGTATTGGGGTATAAGAAAATATAAGATCTCTACAAATTCCTCTAGACTAGCAAAAAAGGTTGAATTCATGTGAGGTATACTCACCCCCATTATATGAATATAAAGCCTTAAGCTTAGTTCCTTTCTTAGTCTCAATTGAAGCAAGCCATTTTTTGAAAGTAGGGAATATCTCATCCTTTTCTTTGATAGGATATACCCAAAGTTTTCTAGTAGCATCATCTATGAAAGTGACAAAATAAAGAGAACCCCCTAATGACCTTGTGGGTATAGGAGAACACACATCTATATGAACGAGATCTAAAGGCTGAATTGAAGAGTCAATGTGCATTTTGTGCACATTCCTAGTTTGCTTTCCATATTGATAATGCTCACAAAATGAAAAATCAAAGAAAGATAACATAGGTAAGTAGCCAGAATGAGAAAGATTTTCCATTCCACTACATGATATATGGTCATACCAAATACAAGTCATGGGCTATTCAATAACAACTAACAAGTGTTCTTTTTGTGATACAAATGAAAGATAAAGCGAGCCAACTTGGCTTTCTTTTGCAATAACCATATTGCCCTTTGATATGCGAAAGGACTGAGCATAGAAGACCACCTTCTAACCAAGGTCATCAAGTTGACCAATTGACATCAAACTGCATGATAACTGAGGTACATAAGATACATTATGCAAAGTAAATTTTGAACCATTAATGAACTATACAACCCAATCCCCACAACATCATACTGGTAAGATTCACCAAGTCTCACGGTACCAAGAGACTTTGCTACATAATTAGAGAACCATTCTCTATGTGGTGTCATATGGAAAGAAGCACCTGAATCTAGCATCCATATGTGGGAAAGAGAATCAACCATAAGAACCTCAGTTGGCATAGTACTATCAAGTGCCAACACATCAGCATCATTAGAAATAAAATTAATTTCTTCAATCTTTATAGTCAAAGTAGATGGTACAAAAAACTATGTAACATTCCCATCAACATTCTATCATTTACCTTTATCATTATTTAATGCATAACAATCTTTCTCCATGTGTCCTTTCTTATGACAATAATGGCATTCGATATCCCTCTTCCTTGATTTACTTCTACTCTTATTCCCTTGACCATTGTTTTCCTTGTTCTTCCTCCGGCCACATTGATTCTTTCCTTGGTAAGAATCACGAACATTATATGCATCTCCACTTCCAGTGCCAACCATAGATTTTCTACGAATTTCCCCACTCAAGAGTGCTCCACATATGTCATTGTAGACCAGTTTACCACCAGGTACACTATTGCTAATAGCTGTGCAAAACGTATCTCTTGATGATGACAAGGTGCATAACAACAAGATTGCTTTCATTTCATTATCCATATCCATTTTCTAAGCTTGTAACTAGGTGAATATAGCATCAAACTCATTTAGATGAGTAGCAACACTATATGTGTCCTTCATGCAAAGGTGATATAACTTTCTCATCCGATACACTTTATTTGATGCCATCTCTTTTTCATATGTATTGCATAACTTCTTCCAAAGCTCCTTTGCACTTTCAGAGTCTAATACTACAAAGAAAACATTATCTGCCATGTGAAGTTAAATGGTAGACCTATCCATTTCATGCAAATCTTCAGTCTTTAGAGCTGGGCGACACAATCCCCTTGGGGGCACTCAGCCCAGCAAACATTCCACTGTGTAGTCCTTTGTAAAGCTAGAAATGCCTTCTTAGGTAGCTCCCCAAACCTGAAATTAAACATACACAACAAGTATACTATTTCTAAAAAGTAGACTAACATTTAGTCTAATTTTAGTTTCCACTTCACGGAGCATCAAGTCCTTCAAGACTTGCTCATCTAGAGAGAAGTCCGGATGAAGAGTTGCATGTTTATGCAGTCCACAAATTGAAGCTCAAAAGGTTAAGAATCCATGAAAGGCAAGAGCTTGTAGGTCTCTCTATGTCACAATCACTTAGTTATACGAACAATCATTGAGCAGATATGTGAGCATGGATGAGAGCTGGAACAATATTCTTTGAATTATGCCATGTGTATTCTTTGCAAAGAAGGCATGTATGGCCAAGGGTCAAAAAAATCCTTCAATTCATCAAGAGCAATTCCTGCAAAGCATGGTATCAAATCATCTAACAGGAGTCGAGGAGGATCAATGCTGAAGTTTTATGTGTGTTGATCTGCAATGCATTATGAAAAAATAAGCCTTAAATGAGTACTGTGAAACCAGGGAGTTACTTCCATAGCAAAAAACAATCACTCAATCCTTTGTGTCTTTCACACTTAAATAATACAGAAAAGATCTGAATCTACTCAGTGTTTCCCTCTAATTTATAGCTTTACTAGAACAAGATGACCTCCAGACATTCTTCAAATTCTTTGCCATGCTAAAATCCTAATTGTGTTAGCACATAAACAACAAAAAACATGAGAAAAACATTGCTCTTGTAGTGCTTCTGATGATTGTGCATTCATTCATAATGTCATAGCATAAAGTAAATCATTTGATCATTGCCCAATCATACAAATCAGAAATAGACTGCTGCCAAGTTTAGGTAGAATTCCTCATTAGTGAGTTTAATCACAGAGAGACAACTCCCATGCTACACTTGTTGTGAAGATCTTCAGACAAACTGAAAGTGATCATGCCTTTTCATCAAAAGCTATACAAGATGAACCAGATGCTTCAAAAATTTTGTCAAGACTTATTCATATTGGAATGATATGTGTAGCTAGGTGAACCATAAACCAAGGACACACCCTCAAGTACTTGAAGCATTTTTAGCACCCCAACAGTATTTTATCCAATTGTCAACCTTTTAGAGACTTCTCATTTGAAGAACAATACTACCTGAATATTTTGGAAGTATAGCAAAATCAAAAGATCATGTAGTACCATATTCCTACAAATCAATGAAAAATAACCCCAAGGAGCTCATAAACAACAACCTTGTATTTAACCATACCTTTTCCATCTTAATTATGCCATAATTAATCTTGATGTCTGATCAAACAAGTTCGAGTGTGACATTTGCAATGAAGATCATAAAATAATTGTGGCCCAGTATTCTAGATGGAAATTTACACATTATTCCTATATGGAAATACAAAACTCAACAATTAACATCACTGCATCTAAACGTATGAATCCTGAGTTTCTTCCCCACCATCCACCACTCACCCTATCCCGTGTATCCTATGAAGCAGGGACTAAAACACCCATACTCACAACTGTCTTTTCTAAAAAACCACAAGCATTAAGATACATTCCAGTTTTCAAGTGGTCTAGTAGAGATGCATTCTCCTAGTAGTTCACCTTTCATCAGGCAAAATAGATCAATGTTCATTAGTCAACTAATTTCCTTTTATCAGGCATAATATGGGTCATAAAGGATGCTTCAATAAGGAAGAGCTAACATGAATGGAAATGTCCCTGAGCTATGGATGCATGGAGAAATGATATTGCAATGAAACGGGTATTACTTTTTCAACAACTATCAGAGCACCTTACCCTAAAAAACCTGTGAGTATCCTGCATCAGACACATCCTTCAGGGACAAAAACATGTTTTATCTACAACCTGAAGGGCAGGCCTAGGATGCATATGGGTCCCATAGACACCAACAATCTTTGGAAAATTTCCAATTAAACAAAAGGAAAGAGCAGATTTAATCATCCACCATTGCGTTTGTGCACAAGTGTGGGTCCACTTTGTTATTCTAGAAAAATGAAGAAGATTTCCACAACATGGTTAGTGAGGTGCAGGCTCTGGAAGAGATCCCACCTATGGGTATTCACAATAGCTTGTCCTTGAGGTAGCTCCAAAGGATCCCCAAAACCTGAAAAGATCTCAAATGCATAGTGAAGAAATACTTTCATTTCCCTAAGCATTCATCATATTCAAATGTTGGTGACCCAAACAATGTAGACTAGGTCCAAAGTGTAAGGTGGATGTAGCTCTTTGAAGTGCCTCATAAGTGATTACTGAGTGAGTTTGAACACATATTTGCACCCTTCATACATAGCTATGAGGTATATAAAATTATGAAGCACATGTTTGATTTAAACCACCAACCCTCAAGTCAACACCTGAATCAAAGAAAATAAAAGAGGAACTTATTACGCATGGTATTGCAGATGTACACATGGATAAAATCAAGTTGCACAAGTTGGTGAGCAGTCGCATGATGCTTTCAAGGACCAATATTCTCAAATAATTTCACCATCTTGGACGGATCCCTAAGGAGGAGATTTCATGAATACTCCACCCTCCCAAGCATGGTGTTTACCATTCCAACTTTCACAGGAAAACAGAAGAGAAAGGAGCTGCACCTGAAAAACTCAAAACTTAGTAGTAAGGAGAAAATCCCTAGAACAAGGACTGCATATCGTCCATTAGTCATTCTGCCATTTGTTGCGCCAAAAGTACCATGATGCCTTAGCAAACAATCAGGTGAACATGTTATGACTAATGGAGGTCACTACCAAGGAATCAGTTAGATTATCTTTCCATATTGTAGCTACTAGAATCTTATAAGGAAAACATTTATGGGAGTTAATGAGGATAAACCTTGATAGTACGAAATCAAGTAGATGATATGGTGGTTCCCTTGGTGCCTAGCTGTAATGCTTGTGAATCCAGATATGTGATAAAAAATAGACAGTCAGTGGTGTGTCCAGGATACTTCGTGAGAATATGCTTCTTTGGTCACCCCATCTCTACAAGAAGTATATCATATCGACAAGGGGAAAATTCCATTAAGCTAATGGTCAGTGTAGCATGAGGCAAGGGGATAAGTAGTCTCTTGAGAGGGAGAAAGTGACTCCCGAGGCACATGTGGGAGGGACTTCCTTCCTAGTAGCAGTGGAGAAGTGTGAGAGATATCTTTATTCAAACAACTAGTCATTGAGCAAAATGTTCAAACCCATAGAGATCATACAAACTCATATGCCAAATGGACAATGTCCCCCTCAAGGCCGTCATACATCTCACAAAAAAAACAAGAAGATATGTAGCTTGAATTCATTCGTAGCAATGAAAATCACAACAATCTGGACCTATTTGAATAGCAAGCCTGCAAGCCCTAGCTACTTTTCTTATTTCTATGCTAATCCAAGATACTCAGGTTTCATGTTTTTTTTTGGACGTTACTCGAACAATATCCTCATATGGGATCATTGCATCAAGACCTCCACCAATGCTACCACATACTACCATCCCAAAAAACACAATGATGGAACAAGTAAGTGACTAGCTCTCCTTAGAGAAGTGAAATGGGCAGCATGTGTTAGTCATTATACACACAATAATGTGAACATGTATCTCACATTTGAACGCCGAGATTTCATTTATATCATCCTAGCAAATTACCAAATGAATAAGGAGTTCAAGGACATCATGAACAAAAAATTGGACACCATTTCGTAGTACTTTCAAGAGAAATCACTTTTGAATAAAATGTCACAGAATGAACATAATTCCTTAAGATATTATGAAAACATAGCTTCATGTTAAAACATTGACAATGATACAGAAAATAGCATGGTAATTCAACCTTTTCGGTGCGATACATGATCATCAGGGAGGACACAATGATTAACATAAAATGCATGGTTTATCCAAAGTGGCTACGACTTGGTGGGTGCAAAGGGAAATGGAAAACACATCTCATGATAACCTGAAGGGTCCTTCCGATTGCTAGGACAGGATTGTAATCATCCATCGTGTGGTTGCATCCAGACATAATATTCAGCATCCAATTAGAAAGTCTTATCGTATTATGGCTACACATACTATATCATTCATAACAAAATGGCATTCCACACATTGTCCCACAGTCTGATCATAACAATTTAATCTCAAACACAAGGTATGAGGCACTTGATGAACACCACAACAAAAAGAGAGCCCTAGTCCGGATGAACTGGGTCGACATATAGAGGAAAATCTCAGATGGCACAACCCCTTTGCAACTTAAGCAAGAGCAACTTCTGAGATTTAACAATTCCTATGATGAATGTAGCCGGCGTAGACTTTGACAGTTTGGAGAAGATAAGGGAGCATATGCATATGAGTTTTGCACAAGGTTGTTCGAAGACACTAGGAAAGAACATGGTAGATGGAGAAGCCCAAGAAAGAGCAGATACACATCCCCCAATGATACCAATTGTGAGAAGAATGGGAGCATCATAGAGAAATGAGCCAGAAGAAAGGGATCAAGCCATCGTTCTTTCTACAAGAGTCTTACCCAATCCAAAAAGGACCAACTGTAATAGGTAATAGCCCACAATAAGAAGCTCCACCCGAGCTCCCATAAGTGTAAACTAGAGAGGATGTCAAAGTTGCTCCACTCGCAGCATCAAAGGGGAGCCCAAAAGCTCAACTTCACCATAGCCATAGTAGAAGAACTATGGGAAGGTGGTGCATGATCTAGAACTGGGGAAAACCAAGGGGAAGAAAGCGAATACACTACCCGAATGAAGTGGACAAGAGATTATTGGGGAATCGAGAGGGAGATGCTCAACGAGCCATATCCACCTGGTCTTGACAAAAGCAGATCAACAAGGCAGTTTGAGCATACAATCCATCGTGACAGAGACAGAAGATGGTAAAGCAAGGCGAAGCTTAACCATAATGAGAAGTAGCATCAGCTTCGGCCCTGATTGTAGCAAGCTGATATGTGTAGAAGGGAGCTGATGGAGAGCTTCAGCCCAAGTGGTGATGCCACCTAGCATCAAGTAGAGAGTGCCTCTGAGAAGCGCTCAACCAGACCGAGAGGGTAGGGGTGGAGCTTCAGGAGCACACGCACCCCCGCCAAAATGTGAGTAACCAGAAAGAGAGGCCTAGTGTTGCTTCCCTCATAAGTGACCTTTACCTAACTTGCATGCATGTTAATGGCTAGGAGTTAGATGCCAAAATTCCGAAAAGGAAGCGGGTAGTACCCGTCTGTGCCAGTCCATTTACCCACGTTGCCTTTGAATGTTATTAAAGGAGTGGGTGATAAGAAGTTAAAGATGCCCATTCCAAAACCTACAATGTAATTGGGTGTATTTTTTTAATATTATCTTTTTTAATAATCAAAGATGATGAAACTAGATTTCAATAGCACCAACTCAAGAAGAAACATTCTTTGAAAAAAAATGTGCCACTCTGATTGAAAAGAGAGAAGGGTTAGAGAGAGAAGGCACACTCCTTTCTTTTTTCAAGAAATATACCAACTCCAAGGGATGATAGAGATGGGGTTGATGCCAGAATGAGTGAGTGATTGTGTATATGTGTATGAGAATGAGAGAGAAGGGGGTTTGGGGGTGTTTTTGGTGCATGAAACAAAAATGAACTAAAACTACACTACTAAAAAACAAGAAATTGGGAGCAAATGGCCCAATGGAAGGGTGAAAGTGCCAAGCAAGAACTCATATCCTATGCCATTGAGCAAAAAAATTTGCAACACAATACTTTACCACACGTTCTGAGGCAAGTGATGAAAGGCCAACCATCCCCGACAATGGCGCCAAAAAGTGTTGTGGTTGTAGCAAGGAAAGACCAAAAACCCTCACCACCTTGCATGGAACCAAGAAGGAAAGCTCAAGAGTGACTCTCCTCTCATCCACCCCTACCTCCAACATGTTCAAGCCATTGGCATCAGATACATGCTATGCCACATGCTTGAAAACAAGGAGAATAGGAAGTCAAGGATCCTAGTCCATGAGGAAAATACAAGCACATGCAACTACTCTACTCACACAAAGGAGAGACATGCATAGGCACACACACACACTACTCTCACACACTCACAAAGACACAATACATGAAATGTAAATAGTCTTGGAGTAAAAGAGAGCCTTCTTCCATTGATAAGAGATATTACATGAGAGCATGTCGACCAAAAGCTCCCCTCTTTACAAAAATGAGCTTCTATATATAGGCTAAGCTCTATTCCCCATGTGCTCTTTTGAAAAGTCAAAAAGTGAATCTCTCTCTAACTAACATATCTTGGGAAAATATTCCTTTTGTAACCACCAAATCCCAAGAAATATGAGCGTGGGTTTTTCACGTGTGTTCTCTCATATGTGTGCAAGAGAGGTGGCTATTCACAAGGATTCACTACCTTAGTATAAGAGAAATATCAAAAAGTGTCCTAAGAGGGTGTTTTTATGTGAAATTCTAAGTAGATACAAAAAGAGTTATTCTTATGGTCTAGGGAGGGTTCCCATGCACAATTGAGGATGTGTGCATACCCTAGAACCCAGCAGTATCCATCTTGTCCTCGTTGGCATAAGTTATCTCCAATAACTGCATAGTCCATTGCTTCTTGCTTTGTGCTCTTTTGTCTCGCTAATGTCATCTCTTGAGGGAATGCTTTTTCTCAATAAGTTTACCAAGGGTTCTCTCGAATCTAGCACTAAAGACATTTGATATAGAGTGGCATGTTCCACAGGTGGTCTAACACCATAGATTGAGCATTCCTTGCACATCCTATGGACATCTGCTTCCATCTTTGGCCACTATACATCTAATATTTGCAAACTCAATAATGTTCAGTGCTTAGAATGATGTTGCTTCAATGCACCTATATGTGCTATTTGCAACCACTTCGTATGCTTATCTTCATCAATATAGCAAACCAGTACGCCTTGATCACTGTGCCTATACACACTACGTGCTAGAATCTGATATTTTTGAGACCTAATTACTTCTTTGCCTTTGGTTTTCAGTACAAGGTGCTTTGATCCAATGGTGAGAATATGCACTATAGTTTTGGACAAATTAGGCACTACTTCTAGGTTGAATAAGTAAGCATCAGGAAGTTGATCTGATACTCTTAGAGGGGACTGTCTTGAAGTAAGTCTAGAAGGTGCTCTAGTCTCAAGTGAGTCTTACCTTTCCTAACCACAATTTCAAAGTCATATTCCATTAGTAAGAGGAACCATCTCACTAATTTTCTTGTATTGCAAGGTTTGCTCACCAGATATAGTAGTGCTTGGTTGTATTTAAAAATTTTAAACTTATTTGCAAGCAAATAATGTCTAAACTTTTGAACTACATACACCATGCCTAATCCTTCTCTTTCAGTTGTGGTGTAATTTTTTTTTAGTTGCATTCAACTACCTACTTGCGTAAGCTATGCTAGCACATAACCAATAGCATAATTGATGCATCCACATGAACATGGAATGGCTTCCTCCAATAAGGTATAGTCAAGATTGGTGTTGAACACAACTATCATTTGAGCTCATTGAAGGAATCTTCACACTCATCCATCCACTCAAAATTATTCAAAAGGTTGTATAGAGGCTACATTCTTCTGTTTGGGTAATTTGGCAATGGCTTTAACTTTTTCCTCATCCATTGAGATTCCATTCTTTGACACTATGTGTCTTAAGATCTTGCCTTGCTTGAACATGAAAATGCATTTCTTTGGGTTCAAGAAAACTTGATATTCTCTACACTTGTCAAAGATCTATTTTAGCTCAGGGATGTGTGTTTGCCTAATGTTGGAATAAGCACATAAATCATCAACATAGACCTCGAGGTTCTTTCGTAGGAGCTCCTTGAACACATGGCACATTAACCTTTGGAATGTTGCAAGAAAATTAGTGAGTCCAAAAGGCATCACATGAAATGCACATATGCCCCATTTCATGGCAAAAGCCATCTTATGTTGGTCTTCTGAGGCAATAAATACTTGGTTGTTGCATGAAAATCCATCAAGGAAGCTTTAAAATTCGTTTTCTACCATACATTCCAACGTGTTCTGTAGTGGCTACGTTAATCTTCTTCAAGTTAATGCACACTCGTAGTTTTTTGTTGTTTGGGCACCAAAACAATGGGGGATACCCATTCAATGTTCTCAATTTCATAGATAAATCCATCTTTTATCAAACAATCTATCTCTTGTTTGATCTTTGCTGCATAATTATCATTATATGTATATGGTTTTTGCTTCATTGGCTTGGCTTCCGAAGACATGGGAATTTTGTGTGAAAAAATACCTGAATCAAATCCTTTCAAATCTTTGTAGATCCATGCCAACACATCTCGATATTGTGTTAACAATTCAATCAACTCATTTTCTTCTTCTTCAGCTAGGTTGTGTCCTATGTACATACACTGTTCTTCATTCTCTTCTATGTTCACAACAATTTTCTTGGTCTTTTCTTTGTTGGTGTATGGCACTCCTATGAGTGCTTCTCTATTAGGATGGAGAAACAGAAGCCAAGATAATTGAACTTAAATCTCAAATGCACTCTCACAATTCACCACCACCACCACCACCATCCCCATCACCTTCTAATCCACCACCATCTAACCCACCTCATGCAATCCCACTACCCCCTAGAGTAGGATCAATCTTGGCAGATCCCACTCTCAAAGACCTAGACATGATGCTTAAAGCATATAAGGCCAGAATCCAAGAAGGGCCAAATGTAGTAGATCATGAAAAGTGTTACCCTAGACCCGACCTAGAGATTGAATGAACCAAGCTTTGTGCTGAGATGGTAGAATTGGCTCAAACCATGTTTGAAGCTAGTTGCGTCTTCAATTACTCTAACTTAGCTAAGACTCAGTTGCATTTTGAGGGACTATTAGAAAGATTCGAGAGTTAAATTGTAAGATCTGGACAAGAAGCCACCTTCCAAGGTAAGGACAAGGCAAGTGAAAGAATGAGCATTTCTCCCAATGAAGCTTACATGCCTAATTCCACTGATCCAGACACCTCTTCTTCTATGAATCAGTATTCTCAAGAATTTCTAAGAGATTCAAGAAGAGAAATGGGCAAAAGAAAGTGAAAATCCTCCTCCCATTGAGCTTGTGGATGACCTACATGATCAATTCCCACAGCATATTCCTTCTATTTATGGAGAACAAGAGGATGCCCAATCTAGTGAACGGTTAGACTTTGAATCTAAATTCTTACAGGAATTGCCACATTTCATAGGCCCATGGGAAGCAAAGTCCACTTGTATGAGAGCACCCAGAGTCATGGTAAGAAATGAAAACTCAATCATAACTAGGAATACAGAGGTAGTGAAGAACACTAAAGTGCAGTGCAATCTCACTTTGCAGGAGCTACTCAAGTTTAAACCCGAACTATGGAAACAAGTAGCCGATCAAGTGCTAGAAGCAGCGAAACCTCATTCCTAGGTTGAATCACATAGAATTGTGCCAAAAATTTCCTTGGATAAGATAGGAGACATGAGTGAAGGAGAAGAAGTAAACACCTATCTCCCTATCACTCATCGAGGTTACACCACCAAGGCTATTTTGGACTAAGGTGCAGGAGTTGCAATTGCTACCACTTCCCTATGGAAGCGTTAGGGCAAACCAGCACTCAACCCAATGAGAATGCAACTACAAATGGCAGTTGGTCACATAAAGAGACCTTTAGGACTGCTAGAAGGGATCACTCTCACTACTTGGTGTGTAGAGTTTGAGCATACTTTTTCCATATGTGACTTTAAAAAAAATCACGCCTTTGAGATGATTTTGGGAAGACCATTCATGAGACAGTTGCAAGTAGTACAAGATTGGGGAACCAATTCCTTGTATTTGCAACACTTAGGTGTTACAACTAAAGTCAATCTCAAGGACTACTTTCATAGAGACGTGCCTCCTATACAGTGGAATCCCATCCATAGAGCCACAGATGATATGGAGTCAGTGCACTCCATAGGATTAGGATCCTCATGGATGCATGAAGACACTCACTTATGGATGTGCAAAGTGGCCGTAGAAGAAGAGAAAAGAGAAAATGCTAGAGAGGTAGGTGCAAAGGAAACTCATAGATCAATTTGAGACCTAGTCTATGCACCTATAGTGTTTCTAGACAAAGAGTTTGAATCTCATGGTTTGGGAGAAATTGTAGCCACAATCATGTAGCCATCAATGAAGAACAATGGACACCACATTGTGATGACGATGGCTATGACATTTTGGTTTTCACTATGGAACCAATCATGTGTGATTCAGTTATCAAGGAATGTGAGCCTAGCATTGATGTACTTGAAGAAGCAAGTGACTTAGATCTAGAATCAATTATTATGGATCCTTTTTGTGCATTAGAAGAGGAATACCTGTACGAAGTAGAAGCTCACCCTCAAGAACAAGGAGAGTGTATGAATGATGTGAGACTAGCCACATAGGTTACCAAGAAGGGTGAAGGAAAGAAAAGAAAGAAGAGAGAAGTCTCACTAGATGAGGAGGAATCTTTGTTTGAGGTCCCTAAAAATTTTAAGAAGTATGAGATAGAGGATAGAAAAGACATGATAAGGATGCCTAAACGTGAAGCACTAGCTGGAGAGGCCTATGATAACAAAGAGAAAACTAAGAAGACCATTGTGACCATAAAGGAAGGTGAAGACTGATGCACCTATATAGGAAACAATTTGATAGAGGATGAGGAACAAGAGTTGATGGCCTTGCTAAGAGAATACAGAGATGTGTTCGCATGGATTTATAAAGACCTAAAAGGAGTAGACCCTGACATATGCTCAAGTACGATCCCCATGACCACAAAGCCAAACCCTCTAAGCAGAAGCCATACACATATAATGACGATTATGATGCTAAGATTAAGGAAGTGATAGATCGGTTGATAGAAGTTGGATTCATCTATGAAGTTGAGCACACTGAATGGGTTTTCCCCATCATAGTGGTGCCCAAAAAGAATGGCAAGTTACGTGTATGCTAACTTGAAGAAGGCTAACGTAGCTACTATTCAAGATAGTTATCTGCTTGCTATCATTGAACATATCTTAGAAAGAGTGAAAAGCAAGGAATTCTATAGCTTCCTTGATGGATTTTTTGGCTACAATCATGTGGCCATTGCCCTAGAAGATCAGGATAAGATGGCTTTTGCCACCAAGTGGGGCATATTTTCTTTTTGGGTAATGCCATTTGGGCTAACCAATGCACTAGCTACCTTCCAAAGGCTGATGTTTCATGTATTTAAAGATTTCTTGCATAAAAAATTCAAAGTCTATGTTGATGATCTATGTGCTCATTTCATCATCAAACAAACACATATACCTGAACCAAAAAATCTTTGCTAAATGTAGAGATATTGAACCTAGAAAAGTGTGGTTTCATGGTCAAAGAAGATTAGAGCATTTGTAGAATTACTTAGACCAAAGAATGTCAAGGAAGTACAAGCTTTCATGGGGCATTGTGGTTATTACCAACGTTTCATTCACATGTATGCCATAATTGCAAAGACTCTCCACTCTCTTTTGACTAACTTTGAGTGGATTGATGAATGTCAAAACTATTGGAACATCAAGATTACACTATGCTTGAGGTGGATTTGATCTACATCAAAGGCTATCATGTTGAAAGAATATCCGTTGGAGGGTTCTTTTTCTTATGCTCATTTATTGTATTTTTTTGAGAGATTTTTTTGATGGTTCATTTACCATCTAAAAGCCTTGAGCTTTACACATGTAAAGGTACAAAGATAAGGCCCGAATCCCACGAATTTGTGGTGGTTGAAGTTGCATTCAATCAAGCAATCAAATCACCTAAAAGTAGATCAAACTAGATCTTCACTTTTCCTAGATTGTAGGAAAGTGAATTGATTCCCTCCAACAACCATTCCCACCTTCATTTGAATTCAAACTTCACTTGTAGAAGTCGTGGAACACTTTTAGAGTCTATATAAAGACTTGAAATCACTTGTACATTACATGGAAGCAATATACATACACTTGTGACCATCATTGTCTTGCTCCTTCAATTCTCTACATCATCTTCTTCGCCAACAATAATCTTGCAGAGGCTATTTCTCTCTCTCTCTTTAGAGCTCCAAGTTGAGTGCCAGATGGTTTATTGGAAAGTTGTTAGTGTCTAGTTTATTCCTATAATGTTTCATAGCATTTGGTTCAGTAGATTGCGAGAAATCTGAGTTTTTCTATCTCGGGGTCAATCTCTGTGTATTCCTGAAAAATAGGAAGTACCCTATATGAATGTCTCATTCATTCCTATAGCATACTTTGCTTATTCCTTATAATTTTGTGCATTCTATACACTCAACCCTATGTGTATCACTCCCATATAAGGATTTTTTCTAATTGTAATCACGCTGGTCATTATGGGCATTTGAAGTTCATTGTCTCTTCCATAGATAGTAAGTTTTTTGAGCTAGTCGACCCACGAACCTATGTGTTTTGTATCGACTCATTCTCCTTGATGCTCCAAAGTACGTAGTGTGTTTCGTTGCACTTATCACATGCTTGTAATGTCTATTTTAGTCTCCATAATCTCAAGATCTGGTCTTCTGCCAGTTGACTAGACCAAACTTCATCGCTTCGAAACCTTCTACAAGCTTCTCCAAGTTCTTAAAGTGGTATCAGAGCTAGATCAAGATGGGTGACGGCTTTCCCTCAATGATCGGGAAGCTTGATCAGCACAACTACGTGGCTTGGGAAATCAAGAGGGAGGCCTATTTGCAAGGTAGAAATCTTTATGGAATTGTAGCAGGTGATGAAGCTATGCCTATTCCAAGATCCAAAGGACGGCCTACACAAGAGGAGACAAATAAGCTCACACTTTGGTGCGCAAGGGATGATCAAGTAAGGTCGTACATACTAAAATCTATCTCTGACTTTCTATTAGAGGATGCAAGATATCTCAAGGGACTTAGGATGCCCTTGAGACTTTCTTTTCTGCTAGTATCAAAGCAAGAAAGAATCATCTTTGGAAGGAGTTCAACCAAATGAAGAAGAAACCTAAACAAACCATCACAGAGTTTGTTACCAAGGTCAAGAAGGTTGCAGATCAGCTAGCATCCACTGGAGAGCTGATTGAAGAAGAAGTCATCATGAGGAAACTTGGGCATTCGAAGTGATAAGCAATGGCAATCCTTCATGACAGCTTATGATCTCATCATGGATGTGCAAACTCTAGACTTCAACATCTTTCTTGGACAACTCTTCAATCAAGAAGCCAACAATAGCATAAAGGAAGGTAACTCTTATCATGGTAATTCAACTAGTGCTCTATATGCAGATAAGAAGGATAAAAAGCAGAAAGGCAAGAAGAAGGAAGAAGATGAAGAAGAGACCTCCCAAGCCAACTTCGCAAGCAAGAGCAAGTGGAAAGGGAAGAAGAAAGGACCAAAGCAAGACAAAGCCAAAGGTTAGAATGTTCAACCTTGTGCCATATGCGATAAGACCAACCACACCACTTAGAATTGCTGGTTCAATGGGAAGACCCGGAAAGGAAGTGGAAGAGGTGGATATGGCAGCAATAGAGGCAGAGATGGACACAACTTCAACAATAACAATAGGAACTATAATAGAAGGGACTACAACAATTATCCAGAAGATCAAGCACATGAAGACTCATTGCTTCTTATGAATCTAAGCCACAAAGAAGGTAAAGAAGATGATCATTTGTTCTACATAGATTCAGGATGCTCGAGTCATGTTGCAGGCAACATTGCTCTTCTATCTAACTTGGAAAGTCCAAATCATAGACATGAAGTGCAAACAAGGGATGACAAAAGCAAAATGTGGAGAAGATTGGTGATGTCAAAGCTTCCAATGGTAGGACAAACATTTTGAGTAAGGTTCTCTATGTACCCACTATCACTAAAAACCTAATAAGTGTAGGCCAAATAGTTGAAAAAGGCTTGCAACTTAGGTTCACCCAACATGGAGCTTTTGTGGAAGATCCATGTCAAGGCTTCAAAAAGATAGCCCGAGGTGAGAAGCATGGTAGGCTCGTTACTTTTGAAGTAGGAAAAACGAAGAACATAGCTCTATTCAACTTTGGGTCTCAAACCCTAAGTGAGCTTGAAGTGTGGCATAAGAGACTTGCTCATGTGAATGAAACAACCTTGAAGGATATATGCAGGGATCAAAGTGTTCTAGAACTGCCGAACATATCAAACCAACACATGATCAACAAGTGTGATGCATGTGTGAGCCGTCGAAATGTAATATGAAACCCTGAAAAGTCGCATGCATACCAAAAGGGCATAGCGTATTAGTTTTACTCTTTGATTAATAAAGGAAGTGTACGCGAAAATAGAAGGTGTGTCACCGGACTGTGAGTCTGGGCGAATGCGGAAAGTGGACCCCAGCGCAGTGTTTGATTACTCTGAGTTGTTATCTCGTTGTTAATTAAGTTGAACATTACATTAAGTTTAATGAAGTATTAAGTTAACTTATGTTCCGGTGATGTGATGAACTGCATAGAACATTATACTATGCAGTTAATTATCTTGTGCTGAAGTATATTGTAATACGCAGTCAGATAGTAGTTGTGAGTTAAACGTATTAAGTCTGCAAAATAGTATACGAGAAATCTACAGATTTGGGAAAATACCAATAGGGCCTCTGTTTTTACAAACCCCTAACCATCCCAAGAACCCAGGATTGATAATAGATTAAACAACTGGCACCGTCTGTGGGAAATGGAGTAGCCAATTGAAAAAGAAGGTTAAGGCTCAAAGACGAATCTTTTTTATATATGTCCGTAACACATTTCGATGAATCTTATCCCAAATATCGAAGTGATCCACATCCCTGGGCAGTTCCGAATTTGTTAGGAACACCCTCTAGTGGTAGAAGTGAAGAACAATCAAGTTCAGTCGTAGAAGGTTCAATTCAACAAGCAAGTGGCAATTTCGGTGGCAGTTCGGTGCTGTGTAAAAGTAGTTCAGTAGAATGCAGTGATAATCCGGTGTGTTCCATTGACAGTCCAGTACATTCTGAAGACAGTACGTTAGTTCTTGGTGGTATTTCAACGTTGCCCGGTGATAATTCAGCATTGTTTAGACACAATTCGGTGATTTTTGGAGACAATTTGGTATTGTTCGATGACAATTTGGTGCTCTCTGGTGACAATTCGGTGCTTTTCAATGATACTACGGTTCTGTTTGGCACGAATTTACTGCATTCACCATTTTTAGGTGCAAGTCTAGCCAATTTCAATATTAAGGTTGATAAAGGGCTGCTAGATTTCGAGTTAAGTAATCGGTTCAGAGACATTTTTGGACCGGAAAGTTGGCAAAGTGACCATACAGTCCAAGGACATCAAGAAGTCCATTCCCAAAGTTCAGGCAACATAAGTAGTTCCCAGCAACAACAACAATAGCAACAACAACAACAACAACAGATTGTTCCACCACGTCCAGTGCCAGCCGGAGTCACATATACAAAATTTGGAGGTTTCTCGGGAGATGATCCCAACACAGATGTGCGGACATTTGAAATTAATCATGCAGTTTTGAATTACCCAGTAGACCTTGCTTATAAATCCATCGTGTTCTAGTCAACTTTGGTTAATGAAGCTGCTCCCTAGTTAACAGAATACAATTTGAACCATTTTTGGCAGTATGATGATGTGAAGGATGCCTTTCTGCAACGGTTTCGGTTAAAGAATAACCGAGCAAAATTTTTTTATTATCTACAGAATAATAGGTAAAAGCCGCACCAGAATGTACAAGACTATGCCACTCTATTTCGGACTCATCTACTGCAGTTGCCACAAGTGCACGTCAATTTACCGGACGATGTTATTACTCAGTGGTTCATAAACGGATTAAATCCTCAACTGAAACAGATCATGATCATACGGTGTGTGGGTGGAATGACTTTGGATGCCATAATTGCTATGGCGTTATAACTAGAACATAAAGTGGGTGGATTCACTAAATATCTAGAGTGGCTGAAGGCGTCCAAGAAATCCTATGAGGATCCTCTGAAATAGATTTACTGTAATAAATGCAAAAATCTAGGGCACAGCAGCTCAGCATGCGCTCTGAATCAAATGTATTGCAGCATATGCCATACAACGGACCACACTACGGAGACTTGTACATATAATGCAAAGGTATAGAGCAGAGCCGCTGTTAATGCCATCATTCAAGAAAAAGGGCAACCGGCCGGTGATTATGTACTACCACAGATGAGGAATACCCCGTACCAGGGATACAAGAATTATCAAGGAGGACGGTCAACTAACTTTGGGAAAACTCGGTGGAATGCGGGTACAGCAGGTGAAGGTGTATCTCTTCCACCACCTAAATGTAATTTTTGTGGTGAAATAGGAAATATCCGTAGGTACTGTAAAGATGCGGCCGAGTACGATAAAAAGAAAGAGGAATGACAACACTCGATGGCAAATATGGTGTACATATCAATAGTTGACACTCAAACAGCAGCAGTGCAAACACGTTTAGGAAAGCAACTTCAGCCAGCTATGGAGATTTTTGAACCTGGAATTCGTGAACAACAGAAGGTGTTTACTAAAGCAAGTAAGTGGGCAACTCAGGAACAAGCTATTTTCCCTGACCCAGTTCCAGTAACACAGCAAAGCATACCGTAGATTGTACCGGAAGGCAGAAACCTAACGCAAAGAGTACCAGAATCCCCACCAGACACTGTACCAAAAATAGCAAAAATTGATCTGGTGTGGGATGTCTTATACAAAGCATCAATTACACTACCAGTGGAATAACTATTGGCTTTAGTCCCTGGTGTACGTCAATAGTTCCAGCAACAGGTCAATCCAGGACCTTCATGTGCTCCTTCGACAGCCACAATTCAGCCCGAACTTGATCCAACAGTGGATCATATGGTGCCCTTAATTACGGTTTGGTACAAGAATCATAAAATAACACAAGTTCTAATTGATGGAGGTTTTGGTGTAAAAATTACGACGACAACACATTGTCAACGGATGGGATGGATACAAATTGAACCTATCCAATTTTTTGTGCGAATGGCTGATCAATCCCGAGTTCATCCGGTGGGATTAATACGTGATATCCCTATTACTCTTCAAGGGGCTGTATTTAAAATGACCTTTGTTGTTATGGAATTACTCGAATCTAGCCTTGACTATAAACTGCTCTTTGGATGCCCATGGCTAAAGCAAGCGAAGGTAGTTCAGGATTGGTCAGCACAGGAATTGATTTTTAAGAATAACCACGGTAAATATGTTGTTCCGCTGGATGATATGAAGCCTTGCGACTTGCATGCACGATCTTATGTAGCCAAACCTGTACACATGTTGGATGGTCTTTCAGATGATGAAGAGGAAGCTTTTCTCAAAGCCAACAAGGATCTGCTTGCACTTGGAACTATGGACTTACAAATGGTGGCTGATAACTGGAGTTCGGTAGCATGTATAGTGGTACCACTGATCAGTGAGCACGGATCAAGTACAGCATAGACCTTGGATGATACGATGCCCCAACAATTACTCCAGTCAGGTGACGCATTGGATATGCCCTAGCAGTTCTACATACCGGAAGATCAGTTGGTTACCTGCCACTTAGGTGATGAAACCAACCCACGACCAGTAAAAATTAAGGCGGGATTATGAGAGACCTTCGAGGAGAACTTGTTGCAGTTGCTATGTAAATTCTCTAATATATTTGCATGGGATTGTTGAGATATGAAGGGGGTGGACCTGTGCATCTATCAACATCAGGTTATGCTAAAACTAGATGCTCGGCCTATCAAACAACCCAATTACAGGATGAATCCTAACTATGCAGCCCAGGTCAAAGCAGGACTGGATCGATTGCTAAAAGTTGGGTTTATTGTCCCTATCGAGCATGCGGAGTGGATTTCCCCTATTGTCATAGTTCCTAAGAAGAATAAGCAATTAAAGATATGTCTGGAATACTGAAAATTAAATGCAGCAACCATACCTGATCCATTCCCTCTACCATTTTTGGACACAATGCTAGATGATGTGGCAAGGCGAGAGATGTACTCCTTTTTAGATGGATATAGTGGATATAATCAAGTCTGAATGGTGGAACAGAACATTCCAAAGACAACATTTATAACCAATTGGGGTGTCTATGCATGTATAGTGATTTGGTTTGGTTTGTGAAATGCTTCGAGTACGTTTTAGTGCTGTATGTACGAAATTTTCTCTCCTTATCTATGTTGGAGTTTATTGACCTCCAAAGTATAGCAGGAAGTAGGTGGAACCCCCTAGGAACAAGTTGACCTTCTCACAAACTTCATCATAGAAAACCAGTCATGCTTGCAGAGCTTACTACTCTCTACTCACTCAAAAGTTTTTAAAACTGTTTTAACCACATATACTAGAGACCAAGAGCTTTCCAATGAGCCAAAGAACACTCAATTTGGATAAATACTCAATGAGCTATGACCTCTGCAATATGCAGCTTTAATGGAGACCTTGAAACAGAGATGAACCTGAGGACATACATCACTTGCAGAGACTACTGCTCTTAACTCACAACTCCAATGAATCTGAAAATCTCCAGAATAATAAAAGACTTGGAGAGCTTTCTAACAAGCCAAAGAACACATGATTTGGATACATACACAAGGAGATATGACCTCTGCAAGTTGGATGTTTAATGGAGACCTTCAGCAGGGATAAAAACAGAGAACACACACTACTTGCAGAGAGTGTTGCTCTCAGCTCACAAATCCAATGATTATGAAAATTGGTACTATAAACGTAGACAAGAAGAGCTTTCAAATGAGCTATCAAACATGTAATTTGGATATATAATGAGGGAGATACAAGCTCTGCAAGCTCTGCATACAAAAACTAGAGTAGCATAGAGATACTCTCTTGGACATCCCACAAGATCACGACTTTTCTCCTCTTTTTATAGCATGGGAAACTAATCTAAAACCTTCCTAACACATCTAAATTCGTGGTAGACACTTGGATGGAGGTATTACATGACTCAAGTGCTCAAATAAGCAAAGTATTGATGGACTTTGAGAACTAGCCACATCGACCTTCCACTAGGACACCACTGAAGCTCCCTTGTGACTCACTAATTTGACTCACCATGTTCTAGAACTCACGTGGTATTTTTGCTAAATTTTATGAATAATATGAGCCTTCTTGAAGTATTTGAAGACTTCCCAAAGGTATTTACATAATTTGAAACTTGTACCCTACATAAAACAAATGTTCGCAACATTCTCCCCCTCAAGTTTCAAAGGGTATTTCCTTCATGCCAAGAATATAGTTGAATCTTTGAAGCTTTGGTCCATCCAAGGATTTGGTGAAGATATCTGCAACTTGATCCTTTGTTCCAACAAAAGAAACCTGCACTTCATTGTTCATGGCCTTCTCTCGAACATAATGATAGTGAACCTCTATATGCTTTGTTCTAGCATGAAAAATAGGATTTGAGGTCATATGAATGCTGCTCAAGTTATCCCCATATATCAGTGGTACATCAACCTGCACATTCAAGTCATGAAACAACTTTTTAAACCACATAAGCTCAGTAGTAGCCAATGCTAAACCTCTATACTCAGCCTCTGTAGAAGATAAAGCAACTGTAGGCTGTTTCTTTGAACTCCATGTTAATGTCTTGTTTCCTGCTATTACCACATATCCACTGGTGGATCTTCTGTCATCTTTGCTTCCAGCCCAATCTGCATCACTAAAGACTTTAAGAGTTAGATCAACATCATGACTATAAAATAATCCTTCGTTCATGGTACCTTTCAAATACCTAAGCACTCTTTTCGCTGCATGCATATGAGGTACTCTAGGTTCATGCATAAACTGTGACAATACTCCCACTGCATAACATATATCAGGTCTAGTTTTTGTTGCATAAATCAAAGATCCTACCATGGATCTATATACATTCATATCATGCAACTCATCACCTTCCTTTGCACTCAGCTTTACATTACATTCCATTGGAGTAGAAACAAATTTACATTCCTGCATACCAAACCTTTTCAGCATATCACATATATACTTTCTTTGTATCAACCACATACCTTCATCGCTATACACAATTTCAATCCCAAGAAAATATCTGAGCAAACCAAGATTTGAAATTTTAAATTCCTTTCCCAAATTACCTTTTATCTCATCAATTGCTTTTGCATCATTCCCTGTAATCAACAAGTCATCCACATAAATGCATACATAGACACACATGCCATCTACATGTTTTACATAAAGTGAAGGATCAGCATGACTCGCTGTGTATCCTTGCAGCATAAGATACTTTACCAACCTTGCATTCCATGCCCTTGGTGCCTGCTTAAGACCATACAATGCCTTCTTTAACCTGCATACATGATTAGGATATTTTGCATCCACATAACCATCTGGTTGTGACATATACACTTCTTCATTTAACTCACCATTAAGAAAGGCATTCTTTATATCGAGTTGATATATATTCCACCTTTTACTTGCAGCTAAAGCCAACAAAGTTCTCACCGTTGCCATATTTGCTACTGGACTAAATGTTTCCTCATAGTCCACACCTTGAGTTTGATTATATCCTTTTGCTACAAGTCTAGCCTTATATCTAGACACACTACCATCACTATTTCTTTTAATCTTAAAAACCCACTTGCAACCAATTACCTTTTGCTTTGGTGTACTTGGAACTAAATTCCAAGTCTTGTTATCCTGAAGTGCTTCCATTTCTTCTCTCATTGCTTTCTCCCACTTTTCATCTCCTTTGGCCTCATCATAACATGTGGGTTCATTTTCCTGCTCAACTTTTGTCATAAAAGCATAATGAGTATTCATGAAAGATTCATAAGTATACCTTTGAGGTTGCTTACTTACTCTTGAAGTTCTTCTTACCTCCAATGTAGATGCTCTTCCTTTCTTATTAGGAACCTTTGATGATTCTCCATACTCACATACATCACTAATTTCCTCTCCTTCATCATTAACTTCAACAAGTTTGAGTTTACCTTTACTTTTAACACTTGGAGGTGACTCTTGCCTTAATCTTCCATTGAAAGATGATCCTCTTTCTTCATCTAGACCACTCCTTTCATCATTTAAACTTCCTGATGGCTGATCTATGCATTCATCTCCTTCAACCACACCTTCTTCATTTTCATCCATGTCCTGCAAACAATTCTTATCTGCATACCATGAAAGTGATTCATCAAAGTTTACATCTCTTGACACAACAACCTTATTGGTATGAGGATTATAGCATCTATATCCTCTTTGAGTATCTGCATAACCAATAAATATACATTTTTCTGATTTTGCATCAAGTTTAGATCTCACCTCACTAGGTACATGTACATAACATACACAACCAAATACTTTCAAATGACTTACACTTGGTTTCCTTCCATGCCATACCTCATATGGTGTCAAATGATGAACTCCAGCAGTCGGAACTCTATTCATAATGTAAACACTTGTGCTAACAGCTTCAGCCCAAAAATAATTAGGCAAACACATATCATTAAGCATACTTCTAGATGCTTCTGCTATGATTCTGTTTCTTCTTTCTGCGACTCCATTTTGTTGTGGAGTATACCTGCATGTAACTTCTCTTTTGATACCTTCATCATACAAAAAATCAGTAAAAACTTGAGAGAAATACTCTCCCCCTCCATCAGACCTTAGCTTCTTAATATACCTTCCTGTTTGCTTTTCGACATATGATTTGAACTTCTTGAAACAATCAAAGACCTCACTCTTATGTTTAATGAAATACACAAATGTCATTCTACTATGATCATCAATGAATGATACATAGTACTTATTACCAATCAAGGATGCCTCTTTAGTAGGTCCCCACACATCTGTGTGTATGAGATCTAGCAAACCATCACTTACATAGCTTGAATGCTTGAAAGGTTGTCTACTCTGCTTACCCATTTGACATGCTTCACAAAGATGCACCATATGTTGCTTAGTAAGATCAGGTAATCCTTCAACAATCCTCTTCTTTGATAGCTCCTTTAACCTGTGTACATTCATGTGTCCAATCCTTTTGTGCCATAGATCAAGCTCTGCTATTCGATGCATACCATAAGAGAAATAGTTTGTATGATTTGGGTTTACCTTGAATGTAAACAATCTACCTTGTTTTTGACCTCTAGCAATTAACCTCCTTTGCTTTGGATCCTCAATGAAGCAACCTGCATGATTAAATCTCACTTGTAGACCTTTTTCTACCATTTGACCAACCGACATCAAATTCTTAGTGATCGTTGGCACATAAAGTACATCCTTCAAGCAATTTTTCTTGCTCTTATCCTGCATAACAACATCTCCAACCTGCATAATCTTATGTGTTGTATCATCTCCTGTTTCAACATGACCTTTACATGACGGATTATGCATATTAGAAAACCATGAAGCATCATGAGACATGTGATTAGAACAACCACTATCTACATACCATACATCACTATTGGAATTCATCTTAGTTTCTACATTCATCATAAGAAGAGAATCATAATCATCACTTTTACCTTCAACTGCATAATTTCCTTGTTGTTTACCTCTTCTTGAATAGCCTCCTCTTCGATTACCACCTTGATTATTTTCATTTTGATAACAATCTTTGGCATAGTGTCCATACCTTCCACATATATAGCAATTGTTCTTATTATCTTCACTCCTTTGTCTTTGGTTGTAGTTGTAGTAGCCTCTCGTACCTCTAGCGCTTGATCTTCCTCTTCCTCTTGTGTTGAAGAAGCCACTTGAAGTCCTTTGATCATCGATCCTTCTTCCTCGACCTCTATTTGAACCTCTTCCACCTCTGTTTCCACCTCTTGATGATCCTACATAAAGAGCTTGTCCTTGAGATCCTTTTTGATTTGAAGTAGAACCATTTAGATTCATCTCCTCCGTGACCATGAGGGCAATAAGTTGATCAAAATCTGGTAATTCTCCTCTGACATAAACTGAAGTAATGAAGGGTTTCCATCTCTCATCATCTTTGAGTCCGTTGAGAGTATGTGCAACCAAGTCGTCGTCCTCCACATGAGCTTGAATTGATCCTAGTTGATCTGCAATCTCTTTAACTTTCAATATGTAATCATTGACCGATGTCCTTGTATCTTTCTTTATGTTATTCAACTCATTTTTGAGTTGAATCTTCCTTGCTCTTGTACCTGTAGCATACAACCTTTCCAATGCAAGCCAAACATCTCTACTTGTGTCTAGATCTTGTATGTGTCCTACCATTGAATCTTGAATATTTTGTGATAAAATGAATATAACCCTTTTGTCTCTCTCATTCCAAAGTCTAAACTCCCTCAATTGTTGCTGATTTGGGTGCTCTGGTAATGTGGGTTTGATATCTGTGCCGTCAATCAAACCATACAAGCCTCTACCTTGCAAGTATGCTGTGATTCTAAACTTCCATGCCTGATAATTGGTCTTATCAAGCTTCTCTATTTGTGCATGTTGGTCTCCCATAATACAAATGCTAAGCTTCCTCCTTTAAGCCTCCTTTCCAATGTGTGTGATGAGAAGAAATATAATATTTACCTTGTAAATGAGGTATGTGCACCTTTCTTTGCTTGGATGTTGCTTCAGATGCCTCCTTGCAATCTTCTTCTACCTTTGTGTAGTGTTGATGATGAACTGCTTCTTTGATAGCTTCAAATTCTTCGTCAAGGTATGATAACCTTCTCCAAGCCTCCAAGTACTTGCTCTGATACCAATGTTGGAGTTTATTGACCTCCAAAGTATAGCAGGAAGTAGGTGGAACCCCCTAGGAACAAGTTGACCTTCTCACAAACTTCATCATAGAAAACCAGTCATGCTTGCAGAGCTTACTACTCTCTACTCACTCAAAAGTTTTTAAAACTGTTTTAACCACATATACTAGAGACCAAGAGCTTTCCAATGAGCCAAAGAACACTCAATTTGGATAAATACTCAATGAGCTATGACCTCTGCAATATGCAGCTTTAATGGAGACCTTGAAACAGAGATGAACCTGAGGACATACATCACTTGCAGAGACTACTGCTCTTAACTCACAACTCCAATGAATCTGAAAATCTCCAGAATAATAAAAGACTTGGAGAGCTTTCTAACAAGCCAAAGAACACATGATTTGGATACATACACAAGGAGATATGACCTCTGCAAGTTGGATGTTTAATGGAGACCTTCAGCAGGGATAAAAACAGAGAACACACACTACTTGCAGAGAGTGTTGCTCTCAGCTCACAAATCCAATGATTATGAAAATTGGTACTATAAACGTAGACAAGAAGAGCTTTCAAATGAGCTATCAAACATGTAATTTGGATATATAATGAGGGAGATACAAGCTCTGCAAGCTCTGCATACAAAAACTAGAGTAGCATAGAGATACTCTCTTGGACATCCCACAAGATCACGACTTTTCTCCTCTTTTTATAGCATGGGAAACTAATCTAAAACCTTCCTAACACATCTAAATTCGTGGTAGACACTTGGATGGAGGTATTACATGACTCAAGTGCTCAAATAAGCAAAGTATTGATGGACTTTGAGAACTAGCCACATCGACCTTCCACTAGGACACCACTGAAGCTCCCTTGTGACTCACTAATTTGACTCACCATGTTCTAGAACTCACGTGGTATTTTTGCTAAATTTTATGAATAATATGAGCCTTCTTGAAGTATTTGAAGACTTCCCAAAGGTATTTACATAATTTGAAACTTGTACCCTACATAAAACAAATGTTCGCAACAATCTAACTATATTTATGAGAGTTTATCTAGATGATTTCTCTTTATCCGGTGATACTTCGGTGCATCTCTACCATTTATGATGCTGTTTTTCCAAGTCTCGAGAATACCATTTATGCTTAAACCCAAATAAATCAGTGTTCTCGATATCTTGCAACAAGTTGCTAGGCCACATTATCTCAAAACAGGGGATTCAAGTTGATCCAGATAAGGTAAACGCCGTATTGGAGGCCCCTGCTCCCACGACTCCCAAAGAAGTGATGCGCTTCTTGGGACAAATCTGGTGGCATGGACGACATTTACGGTGGCTTGCTCATTTGGCCATGCCCCTCAATCGACTAATAACCAGTACTCCTCGCCAGTTTGACTGGACCCACGTGTGCCAACTTTCTTTCGACCGATTGAAATCATTGTTAATGCAGGCTCCCATTTTACAAGTGCCAAATTGGGAATTTCCATTTCATGTCTTTGTGGATGCATCCGACATTGCCGTTGGCAGCGTGTTGATGTAGCAAATAGATAAGTGATTCCATCTAGTATATTATGCGAGCCGCAGATTGGCCCCGGCAGAGCGCAATTACTCAGTTGCTGAACGTGAATGTCTCGGATTAGTGTATTCGGTGAAGAAATTCTGGCATTATTTACTGGGATGCTATTACATAATCCTTCTTTAAGATGCCGATCGCGACAGCACTCCTCAAACTCCTTGATCTACGTCTGCGAACACACACAGATTTCCATTCGGTTCTCCTCCCAGCCGCGCCCGAGTCTCTCTATATCCTGAGTCCCATAATGACTCTCTTTTTTATTAGCTCTTCTACCCATACATATGAAAGATGTACCCATTTGATGCCATGTGGCAAATCAAGCCACCTCATCCAAATGTGTGCATCCGTAATATGACATTTCCTTCCCCTTGGAAACATTTTCGTCCTCGAAAATGTAAATGAAATGTCCATAATGGTAGAAGAAAGTGCTCGGACTCCCCTGAACCCCATGTACTCTATGTACATGGTCATCTCTGTGTGTTGTTTCCCCATGTCCTTCCCCTTAAGAAGCCTCATATGAGATCATCTCAAAGGTGGGAAACCGTCTGAGTGGTGCTTACTATCTCCCATATAGACTCCACTTTCCAAACTATTACTCCCATAACATATAATATCATAAGAATGACTTCAGACCATATGATGTATCCTCTATGGAGTAATAATATGAAAAGCAAGTACAAAGTGCCAAGCTCATAAGCTTGACCATACCATAATGGAGATAATAAACCATAGAATCCTCTAAAGTATAGAACAAAGTCCCATATCAAGTGACATCAAACCCATCTAAGACTAAATGATAGATTGCGCTCATACCACTCTAGGTCTTCCTAACCTTGAGTGTAATCACAAGTAATAGTTTTGTCTAAACTACCTTGTGAACTATGCAAATCCATCATCTAGCTCATACATAAGAATTTCTTGGTAGTAAAATGCAATCTCTACATTTCTCCAACCGAGAAATCTGTGGTTTGTCATCCTTTACCATTGGACTAGGTTCTATTGGAAGAGCATCTATTGGCACTTGTGCAAACTCTAATATTTCTCTATCCTGTAGTTTGCCATATGAATGCAGAAAGCATTCCCTTTGAGATTCAGATAATCCCTAAGTACCCATCCTCCTAACTGATGTTTACTCATCATACTCATGATGTAACACCGACTAAGAGTTTGGTACCATAAGAGGTTAGATATATCCCTATCTCCTGGAAACTCAAAAGAGAAGTATCATCAATCTACTCCCAGTCTAACTAATGTCAATAACTAGATCATCTCATCTAGTCAAAGATCCTCACTGGAAATAAACATAACTACTTCTCTCTAGAGTCTACAAGTGAGACTCAATCTAACCATCATGACTAACTGATCTCTCTCTTGTCTTTGATAGAAGAGTGCCACTTCTATGTAGACAACCTAAAAGTGAGAAAGTAAAACTCTCTCTCTATCTCTCTCTGTAATCTCCTCTAAGGAAAAGAGCTCTAGTAGTGGAATCTATTCCACTTTCCCTTTCCCTTTGAAAGAGATTCTTTTGAATCCGTTAGCTCTACTCATCCATGACTGAGAACATACACATAAGTTCTCCATGTTTTCCCTTCTAAAATAGTGGAGAATCATACTCCCATATGAAGGAAATTATATTGACAAGTAGAGTAAACAAATTCCTTCTGAAACATAAACTAAGAGATGTTTTCTAAACACCTCTTCTCTCTAAAGGAAAACATACTCTATTCTTTCCCTATGAAGAAATTATGTTTTCCTTTCCTTCTTTCTCTCCCAAGGTATAGGAGCTAAAGTGAGAGTACTGAACTAAAGTAAGATCCCTCATGGATCTCTGAGCTGATTCCCACTTTCTTCTTACCTTAAAAGAGAAACTCATGAATTTATTTAGTCCTCTCTTCCATAACTAATACATAATCCCTCATTACACATATTCCTATCAAGATGGAGAACAAATCTCCCCTAAATAATGAAGGTGTATGTAGTGAAGAGTGGAGAAAATAAATTCCTAATAAGGGTCAAAGCCCTCTACTAAAATGGTCAGCAATGATGTGACATGATACCGTAAACATATGTGTATCCATAGTGAAGAACTATCTCTGCTAACCATACTTTGTGCATGGATCTATACGATCCAATCAACTAATGGAATTATCCTTCCTGAAAGCACAACATGAGTATGTGATATCCATGGTGATAAAATCACCTACCACATTCTCTACTGGAAGAATAAATCTTCCCATACTGTGAAAGATAACTCCCAATCTTAAGGAGATGTCTACTAAGAGCTCTCCTCTGATCTAGTGAGACATGATGCCATGAATGATGAGTCCTTTTCTTCCTGGCCATAGAAGAAGAGTGCTCAAAGGGAAGTCGTTTCCACCGTCCCATACCAGTGAAAACTTCTTCCAATTCACGGTGTCATACCTACACTAAACCGAATATGTATTCCATATAATGGAATATGTAGGTGGACTCCAATGAATCCCATATACTAAAATCATATCAGTGGACTGAAATGAGTCCCATGTCCTTGAACTAGTTAGTTTGGTTCTAGTCAACAATGTGACGATGGATATCCCCTTTCTGTTCCAAACCAACTTGTTCCTAGGTACAAAGACTAGGTCTAAGTACCTCTCTGTAGATCCCGATATACATATATGTATGTATTGGGTACCCCAACTATTCCTGACTAAGGGATCTATGCTCTATAAGATAGAGCTAGTGCCATATCTGTGGCCTTCCTAACCATCACTCGAATCACATAAGCATCCGTCGATGCTATCTCATGAAACCCATCTCTATGATCCCATCCATTTGGTTTCCTTAGTAGTGTAGCAAAAATGCTTCACTACTTGGTCAAGTGATGTGCATGAGTGAAACTAGTCACTCTTTGGGTATTCATCATGATACCCCATAGTCTCCTAATTCTACTGTGAGACTCTTGTGAAGATAAATAATTCTTCACTAACTTGGAGATTATCATAAATGTGTCTCCCGTGTCTGTATGCAACTTCCTAAAACCTATAGGATTGCTTGTGCACATTACTAATCGTGAAGGTGTAGCTCCTTCCCTTAGCAATCCTATGGTCTAAATCCATAAGGATTATATATAGGGATCCTGCTACTACCGAAGTTGCCTTATATATAATACTCTGATGGTCCTAAGTCCATCAAATACATGCTTATAAGCATGCCTAAACTTATTGATGTTTGCAGAAAAGGCATACTACGATGCCATAACATTTCTACCTAAAGGCAAGTGCGTATATAACGCCATGCGGTAGGAAAAATTTCGACAGCATTTCCCCAGGAAATGGAATCCCAAAAAAATTTAAACCATAACTCAGTGGCACTCAGGCCACCCAAAAACATAGGGCTTGACAGGCCCATGGCATGCACGCCATAAACTTATATATGGATTCCATGACCTGCAAAAACACAAAAGTATTTGCTAGCAACCATTCCCGGTGTTGCATAGCCATATGGTTTCTGTAATCTTCTTTCCTGCAAACAATCAAAAGTATATTTCCTGCATGTTGATCCATACTTTTAAGAGCTTAAACAATGATCAACACTTGATGTATGCAATCCCATTCATGCATGTAGATACAGACATGCCATAACCTAGATAAAATGCCAGAAAGCATAAAATATACGTCCCTGAGTAGTCTAATTTTGGAATTGCATGCATCCAATCGCTCTCGACAAGCTTCGAGACCTCTGCACCTTCCTCCTCAGGTCCTAAAATACACTTTGAAGTGTCCGAAAATATCGGAGCACTCCTCAAAACATAAAGCATGGTCAAGTGATTACAAAAAATAATGCAAATTTAGCTCAAAAATGCATTAGTAATCCTTCTTTAAACCTGCAAAAACCACTTTAGGACCTGCAAATGTTCATAAACTGAAATATAAACCATGTGCAAATAGGTCGAAGTGAAATTACTCAAATTGCCTTCCCGGTTTGAAAGATATGGCTCCCGGAAGGTAGTCGCCAAAAACTGTTCAGATTTTGCAGAGATGTTTAGACCTGCAAAAATACTTATTTTCCAAAATTTATTTTCATGAACTGAAAGTAGACTTTGTGCTCTTCGAAACGAGCCGTAGCACGTCCAATTTGGAGTTTCCTAGCCCAAGATATGGCCATTCCAAGTGGGACATGTAAAACTAGTGGACTGTTGGAGGGGCTGGAAAAAGTGTAAAAATGTGATTTTTGGGGTGCCTAAAAGCATTCTTCCATCAAGCAAATGCTAAAATTCTCTCCATAATCTCAGAGAGTGGTATATGAAGATGCTTAGGCCTATTTTCACTCTTCCAAATCCTCCCTTGGTGCCTGCTAAATCCCTCCCCAAAAGAGGCCTAAATCAAGATTTTGCTTTTATGCAAAAACTTAAATGGGAGCTCTTAGCAAGCTTCTAATCCACTCTAAATGTGGATTTCTCTTGGATTATATACAATAATCCTTGGGAAGCCTCTAAATGATCTTTTTCTTACTCCAAGAAGTGGAGTTTGGCAAAAGATTAATTTCTGAATTTTTCCAAAAAATGTGGGAAGGGGGTCTTTGAGGAACTAAAATCCCTCCTTAACTTATCATTTTGATGAATCTAATGATTCGCCTAAGAAGTCCATGCACCATACTCTCAGTAAATATACTTTTTCCCATCCATCCATAGTTATCGCACCTATTTTTCCCTCTTCCAAAATGGGAATTTCTTAGATTTAGGTGCTGAAATTTTTGTCAAACTGTGATGGAAGGGGGTGTTGTGGAGCTTCAAACTCCCATCAAACTGAGGTATCTTTTGAATTTCTTAATCTTGCATGGAAGTCAATATGCTAGACTATAAGTGTGCATGGTTTTTTCCATAAATCTATGAAAAATACCTCTTCTTTTTCCCTTCCCAAAATGGCTATTTATCAAAATAGCTCCTGAAATTTATGCAAAAATCATAAAAATAGAGTATTTTAGAGATACTCTAAACTTGGCCTTCTTGTATTTGGAGGGAATCTTTGATCCTAGATGAGAATATATATACCTCATACTCTCCGTACATGTGATTTCCCTCCCGGGTCTTGGCCTCCTAACAATTCATGGTGCTTCTCGAAAATGCAAACCTTTCAAAATTGAAATAATAATACCTGTGGTTAACATGAAGCTCCATGCCCATTAAATTTGAAATCAAGACCTTGGACAAGTCCTGGAAATGAGGTCATAATTTTTCCTCCTTGCTAGAATCACGTAGGCTGCCGTAAATGACCGTTGCTCGTTGTCTTAATGACCGTCCTGCTCCTCACATCCGTATGGGCATTTGATGTGCGAACATCAACGATGCAAGTTGACTCGTTTCTCAACCACTTCTCTAATATCGATGGTTCGGTGTGATTGACGATTTCAAGGAGCATGCTGATGTATCTTCAATGGCTTGGATAAGATGCATAAAATTGCTCCTCCAAGTTTCATATTCCTATGAAGATCATGGGCGGCTGAAAGGCACATGGAGTAGTTCTACTCAAAGCTCATCGAACTCCGTCAACTGTCCGTCTCGCCGCCTTGAAGGAAGGAAGGCATGCCACCTTGCAACGAGGGAGACATTAGCGCATGCTGTACCTTGAAGTACACAACGTGGCCTTCTCCATGCGATCTAGTTATATTCAGCGCTGCCCTTGGACATGTAAGCCATGAAACAACGTGGGTGGATGAAGCTCCTCCCTTATAGGAGGTCACGGGTTCGATTCCCATGAGGCGCAGCGCAGAAGACGATCGAAATCAATGCTCTGATACCAGTATTACATAATCCTTCTTTAAGATGCCGATCGCAACAGCACTCCTCAAACTCCTTGATCTACGTCCGCGAACACACACAGATTTCCATTCGGTTCTCCTCCCAGCCGCGCCCGAGTCTCTCTATATCCTGAGTCCCATAATGACTCTCTTTTTTATTAGCTCTTCTACCCATACATATGAAAGATGTACCCATTTGATGCCATGTGGCAAATCAAGCCACCTCATCCAAATGTGTGCATCCGTAATATGACAGATGCCATTTCACCTTTCATGTCGATCATGCAGCCTTGGTGTACCTTGTTCGCCAACAGCATTTGGGAGGAAGACTAGCAAGGTGGGTCTTGTTGCTCCAAGAGTTTGATTATTCAGTAGTACATCGATCAGGTTTAGCACACACGCTTGCTGACTTTCTCTCTCGGTTGGATTCCGGTGAACTTCCGGAAGGAGTTGATGATACAACACCCGCTATTTATGCAGCAAAGACGGTACAAGATAATCAGTAGGACTTGTCGGTACACCCCTCTTGCTATGACACCTTGCTTATATTCTTGACCAGTGGATGTCTGCTTGGTACAACCTCTTTAGCTGCTCGACGAAGACTAGCCATGTATAGTCGACGATTTCACCTAATTGTCGCGCAGTTATATTATATGGATCACTCGAGCATATTACTAAGATGTGTTCCCCCACATGAAATTGTTTTAGTAATTACAATGGCCCATTCTGCCCCAACCGCAGGACATTTTGCAGTTGACCTGACACACTGGAAGATCCTACAGAGTGGTTTATCGTTGCCTACGATGTATCGTGATGTAACCCAATATGTGCGGGAATGTGATGCATGTCAGCGCTCTTGTCAACCTTTACAATGACATCTCTTTCCGCTCCAACCAGTTGTGCCTCTTGAACCCTTTTAAAAATGGGGTTTGGATTTTATTGGCCCCATTACTCCTCCTGCGACAGTTACCAGCAACCGATACATTTTGACATGCACGGATTATGTGACTCGGTGGGCCGAAGCTTGGGCTCTTCGGTCAGCTACAACTATTGAGGTAGCTAAATGTTTGATGAAGGATATTTTTCCACGCTATGGGTTACCCTTGGAGATAGTAACTGATCAAGGTACACACTTTGCAAATACATTAATGCAAGTGCTTAATAAAACCTTCCAGATTGTGCATAAGTTCAGTTCTCCCTACTATCCACGAGCAAATGGATTCACTGAGAGCACCAACAAATCTCTGCTGAACATCTTAAAGAAACTTGTATTAGATTGTCCAAAGAGATGGGACCAATTCCTACCTGCCGTACTATGGGCTTATCATAGAACATATAAAGTGGTGACCGGTGTTGGAACATCAAGCTTACACTATGCTTAAGGTGGATTTGATCTACATCAAAGGCTATCGCGTCGAAAGAATATCCGTTGGAGAGTTCTTTTTCATATGCTCATTTACTGTATTTTTTTGAGAATATTTTGATGGCTCATTTACCATTGTAAAAGCCTTGAGCTTGACACATGTAAAGGTAGAAATATAGAGCCAAAATCCCACAAAATTTTGGTGGTTGAAGTTGCATTCAATCAAGAAAATCAAGTCACCTAAAAGTAGATCAATCAAGATCTTCACTTTTCCTAGATTGTAGGAAAGTGAATTGATTCCCTCCAACAACCATTCCCACCTTCATTTGAATTCAAATTCAAGTTGTAAAAGTCGTGGAACACTCCTAGAGGCTATATAAGGAGTTGAAATCACTTGTATTATACATGGAAGCAATATACATACACTTGTGACCATCATTGTCTTGCTCCTTCAATTTTCTGCATCATCTTCTTCGCCAACAGTAATCTTGCAGAGGCTGCTGCTCTCTTCTCAGAGCTCCAAATTGAGTACAAGAGGACTCATTGGAAAGGTATTAGTGTCTATTTTATGCCTGTACATTTTCAAAGCATTTGGTTCAGCAGATTTGGAGAAATCTCAGTTTTTCTGCCTCAGGGTCAATCTCTGCATATTCCTGAAAAATAGGAAGTACCACCGGTGAATGTCACATTCATTCCTATAGCATATTTTGCTTATTCCTTATACTTTTGTGCATTCCATACACTCAACCCTATGTGTATCACTCCCATAAAAGAATTTTTTCTAATTGTAATCACGCTGGTTGCTATGGGCATTTGAAGTTCATTGTCTCTTCCATAGATAGTAAGTTTTTTGAGCTAGTCGACCCACGAACCTATCTGTTTTGTATCGACTCATTCTCCTTGATGCTCCAAGGTACATAGTGTGTTTCTTTGCACTTATAGCATGACTATAAGGTCTATTTAAGTCTCCAAAAGCTCAAGGGCTAGTCTTGTGCCGGTTGGCTTGACCAAACTTCATCGCTTCGAAACGCACTTTTCTACCTTCGACAAGCTTCTCCAAGTTTCTTTCAGTGGTATCAGAGCTAGTTAAAGATGGGTGACGGCTTTCCCTCAATGATCGAGAAGCTTGATCGACACAACTACGTGGCTTGGCAAATCAGAATGGAGGCCTACTTGCAAGGTAGAAATCTTTATGGAATTATAGAAGGTGATGAAGCTATGCCTATTCCAAGATCCAAAGGAGGACCTACACAAGAGGAGACAGATAAGCTCACACTTTGGTGCGCAAGGGATGCTCAAGCAAGGTCGTACATACTAAACTCTATCTCTGACTTTCTATTATCCCATATTAGAGGATGCAAGACATCTCAAGAGACTTGGGATGCCCTGGAGACTTTCTTTTCTGCTAGTACCAAAGCAAGAAAGAATCATCTTTGGAACGAGTTCAACCAAATGAAGAAGACACCTAAACAAACCATCACAGAGTTTGTTACCAAGGTCAAAGAGGTTGCGGATCAGTTAGCATCCATTGGAGAGCTGATTGAAGAAGAGGTCATCATGAGGCAAATTCTCAACGGCATTCGAAGTGATAAGCAATGGCAATCCTTCACGACGGCTTATGATCTCATCATGGATGTGCAAACTCTAGACTTCAACATCTTTCTTGGACAACTCTTCAATCAAGAAGCCAACAATAGCATAAAGGAAGGTAACTCTTATCATGGTAGTTCAACTAGTGCTCTATATGCAGATAAGAAGGATAAGAAGCAGAAAGGCAAGAAGAAGGAAGAAGATGAAGAAGAGACTTCCCAAGCCAACTTCGCAAGCAAGAGCAAGTGGAAAGGGAAGAAGAAAGGATCAAAGCAAGACAAAGCGAAAGGTTAGAATGTTCAACCTTGTGCCATATGCGATAAGACCAACCACACCACTCAGAATTGCTGATTCAATGGGAAGACCCAGAAAGGAAGTGGAAGAGGTGGATATGGCAACAATAGAGGCAGAGGTGGACACAACTTCAACAACAACAATAGAAGCTATAATCGAAGGGACTACAACAATTATTCAGAAGATCAACCACATGAAGACTCATTACTTCTCATGAATCTAAGCCACAAAGAAGGTAAAGAAGATGATCATTTGTTCTACATAATTCAAGATGTTCGAATCATGTTGCAGGCAACATTGCTCTTCTATCTGATTTGGAAAGTCCAAAGCATAGACATGAAGTGCAAACAGGGGATGACACGAAGCACAATGTGGAGAAGATTGGTAATGTCAAAGCTTCCAATGGCAGGACAAACATTCTAAGTAAGGTTCTCTATGTACCCACTATCACTAAAAACCTAATAAGTGTAGGACAAATAGTTGAAAAAGGCTTGCAAGTTAGGTTCACCCAACATGGAGCTTTTGTGGAAGATCCATGTCAAGGCTTCTAGAAGATAGCCCGAGGTGAAAAGCATGGTAGGCTCTTTACTTTTGAAGTAGGAGATACCAGGAACATAGCTCTATTCAACTTTGGGTCTCAAACCCTAAGTGAGCTTGAAGTGTGGCATAAGAGACTTGCTCATGTGAATGAAAGAACCTTGAAGGATATATGCAGGGATCAAAGTGTTCTAGGACTGCCGAACATATCAAAGCAACACATGATCAACAGGTGTGATGCATGTCAGATTGGGAAGGCACAAAGACAACCATTCAACCACAAAGGCTACATCCACAACAACTTATTGGACTTAGTACATACAGATGTATGGGGACCAAGTCAAGAACCTCCACTGGTAGGATCAAGGTATTATGTCTCATTTATTGACGACCATAGTAGATGGACTGTTCTATACTTTATCAAGAGTAAGAATGAAGTATTTGATTGCTTCAAGAAGTATCTTGCACATGTGGAGAATCATACAGGTAGATCACTAAAGAAGCTCAGATCTGATGGAGGGGGAGAATACTTCTCCAAAGAGTTTGATGAGTTCTTGCAGGACAAAGGTATCAAAAGGGAAGTGACTACTAGGTACTCTCCTCAACTAAATGGAATTGCAGAGAGGAGAAACAAGATATTGGTTGGATCAGCCCGAACAATGCTTGAAGAGAAGAAGTTGCCACATTATCTATGGGCAGAAGCTATTTCAACTGCATTTTACCTTGTCAATCGACTACCATCCAAATCACTTCAAGGTATGACTCCTTATGAAGCATGGCATGGAAGAAAACCTAGTCTTGGACATTGCAAGGTTTTTGGTTGTTTAGCTTATGTTCATGTACCATCACAAATAAGAGGTAAGCTAGATTAAAGGGCAACAAAGGCAGTGTTTATTGGATATGATTCAACTCATATGGGTTACAGGTTCTTCAATCCTTCAACCAAGCAATTCACTACAAGTAGAGATGTTGTGTTTGAAGAACACAGGTCTTGGTATGATGAAGATAAACAAAAGGTAACACTACCATATGATCTTGATTATGACTCTCATCAATTAGGAAGCAAGCATGATACACAGGTCTAGGATCCAAGAAGTGATACAGACGATGACAAAGATGAAAGAGAAAGGGATTACAAGCTATGGAAGTCAAGAGGCAAAGCAAAGATGCAAGAGGTTGGAGAATGCTCCAAACAAGCACCTAGAAGATCAGCAAGAGAGAAGAAACAACCAAAAAGGTATGGATATGATTCCACATTTGTTACAAAGCATACAATCTACTTGGCAAAAGACTCTATTTCAGAGGAACCCTCAACCTATGAAGAGGCAAAGGGAAACCCTAATTGGGAAAAGGCCATGAACGAAGAGGTAGATGCATTGAAGGAAATGGACACTTGGGATTTGGTTCCAATGTCACCAAATCAAAAGGTAATTGGTTGCAGATGGGTATATAAAGTTAAAAGAAATTCAGATGGATCAGTTTGCAGGTACAAGGCAAGATTAGTTGCCAAAGGATGCTCACAAACTCATGGTATAGACTATGAGGAAACATTCTCACCAGTTGCAAAGATGACTACAATCAGGACATTGATAAGTGTAGCTGCTGCAAGGAATTGGAGACTACTCCAACTTGATGTGAAAAATGCATTCTTAAATGGTTGGACAAGTGAAGAGGTATACATGTCACAACCACCAGGTTTTGAAAACCCTAATCATCCATCTTAATTTTGCAGACTTAAGAAAGCATTGTATGGATTGAAACAAGCTCCTAGAGCTTGGAATTACAGGTTGGTTACATATCTTCAAGATCAAGGGTTCAAAGCTAGCAGCTCAGATCCTTCTCTATTCATCAAAAGGGATCACAATGAGGTTATCTATCTATGTGTATATGTAGATGATATTATTGTGACAGGTGATGATCTAAATGGCATTCAAAGGATCAAGAGACACATGCAAGAGGAGTTCAAAATCAGTGACCTAGGTGAGCTCACATATTTCCTAGGTATGCAGGTGATATACACAGATGAAGGAATGCATTTGACTCAAAGAAGATACATTCAGGATCTTCTTCTCAAGTTCAAAATGGAGAACACTAAACCTGCAGGTACACCTTTGGAGATGAATCATAAACTTAGTGTTTATGAAGGTGAGAAAATTGAAGACATTAAAGAGTATCAAAGCTTGGTAGGTAGCTTGATATATGCTACTCATACAAGGGCAGACATCTCATATAGTGTGGGAGTGCTTAGTTAGTTCATGCACTCACCAAGAAGACCACACATGGATGCGGCTAAGAGAGTACTTAAGTATCTCAAAGGTACAATCAACGAAGGTATATTCTATCCTTACTCGTCAGATTTGGATATCAAAATCTACTCAGATGCAGATTGGGCAGGAGCTAAGGATGATAGAAAAAGTACATCTGGTTACTTAGCATTTGCAGGTTCGAAGCTAGTGTCATGGAGTTCCAAGAAGCAACCAACAATTGCTTTATCTTCAACTGAAGCAGAATACAGAGGCTTGACCATAGCAACTCAAGAGGCAATATGGTTAAAAGCATTGTATACAGATTTGGGACTTGTGAGTTCCAAACCTCACATATTTGGAGATAATGTAAGTTCCATGCATCTAGCGGAAAATCCTATTTTCCATGCGAGAACCAAGCATATAGAAGTCCATTATCACTTCATCAGGGAGAAGCTCATGGCAAAGGAGATTGACATTTCTTTTGTTTCGATTGAAAAGCAAGTAGCAGATATGATGACGAAGGCACTTGATGGAATAAAGCTTTGTAGATTCAAAGCTATGGCAGGTATTCAACCTATCAGAGATTGAAGACTCAAGCATACTTTAGCTTGAGGGGGAGCTGTTGGAACATCAAGCTTACACTATGCTTGAGGTGGATTTGATCTACATCAAAGGCTATCGCGTTGAAAGAATATCCGTTGGAGAGTTCTTTTTCATATGCTCATTTATTGTATTTTTTTGAGAATATTTTGATGGCTCATTTACCATTGTAAAAGCCTTGAGCTTGACACATGTAAAGGTAGAAATATAGAGCCAAAATCCCACGAAATTTTGGTGGTTGAAGTTGCATTCAATCAAGCAAATCAAGTCACCTAAAAGTAGATCAATCAAGATCTTCACTTTTCCTAGATTGTAGGAAAGTGAATTGATTCCCTCCAACAACCATTCCCACCTTCATTTGAATTCAAATTCAAGTTGTAAAAGTCGTGGAACACTCCTAGAGGCTATATAAGGAGTTGAAATCACTTGTATTATACATGGAAGCAATATACATACACTTGTGACCATCATTGTCTTGCTCCTTCAATTTTCTGCATCATCTTCTTCGCCAACAGTAATCTTGCAGAGGCTGCTGCTCTCTCCTCAGAGCTCCAAATTGAGTGCAAGAGGACGCATTGGAAAGATATTAGTGTCTAATTTATGCCTGAAAATTTTCAAAGCATTTGGTTTAGAAGATTTGGAGAAATCTTAGTTTTTCTGCCTCGGGGTCAATCTCTACGTATTCCTGAAAAATAGGAAGTACCACCGGTGAATGTCGCATTCATTCCTATAGCATATTTTGCTTACTCCTTATACTTTTGTGCATTCCATACACTCAACGCTATGTGTATCACTCCCATAAAAGGATTTTTTCTAATTGTAATCACGCTGGTCGCTATGGGCATTTGAAGTTCATTATCTCTTCCATAGATAGTAAGTTTTTTGAGCTAGTCGACCCGCGAACCTATCTATTTTGTATCGACTCATTCTCCTTGATGCTCCAAGGTACATAGTGTGTTTCTTTGCACTTATAGCATGCCTATAAGGTCTATTTAAGTCTTCAAAAGCTCAAGGGCTAGTCTTGTGCCGGTTGGCTTGACCAAACTTCATCGCTTTGAAACGCACTTTTCTACCTTCGACAAGCTTCTCCAAGTTTCTTTCAACCGGAATCACTCCTTTCAAGTTGGCTTATGGTTTGGAGGCGATTACTCCTATGGAGCTAGTGGTTCCTAGTTTGCGAGTGGCATAGACCAGAAATTACTACCTAAAGAATCTTTTCCCTTTTGATTGGAGGCTTTACGATCCCTAGATGAACATTGCCTTGAGAGTTTTCTGGTGTTGCAGGAAGTTCAACTTAGACAAGCAAGAACTCATGATCGTTTCCTTAAAATCCCCGTGTTTACCATCGATCAACTAGTGCTCTTTTATAATGCTAAATCTAATCGATCTGCCGAAAAGTTTAAATTGCGATGGTTCGGTCCCTACCGTATTACCGAACAAGTGGGACCTGCCACTTTTCGGTTATCCACCCTCAATGGTGCCCTCCTTCCTAAAGTGATCAATGGCTCGAAGCTTCGTCCCTATTACCCATCACCTACGTCCTCATGATGTGTCATCGGTATTTTTACTCCTTTTCTCTTGCCACTCTTCTCATTCGACTTTCTTTTCTTATCTCCATGTTTCGGTTGACCAACTGATCTTAATCCTTTCGTTTCCTTATCTAACCATGATTAATAGCCACATCTGTGTCTCGGATTCTATCAATGCATGCATATCGCCATTATACCTATCTATTTCCACCGCTCTATGATGATTGTTGATTTGGGACAAAAGCTTGTTCACTAACAAGACTGCGGAAAATTGCCACTTGTTGAGCTCTAACGAACCATCATCAATTGTTGAGCTCTTGTACTACTTGTTAACGCAGTGAGTGAGCTTAACTAGCTAAAGCTCAAATGCGGAATTCACCACGTTACAAGAACTAAGCTACAGCGATATTAGAACACCTCTATAATCATCAGTAGCTTAGCAGACTTTCTAAAACTGAAAACTTTACAACTGTGTTTTGAACTCACCGAAATGTCACCAGAACTTCACCGAACTGTCACCGGAATGTCACCGTAATCTTATCGGAATCAACTACAATTCTGTTTGTAATTACTTCAAATGATTGTTGATGAAGTAAGGAAGTAATACCTGAGCTTCCTTCAGTAAATGAACTCTATTTGAAGTTTGAGAAAAAACTTCATCAGTTCTGGATGCCTTTACGGTTAGACTAGTACCATGTGTACATGTCCCCTTTCACAAAACTTATTTTATCAGTTTGTAGTTCAGACTCCTAGCTTCAAGATGAGCTATCACTCATGAAAAACTTTACACTGCGCTGCGAGATCTAACTTGTAGATGTACCGGAAAAATGTTTACTGAGAAAACTGTAACTGTTAACTAACTTTCACAGTAACATGAAATCACTTTAGATTTCTTTACATATGAAGAATGCGCTCAAACTTCCACATGAACATGTGTTTTCTATTAGAGAAGATGTGTATAAAAATAGCTTGGCCTCACTTTGCTCATAGCTTGGAAAACTCTCGTACTCTGAGTAGTTATTCCTTACCATCTCTCTCAGATGAATACCTGACAGTTCAGGTTCTATTATTCATCTCTACATACGCAATCTCTGGCGTCTTCTATATCACTATCCTCAATTTCTATATGCTCTATTCTATTCCGGTTCTATGCATACTCACTTCACTTTTTTTCTTCTTCCTTTCTCTCATATATATACATTTTGTTCCGAGATTCAAAAAACTCGTGTTTCTGGAAGTTTCTATGAACTATATTACAGTCATGAATTCGTCCCTTCACTAAGGCTTGAGTTTCTGAATGCTTTGTTTCTGCTTCTCTTTGTCTTTCTTTGTCTGTCTGTATGTCAAATTTCTGAGTGATTCTTCAACAATGATTAGGTTCCTTTTCGTATGATTCTTCTCATGTTCTTACCTAATCCTGTTTGTTACATTGATTTTTGCTATTGCACCATTGTGTGCTTGTGATCTTTGTACCACTCGTGTTCGTGTGTGCGATTTGTGTTTATGCATGTTTTTGAGTGCACCATGGAAGCTCTAGCGAATATCGTTACCTTCCGTGTGGGTCTCACTCCAGATGTGAGTGAGTACCTGCGTGCTTACGGCCTATTGGCTTTTGCTGAATTGCCTTGGCATTTAGTGGAGTGTCATCCTTTCGTCGCTCAGATCATCTCTGATATCGCTACTATGCCCGCCACAGAACAATGTTGGTCATTGGCATGCTTGAGTCCTCGCGTTGTGGTCACACTCGGCACAATCGCTGAGGGATTCTGACTTCCTTAGGAGGGGTTGGTTGATGGCCCTCTCCTCCCTATGGCAACTATGAAAGAACTTTTTTCCCGGCACTCGTCTAACGAGTTTGTCATTTTGTGTCGACTTAAATCAAAACGCACCGCACTCCAGTTCTTGGTCTCTGCGTTGAATTTGCAGAAACGCACTTACGACATTTCATGACCATTCTACTCTATGATCGACACTGCATCCCGCCAAACCGTCAATTTTTCTTCATTCTTTTTCCGGCACATTCACCATGAATGTCAAGCCATTTCGAAGTAGTTAGCCAAGCACGAGATTCCTAGGACTAGATTGCCGCATCTTCTTATCTTTCTCCTTCTGGTGATCCAAGCAGAGCAACCACCTCTCGCACATCCTCTACTATTACATGAGGAGTCTACACATGTTGGAGAATGACGATGATGAAGACCTTCTGCATTTCTTCTGACGCAAATGCATGCACCTCAGCCCGTTCCAAAGTCAAGTAAAGGACACCACCGCTGTTCAAGAAGTTGAAGTATTCCATGATACTGCCACTTCCTTACATGTAGAATCTACCCAGTCTTCTCCTAGTAAGTGTTGCAGAGCTAAAGAGAGCACAAGGCAGAGAAAAAGACGGGCCCCAAAATGTTTCCGATTTGGACACCCAATTTTTGTATTATAACCATTCTTGTAATATATTTTCTGTTGTAAATGCACTAGAGGAGTCCTCTAGATGCATCCCCTCAGATGATTAGAAACTTACCCATGTAAAATAGTAGGAAATTAGTCTTTTAGTGAATAAAGTGCCGGTCTCTTGTGTAAAAGGACCATTTTTAGGGCACAAGTATATAAGTCAATTTGTGATTCTTTGTAAAAACTTTTTGGCCATTGTGAGAATCAAGAGCACAGAAATTCGAATTTGTGTCTTCTTCCCTCTGTATCTTCTTCTTTGTGAGCTTGTGTGCATGTGTATTGCTTGGAAAGAGTGTTAGGAAGTGTTGTCTATCCATGAAAGCGTTTGTTTGCTGTTGTTCAGGTGTGTGCGAAGTGTAGGAAGTGCTGAAGTGTAGGAAGGTTTTCCTATGACTCAGTATTTTGCTCATAACTTGAAGTAGAAGTGTCAGAATTGAGTGAAACCACCGCTATTGTATGCCTCTGCTCGAGAGCTTCGAAATGCATATGCTATTTGCTATATTTGGAGTTTGGAACTAAGAGAAAAGCTCAATTTACTGTTGGCTGCTGCACCAAGTATCGTGACACCATGACTGTCAGTTGAAGCTTGGATTAGTTTTTGCCTTGTTTGCACTCTTTGAGTAGTTCATTTGCATTGATCATCATTTGAATGCATGTCCTCATACACTCGGCTAGGTTTGTATACTCATCGGATTGATAATTAAAGCGTGAATCCCCACTATATGCACTTGAGGGGGATTGAGGTATAGTCTCTTTCTCCACAAGTCCCTAAGTTGGTACTTAGGTCAACACGTTTTTTGGCGCCGTTGTCGGGGAGTGTCGAATCAAACCGAGGCATTCGTGTGATGGTAAGTAGCTTTTTGCATTGAAGCGAGTGGAGGAGTTGTGATTTTCTCCTCTTTGGTAAGTCACTTTCAGCCGCACTTACTACTTCTCATTCTTGGAATGTGTGTAGTGAGTTATTAGCCTAAGAAGTGTGTGGAGTGAGTAGAATAGGAGCAGTAGGAAGTTAGACTAGATTCCATTCTCTTTTCTCTTTGTTCTTTCAGACTTTTAACTAGGAAGAATTTTTCAAAAAAGTATGAAAACCCAAAAACTTGTCTTTTGGACTTCACTTGTGCTCAAAGCAAGTATCGTGAGAATCTGAGATCAAGTATCATGGATGAAGATTTGAGTTTTCCGAGCTACGCAAAGTGAGTTAGGAGGGGTAGAGAGCTGAGATAGTGTCCTAAGGTAAGCACATGTATCATTCTCTCAGTTTCATTACATAACTCAAGTTTTGCAGAAGAAAACGATCTGCGACAGGTATTGTGAGGGACTTACAGGGGGTAAAAAGTGTGCTTTGAGTGATTCAGAGAGTGAGGAAAGGGTAGCAAAGCATAGAAAACAATTGTCTTGAATCAAAAGCTGAAAATCTAGCAAAAAATTTTGAAAAAAGGGTTAAGTATCGTTTTCTCCCGCGGTCGAGTATCGCGATACCTGACAAGTATCGTGATCTCCTATGGTTGAGTATCGCGATATTTCCCAGAGATCGTGTATCGTGTTTCCCAGTTCGCGATACCTATCAAAGATCGTGTATCGTGTATCGTGTTTCACAGATCGCGATACCTATCAAAGATCGTGTATCGTGTACCGTGTTTCACAGATCGGGATACCTATCAAAGATCGTGTATCGTATATCGGGTTTCACAGATCGTGAAGTGCCTAGGCCAGCAGTCAAGTATGTAGGAGGATTTTACATGGACAAAAGAGATATTCAGTATGTTGTCATAGAACACCCGGAAAACATTAATGAACATGGGGAAGAAAACAATGCTTCAAACCTAAATGGGGAAGGGAATGAAGAGCGAACAACTACACCTAGAGGGAGATCTACTGTTGCTAGGGTTTGGAGAGGAGACCTGATTCCCCAAGATGACTCCCTAATGGATGTATATTTGATCAATGGGATGGAGCATCTTCTTAGAGCACATTCTTCAATATGGGAAGCTGCCCCTAATCCTGTTACCATCTATGAGTTACAAGATCCTGATTTCCCCACCATCATCACATATTTGGATAAGAATCAGAGAAGATATTGGCCCTTAACAGAATTAGAAAGAGCTGAGTTGAAATATCAGAGTATTCCAGTATTTCCCCCTAGGGACCAAGCCACTACTTCACGAAACCCACTTGGAACGTCTCAGAATGACTCATATCAGTAGTCGGGGCAAACATAGCAAACACAACAAACACAAATCCCGGTCATACCACATGTGCAGTTTGCAATGCCTGCAAATAACCCTAATTACCGACCTCAACCACTTGTTGACCCAAGACATGGAATTCCTGCCCTAGTTAGACCACCGGTAGCAAGAGGACCAGGCATACCCATAGGAAGACCTATTTTCCTAGTAATGCCTAGACCGCCCGAAGCAGGGAGAAGACTAAGGCCAATTCAAGTTGCCAAATGCATGAGAAACCACTACGATGGCTCTAGTGAACCTTACAATCATATAGCTGAATTCAAACAAGTAATCAGAGCCAAATAAGTAGAAGATTTCTTGATCCAATATGAGTCTTTTGGCCTTACATTGTCAGATACTGCGTTAGCATGGTTCCAGCCATTGGACCCCAATAATTTTCAAAACATGGAACAAGTCTATCAAGAAATGATTGAGGAATTCACTAAGTCGGTAATTAAAAACAATTCGTCATCATTGATCCATAGCTTTAAGCAAGCCCCTACAGAATCAGTAAGATTGGCAGCAAGAAGATTCAAGCAGTATGTGGACAGATGCCCAGTAGAAGAGAGACCTACCCAAAATAAAATGGTGTCATTATTTTTGGAAGGATTATTGAACGGATCATTAAGATCTTTGGTATATGTAAAGAGAGTTCAAACTTTGCAAGAATGCATGAAGGAATGTATAGACCTAGAGGACAACCTAGCAGAAGATTTGAAAATACCTCAAGGTAGCTTGAAAAGTGAAGATTCGGCCAGCAGCACATCAAACCCTAAAAACAATGTAGAGGAAATAGCCGATTTGGTAGCGAAGAAGCTGAACGTTCAAGGACAGAGGAACTACCCCAATAACCCTATAAGAGTGCCCATGCTTAGAAGATGTATGCAGTGCGGAGGTGATCATCCCTCTCACGTATGCACTAGGGGAGTAGTCCCACCACCTGCTTATGCTTATAATAGACCCACCGTCCCAGGACCCCTACAATATTGCAGTATAGAACAAAAATATACAAATCACAATACGGAAAATTGTCCTTACAATAGGCAATCGAGACCAGCACAGCCATATATGAGACCCTATGGATACCCTCAAAGAGAGCAAGGAGGTGAAGCATGGAGGTACCCTACTTATCAGCAGCAGGCACCAGTGCCACGACCATATGCGTATCAAGGATACTCCCAACCACAACCAGTACTAGGACAACAACCGCCCCATCCTCAGAACGTTGTCCCAGTCAAGATGGCTCAACCTGAAGAAAACCTAGAGAGAGCAATAGTCCCATTGGCTAGTAATGAGCCATATGACTCATCTTACGACCATAGTCAAGGAGCATATCCCAATTATGAAAGCTCTATGATAGAATATGGATGACTGTACGAACCATATGCCTATGGTGTGGAAGTACCATATAGTTCCTACGGATATGAGCAGGACTATGTGTCATTAATGTACACAGCCCCTAGAGCAACCATACCACCCTGACCCATGAACAGACCGCCTGTGCCCAGAGGACCATGCTACAGATGTGGAGGTGATCATTATATCAGAGAATGTACATTGCCAAACCCACCACCACCACAACGAGTCTGGGAAGGCTACTGTAGTGATTGTGGCAAGGAACACCTTTTTAGAGATTGCCCCAAGAACCCCAACAAGGTTACATCCAACGTGCAAATCAATGTGATAGAAGTAATCGAATCATCAGGGAGCGATAAGGAATACACTGTACCATTGAAGGCGATAACAAGAGCCAAAGCTAGAGAGACCCCAGAAAAACCTGAAAAACACAATCAAAGTGACCTAGAGATGAATACACCCACACCTCAGAGAGTTGAAGACTCGGAAGAGCCTGAGAAAAGTGTTGTAAGTAAAAGAACACAAAGATGGAAGAACCGTAGAGATAGGATAAAAGAAAAGAAGTTACTACAGAAGAAGGAAAATGAGAAGAACGAACAAAACCCAAAAGAGGAACAGAAAATTGAAGAAGACAACAAAAATGAAAAGTATAAAAAAGAAGAGGTGGGATTAGTCTTAGCAGATCCCATGCCTGAACAATTAGCCATGTGGATTCAGGCATACAAGGCACGAATAAGAGCAGGACCTACCATAGAACAACATGAAAAAGAATATCCTAGAGGTGACCTAGAGAAAGAGAGGTTGGAGATCTGCAAAAAATTAATCGAAGTTGCTCAACAGACCTTAGAAAAACCTGTGTTGCCATTACCCAATACCCGAATTTCCGAAAGAGAATTCCAAGAGTGCGTCATCACTCATGATCACGAAAAACCCGAAGTAAGTAAGACACAGAATGGCAATTATTGTGAGGATAAAAGGGAAGGATCCATTGTTACCGAAGTAGAAGGGGAATGGCCTAAAGATTTGTGGGCTAGAGTCCAAGAAGACAGATGGAAGAAAGTGGAAGGAGTAGAACCACCCTTTGAAGAGATAGAAGCGGAAGAGGGAGTAGAGGGTTCAATACCTAAATTGAATTCAGAAGAAATTTTACCAATAGATCAAAGTGACAAAGGAGATGACGGAGTAAAGGCTTTGCCAAATTACACAAGAGAGTACAAACATAATTCAGAATTGTATTGTATTCCCTCAATAAGAAAAAAAGAACCAAACCCATCAGTCCAAACATCGGATATTATACAACACCTTAGAAAGGTAAAAATCCCTTGTACCCTAACATTGGAAGAACTGTTGAAGGTTAAACCACATTTGAAGGAGAAATTAATCAGTCAATTGGAGATCAAGACGGAAGAAAAAGAGATATCTGATGAAGTAAACACAATAAAGATCCCAGTGGATAAGGTAGGAGATTTTAGTGAGGGAGATGAAGGAAACACTTGCCTTCCAATTACTTATAGGGGTTATACCACCAAAGCCATCTTAGATTCCGGAGCTGGTGTAGGCATTGCGACTAGAGAAATCTGGGAGAAATGGGGAAAACCAGCTTTAAGAGCAACACGTATGAAGATACAAATGGCCGACGAACACACAAAAAGACCCTTGGGATTATTGGAACGAGTAGTTTTCACCACATGTGGAGTTGAATTTGAACACACCTTAGCAATATGTCAATTTGAAAGGGAGAGCAACTATGAAATGATACTTGGGAGACCTTTCATGAGACAGCTAAAGGTTGTGCAAGATTGGGGAAAAGATGCTGTATACCTACAACATGAAGGAACTACCACGAGAATAAATCTCCACACTTATACATATCAAGGTGTTTCCCCCTTACAATGGAATCAAATTCATAAGGAGGAAGACGATCAGTCAATTCACAGCATAGGTTCTAGTGACCAATCTTGGATGAACGAGGACACTCATCTATGGATATGCCAAACTGCCAAAAAGGAAGAGGATAGGAGAAAGGGATGGCAACAAAGGCAAGGAGTAGCTAGGTCTGTACAAGATCCAGCTTACATGCCTCAAGTCTTTTTGGATGAAGAGTTTGAACCTCACGGTTAGATGGAGATTTTAGCAACCCTCGATGTATGTGTGAACAAAGAAGTAATAACTATGAATGAATGTATTGATGAGGAAGGATATGACGTTAGTCTATATGTAGTAGTCCTTCAGGAGGCTGAAGAAGGAGAAGCGATAGAGAAAGAATGGAAGGAGGACTATGAGAGCATTGAGATGGAACAAGAACCAGTGGAATCAGAGGATGAAAATAAAAAAATAGGTGTCACAGCTAACGAAAACAACCAGGAACCTACACAAGAAGAAGAGCTGGAGTCAAATAAAGAGCCAGAAGGTGAAGAAAATAAGCCACAAGATCAGTTTCAAGTGCCAGACCACTTCAAAAAATATGAAGTAGAAGAGAGAAAAATTGCTATTCAAATGCCTAAAAGAGAAGCACAACCAGGAACAGCATATGACAATAAAGAACAAACCAAGAAGATACTAGTAACCGTAGAGGAAGGAGAAGAACGATGTACTTTCATAGGACAGGATGTCTCAATGGAGGAAGAACAAGAGTTAATACGCCTCATAAGGGAATATCGGGATGTCTTTGCCTGGACCTATAAGGACTTGAAAGGAGTAGATCCATCTATATGTGCCCATAGAATCCCCATGACATCCAAAGCCAAACATTCTAAACAAAGACCGTATACATACAATGATGTGTATTCAACAAAGATAAAGGAAGAGATAGATAAGTTGTTAGATGTTGGATTCATATATGAGATTGAGCACAGGGAATGGGTGTCACCTTTGGTGGTTGTACCGAAAAAGAATGGGAAGTTAAGAGTGTGCATCAATCTGAAGAAAGTAAATGCCACGACCATAAGGGATAGTTACCCATTACCAATTACGGATCATCTGTTGGAAAGAGTGGCAGGGAAGGAAGTTTATAGTTTTTTGGATGGCTTTTCAGGGTATAATCAGGTAGCCATTGCTCTTGAGGACCAACATAAAACCGCTTTTGCAACGGAATGGGGAGTGTACGCCTTTAGAGTCATGCCTTTTGGTCTAACGAATGCCCCAGCCACCTTCCAAAGATTGATGTGCCATGTATTCAAAGAATTCCTGAGAAAAAGTATGGAGGTATACTTGGACGATCTATGTACTTATTCAGCTATACGATCAGAGCACATCCCTGAACTAGAAAAGATCTTTGCTAAATGTCGACAATATCGAGTATGCCTCAATCCAAAAAAATGTGACTTCATGGTTCGACAAGGAAAAATATTAGGACATATTGTCTCTAAAAATGGAATTTCAACTGATGAAGACAAAATCAAAGTAATTCTGGATTTACCAAGACCAAAGACTGCTAAAGAAGTACAAGCATTTATGGGACATTGTGGATACTATCGAAGATTTATACATATGTATGCCATAATTGCTAGACCGCTCTATGCACTCTTGACTCAATTTAATTGGACCGAGGAATGTGAGAAAGCCTTCAATGAGTTAAAGAATCGATTGAGTTCAGCACCTATCCTTCGAGTACCTAACTGGAATAAGCCATTTCACATTCATGTGGATGCGTTCAAGTTTGCCATTGGTTGCATCTTAGCTCAACCTGCAGATACAGGAAAGCTAGACCACCCTATAGCCTATGCCAGTAGACAATTAAATCAAGCAGAACGCAATTATACCACCACTGAGAGAGAAGGCCTAGGGATGGTGTACACAGTGAAAAAGTTCAGACATTACCTGTTGGCAAACAAGTTCAAATTCTTCATTGATCATCAAGCCTTATTGTACTTAGTCAATAAACCTTGCAATACAAGAAGATTAGTACGATGGTTTTTATTACTAATGCAATTTGATTTTGAGGTAGTAGTAAAGAAAGGAAATACCCACATAAGAGCAGATCACTTATCAAGAATGACCCATGGAGAACCACCCATAGGAGTACCCGATGATCTGCCAGATACGTACCTATTTAACCTGGAAGTATGTCCCCAATGGGAAGAAAAGTTGATCCCTATACTCACGCATGGACAAAAATATGGGATCACACCAAACCGAACCCAAGACCTTTGGAAGACTAAAAACCTTCATATCATTGCTAGAAGTTTGTATCACCAAGATTCAAATGGATTACTCATGAGATGCATAGAAGAAGAGGAACAAGAAATGTGGCTTCAGAAAGCACATGTAAATCAATGGAAAACTCATTTGAATGCAAACAGAACATGGCAAACCCTGAGGAGATTAGGCATATATTGGCGAACCATGCAGAGGGATGCACATAATTATGTATCATCCTGCCAAACCTGTCAAGAACAAAATCCAGACGAGAACTCCACTCTATGCTACTCCACAGTAGCACCGAGATGGAGCATGCCTCTGGTAAAATTCTTAAAGACCCAAGAATACCCAGAAGGAGCCACTTCAGCAAGGAAATGTGCACTTTTAGAACAGAGCAAGGATTATGCCATTATAGGAAAACAACTTTTCAAGCGAGGGAGAGATAATCAATTACGCTTGTGCATTCATGAAGACGAATATCTTGTTGTTTTAGAGATGGCACATACAGGAGCTGCAGGAGGGCACTTCTCTGCAGATAAAACAGCAAAAATGATCCTCTTTGCGGGAATGTGGTGGCCAACTCTACATCAAGATGCCGTAACATATGTGCAACGATGTGATACTTGCCAACGAACAAAATATCCAATTAGAAGAGATGAGATGCCACTGAGACCCATGATGAGTGCCAGAGCTTTCACTAAATGGGGAATAGACTTCATAGGACCTATTAGCCCACTAGCGAAAGGATCCCATGCCGAGTATATAATTGTAGCCACAGACTATCTGACCAAATGGGTAGAAGCTAAAGCAACCAAGAAAAATGACGCAAGAACTACGACCAAGTTTCTCTTTGAGAACATTTTCACTAGATTTGGACTACCGATAGAAATGGTGAGTGATAGAGGTATGCACTTTGTGAATGATGTTATAGAAGCCTTACTGAATGAATTCTTGGTAATTCATAAGAAATCAGCTCCTTATCACCCACAAGCCAATGGACAAGCCGAAAGTTTGAATAAAATCTTGTGTATAGTTCTCACAAAAATTGTTAACAATGGTAGATCTGATTGGGATAAGTCTTACATCATGCTTTATGGGCATTTCGAGTGGCCTACAAAACCGCCATAGTCACTACTCCTTTTAACTTAGTATATGGACAAAATGCTATTTTACCAATTGATTTCTTAATTCCCACTCTCAGAGTAGCGACCACTTACGAGTGGATGGGACATGAACTATCAGCTCAATTGGATCAAATAGAAAAGATTCACGAAACTAAGTTACAAGCAGTAGCAGGCATTTATGCTGCTAAACGGCGACAGAAAGCCTACTTTGATGCTCATATTAAAGACAAAAATTTGAAGGAAGGAGATTTAGTTTTGGTATATACCTTGAAACAACACGCTAAGAAGTTGCAGAAAAGAGGATATGGCCCATTAATCATCAATCGTATATCGACAAGTGGAGCCGTCAGCTTAGCAACCCTAGATGGAGAAGTATTACCAAACTATATCAGTGGATGTCGAGTGAAAAAATATCTAGAACCGTTGACCAAAGAAACAATGTCACGATTAATCAAGGGCAAGAATAGGCGTATTGAGGAGGAAAGGATATGAGAAGAAGCGAGACAGGAAGCACTAGAACAAATTAAGAAACGGAAAGAGTGGATGAGAGAGAGAGAGATGAGAGATATCGACTAGGAGAAGAACTCATCCCAATGGCTAATTTTAGAGCCACTAAAAACCTAGGTGCACCGAGAACACAACCATATTTAAATTTGGGAGCGGGTAAAACGGAGTACCACTTAGTGGATGCTCTCATTGACACAGGAGCTGCCATAAGCTGTATCAAACTTTCTTTGACTCAGAAACTCAAGGAGGAATTACGTCCATCGATGGCACAGTTGATAGGAATAGGAGGAACAATTACTCAATGTATAGGTGAAATCACCTTACCTCTGCATCTTGGCAACAACACTATGGAACATAAGCTATTAGTGTGTCATGATCAGGATTTACTCGAAGATGTACTGTTAGGTCAAGACTGGATTTACGAATATGAGGTGACCATTCAATTGGCTTTAGGATACATCTCAACCAAGATAGGACATCGTGAAGTATTCAGTTTGCTAGACGAACGACCAATCAAAGCCGCAAGCATAGAGCCAAAAATTCACTCTAATGAACAAACTCATGAATGTATGTTAAATAGCACTATAGAAACCCCTTCCTCAAGTACTTCATGTGAGGACACATTGAATCCTGCTTGCATTCCATCTTCTAGTCTAGCAAGTCACAAGAGTGTCAATCAATCCGAAACCAACCTCAGTGAAGCACCATGCATAAAAAAGACTAGTACTCTGAGTAATTCAAAGTTTGTACCTATTAGAATATACCCTATTCCGTACACTAAACGAGCTTGGATAAGAAAGGATCAAAGGGATGCATATCTTCAACAACAGAAACATCTTTGATATCAGAGCAACCAATCAAATAAGGAAGCAAATCACTTTGAGCACAGTCAACAACAAAGTGCTAGGATATGGATTCCAAAGAAAGTAGTAGCCGCCCAACCGGATCGAGTGCAAATATGGATTCCAAAATCATGTGCTCCAAAGACGCTAAACCGAAACTATGAACATTGCATAAGGAGAAGCAATACCAATATGGTCTAAGGACAAAACAGTCAAAGAAGAATAACTATAGGAGAGAGAATGAGTCTGCAGTTGCAACACAAGCCAGTCCGAGATTCAAAAAGCAGATAGGGCAGAAGTACAACATGAGAGGAACCACATTCATCAGGAATGTGCAGAATACAATACGCCCGAGCAGAGTAAAACAGATTTGGTTGCCAAAAGACAAGACAAACTGCATGCATCATCCAACTACTTCAAGTTGCACACATTTGGAGTTATCAGGGCCCAAAGTATGCATGATAGGGCCACATTACAAGGCCAAGCATTTGGCACATCTTTCTTCTATTTCAGGATAGTCGAGCACATTTTCCTCTTGGGAAATAGGAGAGAAATTGTACATACATTAAGAAAATCACTCAAAAAATAATAACCGCTTCGGCTATGATCTAACCTTTCTGTTTTTCCTTTCACATGAAAATATATAAAAATTTTGGAACGATCTAGGTATTACCTTTCTCACACCCACGGGAAAGGGACGACACCATTCACTCGGAGCAATGTCAAGCTTATGAATAACAAATAAAGGAGGATTTCTGATAGTATATGGCCACTAATTCATACTCTATATTGAGTGCAGATGGCATCTACTAATTCCGAAGCTACGCAAGAGGAAGAGGTCCAGCTTCTTCCACTCGAATCCATAACAAAAGCAAGAGGCCATTGGTTTCTGGACCAACCAGTGTCAGACCTCATTTTCATGGCCACTATCAAGATCATGGATAGGGATCACTATTTCCCTATCATGTCACAAGACTTCAAAACTATAATACAAGGATTACCGCATATCGAGGATGTCTGGACACAGGCAGGCCTAGAGGCATTTCTCAAATTGTCCATTTATCTACCAGATTTTCAAAGGTGTACACAAGTAATGAATACACTGCAGCCTACCGCAACGAAGATATCAGTTCCAGAAGCACGAGTATTGGATAAAGTAGGAACATGGAAAACCATTCAATTCACACATGAACTAATCAACAAAGCCTTCAGATGGAATCAAGAAGGGATCACTAATGTCAAAGAGGAATGTCATGATCCTAAAAAGAGGTCCTTTTTGGATATCAACAGGACTCATATTGAAGATGCTGTCCGCCTGGTGCACCAACATTTTTGTTTCCCAAGTATGCACAGATATACTGCACCACAAAAGATTGTCGTACAACTACTCTCGCATGCAATGAGACAAGTGGGAAATAAAGTAAATATGACTGGCTATGTCCAAGAAAGATTATTTGAAGCCTAGAAGAAGTGGAGTCAGAAGAAGTTTCTAAATGGGAGTTCGGCTTTGACATTACTTATATATGAAGCTCTTGAGATGAAAAACTGCTTACGTGAGATGCCAACCTAAGAAGGGCTAGCCAAATATGCCAAATCCGCTACGGTCCCCAAGAAAAAGAAAGCAACTGTTGTTGTTGAAGAGGCAAGAACCAGTTCACAGAAACCCATGAGGGGTACAAAGCGTCTGAGAGAGGAGGAGGCCCAGGCTACACCCCAATCAAAGCGGACACACATTCTTCCAAAGATTACGATGGCCCAAATGCCTATTACCAAGAGAGATCTCTCTGCTGCCCTAGAAGAGACACATCAGTACATGCAAGGGCAGGTAAATCTGAATGTTCAAGGTCATCATTATAGACAAGCAAGTCAAGAGAAACAACAAATGCGTTGTCGGAAAGTTTTCAACTTTCCAGTTGATGACCAGATAAAATAAAATTAACTTAATTGGTGAATTCTAACCTTTTATATCACTGTTGATTAGTTGTTCTGGATTGAATTAACTACTTTTGAAGTGTTTGCAGGTACAGGAAATGATAAACAATACATGTTCATATTAGGGTTTACCCTAAATACTTAATTAATGAGTATTTCATATTTATACATGCTTGATTCATGAGTATTTAACCCTAGGGTTGTCTAAGTTCACATGATTTTATGTTCATTAGGTTCATCTGAAGGGTCTCAAAAGATTTAATGGATTCATGTTAGAGTTTAATTAAGAGTTAGTGGGTTAATGATAGGTTCAGAAGGATTTTAATGGGTTATCAATGATTTCCAAAGGGTTTCAATAGGGTTTTGATGGGTTTTAAGTAGGTTTTTTAGGGTTTTAGAATGGTTCAAGGGTTAAAATAATTAATATTGAAGGAAATTAATCTATATCTAAACATTGGTTCATTAAGAAAAATTAAAATATGGTTTAATTAATTATTTAATCATGTATGTGCATTTAAATACTAAGGTTCTAAATAATTAAAATCATATCCTAAGCTTAACTTACCTAATTTATTTAATTGAGAAGTTTAGGGTAAATAGAATTAAAATAATTAATTAATTGGATAAATAACTAGTGGTCTATATGAGTACTAGGAAAAAGAATGGTTTATATAAGATGTGTAACTAAAGTGAATTAAGGAGTGGTCTGAAAGGAAGATGCACTTAAAGTGAAAAAGTTGGTTAAGAGAAAGAGTGGTGAGAATTAGTGTAGATAAAAAGAGAGGTGAAAGTAAGTTATGTGAGAAAAGTCAATTTAAAGGATGGATGGGTTAAAGGATGGATGGGAAATAAAGTAGGAAACCAAAATAGTGGTATAGAGAGGATCTGTGTGCGTATATATATGTATGCTTTGATCATGAATTCTTAATGTTTCTTTGCAGGTAATTTTCCTCCTCCTTACCTCCTTCTGAATTCTATAGAGAGAGGATAGCACGTCATGTGCAGAGATATACGTTAGATAGAGAAAGAATTAATCTGTGTTTTTTCTCTCTCTGAGAGCGCATGTGTACGTTGAAGGATCCACCTCCATTTTTCTCTATGAAAGTGTGTATATGGGCCTACGCCATCCACGCTTGAGTCCTAGTCTTCTCTTTCTTCTGTTTGTTGCTTTTGTTCTCTGCTGTTCGGGACAACTGAACAGTAATACTAGTTTCATGTTCACTTCGAAGTTTGTTTGGTCACGTAAGTTTGCAGATAGTCTGATTCTATCAGATCTGAGGCCTTAGGTACGGAGAAGGAGCATGAGAACCATGTATACATGGCTAATCCTGCTGAGCAAGCTGAATGCTATGATTAGAGAGAGAGGCTGGAGAGAGCGCATCCCTGTACAGAGAGAGAAATGAGCCACTCGATGTTTTTTTCTTTCTGAACATGATGGCGCCTGGTGGCGCTCAGTCGCGCAGAGAGCAGTTCATGTTTTGATCGGGAAGAGATGCGCGCAACTAGGAGGGAGTGACTAAGATCTGCCACGTAGGGCTCTGACAGCAGGAGACAATGATATATGAGGCACATGAAGAGAGAATAAGTGGTAACTTAGTCTGACAGCGCGAAGATTATGGCGTCCGTCACACGAACGAGAGAGTCTTCTAGTGTGCTCCACAGAGAGAGTGGCGGTGTGATGGCGGCGCAAGGATTTCAGGACTTTAGTGGAAGAGGGAGTGATTTGGGCTGCTATCGGCAAAGAATGCACCCAGGTGCTGGCACAGACTCGGGCGCGCAAGGAAAGTCGAAAGAGAGAGTTAGTGGAGAGAGAAATAGAGAGAGAGAGATCCTCAAGTGTTGCACACACACAGCAAAATTTTGACGCACAGAGGAATGACTCTCATAGATTGATTTGAGGCAGGCAGCTCAGAGAACATTGCTGCTAGCCTGCCAGGTGTTCAAACGTTGACAGGGACAAAGGGTGTGTAGTCGGTCGCATAAAGTCAGAGGAGAGAGGAAGGCGTCGAGAGAGAGAGAGAAAAAGAGAAGGAATTATCAGAGAGAGAGAGAGAGTAGAGAGAAAGCAAAAAGAAATATATGGAAATAATTAGATATATTAGTTAATTAGATATCGTTATGTTATAAGTAGATAAATAATTATATTAATTATTAGTATATGTAAATGCATGAATGTATACATGTATGAAAACTAATGCATGAGCATGCATAAGTGTGATGTGATATGCATATATACATAATATGAAGTGCATGCGTATATATGTGAGCATATAGATACATATGTTAGTGTGTCTTAATGCATGTGTATACATATGAGTGAGGGATGATAATAGATGTATGTGAGCATGTGAGTGTCTATTAGCATATGCATTCATGTATGCATGGCCATGAAAGTGTATGATTATGCATATTAGAGATATGTTTTTTTTCATGATTGGGGATATGTATTAGAGTATAAGTTAGCATGAATATCAATTTTATGATGCTTATGTTTGGGTTTATCTTAAGTCCAAATTTGCAAGTGTAGGTTTAGATGTATGTTAGTATATGTGAAGAAATGTGTTAGCATAAAGACATGAATAAGTATATGTTGACATGTGAATTAGCATAGGTAAGAATGTGTAAATGTTAAAGCATATACATGAGTTATTGAATGTGTGCATGTTAATTAGTTTCTGGTGCACATTACTTACTGTTAATATACTTGTATGGTTATATGTATTTAGAAGTGTGTGTTATGTTAGCATGCATGAGTGTTAGTATCTGTGTGTATTAGCATGTATTAGCATGTTTAGAAGCATGCATATAAAGTGCATATGTATGCATGAGTGATATTATGTTATGCATGTTAAATGCATATAGAAATCAATAAGCATGTGTATTAAAGTTTGTATTAATGATTTTTTATTGAGATTTACTAACATTTTAATGTTTCTTTGCAGACAATCAAAGCAAAAGTATTGAAGAGCATCGTGACAGAAGAAAAGAATTCAAACAATCCAAAGATCTGAAAATTTGATTTAAATCCATAAAAATTATCCGTCATTAAGCTTTTGTATAGGATTCACTTATTGTTAGTCATCTTTTAGAGAAATTATATCATTTTATAGCATTGTAATCATCCATTAATGTCATTAGCATTAATTCAATTTTAATTTGCATTATCATTCTTATCAATTTCTCATGATTATTGTCTGATTAGATTTTTTTCAATTATCTACTCCAAATTTCCTAGATTTAAGAGTAATATAGTATTTCTGATACCTTAGACGAAAGAAAAATATACCTAAGACACCTACGATTGTCTCATACACCCTGCGTGTGCCGAGGGATTTAGTGGCTGACTGATCCACCAGCCTTAAGTCCGCAACTTCCCGACAGCGTCAAGAAAAGACCCCAAAACAACCTGGGAGATACAAAGAACTGGGCTTAGATGATTCTAGTTCCGGTGCAGAATCCAGTCACGAAAAAGACACCCTGGACACTGACATAAGGACAGAAACTCACGAAGAAGAATGGAATGAGATCAATCAAGTCGAAGTAACGCCAGACAACCACGAAGAAAAGGAAAAGAACATAGAAGATTCTAATGAACCTGAGCATGTCATTCAATTGAATGATACTACAAAAATCAGCATCAGAGAAGCTCCAACAACTGTTACGTCTGCTGTTGGAAGCAGCCAGAGGCATAGAAGACGCGGAAGCATGTAAATACGGAGCAGGAAGCCAGTCGAATCTTCTTTCAAAGAATTATGTTTTTAAATACTTTTCAAAGACCTCCAACAGTGATTTTCATCATTAATGTAACATATGTAACATAGAAAAACCCTTTTCTTAATTTCTCACTCCATTTTGTGCAAGCCGAGGAGTCCTCGAGCTTGAGGAGCTTAGGTAGAACAAGCGTATCAATTTTCGTTATTTTTAGACACCGTTTACCCTTCCAAATAGCATCTAGGACCTAATTTTTAACTATGCCGGTCACTAGATGTGAAACCGGTCAAAACTAGTCTAGAAACTATAAAAAGAGCTAGAGAGCTCATTTTTGAGGTGAGCTTGTTTGAGGTTAGAGTTCTTTTGAGCTTGTAATAGTGTTCTTGAGTAATACAGTTAATTTCTCACCTTCCATTGTGTCTTGCTTGTCTCTTCATAGTGTGTGTGTATGTGTGTGTGCATTTCTATGCTTCTCACCTTCACTCTCACTTCATCTCACGTTCACGATCTTCATATCACTCCTATCTCTTCCGCGGATTGACAATTAAGGAGGTGAAGCTTCTTAACGTGGTTCTCACCATTGTGCTAGAGCAACACCAAATTTGGCGCCGTTGCCGGGGATTGAGTCTAGGACGAATGTGTGATGGTAAGAGTATAGCAAGAAGTAGCGTTGGAAGGTAAAAATTTCAGTTTTTGTTGTTGTTTTTACTTAGTTTTTAGTGTTTTTCACCTCCCCCGCACTCCATCTTCATCACCGCATCATCATCTTCATCTCCAAAAAAATCAGAAAATTCACCATATCCACCCATTCTCCTCATTTCCCCTCATTTGTGCATGCGAGAGAGTGAGAGAGAGCTTTTGTGCTTGTGTGTACTTTTGTTTTCTTGAGTTTTCTTGCAGGTACAGAGCTCCAGTGCATCAGGAAAGCTTGGAAAAGGTAAAATTTTTAGTTTCTATCTGAAATTTCCGACTGTGTCAGACCATCGCGATGGTCTGCAAAGTTTGGAATTTGAAGAAGGCGACCACACCAGTGTGTAGAGTACACTTGCGCCTCTAGGAATCCATACTTGCATTGCAAAAAATCATACTTTGGTGGACCATCGCGACGGTCTCAGACCATCGCGATTGTGTCACACCATCGCGATTGGCTCATGCCATCGTGACGGCTCGACCGGACCATCGCGACGGTCTCACGCCATCGCGACGGTTCATTTGGACCATCGCGACGGTTCGCGGACCATCGCGACTGTTCGGTTGACCCCACACCATCGCGATTGGCTTACGCCATCGCGCCGACGGTGCCACGTGGCAAGTTGGACCATCGCGACAACTCAAATTTTGGACCATCGCGATTGGCTCACGCCATCGCGCTCGGACCATCGCGATTGGCTCAAGCCATCGCATCTGTGACCATCGCGACGGTTCACTTTGGACCATCGCGATTGTTCACGTTGACCGTTGACTGACGCCATCACGACAGTTCACATTTACGCCATCGCGATTGTCCGCCTGATTGAGCCATTGCGATTGCTCACTTTTGGACCATCGCAACCGTGCACTTTAGACCATCGCGATTGTTCACCCTCACGCCATCGCAATTGTCTCACACCATCACGATTGTGCACCCCCATCACAAATTTTAGGGTTTTATTTTTTGGCCAATTTTGGGGCTATTTTTGGGAAATTTTTGGGTGATTAGACTCATAGGAGACCCCTTAGCTCATATTTGGAGAAAAAAAACCTGTTTGTCAGTTTTTACCCCCCAGGGCTTGAACGGTCATAACTTTTTCATCCGATGTCCGTTTTTTGAGCTTAATAGCTCGTTAGAAAGCTCTCTACGAGTACTACGTCTATTGTTAGATAAGCTATTTTGAGGTTGACCTAGTTTGGGACTAGAAAGCCAGGGGGCAAGCATTAAAAAGTTGGGCAAAAGGGAAGGGACTTAAAAGGTGTATATACTCAAGTGCTTGATCATCCAACTGTGAATTGGTCTAATATTGGATTTTTCCAGGTCTAGCAAGGGCAATCAAGGGCAACCAAGGCAAGGCAGTGAAGGGCATAAAGCTTGGGAAGCGCGGCTTCTTGGGCATCAGAGCAACCAGAAAAGCTGACTCGAGGTTGGAAGATTACTCAACCCCCTCAGTCAATTCTTAGCTTAGGATAAACGTTAGCATTGTGAAGTTAAGACGATAGGAACGCCTCAAGTTATAGAGAATTAAATTTATCAAGTCCAAGACTAAAGATAAAGGTGTGTGACACGAAAACCTAAAGGAAAGAACATAAGTCTGACGGAACGAGAACTCAAAGTACAACAGAAAGTCGAATTCCTGACGCATACATTAAGAGAAGAGTCTAAAGAAATCTAAAAAGAATCAAGAAAGTAATCACAAAGAATCATTGACGATCTGAGCGTGTACTGAGTGTGCAAGGAAGAAAATTAATGAACCTTAGATCGGGCAAACATATAGGTAAGTCAGACCGACGAAGCCTTAGATCATCAGAGGCAAGTGTAAGAACTACTGCACGATCGTGGGCTCAACAATTGAACACTAGTTATCCCTACGAGAGCTCAGATACTAGTGCTTCAGAAATGGCATTTAGCACAGAAAGACCAGAAGGAGGGTCGAACGTAGCCTATTTAGAAAAACCAGAAGGACCCTATAGAACGCAACTAGAGTTTCTCCGAACCAACCGATTAGGTGCTCGCATCTATGAGGATGGTTTGCGAAGGCAAGTGGTGCAAATGCACAACCGCGATCAACCCATTGGATTGGAACGTCCAGTGGTGAAATTTGAGAGAGACGCGTACATGGACAAGGAAGGAACAATGTACATCTTAAGTACGCAGCCAAACAATACCAATGAGTTTGGCGTGATTCAGCTAGAGACGGAAACTAAATCTCAAGGAAAAGAACCATTAGAAGAGCCTAGAACACCTAGAGGGAAATCTGTACTGACACGAGTACTAATCCCGGAATGGATCCCTCAGGACAACAGAAGCATAGAGTTGTTTGTAAATAAAGAAACTGATGAAGCCTTTTGGAGATACAAGACAAAACTACTTAGTGAGGTAGGTATCATCACGATATACGAGTTCAAGGACCCGGATACACCTGGAAAGGTTGTATACCTGGATGAGACTTCAGAAAGAGTCTATGTGGTGCCTGACCACGCTAAAAATACATACACATGGAGAGGTGAATTGGTATTCCCTCTATCTAGAACGAACATGAATACAAGTCAACAAGGGGCAGGAACATCCTCAGCCCATGGTGCAAAGAGAGAGAAATAAAGAAAGACCCGAAGTAAGCTTCACTCATCCCATAGGGAGAGATAGAACAACCACGGACACTAATAGAACGGATAGACAAAGAGATCATGGAATACCAGGTGGTAGAGATGATTTTCCTCTACCTAGACCACATGAACACGCAAGAATGTTGAGACCCACTCAGTTAGTGAAATCCATGAAAAATTATTTTGATGGGACAGGAGATCCCTATGACCATGTCGTTGAATTCAAGCAAGTACTAAGAGCAGAACAAGTCGAAGACATGTTCACGCAATACAATGCATTTGGACTAACGTTAAAGAATACCGCTTTAACTTGGTTCCAACCATTGCAACAAAGGCAATTTAGAGACATCCATCACTTTTTAGAGTCATTCATCACTGAATTCTCTAAAAGTGGGATTAGACATGACACGTCTTCGTTGATTCATAGCTTTAAACAGACCCCTCAAGAAACAGTTAGACTCGCAGGACGTAGGTTTAGACAATATGTTGAACGATGTCCAATGCAAAAGCTACCCTCACAAGCCAAGCAAGTGTCATTGTTTCTAGATGGCTTGTTGAGCTCTAAACTACGCTCCTACGTGTACCTAAAAGAACCCAGAACGCTAGAGCAATGTGTAAGAATTTGTATAGACATTGAGGACAACTTAGGAGACGAGTTGGAACTCTCAAAGGTCTATAAGGACTCAGACTGTTCATCTCTAGCATCCACAAAATCGTCTAGCTCAATAGAAGACCTAGCAGAAAAAGTGGCCCAGAAACTAGGAGTTTCTAGTAAACCTAGGGTACTAACAAACAAGCATTGTTATACCTGTGGTGGAAATCATATGGCAAATGTGTGCCCCAATGCACCACAACCACAAGCCAACCCTAGTGGCCAATACTGTACAATTGAGAGAAGATACACGAATCATACGGCTCAGGACTGCCCATACAACAAACAAACCGTGAGACAGAACTACCAGCAAGCACACCCGCAGCCAGGTAGGTATCAAGGCCAATACAATGCTCAGCCTTATTACTATAGGCCTCCTCAGAACTACCCATACCAGGCTCAACAGAGACCTCAACCGGTCTTAGCTCAGCAGCCACCCCCACCAGGGAATGTCATCTCAGTCAAATACGTTGCTGCAGAAGAGAACCTAACTAGGGCTTTAGTGCCTTCTTCACCTTTGATCACAGAGAGTGACCCAAACTCAAACAGTTTTGACTCTACGCATGTAGATAGTCCACCCGCTTATTACACGGAGTCACCAGAACACGTAGAAACATATCATTATGATAGTCCACCAGTGGAACCTAGTTGGGAGCCAGACTATGCTAATGTGATGTACACAAACCCAAATCCACGGCCCCAATTAAGACAACAGAGACCACAGGGCCCTAGAGGACCATGCTTTAGGTGCCAAGGAGATCACTTCATAAAGGATTGTCCACATCCTTCGATAGCAGGGCAATCACAGTACTATAACATACAAGGCTTTTGTGCCGATTGTGGCAAAGAGCACATAATCAAAGATTGCCCTAAGAACCCTGTTAATGCTTCAAATGTGACACCGATCAACGTGATAGGTATTGTAAATAACGCAGATGGATCCAACCCTACATATGTGCCTATCCAAGCTATCACAAGAGCCCAGGCGCTCTTACAGAACCAACAGCTTAATCAAGGGAAAGTAGCTGGAAGTAGTAAAGTTGCAGAATCTAGCAGTAAAAAGACAAAATCTTGGAAAGATTCTAGAGAAAGAATTAAGAGAAAATGGAGTAAAAAGATAACTGAGTTGGAAGGAAGTTTAAAGGAATCTAGAGCCAAAATCCTAGAATTGACTTCACAGGACTTGAATCAAGAGAATCCAGCTCAAAAATCAGGATCAGTTTTAGCGGAACCCATACCAGAAAATCTAGACATGATGTTTCGTGCATATCAGGCTAGATTAAAAGAGGGACCTCAGGTAGCTGAAATGAGCAAAAACTACCCTCGAGCTGATCTAGAAATTGAGAGAATTAAACTTTGCATGAAGATGGTAGAACTAGCACAAGCTTTGTTCGAAGCCTCTAGATATCTTAATTGGAATAACATGGCAAAACCGGAATTACATTTTCAAGGACTAATGGAGAGGCTAGAATATTTGATTGAAAGCAAAGAGAAAAAGGATCAACATAGGAACCCTATTGTCTCAGAGACACAGGAAAGGAATGCACCATCCCTGTCTCAAGTACCCAATACAGAAAGTCAAGACAATTTGTCTTCCATACATAAATATTCACATGAATTTTTGAGAGAAATCCAAGAAGAGAAATGGAGAAAGGAACAAGGAACCCATCCTCCTATTCAAGAAATAGATGACTTGCAGGAACAATTTCCCCAAGACATTCCCTCTATTTACAATGAGGTAGAGGAGGAGCAACTGAGTGAACACACAGCTTTTGAATCTAATTCTTTACAAGAATTACCTCAGCTCACAGGACCTTGGGAAGCAGTCTATTAATATGAGAGCACCCACGATAATAGTGAGGAATGAAGAATCAGTAATCCCTAGAAACACGGAAGTGATCAAGAATACCAAAGTACAATGTAATCTCACTCTAGAGGAGTTGTTAAAGGTAAAACCAGAATTGTGGAAACATGTAGCAAATCAATTCCCCGAGCTTGCTACTACTCCCTCACAAATAGGATCACATAAGAAGGTACCGGAAATACCCGTAGAAAAGATTGGAGATGTAAGCGAAGGAGAGGAAGGTAACACTTATCTTCCGATAACCCATCAGGGCTACACCATGAAAGCCATCTTAGATTCAGGAGCCGGCGTAGCCATCGCTACCACCGCTTTATGGAAACGTTGGGGTAAGCCAGCATTAAGACCCACCAGGATGAAGCTACAAATGGCTGACGGACACATAGAAAAACCATTAGGCTTACTAGAAGGCATATCTCTCACCACTTGTGGTGTAGAATTTGAGCATACTTTCGCCATTTGTGATTTTAGTAAAAATCATGCTTATGAGATGATATTGGGACAACCATTCATGCGTCAGTTGCAAATTGTACAAGATTGGGGAACTAATTCTTTGTACTTGCAACATTTAGGAGTGACTACCAAAGTCAATCTTAAAGACTATTCACATCGAGATGTACCCCCAATACAATGGAATACCATCCATAAGACACCAGTAGAGACGGAATCCGTGCACTCATTAGAATCAGATCCTTCTTGGTTGCATGAGGATACTCATTTATGGATGTGTAAAGTAGCAAAACAAGAGGAAGAAAGATTAGAAGCCAGGACCTTAGGTGCAGAACAACATCCACGAACCCTTCAAGATCCAGCTTACGCACCAGTAGTATTCCCAGATGAAGAATTCGAACCCCATAGTTGGGCAGAAATCCTAGCAACCATGGATGTAGCCATCAATGAAGAACAATGGACACCCCACTGTGACGAGGATGGCTATGACATATCAGTTTTTACGATAGAACCAATCATGTGCGATTCAATTTTAGAAGAGTGTGAACCTAACACTGATGCATTTGAGGATGCAAATGATTTTGATTTAGAATCAATTATCATGGACTCACCCTTTGCATCAGAGGAAGAATATTTTTTCGAAGTAGAGACTCACACTCAGAGACACGAGGAAATTACGAATGAGGTGAGGTTAGCCACGGAAGTGACTAACAAGAGTGAAGGCAAGAAAAGAAAGAAGAAAGAAACCATGTCAGAAAAAGAAGAATCTTTGTTTGAAGTACCCGAGAATTTCAAGAAATATGAAATCGAAGATAGAAGAATCATGGTACGAATGCCTAATAGAAAGGCGAATGACGGACAAGTATATGATAACCGAGAGAAAACCAAGAAAATAATCGTAGCCATAGAAGGAGAAGAAGAAAAATGTACATACATAGGGCATGATTTGACAACTGAAGAAGAAGAAGAGCTAGTTGCCCTATTGCGCGAATATAGAGATGTTTTTGCTTGGAGTTACAAAGATTTGAAAGGAGTAGATCCAGATATATGTTCTCATAGAATCCCTATGACTCCAGATGCAAAACCGACAAAACAGAAACCGTACACGTACAATGATAATTACGCTGTGAAGATTAAAGAGGAGATAGATCGCTTGATAGAAGCAGGATTCATTTACAAAATTGAGCATACCGAATGGGTATCCCCCATTGTGGTTGTGCCCAAGAAGAATGGAAAACTGTGTGTGTGTATTAACCTTAAAAAAGTTAATGCCGCCACAATTAGAGACAGTTATCCTCTTCCTATCACAGAACATCTATTGGAAAGAGTTGCGGGCAAGGAAGTTTACAGCTTTCTTGATGGATTCTCAGGTTATAATCAAGTATCCATTGCTCGAGAGGACCAACACAAGACGGCTTTTGCCACTGAATGGGGCATATTTGCATTTCGGGTAATGCCATTTGGCTTAACAAATGCACCCGCCACTTTCCAGCGACTCATGTGTCATGTTTTTAAGGAATTCCTACGCAAGAGTTTGGAAGTATATGTCGATGACATATGTGCTCATTCTAATATCAGGCAGATGCATATCCCAGAGTTAAGACAAATATTTGACAAATGTCGAGAATATCAGGTTTGTTTGAACCCAGAAAAAAGCGTTTTCATGGTCAGACAAGGCAAAATTCTAGGACACATTGTGTCAAAAAATGGAATCTCTACGGATGAAGAAAAGGTGAAGGTAATTGCAGAATTACCTAGACCAACTAATATAAAAGAGGTACAGGCATTTATGGGCCATTGCGGTTATTATAGGAGATTCATACACATGTATGCAATCATAGCCAAGCCTTTGTACTCTCTTTTAACCAATTTTGAATGGACAGATGAATGTGAAAATTCATTCAATGAACTTAAACGACGCTTGTGCTCAAAAACTATATTGACTACCCCAGATTGGAGTAAGCCATTCCATGTACATGTGGATGCATCCAATTATGCCATAGGATGTGTGTTAGGACAACCCATGAGTGAAGGTAACATAGATCTCCCCATAGCTTATGCGAGCAGACAATTGAACGCTGCAGAAAGAAATTACACCACGACAGAACGAGAAGGATTAGGGATGATCTACGCGGTAAAGAAGTTCAGACACTATTTGTTGGCAAACAAGTTCAAATTCTTTACAGATCATCAAGCATTGTTGTATTTAGTCAACAAGCCATGTAACACAGGACGACTGATACGTTGGTTTCTATTACTCATGGAGTACGATTTTGAAGTAGTAGTCAGGAAAGGAAAGACACATCTTAGAGCTGACCACCTTTCAAGACTAACCTCAGGAGAAGCTCCTCAAGGAATAGTGGACGAATTACCAGATGCATATTTGTTTAACCTTCCTATAGTCCCTATTCTCACCTACGGACCCAAGAATCCTAGGATAAAGATCGAAGAAGAAGAGATTACCAAGTCTCAGAGATACCAAATCATAGCAGGAAGCATATATAAACAGGATAATCAAAAGATTCTTGCTTGTTGTGTAGATGAATCAGAACATGCGAATTGGTTGCAATTAGCACATGTAGGTGCATTAAAGCAACATCACTCAAAACATCGAACACTACAGACTCTGCATAGATTAGGAGTATATTGGCCTTCGAGTGAAGCAGATGTCTACAAGTTGTGTAAAGAATGCCATGTTTGTTGTGAAAGACCACCAGTAGAGCATGCTACACTATATCACGTGTCTCTCACACCGGACTGGAGTGAACAATTAGTGACATACTTGAGGACGAAGACATTCCCTCAAGGAATGACTTTAGCACGACAACGCAGCCTAGAGCAGGAAGCTCAAGATTATTCACTTATTGGCGATAACCTATACAAAAGAGGACGAGATGGATATCTAAGACAATGTGTTCATGAGAGCGATTATCTGAGCATACTAGAGACTGCACACCAAGGTGTTGCAGGAGGTCATTTTGGACCCGATAGGATAATCAAAGCCATCCTCTTTGCAGGATTATGGTGGCCCACTCTTCACATGGATGCTCATACCTATGAAAAGAGATGTGATGTGTGCCAAAGAACTCAGTTTCCTACTCGCAGAGATGAAATGCCATTGAAACCCATGATGGGCGGACGTGCATTTTCTAAGTGGGGTATAGACTTTGTAGGACCCATTAACCCCCCTACAAAAGGTACACATGCTGAATACATTATTGTTCCCACAGATTATCTTACGAAATGGGTAGAGGCAAAAGCCACGAAAAAGAATGATGCACACACGACTTCAAAATTCTTATTTGAGAATGTCTTTACAAGATATGGATTGCCTATAGAGATCGTGAGCGATCGAGGAACTCACTTTCTAAACCAAGTCATTGAATATTTGTTACAGGATTTTATGGTGATTCACAAGAAATCCGCACCATATCATCCTCAGGCCAATGGTCAGGCTGAAAGCACTAACAAGATCCTTTGTAACGTACTGACGAAACTCGTGAACAACAAACGTTCAGATTGGGACAAACAATTACACCACGCTATTTGGGCATATCGAGTGGCCTACAAGACCGTACTCAATGCAACTCCCTTTCAGATGGTTTTTGGTCAGAATGCGGTGCTTCCTTTGGACTTCTTGATACCGACCCTTAAGGTTGCACAAGAACATCAGTTGACCGTCCATGAATTATCAGCTAGAATAATGGACTTGGAACGATTAGGTGAAACCAGGCTAAAGGCGGCAGCAGGAATATATGCAGCGAAGAAGCGACAGAAAGCATATTTTGATGCACATGTGAAAGATAAAGGCCTAAAAGAAGGAGATCTAGTTCTAGTATATACGCTGAAACAACACGCACGTAAGTTAGAAAAGCGAGGTTATGGACCTATGATCATTAACCGACTCTCGACAAGTGGAGCAGTACAGTTAGCCACCTTAGAAGGAGATATAATGCCTAATTACATTAGTGGCTGTAGAGTCAAGTTATACCAAGAACCTCTTACTGAGGATATGCTTAGACGACTCACGTTGGCAAAGAAGCGTAAGGAGGAAGAAAATAGAATACGAGCTGAAGCTCAGGCAGAAGCCATAGAATGCATTAAGCGCATGAAGTTAAGAAGACAAGGACTAGGGAGAGAACATTATAACCATCTGGAAACTACACCCAGATATCCCATGGCCATGTGTCAAGTAAAGTCAACCACTCATCCTAGCATAGTGGACAGGAGACCATTCATTACAGTTAGGCTAGAGCACGGCAACCCTTGCCAAGAGCTCAGGGCTTTAATTGACTCAAGTGCTGCGACTAGTGCGATTAGATGGTCCCACTATAAGGATTCAGGAATAGAAATGCGGCCAATTGAGGCATACCTCATAGGGCTAGGAGGCATGGAAACCCCTTGTATGGGTGAGGTGGACCTTCCTATCCTCATTAAGGATGTGACTATGACAGCGAAGCTACTAGTGTGCCATGATGACGACCTGATAGAACCCCTAATCCTTGGCCAAGATTGGCTATACGATCACTCAGTGGACCTAAATCTTAGACAAGGCTCCTTACAGATTGGAACCTTAGAACAGAAGCGAGTGATACCGCTTGACTTCCCTAACGGCATTCCAACTGAGGTTTGTAACCCTAGACCCTATGAAATGCATGCGACGGAAGACCGGGAGATCTTGGGTCAGATCAGTCACGTTACGTCTACACCAACCCACTCGGGCTTGGCTATGGACAGTTGTCAATCAGAAGGACGACAGGAGATCTTCCCTGGGGCTTCTTGCAAACTAGAAGGGGCCGCTACCCAACCGCTAGGGCAGATGGACACAATCAGCGGTCAGGTGGGTTGCATCAGCAGCCAAATGAGCACAATACCCTGCGGTGCTCATCCTTCCAAACTTGCTGCGGACTGGCCTAGATTAAAGATAAAGAACGAAACACTTCCTAATAGGCAGGTCACGCAAGTGTTGGATCTCCCTTCTTTTCCAAAGCAGAGCGTCCAATGGACCTCTCAAACCCAACCACGAACGAGTCAACCACAACAGAGGAACCCAGACCGACGACACCACCAGACAAGGCAAAGAAAGCAGCAGTATTAACATCACAGAACAAGTGGCACGAAACAAATATGGATGCCAAAAGGATAGCAACCACAGGCTATTGGCAACACTGCAGACAAGGACAGGACAAAGTTTCAAAAGAAGCAGAGTCAGTATCCAAAGTCCCCTCGATCTTCTTCTACAAGTACCAATACTCGACAGATTTGGATCGCCAAGAAGTATCTTATCAATCGACCCACACCCACGTAGATTTGGGTACCCAAACAATGTATTATAGCCCAACCCTCAAGCCATGTAATATATACCCCTCAGAAATCTTTCCATCCTTCAATACCACCAAACCCGATACCACTTTTCGTCCCTCAGCAGAAACACACCACCCACTCAAAGAATCTTAGGAAATGGATACCGAAATGTATCCAGACGTCTTCTTGTACCCCCTTATCTAACAATTCTCCCACCCCGTTTAAACTCCACCCTTGTAATAATTCACCCTCAACCAAACCTTGTATGAATTCATACACCAAAACCCCACATCAAGCATAATAAAAGCTCATCAAGAAATGTATGTATAATCTGACCATGTATGCGTCTAGAGACCTGCATTAGTTTTACAAATAATCATAGCATCAATCACCTCACAACACCTGGCTACACGGGTTACATATCGGTTATGGAAAGGGATTGTGGTCTCACCTTAATGGGATCATAATTAATTTCCATACTAATGTGCTAATCTTTTGTAGCAGATCTTTTCCATTTGCTCGTCAGTCATCATGCAAACCGAAGCAGGACCATCAGAAGCTGGCCCAAGCACACCAATGGCCAATATTGGAGAATTAATAGCGGAATCTTATCCGACGATGCAACCTCTAAAGTTTCAAGGTTTTCCAGGACCCATGCCAATAGACGATCCTCCTAGAGGATACACTGAGAAGATTCATCGTAACTCTCACTGGTTTCAAGGCCTAGCAGGACCCTTAGCAGACACTGATTTCATATTTGAGGCCAATTTGGCATTTGATCTTCGCACATGGGCCAAGTACCAGTTCTTTTCAAGAGAATTTGAAGGACTACAGAATACACAAGATCTAACGCACGTTTGGGCACGAGCGGGATTTACAGAGTATTTTAGCGACCCTCTGCCTAAGCCCGATTTTTACAGATGTTTTTACGTAGTAACCACCTTGACGGCTTCAGAGAACAAGGATCTACCCAGCACATTCATGTTACCATCCTTGGTAAATGATCCTCCATTCAGAAGGTTTTATTTGTCTAAAGATTTAATTCGCGCAGCTCTGAAAATACATGGAACACACACTCCGACGGAGCGAGAACGACTAGTCCCAGAGCAGATGAAACGTGGCGACGTAACTAAGTGGGAGGATATTTCTGCTATAACACCTGAGCTCTCCAAGCCATTATGGATATGCATGCAGCATTTTGGTTTCCCAGCTCAGGATCGTTTTACCATGCCCCACAAAAGAATCTGGTTTGGATTATACTTAGCATGTACTGGACCTCAAACGGTTGATCTAGCCAGCTGGATAATTGATCAGCTCTATTTGGCACAACATAGGTGGGAGCGAAAGAAGGTCATCAATGGATGTTGTGCACTTACAAGGATTATATATATGTGTTTGGCATATGATTTACCCATAGAGCGTGCCATGACGAGTGAGGAGATGAAAGCATTCAAAGGGACCACTAAGAAGGCTAGAAAGTCTAGCAAAGGTAGAGCAGGAAAGCGGATGAGGGGCACTATCCCGTGCCTACAAGTCCCAGAATCATCCTCGCCACAACCATCTCCAGAGCAGTCACCAACAGCAGCCACTCCCACGGTACCACCAATTTGTATACGGTTATCAAGACCAGTTACGCCAGAGGGCACCACCAGTACTGTTGCACCCCAAGCAGCCACAACCACAGAACCTATGACCACAGCAGCTGAACTTCCCACCACTATTGGTGCGGAAGCTTTCTCTTTTCCAATACCCCATTTAGAAGCAGAACAAGCAGAGCCACTGAACACAATGTTTGATTTTGAGATGCCCGATGCATTCTCCAATGAGTTCCAGTTTTCAGAAGGACAATTGTTTTCTCAAGAATTTGAAAGGCCTAGCTACCCTACCACACCCAGGGATCAGCCACAAGGACAGATTGTGTCTAGCTCTGATGACGAAAGAACAGCAACCGATGACGACGAAGGCGATGACGAAGCCAGCTAGGGAACTCAGGAATCCCAAGAGCACGAACAGACAGACGGTCAAGGCCAACAAACAAACACACATGGTGATACAAGTACCCATGAAGATGAAACTTACGAAGCAGCAGCTTACACACTAGCTATCAACAAGCTGTATAGAACTATGGAAAAAGTTTGGGCACGCAAAAAGCTGATAGAGGAAGAGAGTCAAGCAATAATAGAACAAGAACTTGTCACAGGCGGATTCAAAGATGCATACATCAAAGGATTCAGAGAGTTAGTCAAATCAGTAGGCTCCAACGAAGCCCTCAGGTACTTGCAACGAAAGCCACTACCACAGTTTGACCCCCGCAGAGTACGACTACTTTCAAAGCCCAGCGAATACATTCGTGTACCAACAGGAGCACAGTCTTCAGAACAAGCCAGGGAGGAACGCCTCGTCACCGAAAGCTCGTTGGCAGCAGAAACCATCCTTGTAGATTCCCCACCCCGCGCTACAAATGTACATACCTCAGTAGTCACTGAATTACCGACCACCCCACCCGCTCCTCCATCACCGCCAGTCCATCCACCCTCCCCTCTTCACCCTCCTTCCCCCAGACCAACATCTTCATTCGCCGGTGACGTAGCAGAAATCGTCTTTACGACCACTAACCCCACAATTCCCGCACCCACTAGACCTAGTCTACCCCCTCACCCATCCACCTTTCCATTCAACCCATTCCTCCATCCAGCTTTTCCATCCTTCCCCACAACTCCAAGACCTCTTTTTCCATTCCCACCGCCCTTAACCTTCTCCCCCGTCTCACCTCCCCGACCCACTGTAACCCCTCTTTCCCCTTTCCACCCAACTGCACCAGCCAGTCCCCCTATAGATTACTCCTCAACCTTTGTAAATCCCGTATTTACACCAGCACAAGCACCCACAATCACACCCATATTCACAGTCACCGCACTGGACACGTCCAATGACATCGACATCTCACCACCCACTGCACCATCACTAACTTCACTCACAGCACAAACATTTTTAGGCACCTCACAATTTTCCACAATCACCACAGCATCCACCTTCCCACCCCCATTCCCCGTTCCCTTCGCATCTACAACCACTGCATCTTCATTTAGCACCCCATTAATACTATCACCCACTGTAGATAATGCATTCCGACAGATGTTCATATGTATGATGCAAGTAAGAGATGAGTTCACATCTCTTGGCAATAATTATCAGCAGCTGCAGAGGACAACCACTGACTTACAGTCGCAGCTTAATTTATTGTCTATTGAGAATGCCTCCCTGAACAGCCGATATCAAGAATTACGAGAGGCCTATCATAAATTAGAACTAGAAAATGAAGAAAAGACCAAGGAAGCCACTGCTGACCTAGATAACGTATTAAGAGCCCAGACAGTCCGCAATGCAACGCTAACACGAAACATGGGCTTACTCAGAAGACATCTAGCAGTAGCCAAGGAAGAAAACCAGCGCTTACAGGATCAGAACCGAGAAAACTTAGAAGCAGCGCTCGACCACCCAGACCAACCACTCAGTCCTAGCCGGTTCAAAGCCATTCCCTCAGACTCGATGAGGATGCTGCTAGAAGATCATGTGAGACTACTAGATGAATACGACCGCATGAACGAGGAGTTACAAAAACTCAAAGAAGATCATAAATTACTCCAGTTACAAGCACCGGCACACCCAGACATACCAGCACCTGTGGAACCCTCTCCTGACGTCTTAGAGGAACTCAACGCATTAAGGGCCCATGTATCAAACCTTGAATCAAGGATCGCAGTATATGAAGCACCACCAAGGCCAGATTCCCAACTTGAGCTACCAGCTGAAGAAGAAACTGTCACCATCCCGGTGGAGGAAACGTTTGAAGAGGCATACGAGCCACAACCCATCCCAGGCGGACGCGTCATGGCCGAAGGCCAGATGACTTACGAACTCCCGACCCCCGCGTGGATGAAGACAATTGAAGAACTTGGGACAACGCACTCAGCTAGAGTAGAGGCACAATTACATGCCATGGCGATGATAGAAGAAAGAATTTTACAATCTCCATTCTTTGCTCATTTGGCCCCTCGACGATACATATCTGGGCATGAGCTACAGTATAAACTGTATTTTATGTTAATGGCCAAATACCAGTTAGCCATTGAGAAAGAAACCGGTAAGAAACCATCGCATGCGACTCAATTCGAGGAGGATGATCTACCACTTGATGCGCAACAAGGAGAGATCTATCAACCAGAGTGGCGCAAAGATTTACTACAGAAGTATCCAAAAATGATGAGTACATGGGTAAAGGCACCTTTGCATTTAAAGTACAACCCATGTTGGGGACCAGTACCACGACGCCGCTCGTGGACTGCCTTTTCTATTAAGGTACAAAACAATAAGCAGTGCCAGCACTGGTTGAATTACCCCTATTTTAAGCCACCCATCGAGTTACCAACTGTAGGCTACATGATGGCTACAATTCGCCACTCGCTCCCTCGACTAAAGCATATGGACGATATAGTGGCGCACATGACTGTCAAAATCTTTGACATGATGCAAATGGTTTTTAAAGTCTTCCGACGCGTCAAGGCACCTCATGTAAACACCCCGGGCTTTGAGCATGGCAATTTCGATCTAGTATATGATATGAGTACAATGCCATCACTACGGGTGTGTTATGCCTGGCATTGCAAAATAAAGTACCTACCGGCGTGCTACAAGCAGACGTTTGAAGAGATGTTCACAACCGGCTTCTGGGAATACCATTCAGAGGTATTCATAAGCAGACCTACACATTTATTACACTTATTTGCCTGTGAACGAATGGTCTATTCCACACACTATCAGCTCCCGCCACCGGAAGAACCACAACCAATAGGCTGGGAGAAACTCGAGGCCGATCTGGCCCGAGGCATTCGTATCTCCAAGCACACCCTCGCTCAAGACCTCCTACAGAACTATATCCGGCAGACCTCACAACAAGGTTCTGTCAAGGACGACAGAAGCGAGAGGGAGGGGGGTGTTGGAAGCAGCCAGAGGCATAGAAGACGCGGAAGCATGTAAATACGGAGCAGGAAGCCAGTCGAATCTTCTTTCAAAGAATTATGTTTTCAAATACTTTTCAAAGACCTCCAACAGTGATTTTCATCACTAATGTAACATATGTAACATATGTAACATAGAAAAACCCTTTTCTTAATTTCTCACTCCATTTTGTGCAAGCCGAGGAGTCCTCGAGCTTGAGGAGCTTAGGTAGAACAAGCGTATCAATTTTCGTTATTTTTAGACACTGTTTACCCTTCTAAATAGCATCTAGGACCTAATTTTTAACTATGCCGGTCACTAGATGTGAAACCGGTCAAAACTAGTCTAGAAACTATAAAAAGAGCTAGAGAGCTCATTTTTGAGGTGAGCTTGTTTGAGGTTAGAGTTCTTTTGAGCTTGTAATAGTGTTCTTGAGTAATAGAGTTAATTTCTAACCTTCCATTGTGTCTTGCTTGTCTCTTCATAGTGTGTGTGTATGTGTGTGTGCATTTCTATGCTTCTCACCTTCACTCTCGCTTCATCTCACGTTCACGATCTTCATATCACTCCTATCTCTTCCGCGGATTGACAATTAAGGAGGTGAAGCTTCTTAACGTGGTTCTCACCATTGTGCTAGAGCAACATCTGCCAAACCACCTATCAAAGAGGGAATACAAACTCCAGTGAACACAGATTCAGAGCTATTACAAAACAAAGAGCAGATTGTAATTGAGGTACCAGATGATACACCTCAAGGGCATATTGCACACATGGTGGCTGAGCCAAGGATCCAGCTTCAAATTAGGCAGCCCCATGACACTACGCTACATGTGGCACAGGGCAAAGATGTCACAACAGGCAAGGAACCTAGTGTACCAACAACATGGCTCAATGTGGATGTCACTCAGCTGAAGCCTGTGGTCAAGCAAATGATTCAAACTGCCATGGATACACAACAACAAATGATGGACATAGATGCAGATTATGATAAGGCCATGAGAGAAAAAAGTCAATTCCAAATAATGAGCGAACAATTGTCATCGCAAGTAATCCAGGCCCAAAAGGAAATAGCAGTCAAAAACACGGAGTTGCTCGAAGTCAAAACGCAATATGACACATTAATCACTCAGCATCGCCAACTCCAAGCACAGTTGGCGGATTTACAAAGATTACATGATGCAAGCGAGGCTGACAAAGAAAGAATGAAGGCTAGAAGCACTTTACTTGAGACATAGTTAAAGTTGTACATGGAAGAGAATGACACTTTACGAAGCAAGAATAAGGAATTGATGAAATCATTGTTATATGATCAACCTATTGAACAACAGGAGACATCCGAAACTAAAGAAAAATAATTAAGAGATCAGGTGGCACAATACGTAGATTTGCTGAGACAAGAGCGAGAAGTGAGAGAAGAATCGGAACGGAAGTACAGTCAAGAAATAAATGAACTAAAAAAGCAGTTGAATACAGCACATGGGAAACTTGCAGCAAGCTACAGTGAAAACATGGACCATGTCGCTGAAATTGGTAATGAATTGCTTGCAGCAAAGGAAGCGCTCAGAGCAGCCATGCAAGAAAATAAAGAGAAGACTGAACGTATAGAGCAATTAGAAATCCACATCAACCAGAACGCAACGATCGGGACACCAGTAGTGCCAGCTAAGGAAAATCCTACTGACGAGGTAGAGGTACGTCCTCTATCTCCCCCGATATATAATTCTCCAATACATGAGCAGATGGCGGATATACATGATGATCATCCAATGCCATACACTGCAGAAATAAGTCAGAAGGAACGGGCACTAGTGGTGTCCCGATTGACGAAAAATTTTGAAAATGAAGTAATCAAAGTAATGAAGGAAGCCAAGATCAAGGGTAAGGACTTGGACAAGATCATGAAGCCTTTCAACATTCCGTACGGATTATTGAAAGAGAAAACAAGAGATATATAAAGAAGATTACAAAGAAAAGTCCAGATGAGCAGCTAAATTTTAAACATGACACATTCGCATACAGTCAAGAAGAATTCGAAGCTGCACAACCTGTTTGGAGAAGAAAGCTTTTGGAGAAACATCCCACACTACGGGTGCATTGGCAAGCAGCACCTTATTCATTACAGGTAAACCCTTCCTTTTGTCCTATACCACGCCGAAGGGATACTAGAGAATTTTTGGACCTGCAAATAAATGGCGCTATAAATAAACAGTGGCTGAATTACCCTCTGCTTCCAAGCCCACCACATAATTACTTGCCAACGGAAGATTATATGGTCAAAACCATCAAATTTTGGCTACAGAATTATGCGACAGTACCCGACCTAACTGTCAAAATGACAAATAAAATACTCAGTATGATACTTACAGTATTGAAGGTCTTCAAGCATGCAGCCTACACATTTTTGAATTTCATTGGTATTAATCAAGGCACAGAGATTCTCATTTTTGACCTATCTGTTATGCCTAGCCGACCGACGATAATAGCTTATTATTCTCGATTGATGTTTTTGCCAAGCCTATATATGCAAACGTTTGAAGAAGCGTTCTTTACAGGATTTTTTGAAATTGATTCAAAAGTCTTTTTGAAGATGACCTCTAATTTGAATGCCAGATTAGTGGCATATGAACTTAGCTTCTTCGCAGATCACAGACAGCCACCCAATGACGGTGTAAAGGCAGAACAATGGAAACAATTAATGATACGTGAAGCCAATTTGCTTAATGAAACAAAGCGAAAAGTATATAGAACATATGCCCGTCGCTCGTCAAAGCCTGTCGGGGACGACAGAGTCCAGGAGGGGGGCAGTGTTGAGGGAGAATCAAGTAAAAGAAAGAAAAGAAGAAGACAATGAAAGAAGCTTCACTAGAAAGGTAATATTTGAAGATATATCTCTACAGGAAGCCCCGCAGGGGTGCAACACCCATCTCTGCACAGAGCCCCATAGGGGCACACACACCAAGGAAAGGACGCAGCCACACAGGGGTGCTTCAACCTCTTGATCTTTGGCAGGTCCAGATCGAAGACTGAAGCACCACATCCTCATACCTTCCACTGGTGGCGTGAGTGGCAACCCGACTTATTAGGCAAGACAAATGTATCAGGCCCAGAGGATGTAAAACAAGAATTAAGTAGAGGCCGTCAAAACTGAAGACCTGTTTTACAAATAGGCAAAACTGAGCAAGGGTTGCGTGCGGACAACAAACTAAAGACAAGAGGTAAAGCCTGTCAAGGGACGACAGAGACAAAGAGGGGGGAAGTGTTGCAGAGCTAAAGAGAGCACAAGGCAAAGAAAAAGACGGGCCCCAAAATTTTTCCGATTTGGACACCCAATTTTTGTATTATAACCATTCTTGTAATATATTTTTTGTTGTAAATGCACTAGAGGAGTCCTCTAGATGCATCCCCTCAGAAGATTAGAAACTTACCCATGTAAAATAGTAGGAAATTAGTCTTTTAGTGAATAAAGTGCCGGTCTCTTGTGTGAAAGGACCATTTTAAGGCACAAGTATATAAGTCAATTTGTGACTCTTTGTAAAGACTTTTTGGCCATTGTGAGAATCAAGAGCACATAAATTCGAATTTGTGTCTTCTTTCCTCTATATCTTCTTCTTTGTGAGCTTGTGTGCATGTGTATTGCTTGGAAAGAGTGTTAGGAAGTGTTGTCTATCCATGAAAGCGTTTGTTTGCTGTTGTTCAGGTGTGTGCGAAGTGTAGGAAGTGCTCAAGTGTAGGAAGGTTTTCCCGTGACTTAGTATTTTGCTCATAACTTGAAGTAGGAGTGTCAAAATTGAGTGAAACCACCGCCATTGGATGCGTCTTCTCGAGAGCTTCAAAACGTTTATGCTATTCGCTATATTTGGAGTTCAGAACTGAGAGAAAAGCTCAATTTACTGTTGGCTGCTGCACCAAGTATCGTGACACCATGACTGTCAGTTGAAGCTTGTTTGGATTAGTTTTTGCCTTGTTTGCACTCTTTGAGTAGTTCATTTGCATTGATCATCATTTGAATGCATGTCCTCATACACTCGGCTAGGTTTGTATACTCATCGGATTGATAATTAAAGAGTGAATCCCCACTATATGCACTTGAGGGGGATTGAGGTATAGTCTCTTTCTCCACAAGTCCCTAAGTTGGTACTTAGGTCAACAGTAAGCAACCGGATACAAATGTTATTATGGAAGACATAGCTGAACTCTCACAACGGGAGGAAACACATCAACTGGATGCTGAGGCTGTGAAGGAGACAGTGGAAGACACCACTGTCATTGTGCGTCATCCATCTTCTTCACACGTAGCAGATGATCAAGCCGATAAGGTAACGCAATCGACATGTGATGAAGAGCCTGTTACTGAAGTTGTTCTGTCTGTGCCTCAAAATGACACCAAAATTGTCCTAGTGCCAACATCTCTTCTTCCCCTTCCTCCAACCACACTTATTACTATTGCCGATGCTTCTACCTCATCACTGCCAACTGTAATCCATGAAGCCTCACCAAAACTTCCGTCTTCTCCCGGTTATTCTCCGCCCTCGTCTCCCCACCTCCTATCTTCCCAACTAGCGCAGTCTGTCCCTTCTCTTCCCACCCCGGTGATGTTCACCAAATTGGCATCCATGGGCCAGTTCCTCATTCAATTATCCCAATAGTTACCCATCCAATTGAAGACGACCACACAGACCATTCGACAGGAGTTGCAAAGCAAAGTAGATCTCCTGGAAGATGACATCGCACCCCTCTAGGAAGAAATACTTGACGCAAAAGCTGATAATCACTCTTTGCATGCCCAAATCCAGCGACTACAAGAACAGTTGAAAGAGAAAGACTTGATTATTGCCAACAAGGACAACGAGATTATAGGATTAAAGTAGGAAGTTGCAGATAAGCAAGATGCCATGACTATGTTAGGCAACGAGTTGCATGCTACAAAGAATAAGTTCAATATATTAGAGGAAGCCTCTCAGTCGCTCGCTATGAATGTAATAAACACTGAGAAAGAACTCAAGCAGGCTACAGACGAGCTGTTCCACAAAAGTTGTGCTTTGGAAGAAGAGATTGATCTAAATATCAAATTAAAGAAGGAGATGAAAGCCATAAAAAAAGAGAGAGAAGATTTTTACAAAACTATGCAGTTTCAATCTCAGGAACTCGAGCGCCGAGAAAAGCAATTAGGAGTTCAGGCTGACAAACTCTCTCACATTGATGCAAAAGTAGCCAAAATGAAGCTGTGGAGAGGTGCCGCTGTAGACAATGAGTTTTATTTACAGGAAGCATTTTTGCAGACTTAGACGGAGTCCTTAATAAACAAAGCAATAGCTGCCAGTTTGGTTCGAGCTGATGCACAGTTAGTTGAACCCCAAATTTTGCAAGATATGCTAACTTCTTTAAAACAGAAGATCACCCGTACATTTAAATTAGTTCATTCTATGTATGTACAGGGTATTATTGATGAACCCTGAATCTTATAATTTTCCTTTTTGGGTTCGAGTCCACCGTGCGTGCCAGTGTGAGCCGCCGGAATATAATATGAAACCCTGAAAAGTCGCACGCATACCAAAAGGGCATAGCGCATTAGTTGTACTCTTTGATTAATAAAGGAAGTGTACGCGAAAACAGAAGGTGTGTCATCGGACTGTGAGTCTGGGCAAATGCCGGAAGTGGACTGCAGCGCAGTGTTTGATTACTCTGAGTTGTTATCTCATTGTTAATTAAGTTCAGCATTACATTAAGTTTGATGAAGTATTAAGTTAACTGATGTTCCGGTGATGCAATGAACTACGTGAATATATACCTGATGGTGAAGAACATTATACTATGCAGTTAATTATCTTGTGCTGAAGTATGTTGTAATACACAGTCAGATAGTAGTTGCAGGTTAAACATGTTAAGTCTACAAAATAGTATACGAGAAATATGCAGATTGGGAAAATACCAACAGGGCCTCTATTTTTACAGACCCCTAACCATCCCAAGAACCTAGGATTGATAATAGATTAAACAATAAAAGTTTAACACATGTTAGATTGGGATGGCACAAAACCACATATGTATGGGGACCAAGTCAAGAACCTTCATTGGCAGGATCAAGGTATTATGTCTCATTTATTGATGACCATAGTAGATGGACTGTTCTATACTTTATCAAGAGTAAGAATGAAGTCTTTGATTGCTTCAAGAAGTATCTTGCACATGTGGAGAATCATATAGGTAGATCACTAAAGACGCTCAGATCTGATGGAGGGGGAGAATACTTCTCCAAAGATTTTGATGAGTTCTTGCAGGAAAAAGGTATCAAAAGGGAAGTGACTACTAGGTACTCTCCTCAACTAAATGGAATTGTAGAGATGAGAAATAAGACGTTGGTTGGATCAGCCTGAACAATGCTTGAAGAGAAGAAATTGCTACATTATCTATGGGCAGAAGCTATTTCAACTAATGTGTACCTTGTCAATAGACTACAATCCAAATCACTTCAAGGTATGACTCCTTATGAAGCATGGCATGGAAGAAAACCTAGTCTTGGACATTGCAAGGTTTTTGGTTGTTTAGCTTATGTTCATGTACCATCACAAATAAGAGGTAAGCTAGATGAAAGGGCAACAAAGGTAGTGCTTATTGGATATGATTCAACTCAGATGGGTTACAGGTTCTTCAATCCTTCAACCAAGCAATTCACTACAAGTAGAGATGTTGTGTTTGAAGAACACAGGTCTTGGTATGATGAAGACAAACAAAAGGTAACACTACCATATGATCTTGATTTTGACTCTCATCAATTAGGAAGCAAGCATGATACACAGGTCCACGATCCGAGAAGTGATACAGATGATGACCAAGATGAAAGGGAAAAGGATTACAAGCTATGGAAGTCAAGAGGCAAAGCAAACATGCAAGAGGTTGAAGAATGATCCAAACAAGTACCTAGAAGGTCAGCAAGAGAGAAGAAACAACCAAAAAGGTATGGATATGATTCCACATTTGTTACGAAGCATTCAATATACTTGGAAAAAGACTCTATTTTAGAGGAACCCTCAACCTATGAAGAGGCAAAGGCAAACCCTAATTGGGAAAAGGCCATGAAAGAAGAGATAGATGCATTGAAGGAAATGGACACTTGGGATTTGGTTCCAATATCGCCGAATCAAAAGGTAATTGGTTGCAGATGGGTATATAAAGTTAAAGGAAACTTAGATGGATGATTTTTCAGGTACAAGGCAAGATTAGTTGCCAAAGGATGCTCACAAACTCATGGTATAGACTATGAGGAAACATTCTCACTAGTTGCAAAGATGACTACAATCTGGACATTGATAAGTGTAGCTGCTGCAAGGAATTGGAGACTCCTCCAACTTGATGTGAAAAATGCATTCTTAAATGGTTGGATAAGTGAAGAGGTATACATGTCACAACCACCAAGTTTTGAAAACCCTAATCATCCATCGTATGTTTGCAGACTTAAGAAAGCATTGCATGGATTGAAACAAGCTCCTAGAGCTTGGAATTATAGGTTGGTTACATATCTTCAAGATCAAGGGTTCAAAGCTAGCAGCTCAGATCCTTATCTATTCATCAAAAGGGATCACAATGAGGCTATCTATCTATGTGTATATGTAGATGATATTATTGTGACAAGTGATGATCTAAATGGCATTCAAAGGATCAAGAGACACATGCAAGAGGAGTTCAAAATCAGTGACCTAGGTGAGCTCACATATTTCCTAGGTATCCAGGTGATATATACAGATGAAGGAATGTATTTGACTCACAGAAGATACATTTAGGATCTTCTTCTCAAGTTCAAAATGGAGAACACTAAACGTGTAGGTACACCTTTGGAGATGAATCATAAACTTAGTGTTTATGAAGGTGAGAAAATTGAAGACATAAAAGAGAATCAAAGCTTGGTAGGAAGCTTGATATATGCTACTCATACAAGGGCAGACATCTCATATAGTGTTGGAGTGCTTAGTCAGTTCATGCACTCACTGAGAACACCACACATGGATGCGGCTAAGAGAGTACTTAAGTATCTCAAAGGTACAATCAATGAAGGTTCGAAGCTAGTGTCATGGAGTTCCAAGGAGCAACCAACAGTTGCTTTATCCTCAGTTGAAGCAGAGTACAAAGTCTTGACTATAGCAACTCAAGAGGCAATATGGTTAAAAGCATTGTATACAGATTTGGGACTTGTGAGTTCCAAACCTCACATATTTGGAGATAATGCAAGTTCCATGCATCTAGTGGCAAATCCTATTTTCCATGTGAGAACCAAGCACATAGAAGTCCATTACCACTTCATCAGGGAGAAGCTCATGGCAAACAAGATTGACATTTATTTTGTTCCAACTGAAAAGCAAGTAGCAGATATGATGATGAAGGCAGTTGATGGAATAAAGCTTTGTTGATTCAAAGCTATGGCAGGTATTCAACCTATCAGATTTTGAAGACTCAAGCATACTTTAGCTTGAGGGGGAGCTGTTGGAACATCAAGCTTACACTATGCTTGAGGTGGATTTGATCTACATCAAAGACTATCGCGTCAAAAGAATATCCGTTGGAGAGTTTTTTTTCTTATGATCATTTATTGTACTTCTTTGATGTTTCATTTACACTTGTAAAAGCCTTGAGCTTTACACATGTAAAGGTAGAAAGATAAGTCCCAAATCCCACAAATTTATGGTGGTTGAAGTTGCATTCAATCAAGCAATCAAATCACCTAAAAGTAGATCAAACTAGATCTTCACTTTTCCTAGATTGTAGGAAAGTGAATTGATTCCCTCCAACAACCATTCCCACCTTCATTTGAATTTTGGAAAGTCCTAAGAATGACCGTAACTGCCCCTCATCCTGAGGAGTAGGCCATGATAAAATAACTGAAACCTTCTTGGGATCCATCTGAACCCCATCGGTTGAAATCACATGCCCTAGATACTCTATCCTTGGAAGAAACAACTGTGTCTTCTCACGATTTACATACAGCTGATTTTCTTTTAAAATATTCAACACAAATCTTAAATGATTTTCATGCTCATGCACAGTCCTACTATACACTAGCAAATCATCCACAAAATCAAGAACACACTTTCCTATGAAAGTTCGTAAGATATCATTCATTAACACTAGTTCTGTACTAGGACACTTAAGTGTCTTGCTTTTACACCAAATTGATTGATTTTTCTTGATGACACCCTTGAGGCTTTGATGGCATACTCACTTGGATTTGATAGCCCACATCATGTACTTTTAGAGAAAAATATAATCTTTGACATTTTACAACTTCACATGGGTTATTAAATGAAGAAGAAAATGGAGGTTTTTGAAAACTCAACTTTTAGCATAACTGAAAAAATAACACAATCCAAACATTTTGACAAATTGGATATGTTTTAGGAAATGGAAAGCTATTCATGGACTTTGGTAGTGTAAAGCAAGTGTCTAGGTATCTTTGGAGAAGGCTTAACACTTACATAAGTGATAAACATTGAATCAAAACTTGTCTTCTCTAGAGCACTGCCATTTATCGCACCTTTTAAAGAATAGCTCACTATAACTTGTGTGTAAGTGAGATTGCAAAGAATTGGCAAGTTATCAATGGATAACCTTCATACTAATTGAATGCATATTTTTATTCAAAGTTAGAAGGTCTCCACTTTGAAGTAGGAGCCATTCCATTTGGTGCTGACTTTCATGCTGAATTGGCAAAGCATATATTTCTATGTTCACAAAAAGAACATAGCTCCAAAGGTGGAATAATTAAATTATGATGAAAAATAATAATTATTTAAATGATATTCTAAGTATTAAACCTTCCAAAATATGCTTTCATGCCATGTTTCACTCTTAATCTCGTCAAATAATATGTGATCTGCAATGGTGATTGTGAAAGAATGAAAATATTGGCATACATATTTCATTTGACAAAAAGAAGATGGCGTCCATGATGGAAATGATGAAATGTTTTCAAATGATCCTTATCATTTTATGATATCAAAGATTATATCAAAGACTTTTGAGTATGTGTCCACAAACTATTCATGATTGTATCTATAGAATTTGGTTCATGCCCAATCAACAAAAGATTCCTGGTTCTATCCAAAGACATGAAAATTTTGGTGGATTTCAATAAATTATTTAGCCTCTTATATGTAAGCTTTGGTTTGTTATGTCACACATTTTCTACTTGGTAACTTGAATGTGTCTGTTGGCATCATATAAGAAGAAGCAAGTACGGCCATGCATGCGGATCTAGCACTAAGGCAACCTATTAAATTTTTTCCAAACCTTACATCATTATAAAAGTGATTCTCATCACTAGAAACCCTTGTAAATACCGTTTCATCTTTTTGTAGCTCCATTTTGTAAAAGCTGAGGAGTCCTCGAGCTTGGGGAGCCTTAGAAGTAGTTGCCTGCCAATTTTCATATTTTTTAGATCTCGTTTGAGCCCTCAAATAAGCCCTGGAACCTAATGTTTAACTAGGTCAGACACTAGGTCTAGACAGGGCCAAAGCTAGTCAAAAACTATAAATAGAGCTAGAGAGCTCATTTTTGGGCTAGCTTCTTGTAGTTTTGAGCTTGTATGAGAACTTGGTTATAATAGAAGTGATTCCATTGTCTTACTCTCTTTGTCCTTACCGTGTGTGCGCGTGTGTATGTATGTGTGTGCATGTTTGTGTGCTTCTCACTCACATATTTGTGCCTTCACTTGCTCGAGGTCTTCATACCATCCTCATGTCTTCCCGGATTGACATTAAAGGAGGTGCTACTCATCACTGAGCTACACCAAATTTTGGCGCCGTTGCTGGGGATTCGAGCTTTGAGGACGAGCGTGTGATGGTAAGACGTAGAGAGGACGCGTTGGAATGGTAAGTAGTAGGTAAATTTCTGAATTTTTTTTTCCATCTCCATCTCCATCTTCATCTCCTTCACCACCTTATATTCCCACTTCCAAATCATTTCCCTCATTTGCTTTGTGCGAGTTTGAGAGAGAGCGAGTGTGTGTCCTTGTTTGTGTGTGTTTTTTGTATGTTTCTTGTAGGTTTTAGCTCCATCATCATCTCCAGCAAGCTCAGCAGGTACGGAATCTCTCTGCGCAAGCCTCGAGGCATCGAGCTCGAGCTATCGCGACACACCAAAAAGTTGCCCCAATCACGATTCTCAGTGCACCACGACACTGCGCAGCCCTAGAGCTCCTAGGATCACTAGATAGAACAGAAAAATTCACCATATCCCGACCTATCGTGGCACCTCAAGGTATCGCGACACTCCCAAGTATCGTGACACTCCCAAGTATCGCGACACCTCGACCTATCGCAACACTCCTAGGTATCGTGACACCCCGACCTATCGCGACACCTCGAGGTATCGTGACACTCCCAGGTATCGCGACACTCCCAAGTATCGTGACACCTCGACCTATCGCGACACTCCCAGGTATCGCGACACCCCGACCTATCGCGACACCTCCACCTATCGTGACACTCCCAGGTATCGCGACACTCCCAAGTATCGTGACACCTCGACCTATCGCGACACTCCTAGGTATCGCAACACCCCGACCTATCGCGACACCTCCACCTATCGCGACACCCCTAAGTATCGCGACACCCCGACCTATCGCGATACTCCCAAGTATCGCGACACCCCGACCTTTCGCGACACCCCGACCTATCGCGACACCCCGACTTGTCGCGACACTCCCAAGTATCGCGACACCCCGACCTATCGCGACACCCCGACTTATCGCGACATCTCCACCTATCGCGACACTTCGACCCGACCTATCGCGATACATGGGCTTAACGCATGAAATTTTAGAGTGAATTAATTGAGTGAATTGAGGTATATTTGGGCTTAATTTTGGACACATTGGGATAACATTAGAGCCTTAGGAGTGGGCAAAAGACCTAGAAACCAGGGAGAAATCTCCTGAACCCTGAGAGCATGTTTTGACCCCTAAGTGCCTGATTGGTCATAACTTCACCATACGAACTTCGATTGATGAGATTTTGGTCTCGTTGGAAAGCTTGTTGAGAATCCTACGTGGACCTTGACTGGTTTTTGTAAGAATCATATGCGGAGTTTTAGAACATGTATTTTTAAGCTGACCATTAAGTGGAACTAGGTGGTCATAAGATTTTGGGGGTAGAGTGAGTTACTCCAAAGGGGGCCCATAATTGTTGATGTGTGTCTTTCAATTCATTGTGGTAAATGAGCTATATTAACTTGTGAAATTTTGCAGGAACATTGCGTGCACTCAAGGTATTCCAAGGCAAGCTAGCAAGGGTGAGTACCAAGCTTGGGAGAAGGCTTCCTGGGCTGGTGTAGCAGTCTGAGCAACCCGAGTATTGAGGTTGGGAGTTCTCTCAACCCTCCTTTGTCAATTCCTAGCCTAGGCTAAGTACGGCTTAGGTGTGGTAATTAATTAGGTCAACGTCACGCACGAAATAAGTCTAAGGGAACTAATCAACCAAGTACAAGCATTAAGTAGGTCTTAAGTGTGAAAACCCTAAGGGACAAAAGTAAACTTGAATCGATCACTTATCAAGTGCGAAATTCACTTAAGTATTCCTGACGACGTGATATCAGACAAGATCATAAACAAAATAATCAACTAAAAAGAACAAAGTGATTGGTGCCAATTAACCTGCAACGAGAGTGTACTTGGGACCAAGGGGGTAGAGAAGCCAGGCATGTGAACCTTAGGTCAGGCAGACACTTAGGCCGAGACAGACAAAGCCTCAGTTCTTCTGAAGCTAGTGTCAATCACACTGCTAGGTCTTGGGCCCAGCAGTTGAGTGATTACCCATACACTCCCCGATCAGAAACAAGTGATTTCGAGATGTCCTATAACATGGAGAGACCTGTAGGCAGTTCAGGGGTGGCTTATCTAGAAAAGCCAGAAGGACCTTACAAGACTCAATTGGAATACATCAGGACTAATCATCTAGGTGCTCGCATCTACGAAGACGGCCTGGGAAGATCTGTGGTCCAGATTAAGAACCCCGATCAATCCCATGGACTAGAACACCCGGTAGTCAAGTTTGAGAATGGATTATACCTAGATAAAGAGGGGACTATATATGTAGTCACCACTCTTCTTGATAGAACAGATGAGTTTGGAAATGTGATTGCGGAGACCGACATGGGTGATATAGAGCAAGGGAATTTAGAGAGAGAGCCAAGAACTCCCCGTGGTAAATCCGTCTTGACCAGAATCATGACTCCAGAGTGGATTCCACAGGATAATAAAAGCATAGATTTGCTTTTAAACCGAGAAACTGATGAGGCTTTTTGGAGGTATAAACCTGCCCAGCCTCAGGAAGTAAGTGCTCTCACAATCTATGAGTTTAAAGACCCCGATAGCCCAGGCAAAGTAACCTACCTAGACAATACATCAGAGAGGATCTTCGTGGTCACCGAGCATGGAAGACATGCCTACACATGGAAGGGTGAATTTGTTTTTCCCCAAAGACGGTCCAATATGTCCTACAGTCACCAAGGAGCTGGCACCTCCCAGGCTCATGGAGCTCAAGGAGATAGAAGTAGAGATAGACCTGAAGTAAGCTTTGCCAACCCCTAGGAAAGAGAAAGAAGGAGAACAGGGACGGATAGAGAAGAAATCGAGAGATTTAGAGACCCAAGGAACCAAAGAAATGCTGATGATTTTCCTTTGCCAAGGCCGAGAGAACACACTAGGACCCTGAGGCCAACTCAACTGGTCAAGTCCATGAAGAATTACTTCGATGGCACTGGAGACCCTTATGACCATGTGGCAGAATTTAGGCAAGTCTTGAAAGCTGAACAGGTAGAGGAACTATTCACACAATATAATGCTTTTGGTCTAACCCTTAGGAACACTACCCTTACGTGGTTTCAACCACTGAACGAGAGGCATTTCAGAAACATAGACCAGCTCCTTGAGGCATTTATCATTGAGTTTTCTAAGAGTGGCATAAGGCACAACACTTCCTCACTAATTCATAGCTTCAAGCAAACACCTCAAGAGACGGTCAGGCTAGCAGGAAGACTGTTTAGGAAATACCTAGAGAGGTGCCCGATGCCTTAGCTACCCACACCAGCCAAGCAAGTGGCTTTGTTCTTAGATGGATTGTTGAGCACCAAGCTTAGGTCATATGTGTATTTGAAAGACCCTAGAACTATAGAAGAATGCGTGCGCATGTGCATAGACATTGAGGATAATCTAGGCGAGGAGTTAGAGCTATCAAAAATCTATAAGAATTCGGGTAGCTCTAGTAGTCTCACATCTAGTCAGTCCACATCCATTGAGGAACTTGCAGAGAAGGTAGCTCAAAAACTAGGTGTCTCTAGCAAACAAATTCCAAGATTTGCCCCAGTTAAGCGGTGCTACACTTGTGGAGGTGACCATATGGCAAATGTATGTCCCATTATGGCCCAACCCCAGGTGAATCCTAGTAGCCAATACTGCACCATAGAGCAAAGGTACACCAACCACACTTCACAAGGACTTCCCATATAACAAACAAACTCTTAGGCAAAATTACCCTCAGCCATATCCACAACAGGGTAGATATCAGAATCAGTACCCACCACAACAATACAACAGACCACAGCAACCTTATCAGCCACCTTATCAAGGGCAGCAGAGACCTCAACGAGTCCTAGTGCAGCAACCCCCTGCTCCAACCAATGTGATCCCAGTGAAATATGCATCTGCTGAAGAAAATCCGAATAGAGCCATAGTCCCAATCACCCCATTGCTATCAGACAGTGATCCAAGTGACCATAGATTTGACTCCACACATATTGATAGCCCACAGGCTTACTACATGCAGTCACCCAAGCATAACGAGTCATACTATTATGAGGACAAGTGAAAATAGTGGGGAGCCTGAGTATGCTAATGTCATGTACACAAACCCCAACTCTAGACCTCAACCTAGGCAGGTACGACCCCCATTTCCTAGAGGACCATGCTTCAGATGTCAGGGAGATCACCTTATACGTGATTGTCCATTGCCTGCCCCTACACAACCCCAACCAGTGACAATTCAGGGTTTCTGTCAAGACTGCGGAAAAGAGCATCTCCTACGAGATTGCCCAAAGAACCCTAATAACATGCCTAAAATCACTCCTATCAACGTCATTGGGTTAGTGGTAGACTCTAAGGGAAGTATAACTTCCACAGCCCCAGTGCATGTGGTCACTAGAGCCCAAGCCTTGCAGCAAACTCAAGGAGTAGGGCAGGAAAAGAGTTCTGAGGTTAGTGAGACAGAGAGTATAACCAAGAAAAGGACAAGAGCATGGAGAGATAGCCGGGAGAGAATGAAAAGACAATGGTCACAGAAAATGAGCGAACTTGAAGAAAGCTTGAGAGAAACCAAAGCAAAGATAAGTGAACTCGCATCTCAAAACCACTCTCACACCACCCCTCCACCACCTTTCCCTTTACCCACCAATCCATCTTCTTCCATTCCCCAACCTTTCAATACACCACCCTTAACCCACCCACCACCCCCTAGAGTAGGATCAGTGCTAGCTGACCCCACTCCTGAAGACATAGACATGATGCTTAAGGCATATCAGGCCAGAATCCAAGAAGGGCCAAATGTGACGGATCATGACAAGTGCTACCCTAGAGCTGACCTAGAGATAGAGAGAACCAAGCTGTGTGCGAAAATGGTCGCATTGGCTCAGACCATGTTTGAAGCCAGTCGCCTTTTCAACCACTCAGGCTCAGCTAAGACACAATTGCACTTGGATGGACTCCTAGAGAAGTTAGAGAGCATAATTGCAAGATCTGCCAAGGAAGAAAAAAATCAAGAAAGAGATGAGGCAAGCAAAAACATAAGCCATCCCCCATAGGAAGCTTATGTGCCCAATTCCACTGAACCAGACACCTCCTCTTCGATGAATAGGTTCACTCCAGAATTCCTACGAGAGATTCAAGAAGACAAATGGGCTAATGAAAGTGAAGCCCCTCCTCCCATTGAACTTGTGGAGGACACACATGATCAATTCCGTCAAGATATTCCTTCCATTTATGGAGAGCAGGAGAGTGCACAAAATCAAGAGAGGTAAGACTTCGAGTCTAACTCCCTACAGGAATTACCCCATTTCACAGGCCCATGGGAAGCCAAGTCTACTTGTATGAGAGCACCCACGGTCATGGTAAGAAACGAAGACTCAGTCATACCTAGGAATATAGAGGTAGTAAAGAACACTAAAGTGCAGTGCAATCTCACTTTAGAAGAGCTACTCAAAGTTAAGCCAGAAGTGTGGAAACACGTAGCCAAACAAGTGCCAGACATAGCGAAATCGCGTTCCCAGGTAGGATCTCATAGATTAGTGCTTGAAATACCATTGGATAAGATAGGAGACATGAGTGAAGGAGAAGAAGGAAATACCTATCTCCCAGTTACCCATCAGGGATACACAACCAAGGCAATTTGGACTCAGGTGCAGGAGTTGCAATTGCTACAACTTCCCTATGGAAGCGTTGGGGCAAGCCAGCACTCTGACCGACGAGAATGAAATTGCAGATGGCCGATGGTCATATTGAAAGGCCCTTAGGATTGCTAGAAGGAATAACCCTCACTACATGTGGTGTTGAGTTTGAGCATACTTTTGCTATATGCGACTTTAGCAAAAACCAAGCCTACGAGATGATTTTGGGACGGCCATTTATGCGGCAATTGCAAGTGGTACAGGATTGGGGAACCAATTCCTTGTATTTGCAACATCTAGGTGTTACAACCAAAGTCAATCTCAAGGATTACTCTCATAAAGACGTACTGCCTATTCAATGGAATCCCATCCATAGAGCCAAAGATGAGACTGAGTCTGTGCATTCCATAGGATCCGGATCCTTGTGGATGGATGAAGATACTCACTTATGGATGTGTAAGGTAGCAGTAGAAGAAGAGAAGAGAGAGAAAGCCAGAGAGGTAGGTGCAAAAGAAACCCATAGATCAATTCAAGACCCAGCCTATGCACCAGTAGTTTTTCCTGACGAAGAGTTTGAGCCTCACGACTGGGATGAAATTTTAGCAACAATGGATGTAGCCATCAATGAAGAGCAGTGGACACCCCACTGTGATGAGGATGGCTATGACATTTCAGTCTTCTCAATAGAGCCAATCATGGGAGATGCAGTTTTAGAAGAATGCGAACCTAGCCCCGATACATTTGAGGATGCAAGTGACTCCGACTTAGAGTCAATCATTATGGACCCACCTTTTGCATCAGATGAAGAATACTTCTATGAAGTTGAAGCTTACCCCTAGAGACACGAAGAAATCACAAATGAGGTGAGGTTAGCCACACAAGTAGCCACTAAGAGTGGAGGAAAGAAAAGAAAGAAGAAGGAAGTCACTCCGGAGGCAGAAGAATCCTTGTTTGAGGTCCCTGAAAACTTTAAAAAATATGAGATAGACGATAGGAGAGTCATGATAAGAATGCCTAAACGTGAGGCACAAGCAGGAGAGGCCTATGATAACAAGGAAACTACCAAACAAGGACCTGAAAGGTGTCGACCCAGACATATGCTCACACACGATTCCCATGACCTCAGATGCCAGACCATCTAAGCAGAAGCCCTATACATACAATGATAACTACGCTACTAAGATCAAGGAGGAGATAGATAGATTGGTAGAAGCTGGGTTTATCTATGAGATTGAGCACACTGAATGGGTATCCCCCATTGTGGTTGTGCCCAAGAAGAATGGAAAATTGCGTGTGTGTATTAACCTTAAAAAAGTTAATGCTGCCATGATTAGAGATAGTTATCCACTTCCTATTACTGAGCATCTATTAGAAAGGGTAGCAGGCAAGGAAGTGTACAGCTTCCTGGATGGATTCTCTGGCTACAATCAGGTAGCCATTGCACTAGAAGATCAGCATAAGACGGCTTTTGCCACAGAGTGGGGCATATTTGCCTTTCGGGTAATGCCATTCGGGCTTACCAATGCACCTGCTACCTTTCAAAGATTAATGTGTCACGTGTTTAAAGAGTTCTTGAGGAAGAATTTGGAAGTCTATGTTGATGATCTTTGCGCTCATTCCAACATTAGACAGACCCATATACCCGAACTCAGACAAATCTTTGATAAATGCAGAGAATATCAAGTCTGCCTGAACCCAGAAAAGTGTGTTTTCATGGTCAGGCAAGGCACAATTCTAGGACACATAGTGTCTAAGAATGGCATATCCACTGACAAAGAGAAAGTCAGAGCCATCGCAGAACTACCTAGGCCAAAGAACGTCAAGGAAGTACAGGCTTTCATGGGGCATTGTGGTTACTACCGCCGGTTCATTCACATGTATGCTGTCATTGCAAAGCCCATGTACGGACTTCTGGCTGACTTTGAGTGGACTGATGAATGTGAGAATTCCTTCAATGAGCTTAAACAACGATTATGTTCAACACCAATCTTGACCACACCAAATTGGAATAAGCCTTTTCATGTTCATGTAGATGCATCCAATTATGCTATTGGGTGTGTACTCGCACAACCTACGGGCGAAGGTAATATGGATCTTCCAATTGCCTATGCTAGTAGACAGTTAGATGCAGCTGAACGGAACTATACCACCACCGAACGAGAAGGATTAGGCATGGTATATGCGGCTAAAAAGTTTAGACACTATTTGCTTGCATATAATTTCAAAATTTTTATTGATCACCAAGCTCTAATGTACCTGGTAAACAAGCCATGTAATACGTGCAGATTAGTAAGATGGTTTCTCTTACTAATGGAATATGACTTTGAGGTAGTAGTGAGGAAAGGCAGGACTCATTTGAGGGCAGGACTCATTTGAGGGCAGACCATCTCTCTAGACTCACATTTGGAGAGGCCCCATGATACCAGAGTCGATGAAGAACAACAAAATCAAGAAGTTGAAAGAAATGTGTGCCCTCACCCCCAACATCGCCATACCACTGCGGATGTGCCTTCAACACTTTGCATTTCCAGCCCAAGACCGGTTCACCCAGCCTCATAAGAAGATCTGGTATGGGTTATACCTAGCCGAGACCGGGAGCTTACCTATGAAAATGCCAGTATGGATCCTTGATCAGTTATATGAAGCAGGCAAGCGAGGAGTGAGGAAGCCTACTTTGAATGGCTGCTGCACCATTACAAGAATCATTTACAGATGCCTTGCTTATGATGTGCCAATTGCATGAGCCCTCAAGTACTCACAATTGGAATTCTTCCAGGGGCGCAAATCAGGGGTTCAACCCCCTAAAAGAATGCGTGGATCACTTTCACAGGTTCTGATTCCTCACGAAATTGCCATAGAGACCTCCTGTAGAGAAGAAGAGTAAGTAGCCCCTTTCACGATCCATCTCCAAGGACTACAATCAGGAGACTTGGTACAACCCACTCCATCAGCCCCCCCACTACCCACCGATGCTGAGTTTGCATCCATGGCTACATTGGCAGCAGATCCATCCTTTGACTTTGAAAACTTCTTACAAACAGCACACTTGTCTGAGAGTGAATTATTTTTTGACAATGACAGTCCCGGATCATCATCCCAAAGAGAACGGCCACAGAGTGAGGCAAGAAGGGTACATTGGGAAGATGAGGCACAACATCCTCATGCTCAAAGCACACAGAATCAAGAAGAAGCACAGGGAAATGAACTAGAGGAGAGTGAAGAGGAAGCTCCTGCCTACACGGCACAACTCAAACGGCTCTACAAGACAATCAAGCAGGTACAAAAAAGACACAAGTTATCAGAAGAGGCAAATAGAGCACTGGTGAACCAGATGCTGCAAGCGGAGAATGTCGACCCGCATTTTGTAGAATCATTGAATCTCTTGGCGGAAACCTGCGGAATAGGGGAAGCCATGAGGACCATGGTATATCGTAATACCCCTCCATATGACCAACGAAGGATCGATACAAGACCACAACAGGGAAAGATGATTCAGATGGAAGTCTCTACCTCTCTCCCTACAAACACTGAGGAAGATGTTCACATGGCAAGTCCACCCAATAGTAATGAACCAGATGTACAGGTCCAGGTACCATCTCCACCATCACCTCCCATCCAGCCCTCAGAACCCCTCACCACTAGCCATCCTACACAACCAGTATCCACCCATAGTGAACCCGTTCTACACACCACCATTTCTCCATCCTTCCCTTTACCTACATCCATCACTTCCAACCCATTTTTCGAACCCCAGATAGATCATCCTATCACCGATCATACCGTAATAGGTCACCCATCGTCTTCCCCACCTCTCGGACATCCACATGACCTTACCCAAACACTAACACACCCATTTCCTTTCACCCATACTTTTCCTCTCTCCCAACCCCAACCCATTGGGCCGCTCCTAACCTCCTCAGAGCCTACACAAGTCACTCTACCTCCGTTCTTGGCAAACCTTGTGGAGCAAATTGAGAGTTACAGGAGAAAATCCCATCCCCACCCCACCTCCCCCACATTCACGGCAACCACTAGCACACCACCCACAGTCCCTGTATTCACAATTCACACTTCACACATAATCACGTCTGAACCCATGGACATTTCACCATCCACAGAAGCACCCACCACCACTTTTGTTCCAACATCATCACATTTCACTTCACTCCCTTCACCATTTCCAATCACTGTAGGCACATCATCCACTTTTCCCTTCCCCATTTCTCGACCCTTTGCATTTTCCACCTCTACCCCTGCATCCACATCATTTAGTCATGCACTAGACACCATGTTTGAAGCGGCCACTCAACTTAAGCAAGAGTATAGATTACTGGAAGAAAATAACACAGAGCTATGCAATCTCTCGGCTCAACTCCAGGCACGTGTCAATGCCTTGGAGCTAAGTAATACAGCATTACAACACGACGTGACCGTCCTCCAACAATCAAATGCAGAGCTGGAAGCCAAGTATATGGAGACGGGTAAGGCTATGGAGGAACAACTCAGAGATTAGTTGGGCCGCAATGCTAGACTACAAAGAAACATGGCTTTACTTCGTCGCCACTTAGCAACGGCTTAAGAAGAAAACAGAAGGCTACAGCAACAAAACCAGGAGAATCTAGAAGCAGCCATGGAAAATACCCCTGGAGCACCTATAGACCCTGCCAAATTCAAAGCTATTCCCTCAGCACACATTCAGCAGGCGTTAGAAGAATATGCGACCCTCTTGGAGGCACATGACTAGTTGGTAGACCAGGTAAAGGAACTACAAAGATCCCAAGTGCATACACCACAACCACCAACACCTAAAGAGATGGTCAATGCTGCCACTTCACCAGAACCTGCACCTTCAACGGCCAATGACGTACTTGAGCTACGACAGTAGGTGGGTGAATTAAAGATCAAATTGTTACAGTATGAACGACCCCCCTCTCCACCTGATCAACCACTAGAAGAAGAAGCAGTAATCATTCCAGTGGAGGAAACATTTGAGGACAACTATGAGCCTCAACCACTTCCAGGAGGCGGAATCACGGAGGAAGGACAGGATACATATGAGGAGCCCCCCTCAGCATGGATGAAACAAGTAGTAGAAATGGGGACAACTCATGAGGAACGTATCTCCACTCAGATGCTAGCAATGAGGACCATTGAAGAAACCATACTTCAATCAGATTATTTCAGACACCTTGCCTCTAGAAGACTGATAACTAGTTCAGAATTACAATATAAACCCTATTTTGTATTGTTGGCCGACTACAACGCAGAGATCAAAAGAGTCACCAACAAGTGCCCTACTTTCGCAACACAGTTCGAACCAGAGGATATCCTAGAGGCAGTCAGAAAAGGGGCTATATTCCAACCCACTTGGAGGCAAAAGTTACTTGAAACCTACTCGGAAATGCTTAGAACATGGGATCACGCTCCCATGCATTTGAAGTATAACCCTTGCTTTGGGCCAGTACAAAGAAGAAGATCATGGAAAGCATTCGCCATCAAGGTTCAGAACAATGCAAATTGTAAAGAATGGCTCAATTACCCCGCCATTGCACCCCCAACCGGTACACCTACAATATCATACATGATAGCAACCATCAGACATTAGATGCCACGCCTCCACCCCATGCCTGATGTCGCCGCGAAGATGATGCTCAAAATTTTGGACATGATGCAAGTGGTGCTAAAGACTTTCCGAAATGTACGTAATATTCAGCCGCCAATTCCGGGCTTCATCAACGGTAACTATGACCTACTTTATGATATGAGCACAACCCCGAGCATACGAGGCGCATATGCATGGCACGCAAGAATCAGATATCTTCCTGCCTGCTATAGGCAAACCTTTGATCATATGTTCACCATGGGGTTCTGGGAAGCACACTCCGAAGTGTTCGCGCCACGGCCACCTCATTTGCTACAACTCTTCGCGTGCGAACAAACGATGCATTCAGAGCTCTACTCAACGCCACAACCGGACATACCGGGAGCAATCAATTGGGATGCCCTTCAATGAGACCTGATCAAAGGACTACATATCAAAGAACAAGAATTGGCAACCGACCTATTGTAGCAATACATCGATCAAACCGTGGAGCAGAGGTCTGTCAGAGAGGACAGACGCTAGGGGGGGAGAGTGTTGGCATCATATAAGAAGAAGCAAGTACGGCCATGCATGCGGATCTAGCACTAAGGCAACCTATTAAAATTTTTCCAAACCTTACATCATTATAAAAGTGATTCTCATCACTAGAAACCCTTGTAAATATCGTTTCATCTTTTTGTAGCTCCATTTTGTACAAGCCGAGGAGTCCTCGAGCTTGGGGAGCCTTAGAAGTAGTTGCTTGCCAATTTTCATATTTTTTAGATCTCGTTTGAGCCCTCAAATAAGCCCTGGAACTTAATTTTTAACTAGGCCGAACACTAGGTTTGGACAGGGCCAAAGCTAGTCAAAAACTATAAATAGAGCTAGAGAGCTCATTTTTGGGCTAGCTTCTTGTAGTTTTGAGCTTGTATGAGAACTTGGTTATAATAGAAGTGATTCCATTGTCTTACTCTCTTTGTCCTTGCCGTGTGTGCGCATGTGTGTGTATGTGTGTGCATGTTTGTGTGCTTCTCACTCACATATTTGTGCCTTCACTTGCTCGAGGTCTTCATACCATCCTCATGTCTTCCTGGAATGACATTAAAGGAGGTGCTACTCATCACTGAGCTACAGTGTCCTTGAATGATCTCCATAAATTCTTTTGAGTCATATATGTAGGATTTAGTTTTCTATTTTTGGTGGCCAGAGTCATATAAGTTGATTTTATATGTGTATACCTTGGTTGTTGTCTTCATAACTTGTTTGATTTTTGGCACATTTGTACTCTTCTATGGATTCCCATAAGTTTGTTTGAACCACTATTAGAACTAGTTGCTGTTTTTCGTGTACAAAGTCAAAATAATTGATTTTATTTGAATTGAAATGATTTTTCAAAGTGAGTTTGAGGTTCATACCATGTGATCTATGTTTCAAGGAATGTGTATAATTTTTTCTTTCATATGTTGAATTTTTTTTCTTTTGATAAAAATCCATTTGATCAGGAATTTTCATCCTGTTCACTACCATAGCATGTTGAGAGGCTATTTACATGAACACAAAACATGATTTATTGTGTTTTATAATTTTGCATTAACCTTTGAATTATATTTAATATGTGTGTTAAAGGATTTTCTCAAATTCTCTTTGTAGAAGGTACGTGATTTTTTGGAAAATTGTCAAAAAAGGACACTTATGTGTCCTGTTTTGGTACCAAACTAGTGTTAACATCATAATGTAGCTGGAGCATTTGTCAAACCAAAAGGCATGACCAAATACTCATAATGAGCAAAACGGGTCCTGAAAGCTGTCTTATGTACATCATGATCTTTCACTCTAATCTGATGATAGCCACTCTTTAAATCTATCTTACTAAATACAATGGCTCCACCTAGAGCATCCAAAAGATCATCAATCCGGGGCATGGGATATCTATGTCTAATAGTGATCTTATTGAGTGCTCGATAATCGACACACATCCTATAAGATCCATCCTTCTTCTTCACAAGAAGAACTGGTGCGGCAAAGGGTGAATAGTTGGGTCTAATCAGCCCCTTTTGAAGATACTCGTCCACGACCTTGCGGACTTCATTTTCCTCCTGCAAACTCGTTCGAAATGGTGGCCGAGCGGTCGGACTTGCTCCTGGTACCAATTCGACTCTATGTTCTATATTCCTGCAAGGAGGCAAACTTGATGGTAATTCCTTAAAAAAAACTCTTGGAATTCTGCTCTCACTTTGGCTGAAAGTGTTGGAGCATTCCAACTTGAGTCTCCATGACTGCATGAATCCATCTCAACATACGACAAATACATAAAATAAAGAAAATAGATATACTTACAATCAATTTTGAGCAACTTGGTAGCAGTCACCAATCGCGTCTCTTGGAGATCTGGTTCTCCATGGATCAGTAATCTCCTTCCCTCATGCTCAAACTGATACACATGCGAAGCAAAATCAATGACTAGTTTCTTCCTCGCATGCCACTTCTTACTAAGAACTATGTCGAATCGAGGTAATCTCACTATCTCAAAATCCAATCTGTCCTCATAGGACAAGATTTGAATAGGAAGATCAACTACTCGTCTATCCCAAGTCTCAGTTCCCTTTCCGCCGGCTAACTCTACGGTATAAGTATAATCTAACTGTACCATATCTAAGCATAATCTCTTGACTAATCGGGAACTAATAACATTATGAGTTGAACATGTGTCAAAGAGTACCTTGACAGGCTATCCTGCCACAACTCCTCTCATAACAATAAGCTCAATATATGGGAACCCATATCCTTTCTATGCCGCTAGCGAAAGCACAACATCTGGCACAATCAAAACCTTTTTAGTGACTGTCATGGCCACTATGGGAGATGATAATGGAGATGGGGAGTCCCCAAACTCATCGTCACTCCCACCCCCTGCCTGAGTCAGATTTATGACTATGGTGGCTGCTATCTTTTTCTTTTTAGGAAAATCCTTATACAAGTGTTGCCCTAAGCAACCATAGCACAAACCCTCTTTCATTGCCTTCTCTTTCTACTGAGGGGTAAGAATAGATTGATTATATGCCCTCTCAGCCAGAGTAGACACTTTTCTCTTTCCTCCTGAGACTGTCTGGATCATGTGCACCTACTTAGCCTCCATAGAAGGTTGTGCACTGACCGAACCAGGAGTCGAAGTATGGAAAGATAAGCTAACCCTAGTCCATGGGGATCTCTGACCTTGGGAACCTATGTTCCTATGGCCATCCTCATAAACCAAGGCCATATCTGTGGCCTGTGCCAAAGACTGACACCGCTCCTTCCTCACTAAAGGTCGGATAGTTTCTCTAAGTCCCAAAACAAACTTATGGACTTGAAGAAATTCTGGTATGGTATCAGGTACTTTAAGAAGTACCTCTCTATACATATCTGCGTATTCCTGAACTGATTGATTCTTCTGACTGATGAAGAACCAGGTGTTTAGTGCTCTAGACCTCTCATCAGGTGGTACAAAATTATTATAAAATAGGATTTTAAATTGATCCCATGTCGTGGGCTCCTTCTTATCCTGCTCTATCTTTCACCACCACCTATGTGCAACATCCATAAGATTATAAGTGGACTGTTGAAACTTGTGCCTATCATCAGTGATATGATATAGGCAAAAACACTGTTCCCACTTGCTGAGCCACTGCTCAACCGCGTCAGCAGTTCTAGCGCTAGTTGAACCATGATATCTTGGCGGCTTAAGATCCTTAAGCTACCATCTGGCCTCTCTAACTAAGACGCTATCTCTAGGGACTTCTGAAGTTTGATGCTCATCTGGAGCATCTACCTCCATCTCTGGTAAAACAGAATCAGGCGCCTCTTCTTCTTTCTTGGAACCACGCACATGTTTCAAGATATCTTGAAGAGAACTCTCTAAGAATGAAATTCTATTATTCATGGCTTGAATTGGATCAACTAGAGGTTCTCGCATAAGGGTATCTGTCCTAGCAAGTGATGAAAGTTCGGGTTCCATGCTAGGACTAAAGGCAAGTAACTTTTCTTTTGGTTTTCTTTTTTTTTTAAATAGACTAAACAAACGTAAATACTAGTGGCAAGCGGAAAAAGAACCAATCAAAGCCTTTGCTTAACAGAAAAAGTCAAAAGAAAGAAAATTTTAATATGTTTCCTAAACTTCAATGCACATGCATGCTAATTTATAGAGATTTTGGCAGCCTAACGGTGTCACTTTAAAATCCGAAATAATTTCAAAAAGCGTCAAGCATTCAACAAAATTAAATCATTAGTGCTGGCAAGCACGATCTATTTTATCTTCTCAACGAACACTTACAATTGAAAAATTTTTCAAGTATGTTGTTGGGATCTACATGCCCTCAATCAAAATATTTCTTCCATCGATATCTGTCGATACTTACCACCTGTAAGAAAAGCTCAAGCACCGAACATACATCCCTTTTTATGCTCTACTTACATCATCCTATGCATAATGCAAGAATACTTCTAATATGCACAATCAACAGAATAATCAACCAAATATTGACTAAATACTTATCTCATATTTCCTTGAATTTTGCTTCAAGTATGTAGTTCTTCACAAAAAAAAAAATCAATTTCCTCTTCTCTGTGGATGCGCGCATAGCTACCAATATTATCCCATAAGTTATGTTAAGCAGCCAAAATGTATAAGAGTAGCAACGCCTCTCAATGAATTAAATGCACATACGTGCTGTGTCTAATGCTCTCAGCGACTAAAATTCATCGTGGGCGCATGTTAGATTTAATAAAAAAAAAACTCAAGAAACGTTGCTCTATGGGAAGTGGGCCGCACCGAGTAATTCAGAGGGATGCGCCATGGACAGATAATCAATCTCAAAGCAAAAAGAAATCTTCTGTTCTCTGCAACTGTGCACGAATGAGCAGGCCTTCAGTTGCGTGACCAACCTCTGACCTCTGAATTTCGCTGTCCTCTGGGCATGCGTACGAGATCACATGGAAACGAGGATAGATTAAGCCACTTGTACACGGTCCCAAGTCCTGAAACCAGTAGCACGCGGAAACACTTATCCTCGAAAAGGATGATGGCGACCGTTGCCCTCCAAAAACAACCACAAAAGATCTCCCAAAAAGAACGAACGCCCCCAAAAAGCATGTGCGATCTCTTCTCCTCCACGCAAGATTTTTCTTTCTAAAATTAGCTCAACAAGAACCTGCTCTGATATCAAGTGTAAGGCAGTGATCTAGAATGATCTAGTATCGCCATGTGGCCTCTTGTATCTAAAATAGCAGTGATCTAGAATGATCTAGTATCGCCATGTGGCCAGCATGCAGCACTCATCCCCACTAACCATCAAATACCTTAGGATATACCCCCGAGCTTAGGACCTTGGCTAACTAGCCCTCGTCCCACACACACATGGAATGGTCTCTGTAGACCAATGCCAAACACTCATCCAAAGATAGTGAGTTTTTTTGAGCTAGTCAATGTGCAAACCTATTTGTTTTGTATCGAATCTATCTCCTTGATGCTCCAAAGTACACACTGCATTTTATTGCACTTATTGCATGCCTTTAAGGGCTATTTGAGTCTCCATAAGCTCAAGGCCTGGTCTTGTGTAGGTTGGCATTATCAAACTTCATCGCTTCACAAGTCACTTTTTCTAACTCCTACAAGCTTCTCCAAGTTCTTTTGGATTTTATGTGTTTGTCAATGGAGTGGCTGGCAAAATGGCTCTCTAAATTTTCTTCCAGTTGAGGTTACTTCACTGGCACTATATTTTGAGGGTGGAGGTTTTTGTCCTAGCACAGGTTGAGGTTGGTTATAGCTTGTGTACTCATATGGTCTTTGTCCCATAGGTGGTTCTTTGTGTGGGTTGTACTCATCTATTGAAGGGGCAATTTTCAGTGCCATGGCTCACATACTTTTGTTCAATGTGATGGTACAAATTAGGTCCTTAGTGTTAAGGAAACACTCACGAATTTGACGCAACAGACAAAGAGAAAAACAGAATCTTCCGGAAAATCAGTGCACAGGTGTACAGTATGCGAAGTTAGTGCACGGTGTGCACATAACAGAGCAATTAACCGCGGCGGGCGTGTAAGGCGCGCATAACGTGAATTGAAGAGTGACAGCGCAGAGGAGCGCCAAAGAAAGTGTATATATATACAGCAAGTTTTGAAGAACTGAGAGAGAGAATAGTAGATGATACGTAGAGGAGAACGAGAGACAGATATAGAGAAGACGCCATAGATCGCGTATGAGTGAAGAGAGAGTTAGAAGTTCTCAGAAGACGCCATAGATCGCGTATGTACAGATGAATAACACAAGCATGAAGTGTCGAGTCTTTTCATCTGAAGAGAGATGGTAATAAGAAACTACTCACTGTAGGAGAGTCTCTGTAACTTGAGCAAGAAGAGGCCAAGCTTACTTGTACACATCTTCTCTAATTGAAAACACATGTTCATGTGGACGTCTGCGTGCAATCTTTACTTGTGAAGAATCTGAAACTATTTCGTGTTACGATAAGAAGTTCCGTTTATCGTTAAGTGTCACGACTCGTTACTAAACGTACTTCAGTATCTTCTCTGTAAACGCATGTCTCAGTGAATAACAGTTTACTCAGTAAACATATTTCAGTAATTTCCGGTCAGTTACAGTTTCTCAGAAAATAAGATTTTTCGGTAGAACAACGAAGTATAACTCGTAGCAGAGTTCGAAGCTTTGTATGAGAGATAGCTCATCTTGTAGCTAGACGTCTCTACTTTAAGCTGGTCACAGTTTTCGGTGGAATGGAGATGTACACACAGTACAAAAGTTAACCGGAAAGTAGCATTTTAGAACTGTGAAGTTTCCAGAAGGAAGTTCATTCGGTGAAGGAAGCTCACACACTACTTCCTTACTTCACATAAGTTCATCTGAAGCAATTACGAGCAGAACTAAGTTTATTTCGGTGAAGTTCCGTTACGATTACGGTGTCAGTCCAGTAACAGTCTGGTGAAGTTCCGGTGGAACTTGTGTCGCAGGATAACACAGTTAAGGCGACGTTAATTAGGCTGAGCTACTGTTGATTACAGAAGTGTTCTGAATCACTCTAGTTTAGCATTCTACTACGGTGGCGCGACAATTTCCGCAGGCCTGACAGAGTTCAAGCTTTGTCGCGAAACCCACCTTCAGGGCGAAAGTATTTCCGCAATAGTGGCGTTAGAGCTGAAGGTTTTCGCCAACAATTGGTATCAGAGCCAGGATAGTTTCCCAAGAATTGGTATAAGAGCCTAGAGTATTCCCTATCATGGCAGATCACGTCCAAATTGATAAACTGGACAGAGATAATTATCCCGCATGGGTAATGCGCATGGAAGCCTTACTTATGAGTAAGGACTTAATGACGTACGTGACCGGAGAAGAAAAGAAACCGACTTTCGAAGATGATAGTCAACCGGAAAAAGAAGAACTAGATGCCCTAAAGCTGTGGCAGAAGAAAGATGCAACGGCAAGAGCCTACATCTACAACACTGTTTCAGATCATCTGCTACCGCACATTAGAGGTCTGGAGAAATCAGAGGACATATGGAGTGCATTGGAAGATCACTTCCAAAATACTACGAAAGCTAGGAAGGCCAGCCTATGGTCCGAGTTCACAACGTTCAAAAAGAAGCCGAGTCAAGGCATCAGTGACTACGTCACTAAAATGAAGGATCTAGCAGATAGTCTAGGATCCATAAATGAAAAAGTCGAAGATCATAGATTGATAGCGCAAGTGCTCACAGGGTTGAGAGGAGATGAAAGGTGGAAACCTTTCGTACTATCAACTGAACTCTCCTTAAATCATTTTGTACCAGATTTAAATCAGCTGCTTGGTTTGATGCTCACATATGAGCAAGACCTGAAAGGAGACGCAGACAAAGGACATAGCTCTGCAATGTACATGAAGAACAAGAAGAAAGACAAAGGCAAGTCAAAAGATGAAGAAGAGTCGAGCTCTCAGGCCTATTACGCAAGAGGTAAAGGCACTGGCAGAGGAAGAGCAAGAGGAAGAAGTCGGCAGAATACCACTGTAGCTCAGTGATGAGTAGCACCTCCTTTAATGTCAATCCGGAAAGACGTGAGGATGGTATGAAGACCTCGAGCAAGTGGCGGCACAAGTGCGTGAGTAAGAAGCACACAAGCATGCACACACATACACACACACGCGCACACACGGCAAGACAAAGAGAGAGAATCAATGGAGTTCTTTAGATTACTTTCAAAAGCTCTTACAAGTTCGTTTCAATTACAATCTAACCTCAAAAATGAGCTCTCTAGCTCTTTTTATAGTTTTTGACTAGCTTTTGGCCCTGTCCAGACCTAGTGTCCGGCCTAGTTAAAAATTAGGTTCCAGGGCCAATTTGAGGGCTCAAACGGAGTCTAAAAAATACGAAAATTGATATGTAGGTACTTCTAAGGCTCCTCAAGCTCAAGGACTCCTTGGCTTGCACAACATGGAGCTACAAAAATATGAAATGGTATTTACAATGATTGTTAGTGATAAGAATCACTGTTAAAAGATGTAGATTGGAAAAATTGAAGGGCCTATCTGCCAGATTTGCGTCGACTGCTTTGTCTACTTACTCCTTCACCTTGTTCTGACTCTCTCCGTTGGCTTCCTTGTCTAGTCAATCCTTGGTTGCCCTGGCTTCCTTGTCTAGTCAGTCCTTGGGTGCCCATACTGCTCTCAACACCCCCCCCTCTCTCGCGTCTGTCGTCCCTGACAGACCCTTGTTGCTGGGAGTGTTGGATGTAATATTCCACAACCTGAGTGGCAAGCTGATGTTCTTGTAAGCGTAGTCCTCTGGCCAAATCTGTCATCATACGATCCCAATCGATTGGTCGTGGAATGTCCGGATGTGGCAGACGTAATTGATCTGCATGGATCGCTTGTTCTACTGCGAATAGATGTAGCAAGTGTGTGGGTCTGGGAATGAAAATTTCGGAATTGTATTCCCAGAAGCCCGTAGAGAACATTTCCTCAAATGTTTGCTTGAAGCATGCGGGCAAGTACTTGATTCGTGCATGCCAAGCAAAGATGACAGTGACCGAGGGGGTTTGGCTCATGTCGTAGACTAAATCCTTGTTGCCTTGAGCGAATCCAGGGGCGGAGATGTATGGAGCTTGGACATTCCGAAAGGTTTTGAAGACAATGGTCATGAGCTCAAAGATCTTCATACACATTTTCGCCGCGATGTCGGGTACATTATTGAGACGTGTAGACCAGTGTCGAATTGTTGATATCATGTAGGCTACGGTTGGAGGTCCTCGAGGTGGAGCAAAATACGGATAGTTAACCCAAGCGGAGCACTCTTTATTGTTGCGTACCTTGATTGCAAATGCTTGCCAGGATCTGCGACGTACCACTGGACAATAGCATGGATTATACTTGATATAGAGTGGCATGGTAGCCCAGGTACTCATCATCTCTGGGTAATCGGTGAGTAAACGTGCACGCCAATTAGGTTGGAAAATCGAGCCAGCACGTGCATCGGTCGGTAAATCCCCTATCTCGAATTGAGTAGCGAATGTGGGCTCCTTCCCTGTATGTCTTTTGACTTCTGCATTATAATCATGTAGTAAGACAAAATAAGGCATGTATTGCGATTCTGATGTTGTGATTAACCGTTGATGGGATAACTGTTGAAAGTAGGAAGACCGAAGGACCGTTTCTTCCAGATTCGTGAGAGATTGCATTTGCACGGCCACACGATCATCATGTGTCTTACCCACTTTCTCGACCCTTCTGACCCAATCTGGAACTTGAATTTCTAACGTGTCTTGTCCTTCTTCTGTAGTTCGACCACCAGGCGTCGGCATAGGCTCGTAGGGCTCTTCGTAGCTGTCCTCGACGGGGATTTCCACTACTGTTTCAGGTTCTGGTTCTTCAATGGGCGAGGGTGGTCGTTCATATGGTAGGAGGCGTGCTTGGAGTTCTGCCACCTGTTTCCGAAGGGTCTCCATCTCTTCTGTAGATTGTTGCAAGATTACCGGCTCCTGTTGAGCAGTGGGTACACTGGCTAACTGTTTCTTTAGATCGGCACATTCAGTCTCTAGTTTTTCATATGACTCCAGGAAATTTGCATGCTCCTCAAGTAGGATGCGGATGTCTTCTGATGGAACTGCTCTATATCTGGTAGGGCTAATGGTTGCTCCTACGGTTCCTTCCATAGCCGCTTCAAAGTTGTCTTGATTTTGTTGTTGAAGTCGTTTGTTCTCTTCTAGTGCTGCGGCCATATGCTTCCTTAATAGCCCAATGTTGCGTCTGAGTGTGGCGTTAGATATCATTTGCGCTTGAAGCACTGTTTCTAGTTCCTTGACTGCTTGGTCATCTACAGTTGATGTCTTTGCTTCCAATTCGGAGTGAGCCTGTTGTAGTGTGGTATGCTCGGTTAGGAGCGTCTGGTAGTCAGCTTCAAGAGTGGTGACTCTAACTTGCAGACGTTGAGATTCTGCCTGGAGGGCAGCAGTGCGTTCTTCCAATTGATGGTAGTCTTGTTGTAGCTGATGTGCACACTGAAGTAATGTGTTGAACGTGCTATTTACATTATGAGATGCAAGGGGAAAAGTTTGAAATGCAGGGGAGGAGGGATTGGGTAGGGGGGTAGTGAGTGCTGTGTGTGCCAATGATGTGAGTGGTGAGGTGGGGGGTAGTGGAGGGGGAGAGGGTGGAATTGTGGGGAGAGGTGCTGTGGTGGGTGAAATGTCCATCGGGTCAGACAGAGTGGTGTGTATAGGGGCTACCATGTAGTTGGGTATGGTAGGTGAGGTGAGTGTGGTGTTCGTGTAAATTGATGTCGTTGCGAACAGCGGGGAAAGGTGCCTTTGAAACATTGGAGAGCGGAAGAACTGCTCCACAAAGGACGGGTATTGGGGTGATGAGGTCCGGTTGAAAGAGGTGTAGGGGCCAGCTGGGAAGTGAGGGTCATGGAATGGAGGTACTCGTATTGGGGGATAGGTCGGGAAACACAGGGTGCCTTCTGTGGGTGCTGGGTTTCCAACTACACTTGTAATTATGGGGTGGCCAGTCATGGGTTCAGAGGATAGATGGGTCGAAGTGTACAAGGGATTGGTGACGAAGGAGAAGAGGGTGTCTTGTGAAGTGGGTTCTCGAAAAGAGAATGATGTGAATGAGGATGGGTTATAAGTGAAGGTAGAGGTGATGACTGTCGTTTCTGCCAAGGTGGGAGGTGGTGGTGGGGGTGGAGAAGGTGGTGATGGAGGACGCTGGGGTGAGATGGGTGATGTTTGAACGAAGGTTTCAGCGGAGAGGTCAGTGGTGGTTGTGGGAGTGGCTGTGGTCTCAATAGGTACTTCTGGTTCTGTGACGGGTATCCTGATAGTCTTACCTGCTCGTGGTAACATGTCCACTCTGCGTTTGTCATATCTTACAGACTGGCGGACTGCGGTGTGGACAGCCTCTGGAACTCCTAAAGAGTCTGACACTAATTTGAGGGTGTCAATGATATGTTGGTCCACCCCTTCATCTGATAGCATTTCTTGCATCAAAGCTTGACCTGATACCAGAGAGAGTTGATGTCTTTCTTGTACTGCTTTGATAGTGTCATATAGCCTTCGTAGTTGAGCTGTATATGCAGGTGCACCTACAAGTTCTGGCACTTCTTGTTGCTCCTCTTGTTGCTCTTGATCATACTCCTCCTCATCATCCTCCTGTTCTTCATCTCCGTCCTCTTCTTCCTCCACTTCAACAGGTGTGACAGGTGCTTGGGAGGTTGTGGCCTGCGTTTGTACATTTTCCGCTTGTTGTGCCTCTTCTGTCTCCAGCTCTACATCTTGTAATAGTTGTTCGAAGTCTTCATTAGTGAGTTCTTCCAAAGCTGCACCACTAGGAAATTCGAGATCCGTTGGGATGGGAGGAAATATCAAAGTGGAACCATCGGTGCTGCGTCTTGGAAGTCGGAGTGTGAATGGTCGGACTCTTCGGGGTGGCGGGGTGACGTCTGGTGTTAGGGTGGCTCCACGTGGCTGAGCACATGGGACTTGGACCGTGCCTCTCATCTTCTTAGAAGGGGGTCCAGTGGATGTCCTGCCTCGAAACTGCTCTACCCGATTCCACATCAGGGCTCGTTGGATTGGGATGTCATAAGCCAAACACCTATAGATGATTCTTGTCAGAGCACAGCAACTATATAAAACCTGTTTCCGCGGCCAGCGTTTGTGAGCTAAGTGTATCTGATCAATTATCCAGTGGGGTAGGTTGATGGTGAGGCTCTGTGTCTCTGCCAGATACAGGCTAAACCAAATCTTTTTGTGCGGCATGGTGAATCTATCCTGCGCCGGGAAAGCAAAGTGTTGCATGCACATGCGAAGGTGTATTGCAATATTAGGCGTCATGGATACCATGTCCTTGAGTTTGGTGAGACTTCGATTCTTCATGTAGTCCGGTACTAGGGTTTCCTTCTCTGTAGGAATATGCATGCCGCGCATATCCAGAGCTTCTCTCACCAAATTGTTTGATAGCCTAAACCTCTTGAGCTCATTCCCCTTTGTCAGAGATGGAATCACAAATGAGCTTGCACCTTTTGGGTTCGGATTTGGAGTCAAGGTGTTGATGAGATAGTAGCATCGCATGAAGTCAGGTTTTGGGAGTCGGGCACTGAAATAGGCACTCAATCCGGCTTTTTCCCATATCGGACGTAGACCTTCCGCATTTTGTAACTTCTCAAATTCTCTTGTAAAGAAATGGTATCTGCCTTGCTTTCCATTGTAGTCCAACTCTGATTCCCATAGATACGTTCCTTCCCCCAAAGGTCCTGCTACCTCGGTAAACCAATGAGAAGTCTTTCCCACGGGCATGGTGTGGCCACGCGGAGGGTCCGCAATAGGTATGATTTTGACGGCCTGCAACTCTTCTGGTCTTTCAACTGTCTCAGGCAAAACGGGTAAACTGTCCAAGTCCACCACTTGCGGGTTTGTTTCTGTGTGAGAGCTAGTTCCTGCTGCCTCCGCCATGTTGAAAATGTCACAGCTGATTCTGTGAGAATATATGAATAAACGTTAACATTGCAATGGACACAAAAATGACATGGTGTCCCTTGTTACAATATTAACTTAAAGTTCTGGAGTGGTTAGGAGTTAATAAGTGCTCGGTGCTGGTGTGTGTAGTTAGGAGTTAGGTAGACCTAAGAGCTAAGCGAAATGATGTGAAGCGGTTAGTAGGTGGTCATGGATTTACAATAGGGTCAGGGGGTTTGTTACAAGTCTTGGGCTGCCAAATGCAGTGGATGGGTTTTACTCGTGGTTCCCTAGAGATTCTCGAGAGCTTTATAGGTGTGTCAGCTTTAACCTGAGGCCTTTTGGGGGCCCATTTACCACTCATTCTGTTCGTGTTCATGTGCCTTGGCGTTGAAAATGAGTGGATGTAGGCTGTGCGGGTGAATGGATCATGCTGTGTAGGGTGTGTTCTTGGTGTAGCTATCTGAGCCCGCAAACAAGCCTTAGGCACCCAAATTTGTCTTGATTGTGGGCTAGCCTTCATCGACCTTTTGGGCACCCAAATAGATTTCACGTTAGCAGAAGAATTTTCGGAAGACCTCTTATTAGTGACGTGTTGATGGTTATTAATAAGAGGCTTCGCCCGTGCTGTTGGCGTGGGTGCAACCGGGTGTTCGCCTTTTCGCACCCACACTTGGTTCACTTGTTGAGACATTCTGCTACGCAGGTTCTTTTGATGTCCGGCATAGGTAGTACTCTGCTTCTTCTGCCTTTGCTCCATGTTGGAGAAACAATCACAAATTAGACATATATTTGAAGGTCAAATCTTAGAAAGAAAACCCCATGCCTATGTGAAGGGACAAATTCACAAGTGTATCATACTTGTAAAGTTAGTTCACTTTAGTTCTAGAAGTTTTTTTTTTTTTTTTTTTTAAAATCACGGGAATGAGAAAATCTATATAAGTTAGTTAGTAGTAACTGACGCGGTGAGAGAGAAAGAGAGAATAGAGAAGAAGAAGGAGGAAGACAATGAGAAAGTGAGAAGAACTCATTTTTGTATGACTGAGTATAGTCGGGCTTCTCTGAGTGAGAAAGCATCTGTAAAACTTTTGAGTTTTTTATAGTTATGAGAAAGAACTGAGTAAAGTTCTGTGTATGAGTCTCTCTCCATCATCTCCATGCTTGCCTACTGTGTGATGAATTCAAAAGTTCAAGTTTTCTGAGCAATTCGATGCCTGGCATCGAATCTTGGCTGATAAGTCATTTTTTCATTCTCTGTGTGTTAACTATTGTTGAATCTTTTAAAAATATGAAGTTTGTGGAGCAACTCGATGCCTGGCATCGAGTTTGAGCATAAAGTCGATGCCTGGCATCGACTTCTAGCATACAAGTGGTCTTCTTCATGTGTGTGTAAAAGAGAGTATTTCTGGTGCAGAAAAAGGGCCTAAAAAAGCTCAAAGTCGATGCCCGGCATCGACTTGGACTGAAATTCGATGCCAGGCATCGAATTTTTTATTTTTGGACATCAGGAATACTAAAACAGGCAAAAATTTCCAGTTTTGGAAGGTCATACAGGGTCATCTTGTGAAGGCCATAACTTGAGTTCTAGAGATCCGTTTGATGCATATGATAGCTTGTTGGAAAGCTCTACTCTTCTAGTTTCATCCTATAAAGTTTCATGGAGAAATAATACTTGAGCTAGGAGAAATTAGCAAAATACTGAAGGTATGTCATTTCGGTGACTAGGAATTTCTGTAGAAGCAAAGTTCTCACTTTAGGCTATCATTTCTCAAAGTTTGGAGTGGCAATGAGTTAATGGTGACCATAGAGGTGTTCTAGTGTCACATTAATTCATTTCTTGTGGTGTTTTATACATCAACAAGTGGTATCAGAGCAGAAAGATTCTCGAGAGCAGAAGACGACAAAGGTATGAGAAGTTTTGTAAAGTTTTCCATTAAAGTTTGAAAGGTGAAGCATTTGAAGACACAAGGCATCAAAAGATTACTTTCGAAGTATCCTCATACACAAAGAACTTCAAAAGGTATTATCCTTTATCCTTTAAGCTCACAGGTTGCAGCAGAAGGAAAGAACTATGGCAGATCATATCTCCATTGACAAACTGGACAGAGATAATTACCCCGCATGGGTAATGAGAATGGAAGCCTTACTTATGAGTAAGGATCTCATGGTATATGTAACAGGTGAAGAAGAGAAGCCAGTATTTGAAGATGAAAGCCGACCAAAGAAAGAAGAACTTGATGCTTTAAAGCATTGGCAGAAGAAGGATGCAAGTGCAAAAGCTTACATTTACAATACAATCTCTGATCATTTGCTACCACACATCAGAGGATTGGAATCATCTGAAGATATATGGAATGCATTGGAGTATCATTTCCAAAGTACTACTAAAGCACGGAAAGCAAGTCTATGGTCAGAGTTTACAACATTCAAGAAGAAGCCAAGTCAAACCATTAGTGATTATGTCACTAAGATGAAGGATCTAGCAGATAGTCTTGGATCCATAGATGAAGATGTTGAAGATCACAGATTGATTGCTCAACTACTTGCAGGCTTGAGAGGGGATGAAAGGTGGAAACCTTTTGTCTTATCAACAGAACTTTCATTAAATCATTATGTTCCAGATTTGAACCAGTTGCTTGGTTTGATGCTCACATATGAGCAAGACTTGAAGGGAGATGGAGATAAAGGTCAAAGTTCTGCAATGTACATGAAGAATAAGAAGAAAGGAGATAAAGGTAAAGCAAAGGATGAAGAGGAGTCTAATTCTCAAGCTTATTATGCAAGAGGTAAAGGCACTGGCAGAGGAAGAGCAAGAGGTTTTGGAAGAGGAAGAGGTAATCAAAATAACAACAAAAAGGCTTGCTGGATCTGTGGATTGAGTAATCATTTGGCTCATGACTGTTGGCACAACCAACAAGGATCAAACAAGAATCAAAACAACAATAGCAGAGGTCGAGGTGGAAGATATCAAAGTAATTTTCAAAGAGGTAGACAAAGTCAAAGAGGAGGCTATGGTAGAGGTGGAGGAAGAAGTTGGGGACAGAATCAATCCTACAACACCACCTACTACAACTATGCAAATGACACACAGAATGAAAGTCATACATCATTGATGATGAATTCAATCAGCACATCAGACAAAGAAGATCTAAAGGTATTTTACATTGACTCTGGATGTTCTAATCATTTGTCAGGAAACATAGAATTGATGTCAGAATTGGAAAAAGGCATTTCTAGTCACACAGTTCAAACTGGTGATAATACAAGACATAGTGTACATTCAATTGGAAAAGTGAAATGCAAGAGTGGAGCAGATTTGCTAACCAATGTTTTGTATGTTCCTACAATACCTAAAAACTTGATTAGTGTGGGACAGATAGTTGAAAAAGGTTTTCAAGTCAGGTTTACAAATGAAGGAGTATTTGTGGAAGATCCAGAGAATGGATATAATCAGATTGTCTCTGGTAAGAAAGAAGGTAGAATCTTTACTTTAAGAGTGCAAGGGAACATTGGTCAAGCTTTGCTCACACATGGTGAAGCAGTGATTACAGAACTTGATCTCTGGCATAAGAGATTAGGTCATTTCAATGAAAGAGGAATTAAAGCTATGGTTGCTAATCAGTCTGTACTAGGATTACCAAATGTGCAAAGTCAACATATGGTTTATAAATGTGAAGCATGTCAAATGGGTAAAGCACACAGGTTACCATTTCAAAAGAAAGGATTCAAACATGATGGAGTACTTGAGCTCATTCATACAGATGTATGGGGACCAACAAAAGAAGGATCTATCAGTGGCTCAAGGTATTATGTTCTTTTCATTGATGATGCTACAAGATGGATAACATTATATGTTTTGAAGGAAAGATCAGAAGTGTTTGGAGCTTTCAAGCATTTTCATGCATATGCAGAGAGAGTCACAGGTCAAAAGCTTAAGAGACTGAGGTCTGATGGAGGGGGAGAATACTTCTCCCAAGAGTTCAATGATTATCTTTGGAATGCAGGTATTAAGAGAGAAATAACTTGCAGGTATACACCACAACAAAATGGTGTAGCAGAAAGAAGGAACAGGACTCTGGTTGAGTTTGCTAGAGCTATGCTAAAGGAGAAGAATTGTCCAAATTATCTTTGGGCTGAGGCTGTAAATACAGCTACATATCTTGTGAATAGATTACCATGTGCAGCTCTGAATGGAATGACTCCATATGAAGCTTGGTGGGGTAAGAAACCAACACTAGATCATTGTAGAGTGTTTGGATCAATTGCATATGCTTATGTGCCATCACAACTTAGGCATAAACTTGAACCAAAGGCAGAAAAATATGTGTTCATTGGTTATGATGAAAAGCAGATGGGTTACAGATTGTGGAATCCTCTAACCAAACAATTTATTGTTTCTAGAGATGTTACATTTGATGAACAGAAAAGTTGGTATGCAGATCAAAGTCATACAGCTGAAGAATTTGAAGAAGAGGTAAGAAGATGTGAGAAAGGAAAATCAATTGTGCAGGTGAATAGAGATGAAGACTATATGCAAGCAAGTACATCCAGAAGTGGATTAACAAGAATGAATGAAGAAGCTCCTATATTTGATGAAGAGGTGTATCCAGAAACTTATGAAGAATGTGAACCAAGAAGGTCAAGCAGGACAAGGAGACAACCAGAAAGGTATTCTTATGATACTTCTTACATAACTCAGAAGAACTATGCATATATGGTCAAAGATGATGAAGAACCTCAGAACTATGATGAAGCTAAAGGTAAAAAGCAATGGGAAGAAGCAATGAAGGAAGAGTTCAATGCACTGGAGGAGAACAAGACATGGGAACTTGTTCCTAAACCAAATGGTAAGAAAGTAATTGGAAATAAATGGGTTTATAAAGTGAAGAAGCTTGCAGATGGAAGTATAGCCAGATACAAAGCTAGATTGGTGGTGAAAGGCTATGCCCAGACCTATGGCATAGATTATGATGAGACATTCAGTCCTGTAGCTAAGATGTCAACTATAAGGACAATCATTGCTATTGCAGCTTCAAAAGGATGGACCCTAAGTCAATTGGATATAAAAAATGCATTCTTGAATGGATACATATCAGATGAGGTATACATGGAACAACCTCAAGGGTTTATAGATTCCAGGTATCCAAATTTTGTTTGCAGGTTGAGAAGAGCATTGTATGGATTGAAGCAAGCTCCAAGAGCTTGGAACTATAGACTGGTGAAGTATCTCAATGATCTTGGATATCAAAGTTCAAAAGCAGATTCAAGTCTACTTATCAAAAGAACAGAGGAAGGTACAATCTACATTTGTATTTATGTAGATGACATTATAATCACAGGTACTTCAGACGAAGGAATCAAGGAGGTAAAGAGATTACTTGAGAAAGAGTTCAAGATCAGTGACCTAGGAAAGTTATCATACTTTCTTGGAATGGAAGTTACTTATACAGATCATGGCATATATGTGTCACAAGAAAGGTATCTTCTGAACTTGTTGAAGAAGTTTGATATGGAAAATTGCAGAGAAGCTTCAACTCCACTTGAAGTTAATCACAAGCTCAGTAAATATGATGGTGCAGACTACAAAGATATGAGGAAGTATCAATCTCTTGTGGGTAGTTTGATTTATGCTACACTAACAAGACCTGATCTTAGTTATGCAGTGGGAGTTTTGTCACAATTCATGCATTGTCCAAAGGACCCACATTGGATTGCAGGTCAAAGAGTTCTCAGATATATCAAAGGAACTATAAAGGAAGGATTATATTATCCTTTTACATTAGATTTGAAGTTGAGAGCCTACAGTGACTCAGACTGGGCAGGTAATCAAGATGACAGGAGATCAACTCATGGTTACATGATATACATTGGTGATAAGCTTGTAAGTTGGTGTTCCAAGAAACAACATACAGTAGCATTATCATCAACTGAAGCAGAGTACAAAGGACTTGTGGAAGCAGCTAAGGAAGTCATATGGATGCAGACATTGTTCAAGAGCTTAGGCATTGATCAAGGTACACCTACAATACATGGAGATAATATGAGTTCACTTTATCTTGCAGCAAATCCAGTATTTCATGCAAGAACAAAGCACATAGAGATACAATATCATTTTCTCAGAGAAAAGGTAATGGAGAAGGAGATTGAAGTGGAGTACATTTCTACTAAAGATCAATTAGCAGACATAATGACAAAGAGCTTGGATGGTGTGAAGACCAGCAGATTCAAAAGCATGGCAGGAGTAAAAGAAAAGAAGAAGATATGAAGAAACAGGGAATGTCAATTAGTGATTGAGGGGGAGCTGTTGGAGAAACAATCACAAATTAGACATATATTTGAAGGTCAAATCTTAGAAAGAAAACCCCATGCCTATGTGAAGGGACAAATTCACAAGTGTATCATACTTGTAAAGTTAGTTCACTTTAGTTCTAGAAGTTTTTTTTTTTTTTTTTTTTTAAATCACGGGAATGAGAAAATCTATATAAGTTAGTTAGTAGTAACTGACGCGGTGAGAGAGAAAGAGAGAATAGAGAAGAAGAAGGAGGAAGACAATGAGAAAGTGAGAAGAACTCATTTTTGTATGACTGAGTATAGTCGGGCTTCTCTGAGTGAGAAAGCATCTGTAAAACTTTTGAGTTTTTTATAGTTATGAGAAAGAACTGAGTAAAGTTCTGTGTATGAGTCTCTCTCCATCATCTCCATGCTTGCCTACTGTGTGATGAATTCAAAAGTTCAAGTTTTCTGAGCAATTCGATGCCTGGCATCGAATCTTGGCTGATAAGTCATTTTTTCATTCTCTGTGTGTTAACTATTGTTGAATCTTTTAAAAATATGAAGTTTGTGGAGCAACTCGATGCCTGGCATCGAGTTTGAGCATAAAGTCGATGCCTGGCATCGACTTCTAGCATACAAGTGGTCTTCTTCATGTGTGTGTAAAAGAGAGTATTTCTGGTGCAGAAAAAGGGCCTAAAAAAGCTCAAAGTCGATGCCCGGCATCGACTTGGACTGAAATTCGATGCCAGGCATCGAATTTTTTATTTTTGGACATCAGGAATACTAAAACAGGCAAAAATTTCCAGTTTTGGAAGGTCATACAGGGTCATCTTGTGAAGGCCATAACTTGAGTTCTAGAGATCCGTTTGATGCATATGATAGCTTGTTGGAAAGCTCTACTCTTCTAGTTTCATCCTATAAAGTTTCATGGAGAAATAATACTTGAGCTAGGAGAAATTAGCAAAATACTGAAGGTATGTCATTTCGGTGACTAGGAATTTCTGTAGAAGCAAAGTTCTCACTTTAGGCTATCATTTCTCAAAGTTTGGAGTGGCAATGAGTTAATGGTGACCATAGAGGTGTTCTAGTGTCACATTAATTCATTTCTTGTGGTGTTTTATACATCAACACTCCACCGTTGGTTGTTGCCTCCTTCTGGCCTTTGGAAAAGAAGGGAATTCCTTTGCATCCCTGACTCCTTTTTTGCGAATATCATTCCTCTGCAACACATAGTTTTGGACAAGAACAGCATGGTCAACTTCATGTGCACCCCTGGAGGGACCAGGAGTCTGTGCCTTTTCTAGTTTCTTGAGTGCTCCATTATCCAACTCTACTGTAATTCGACTATGATTGACCCAAACCTGGAGAAGTCCACTTCTTAGGTTTAAGTTAATTGCTTGGTCATAGATCCAATCTTGACCCAAGACTAGAGGTTCAGTGAGATCCTCATCTTGACACACCAGTACTTTAACTGTCATTGCCTCATCATGAATGTAAAGGGGAAGTTCCGCCTCGCCCATGCAAGGGGTTTCCACTCCTCCCAATCCTATAAGATATGCTTCCACAGGATTGACAGTCAATTGTAATTCTTGGCAGTAAGACAATTTGACAGCACTAGTGGCTGCACCTGAGTCAATCAAGGCTCTTACGGTCCTTGCACTCTTTCCTTGTCCTATATCTAAGGTTACGAAAGGACGTCTATCAATTATCCTATGCGAGCTTGTTCCTGCAACTTCACACATGGCTATGGGAAATCCTTGGTCTGCATAGTCATTCGCTCCAGGCTGATCTCTGCCTTGCCTTCGTAATTTCATCCTTCTGATGCGTTCTAAAGCTTCAGCTTGAGCTTCTTCTCGAACTCGCTTTTCTTCCTCTTTGCGTTTCTTAGCAGTGTTGAGTCGACTGAGCATTTCCTCCGTGAGGGGTTCTTGATATAACTTGACTCTGCAACCGCTAATATAATTTGGGAGAACATCACCTTCTAATGTGGCCAGTTGCACTGCTCCGCTCGTGGAGATCCTATTGATGATCATAGGTCCGTAGCCTCTCTTTTCTAGCTTCCTCGCGTGTTGTTTTAGTGTATAGACTAAGACTAGATCTCCTGCTTTCAAGCCTTTATCCTTCACGTGGGCATCGAAATATGCCTTCTGTCTCCTCTTGGCTGCATATATCCCTGCAGCGGCTCTCAGTCTTGTTTCTCCTAATCGTTCAAGGTCAAAGATCCTAGAGGAGAGCTCATGACCTGTCCATTCGTGCTCTTGTGCTACTCTCAATGTAGGGATCAGGAAGTCCAAGGGTAGCACAACATTTTGGCCAAATACCATCTGAAAGGGAGTGGCTTGGAGTACCGTTTTGTAGGCCACTCGGTATGCCCAAACAGCATGGTGTAGCTGTTTGTCCCAATCAGAGCGTTTAGTGTTCACTAATTTCGTCAGTACATTGCATAAAATCTTATTAGTGCTCTCAGCTTGTCCATTAGCTTGAGGGTGATAAGGGGCAGACTTCTTGTGTATTACCAAGAATTCTTGGAGTAGATTTTCAATCACTTCGTTCAAGAAATGAGTGCCTCTATCACTTACAAGCTCTATAGGTAGCCCGTATCTTGTGAATACATTCTCAAACAAGAATTTGGCAGTTGTTTGAGCATCGTTCTTGGTTGTAGCTTTTACCTCTACCCACTTGGTGAGATAATCTGTTGCCACAATGATGTATTCCGCATGAGAACCCTTAGCTGGGGGATTAATAGGACCTACGAAGTCTATTCCCCACTTAGAGAATGCACGTCCACCCATCATAGGTTTCAGTGGCATCTCATCTTTGCGTATAGGATACTGAGTCTTCTGACATACATCGCACCGTTTCACATAGGTATGTGCATCCATGTGAAGGGTCGGCCACCAGAAGCCCGCAAATAGAATTGCCTTGATCACCCGATCCGGTCCAAAATGTCCTCCTGCTACACCTTGGTGAGCAGTTTCTAAGATCTTAAGATACTCACTTTCATGGACACACAGTCTCAGGTAACCATCCTTACCGCGCTTGTATAGATTATCACCAACGAGTGAATAATCCTGGGCTTCTTGTTCTAAACTCCTTTTCCTAGCCAGAGTCATGTCTGGAGGGAATGTGTTTGTCCTCAGGAAGGATACGAGAGGTTCGCTCCAATCTGGTACAATGGATACTTGATAAAGAGTGGCGTGTTCCACAGGTGGTTTAGTGCAACAGATTGGGCATTCCTTACACAGCTTTTGGACATCAGCTTCCATAGTTGGCCAATGTACTCCGAGTCTCTTGAGGGTCTGTAAAGTTTGCTGCTTTGAGTAGTGTTGCTCTAACGCACCTACATGTGCTAATTGCAACCGTTTAGCGTATTCATCCTCTTCTACGCAACAAGCCAAGATCCCTTGATCTGTGTGCTTGTACATGCTTCCTGCCATGATATGGTACTTTTGGGCTTTTACGATCTCTCTATTCCGTGTGTTCACCACTGGATGATTAGGCCCGTATGTCAATACTGGTACCAATGGCTTAGCCCACTGCGGTACAACTTCCAAATTAAACAAGTAAGCATCAGGAAGGTCATCTGACACTCCTTGTGGGGCTTCTCCTGATGTGAGCCTAGAGAGGTGATCTGCTCTCAAGTGAGTCCTACCCTTTCTTACCACAACCTCAAAATCATATTCCATTAGCAAGAGAAACCATCTTACTAATCTTCCTGTATTGCATGGCTTGTTTACAAGATATAACAATGCCTGATGATCAGTAAAAAATTTAAACTTATTTGCAAGCAAATAGTGTCTAAATTTCTTGACTGCATATACCATGCCTAATCCTTCGCGCTCTGTAGTGGTGTAATTCCGTTCAGCCGCATTCAATTGTCTACTGGCATAGGCAATTGGAAGATCCATATTACCTTCACCAGTAGGTTGTGCAAGCACACATCCAATGGCATAATTGGATGCATCCACATGAACATGGAATGGCTTATTCCAATCTGGTGTGATCAAGATTGGTGCTGAACATAATCTTCGTTTAAGCTCTTGGAAGGAATTTTTGCATTCATCCGTCCACTCAAAGTTTGTCAGAAGTCCGTACATGGGCTTTGCAATGACAGCATACATGTGTATAAATCGTCGATAATAACCACAATGCCCCATGAAAGCTTGTACTTCCTTGACATTCTTTGGCCTAGGTAGCTCTGCTATGGCTCTCACTTTTTCTTCGTCGGTAGATATGCCATTCTTTGACACTATGTGTCCTAGAATCTTGCCTTGCCTGACCATAAAAACGCACTTTTCTGGGTTCAGGCAGACTTGGTACTCTCTACATTTGTCAAAGATTTGTTTGAGTTCAGGAATATGGGTTTGTCTAACATTGGAATGAGCACAAAGATCATCAACATAGACTTCTAAACTCTTCCTCAGGAACTCCTTAAACACATGGCACATCAGCCTCTGGAAGGTAGTTGGTGCATTGGTAAGCCCAAATGGCATTACTCTAAAAGCAAAAATGCCCCATTCCGTGGCAAAGGCTGTCTTATGCTGATCCTCTGGAGCTATGGCCACTTGATTGTAGCCCGAAAATCCATCAAGGAAGCTGTACACTTCCTTGCCTGCCACTCTTTCTAAGAGATGTTCTGTGATGGGAAGCGGATAGTTATCTCGAATTGTGGCTGCGTTAACCTTTTTCAAGTTAATGCACACACGCAGTTTGCCATTCTTCTTGGGCACCACTACGATGGGGGATACCCATTCAGTGTGCTCAATTTCATAGATAAATCCAGCTTCAACCAGTCTATCTATCTCTTCTTTGATCTTAGCGGCGTAATTATCGTTATATGTATAAGGCTTTTGCTTAGAGGGTTTAGCATCTGAGGTCATGGGAATAGTGTGTGAGCATATGTCCGGGTCAACCCCTTTCAAATCCTTGTAACTCCAAGCGAATACATCTCTGTATTCTCTTAGCAAGGCAATCAATTCATGCTCTTCTTCTTCTGTCAGGTCATGGCCTATATACGTGCATCTCTCCTCTCCTTCTTCTATGGCCACTACTATTTTCTTGGTGGTTTCTTTGTTATCATAGGCCTCTCCTGATTGTGCTTCTCGTTTAGGCATTCTTATCATGACTCTCCTGTCATCTATCTCATACTTCTTAAAATTTTCTGGGACCTCAAACAAAGGTTCTTCCTCCTCTGGTGAGACTTCTTTCTTCTTTCGTTTCTTTCCTTCTTCCTTCGGGGTCATGTGTGTCGCTAATCTTACATCATTTGTAACCTCTCCATGCCTCTGGGGTTGAAATTCTACTTCATGGAAATATTCTTCATCTGATGCAAATGGTGGGTCCATAATGATTGACTCTAGATCGGAGTCACTTGCATCCTCAAATGCATCAGGGCTAGGTTCGCATTCTTCTAGAACTGCCTCTCCCATGATTGGCTCTATGGAGAAGACTGAAATATCATAGCCATCCTCATCACAGTGAGGTGTCCATTGTTCTTCGTTGATGGCTACGTCCATTGTTGCTAAGATTTCTGCCCAACCGTGAGGTTCAAATTCTTCGTCTGGAAAAACTACAGGTGCATAGGCTGGGTCTTGGATTGATCTATGGGTTTCTTTCGCACCTACCTCTCTGGCTTTCTCTCTCTTCTCCTCTTCTACTGCTACCTTGCACATCCATAAGTGGGTGTCTTCATGCATCCATGAGGATCCAGACCCTATGGAATGCACCGATTCTGTATCATCTTTGGTTCTATGGATGGGATTCCACTGGATAGGAGGTACATCCCTATGAGAGTAATCTTTGAGATTGACTTTGGTCGTAACACCTAATTGCTGTAGGTACAAAGAATTGGTTCCCCAATCCTGTACCACTTGCAACTGTCGCATAAATGGTCTTCCCAAAATCATCTCATAGGCATGATTTTTGCTGAAGTCACATATAGCAAAACTATGCTCAAACTCGACACCACAAGTGGTGAGAGTTATTCCTTCGAGCAATCCTAGGGGTCTTTCAATATGACCATCGGCCATCTGCAATTTCATTCTCGTTGGCCTGAGTGCTGGCTTGCCCCAACGCTTCCAAAGGGAAGTAGTGGCAATTGCAACTCCTGCACCTGAGTCCAAAATTGCCTTTGTGGTGTAGTCCTGGTAGGTGATGGGAAGATAGGTGTTCCCTTCTTCACCTTCACACATATCTCCTATCTTATCCAAGGGAATTTCTGGCACTGTCCTATGGGATCCTACCCGGGAACGTGGTTTTGCAATTTCAGTTACTTGACTAGCTACATATTTCCGCGCTTCTGGTCTATCCTTGGGCAGTTCTTCCAAAGTGAGATCGCGCTGCACTTTGGTGTTCTTTACTATCTCCGTGTTTCTAGGTATGACTGAATCGTCGTTCCTTACCATGACTGTGGGTGCTCTCATACATGTGGACTTTGCTTCCCATGGGCCTGTGAAGTGGGGTAGCTCTTGTATGGAATTAGACTCAAAGTCTAATCTCTCGTGAGACTGAACACTCTCATGCTCCCCGTAAATAGATGGGATGTCTTGTGGGAATTGGTCGTGTGCATCGTCCACAAGTTCAAAAGGAGGGGCGACCTCGCTTTCGTTATCCCATTTGTCTTCTTGAATCTCTCTTAGGAAGTCTGGTGCAAACCGATTCATAGAAGAAGAAGTGTCTGGCTCCGTAGAGTTAGGCACATAAGCAACCTCGGAAGGAGGGCTTATTCTCTGGTTGGCTCTTTCCTCATTCTCATGGGTGGCTGGAGCACAAGCTTCCTGGGGAGGGTTACTTATTCTATTACTTTTCCGAACAGGCTCATACGCTCTCTGAGAAGGAATGTAGGTCACCTGTGGAGGTACGTAAGCTTTCGAGGGAGGCTCATGTGACTTTTGGGGGGGAAGATAAGCTTCTTGAGGAGGCACATGGGCTTCCTGAAGAGGCTGGCTTATCCGTTCTCTTGCCCTTTCCTTTCTTTGAGGGGCAGGTTCCTTCTCGGATTGTGCAATTAGCATCTCTATTCTTTCTAGCAGTCCATCAAAGTGTAACTGCGTCTTGGCTGAACTAGAAATGTTAAATAGGCGACTGGCCTCAAACATGGTCTGAGCCAATTCCACCATTTTGGCACAAATTTTGGTTCGTTCAAGCTCTAGCTCAGCTCTAGGGTAGCACTTTTCATGATCGGTTATGGTTGGCCCTTCTTGGATTCTGGCCTGATATGCTTTAAGCATCATATTAAGGTCTTCGGGAGTGGGATCAGCTAGGACTGATCCTACTCTAGGGGGTGGTGGGATTTGATGAGGCGGTGGGGGAGGTGGTGGGTTGGATGGAGGTGGGAGTGGTGGAGGCGGGGTAATGTGAGAGGGAGTTGGAGCTGTGAGTTCAGTTATCCTCGCTTTGGTTTCTCTTATGCTTTCCTCAAGCTCACTCATCTTTTTAGCCCATTGTCTTTTCATTCTTTCTCGACTATCTTTCCACGCTCTAGTCCTTTTCTTTGTCACGCTCTCGGTTTCACTAGCCTCTGGGCCCTTTTCCTGGCTTGCCTCTTGGTTTTGCTGCAATGCCTGAGCTCTAGTAACCACCTGCACTGGTGCAGTGGAAGTGACACTTCCTGAGGCATCCACAACCAACCCAATCACATTGATAGGAGTGATTTTTGGCATGTTATTGGGGTTCTTTGGGCAATCTCGTAAGAGATGCTCTTTTCCACAATCTTGGCAAAAGCCTTGGATCGTCACGGACTGATTTTGTGTAGGTGCAGGCAAGGGACAATCACGAACGAAGTGATCTCCCTGACATCGGTAGCATGGTCCTCTAGGAAAGGGTGGTCGTACCTGCCTAGGTTGAGGCCTAGGGTTGGGGTTTGCATACATGACGTTCGTGTAATCCGACTCCCAACTAGGTTCACTTGGTTCTTCACTATAGTATGACTCACCATGTTCCGGAGACTGCATGTAGTAAGCTTGGGGACTATCGACATGTGTAGAATCAAAGCTATGGTCACTCGGGTCACTTTCTGAGATCAATGGGGTTACTGGTACTATGGCCCTATTCAGGTTTTCTTCTGCAACATCATACTTTACTGGAATCACGTTAGCGGGGTTTGGAGGCTGTTGAGCTAGTACCGGTTGGGGTCTCTGTTGGGCCTGATATGGTTGCTGATAGGTTTGTTGGGGTCTAGCATGTTGTGGTGGTGGAGGGTACTGGTTCTGGTATCTGCCTTGTTGGTAGGGCTGAGGGTATGGTTGCCTAACTGCCTGCTTGTTGTATGGGCAATCTTGTGCGGTGTGATTGGTGTATCTTCGTTCTATGGTGCAATATTGGCTATTTGGATTGACCTGGGGTTGAGCCATAATGGGACACACGTTTGCCATGTGGTCACCACCGCATGTATAGCACCTCTTCGCTGGAGCAAACCTTGGGATTTGTTTGCTAGTTACACCCAATTTCTGAGCTACCTTTTCGGCAAGTTCCTCAATTGATGTGGATTGCGTGGAAGAGTGACTAGATGCACTATCTGAATCTTTGTAGATTTTGGAAAGCTCTAGCTCTTCTCCTAGGTTATCTTCAATGTCAATGCACATGCGTACACATTCTTCTATGGTCCTAGGGTCCTTTAGATACACATAGGATCTCAATTTCGTACTCAGCAATCCATCAAGGAATAAGGCTACTTGTTTAGCAGATGTGGGTAGCTCCGAAATAGGGCACCTTTCAAGATATTGTCTAAATCTTCTTCCGGCCAATCTGACAGTCTCTTGGGGGGTCTGTTTGAAGCTGTGAATCAATGAGGAGGTATTGTGTCTTATGCCGCTCTTAGAGAACTCTACGATAAATGCCTCTAGGAGTTGGTCTATGCTCCTGAACTGACGCTCATCTAATGGCTGAAACCATGTAAGTGCTGTGTTCCTAAGGGTTAGACCGAAGGCATTGTACTGCGTGAACATATCTTCCACTTGTTCAGCTCTCAAGACTTGCTTGAACTCCGCCACATGATCATAGGGATCTCCTGTGCCGTCAAAGTAATTCTTCATGGACTTAACTAGCTGGGTGGGTCTCAAAGTTCTTGTGTGCTCTCTAGGCCTCGGCAGAGGGAATCCATCTACATTTCTTTGGTTCCTGTGGGCTCTATGCATCTCAGGTTCTACCCTATTCGTCTCCGTTCTCGTTCTTTCTCTGCCCATTGGGTTGGCAAAACTTACTTCTGGTCTATCTCTACTTCTGTCTCTTTGCGTACCATGAGCTTGGGAAGTTCCAGCCCCAAGGTGACCATAGGATACATTTGATCTTGGTTGGGGGAAAATAAATTCACCCTTCCAAGTGTAGGCATGCCTATCATTTTCTGTCACCACAAAGATCCGTTCTGAAGCATGATCTAAGTAGATCACTCTGCCTGGGCTATCCGGATCCTTAAACTCATAGATCATGATATTTTCTATGTCTGTTGGCTGATTAGACTTATACCTCCAAAAGGCTTCATCAGTTTCTTGATTGAGGAGCAACTCTATGCTCTTGTTGTCTTGGGGGACCCATTCAGGCGTGATAATCCTAGTGAGAACTGATTTACCTCGAGGGGTTCTAGGTTCCGCACCCATGTTCCCTTGTTCCAGGTCCCCTAAGTCCGCTTCTGGGATTACGTTCCCAAAATCATCTGTCCTATCAGGGTGACTAGTGACTACATATATAGTTCCTTCTTTGTCCAGGTATGCACCATTTTCAAACTTGACAGCTGGGTGCTCTAGTCCAATGGATTGGTCAGGGTTTTTAATCTGGACCACCGATCTTCCTAGGCCGTCCTCATAGATGCTAGCACCTAGTCGGTTGGTCCTAAGATATTCCAGCTGTGTTTTGTAAGGGCCTTCTACCCTGTGCAAATAAGGCACTCCTGAACTTCCCGTAGGTCTGTCCATGCCTTGAGACATTTCTGACTCACTGGTCTCAGAGCTAGGGTAGTATGAGTGGTGGCTCAACTGCTGGGCCCAAGACCTTGCAGTGTGATTGACACTAGCCTCTGAAGACCTAAGGCTTTGTCTTTCCCTTGCTAAATGTCGTCCTGATCTAAGGTTCATATGCCTAACTGATTAGCCCAATTTTTTTTCAGAGTACAACCTCGTTGCCGATTAATTGGTACCCGTCACTTGATTCTTTTTAGTTATTTTATCAAGTTTGAGTTCTTGTCTGATATCACGTCGTCAGGAATGTTTGAATGTTGTTTCGCACTTGCAATTGATCGTTCCACGTTAGGTTCTTTTCCTTTATGTTATCGGCAGTACAGAGATTAAATTTTTAACTTGAACTTGAGTTTTTAGGTAGTCTTCAACTTGATAACTGCCTATCGTCGCTCTGACTTACTCCTACCTCTCGTCGTTCTTAGCCTAAGCTATGAATTGACAGAGGGGGTTAAAAGTGTCCAACCTTTTGTCTCCTGCTCGGTTGCCCTTGAGTGCCCAAGAAATATGTTCCCAAGCCCGCACTTACACTTGCTTAGAACGCCTCTCGATGCTCTGTAAGAGTTTCAAAGTTAGGTTTGAAATTTACATTCCAAAGACAGAACTAATTATTTTCATTCATGTAGCACAAACACAAACTTGCATAGTGATTCTCAAGAAAACAATCCTAAGGACCCCTGACTTTGATCCCCCTGGGTATGGTCAACTTCAAAATATTCTATCTGAAAATCAACGTATTATCTTTATAAAAAACAGTCGAGGGCTTGTACTATATGCCACGAGCTTTCCAACAAGCCCTAGAACACAAAAAATTGATCTCGTATGAAGAAGTTATGACTGTTCAGGGTTTAGGGGGTTAAAACGAGATTCAATCTGGCTGACAGATCCTAGAGTTTCCTCCCAATTCACCAATGTAGGAACCTCAAAAATGCTATGGATTGACTATTGTGCCCAAAGTTGCCCCAAATTTAGAATTAAAAAAACCCTAATTTTTTGGCCGAAAAGCCTGTCAATCGCGATCGACAGGTCTGTCAATCGCGATTGACAGAGGTGTCCGTCGGGGCTGTCAATCGCGATCGACGGTGTCAATCGCGATCGACAGAGTCGATCGTGGCTGTCAATCGCGATCGACAGTATCAATCGCGATCGACACGTTTTCCGGATTTTTCGCCGAGATTTCAGTCAATCGGGGGCCTATCAGTCGCGATGGACACGTGGCTACGTGCAAAAGTCAATCAATCGTGGAATTTCAGTCAATCGCGATCGACTGTATCAATCGCGATTGACAGAGGTGTCGGTCGTGGCTGTCGATCGCGATCGACGGTATCAATCGCGATTGACAGGGTCCTACGTGGCAGTCAGTCGATCGTGGAGGTCTGTCGATCGCGATTGACAGGGTCTGTCGGTCGCGATTGACAGGGTCTGTCGGTCGCGATTGACAGGGTCTGTCGGTCGCGATTGACAGAAAACCTCGGAATTTTTCTACTGTTTTTAGTGTTTTGGAATGTGCTCCTTGTGCTTGTTCTAGTGGTGCACTTACTTTTGTGAAAAGCCAAAAATTTCTGTCAGTCGCGATCGACAGAGGCCTGCGACCGCGAGACAGTTTCTTCGAATTTCGTACCTGCGCGCAGCGTGCTCGGGATGATGATGATGGCAGTACCTGCAAGAATCACAACAACATGCAAAAACAGTGCAAGCAATATCGCTCTCTCGCTCTCTCTCACAAGTGGAATGGAGGAAATGAGGTGGAGATGGTGATATGGTCAAAACTGAAACTTTTCGCGATGATGGAGATGGAGGTGGGAGATGGTGATGATGATGATGGTGATGAAGATGGTGAAGAAAGTAAAAGAAAATCGATGAGAGTGAAGAAAATACCTACAACTCCAACGCGTCAACTCTACGTCTTACCATCACACGCTCGTCCTCAAAGCTCGATCCCCGGCAACGGCGCCAAAATTTGGTGTAGCTCAGTGATGAGTAGCACCTCCTTTAATGTCAATCCGGGAAGACGTGAGGATGGTATGAAGACCTCGAGCAAGTGGCGGCACAAGTGCATGAGTGAGAAGCACACAAGCATGCACACACATACACACACACGCGCACACACGGCAAGACAAAGAGAGAGAATCAATGGAGTTCTTTAGATTACTTTCAAAAGCTCTTACAAGTTCGTTTCAATTACAATCTAACCTCAAAAATGAGCTCTCTAGCTCTTTTTATAGTTTTTGACTAGCTTTTGGCCCTGTCCAGACCTAGTGTCCGGCCTAGTTAAAAATTAGGTTCCAGGGCCAATTTGAGGGCTCAAACGGAGTCTAAAAAATACGAAAATTGATATGTAGGTACTTCTAAGGCTCCTCAAGCTCAAGGACTCCTTGGCTTGCACAAAATGGAGCTACAAAAATATGAAATGGTATTTACAATGATTGTTAGTGATAAGAATCACTGTTAAAAGATGTAGATTGGAAAAATTGAAGGGCCTATCTGCCAGATTTGCGTCGACTGCTTTGTCTACTTACTCCTTCACCTTGTTCTGACTCTCTCCGTTGGCTTCCTTGTCTAGTCAATCCTTGGGTGCCCTGGCTTCCTTGTCTAGTCAGTCCTTGGGTGCCCATACTGCTCTCAACAACCACCAAGAAAGCTTGCTGGATTTGTGGACTAAGTAACCATCTGGCGTATGATTGTTGGCACAATCAACAAGGATCAAATCAAAATCAAAACAACAATAGCAGAGGCAGTAGCGGAAGAAATCAGAGTAATGCTCAAAGAGGAAGACAAAACCAAAGAGGAGGCTATGGTAGAGGTGGAGTAAGAAGTTGGGGACAGAGCCAATCCTACAACACCACCTACAACAACTACGCAAATGACACACAGAATGAAAGTCATACATCATTGATGATGAACTCAATCAGCACATCAGAAAATGAAGACCTAAAGGTATTTTACATTGACTCTGGATGCTCTAATCATTTGTCAAGAAATATAGAACTAATGTCAGAACTAGAGAAAGGTAGTTCTAGTCACACTGTTCAAACAGGTGACAATACAAGACACAAAGTACAATCAATCGGGAAAGTGAAATGCAAGAGTGGAGCAGATTTGCTAACCAATGTTTTGTATGTTCCAACAATACCGAAAAATCTGATCAGTGTGGGACAGATAGTCGAAAAAGGTTTTCAGGTCAGATTTACAAACAAAGGAGTATTTGTAGAAGACCCCAAGAACGGATATTATCAGATCGTTTCTGGTAAGAAAGAAGGCAGACTCTTTACCTTAAGAGTACAAGGGAACATTGGCCAAGCACTGCTCACACATGATGAAAAGGTAATTACAGAACTTGATCTCTGGCACAAGAGATTAGGTCATTTTCACGAAAAAGGAATCAAAGCTATGATAGCGAATCAGTCTGTACTGGGATTACCGAACGTACAGAACCAACATATGATTCACAAATGCGAAGCCTGTCAAATGGGAAAAGCCCACAGGTTACCTTTCCAGAAGAAAGGATTCAAACATGACAGTGTGCTGGAACTCATACATACAGATGTATGGGGACCAACAAAAGAAGGATCAATCAGCGGATCAAGGTATTATGTTCTTTTCATTGATGATGCAACAAGGTGGATAACTCTTTATGTTTTGAAGGAAAAATCAGAAGTGTTCGGAGCTTTCAGGCATTTTCATGCATATGCTGAAAGACTCACCAGACGAAAACTTAAAAGACTGAGGTCTGATGGAGGGGGAGAATACTTCTCCCGAGAATTCAATGACTATCTTTGGAATGCAGGTATTAAGAGAGAAATAACCTGCAGGTATACACCACAACAGAATGGTGTAGCAGAAAGGAGAAACCGAACTCTAGTCGAGTTTGCACGAGCTATGCTAAAAGAAAAGAATTGCCCAGATTATCTTTGGGCTGAAGCCGTAAATACAGCTACATACTTGGTAAACAGATTACCATGTACAGCCTTAGAAGGAATGACCCCTTATGAAGCTTGGTGGGGAAAGAAGCCAACACTTGATCACTGCAAAGTGTTTGGATCAGTAGCGTATGCTTATGTACCGTCTCAACTCAGACATAAGCTTGAACCGAAAGCAGAGAAATATGTATTCGTCGGATATGATGAGAAACAGATGGGTTACAGGTTATGGAGCCCCCTAACCAAACATTTTACTGTCTCCAGAGATGTAACATTTGATGAACAGAAAAGCTGGTATGCAGATCAGAGTCATACAGCTGAAGAATTTGAAGAAGAGATAAAAAGAAAAGAGAAAGGTAAAACAATCGTACAGGTAAACAAAGAAGACGAGGCAAGTACGTCCAGGACCAGAACAGGTATAAGGAACGAAGATGAAGATGGGTACTCAAACACACACGAAGAATATGAACTAAGGAGGTCAAACAGAGTAAGAAGACAACCGGAAAGATACTCGTATGATACATCGTATATATCTCAGCAAGATTATGCATATATGGTTAAAGAAGAGGATGAGCCTCAGAGCTATGACGAAGCCAAAGGCAAGAAGCAATGGCAAGAAGCAATGGAAGAAGAACTCACCGCACTGGAAGAGAACAAGACATGGGAGCTTGTTCCTAAACCGAATGGTAAGAAAGTAATTGGAAATAAATGGGTGTTCAAAATAAAGAAACTTGCAGATGGAAGGATAGCCAGACATAAATCGAGACTGGTTATCAAGGGCTATGCTCAGACGCATGGCATAGACTATGACGAGACGTTCAGTCCGGTGGCAAAGATGTCAACCATAAGAACAGTGATTGCTATAGCAGCATCAAAAGGATGGAAGCTAAGTCAGCTAGATATAAAGAATGCATTCTTGAATGGATATATATCAGATGAAGTCTATATGGAACAACCGGAAGGGTTTATAAGCTCTAGATACCCAAATTTTGTTTGCAGGTTAAGAAAAGCACTTTATGGACTAAAGCAAGCCCCAAGAGCTTGGAACTACAGACTTGTGAAATATCTCAATGAACTTGGATACCAAAGTTCGAAGGCAGATGCAAGTCTACTCATCAAAAGGACAGAAGAAGGAATGATATACATTTGTATCTATGTAGATGACATAATAGTTACAGGTACCTCAGATGCAGGAATCACAGAGGTAAAGAAACTGCTAGAAAAGGAATTCAAAATCAGTGACCTAGGAAAGTTATCATACTTTCTAGGAATGGAAATCTCATATACAGATCATGGTGTATATGTCACACAAGAGAGGTATCTCCTGAACTTACTGAAGAAGTTCAATATGGAAAATTGCAGAGAAGCTTCAACACCGCTTGAAGTAAACCATAAACTCAGTAAATATAGTGGTACAGAGTTTAAAGATATGAAGAAGTATCAATCGTTAGTAGGAAGCTTAATATATGGTACGCTAACAAGACTGGATCTCAGTTTTCCGGTGGGAGTTCTCTCACAGTTTATGCATTGTCCGACAGAGCAACATTGGGTTGCAGGACAAAGAGTTCTCAGATATATCAAAAGAACTATAAAGGAAGGATTATATTATCCTTTTACGTCAGATATAAAGCTCAGAGCATACAGTGACTCAGATTGGGCAGGAAGTCAAGATGACCGAAGATCAACGCACGGGTATATGATATACCTAGGAGATAAGCTGGTAAGCTGGTGTTCGAAGAAACAACACACAATAGCTTTATCGTCAACAGAAGCAGAATACAAAGGACTGGTAGAAGCAGCCAAAGAAGTAATATCGATGCAGACTTTACTTAAAAGCATGGGTATAGACCAAGGCATACCGATCATACACGGAGATAATATGAGCTCGCTGTATCTTGCAGTGAATCCTGTGTTTCATGCAAGAACAAAACACATAGAGATTCAGTATCATTTCCTAAGGGAAAAAGTAATGGAGAAAGAGATAGAAATAGTCTACACTCCTACGAAAGATCAGATTGCAGACATCCTGACTAAGAGCTTGGATGGAACAAAGACAAACAGATTCAAAGAGATGGCAGGTATAAAAGAAAGAAAGATATATGAAAGACCGGAAGAGGTCAAATTAGTGATTGAGGGGGAGCTGTTAAGGAAACACTCACGAATTTGACACAACAGACAAAGAGAAAAATAGAATCTTCCGAAAAATCAGTGCACAGGTGTACAATATGCAAAGTTAGTGCACGGTGTGCGCATAACAGAGCAATTAACCGCGGCGGGCACGTAAGGCGCGCATAATGTGAATTGAAGAGTGACAGCGCAGAGGAGCGCCAAAGAAAGTGTACATATATACAGCAAGTTTTGAAGAACTGAGAGAGAGAATAGTAGATGATACGCAGAGGAGAACGAGAGAAAGATATAGAGAAGATGCCATAGATCCCGTATGAGTGAAGAGAGAGTTAGAAGTTCTCAGAAGACGCCATAGATCGCGTATGTACAGATGAATAACACAAGCCTGAAGTGTCGGGTCTTTTCATCTGAAGAGAGATGGTAATAAGAAACTACTCACTGTAGGAGAGTCTCTATAACTTGAGCAAGAAGAGGCCAAGCTTACTTGTACACATCTTCTCTAATTGAAAACACATGTTCATGTGGACGTCTGCGTGCAATCTTTACTTGTGAAGAATCTGAAACTATTTCGTGTTACGGTAAGAAGTTCCGTTTATCGTTAAGTGTCACGACTCGTTACTAAACGTACTTCAGTATCTTCTCTGTAAACGCATGTCTCAGTGAATAACAGTTTACTCAGTAAACATATTTCAGTAATTTCCGATCAGTTACAGTTTCTCAGAAAATAAGATTTTTCGGTAGAACAACGAAGTATAACTCGTAGCAGAGTTCGAAGCTTTGTATGAGAGATAGCTCATCTTGTAGCTAGACGTCTCTACTTTAAGCTGGTCACAGTTTTCGGTGGAATGGAGATGTACACACAGTACAAAAGTTAACCGGAAAGTAGCATTTTAGAACTGTGAAGTTTCTAGAAGGAAGTTCATTCGGTGAAGGAAGCTCACACACTACTTCCTTACTTCACATAAGTTCATCTAAAGCAATTACGAGCAGAACTAAGTTTATTTCGGTGAAGTTCCGTGACGATTACGGTGTCAGTCCAGTAACAGTCTGGTGAAGTTCCGGTGGAACTTGTGTCGCAGGATAACACAGTTAAGGCGACGTTAATTAGGCTGAGCTACTGTTGATTACAAAAGTGTTCTTAATCACTCTAGTTTAGCATTCTACTACGGTGGCGCGACAATTTCCACAGGCCTGACAGAGTTCAAGCTTTGTCGCGAAACCCATCTTCAGGGCGAAAGTATTTCCGCAATAGTGGCGTTGGAGCTGAAGGTTTTCGCCAACACTTAGGATGGTTGCTTCTTGTACTGATTGGGTTGTGGGGGCACCGGTGTTGGGGTTCAACAACACATAGATACTTACTCATACTACAAACTTCTAAGAAATTAATCTCTGCACTGATCTTCACACACACAGAGAAAATACTCATGTATAGAATTTTTGATTCATCACTTTCATGCTGCATCAGTACAACAACTAACAGAATTTTGCTCAAACAAATGTCAAATTACACTTGTGCTGATTAGAAAAGACAAACTACTTCATTAAGTTCTTTGAAATAACAGATCTACAAGATAACTAATCGTGACGCTTCTCTGAATTGATCATACTGGAAAGCTTGAATTGTGTTTAGCCTGTGCAATTACATGAACATTGTCTTTTCAACTTATCTAGGCTTTTTGTCTCCCTCCAAACACTTCCTCTATCCTTACTTATCCTCGCGAACAAAATTACAACAATCTTATCACACGACATACCTTAACTAACTTCTAACTATTTCTTTTTAAAATATCTGATTGACCAAAATACGGACTCAACAACTTTTGAGTCTGCAAAATTCCGATTCACCAAACTTCAGAAATCTGATTCACTACTTATTCTTGCACTTTCTCTCCCCTCAACACTTGGCATCGCCCAGTGGGGGATTTCTCCCAAAAATCAAACTTGAATTCATAATCCCTTGATCATAGACTATAAGACTAAGTTATTTGTTGACATCTTCTTGGTAACCTTAGTACTTTTATGAATAGTATTTGCTTCAACTTGCATATCTTTTCTTAAACTACCTTTTTTTGCTACTAAACCAGATCATCCAACTCTTTATCTAGAGTGTGCTGAACAATCTACTCTTTCAATTCTCCAATCTATTGTAATAATGCTTGCTTCTCAGTTTCATGATGTTCAACCACTTGCATTAGTTGACACTCATATATTGATATAAAACCATCTTTCATCTACTCATGTGGATACCTAATAAGTGCTTGTAATCTCTCTTTCAATCTTGTCAATAGGTCCTGCATAAACTTATGCATTTGCTACTTGAGGATCATCATATCCATTTCTGACATTAACAATGCATCCATTTCCACTTCCTCATTTTGTAGCATCTGTTTCTTGAGCACCAATAAAGCTTTGATTCTAGATTTCAATACTTCATTATCCTCTTGCAAAGTTGTGTTCAATAGAGCTAAGTTTTGTATTTCTGTCTCCACGATTTGTTTCATTCTCCTTGTCCAATCATCAAACTCCTAAAGGGACTTCTTGACTTTCAATATTTCCAATGTCTACTGCCTCTAAAACTGAGATAGTACTTCCTCATGTTCCTATGTTTTCCTCTAAATTCCTCATGTACGCTTTGCACATGAGATTCAAGCAATTGATACTCATCAGAGTTTAGTATATTAGTGAGTAACTTTTGTTCCTTTAACAAGCCATCCTGCCTTACTATGAATTTGTACTAACTTTAGGATTTGATTGAGACACATGTTGTACCAAAACCTTATCCACCACAGATTTTAACACAGGTTCCAACTTTCATTTTTTGGACAGTTTAAAGCTTCTACCCACCATCTTGGGCTGCTCTATATCTTCTAATACATTAATTGGTGTTTCATGAAAAACTACTCCTTTAGAAGTTTTACCCTTCAACTTCTGTACCACCAAATCAACTTCATCTACTTTGTATCCAACCTTCAATAGATCACTGTATGTTTCATCTAGTTGGTCTTCCTCTCTAACACTATCTTGATCTTTCTTCTTAATCATTGGGGAATCAAGCTATTGATCCTATACAATGGGCCAGACAACCTCCTTCCTTTCAACCTTTTGTACAAACTGAAATAATCTGCAAGATAAGCTGCTAATCTACTATTGGCTTGTGTCTTGCACTTATTCGAAGAGAATATTTCACTATAAATTCTATAAAATACCTAGTGAGCCCAACTTACAATGTAAAACAATAGTTACGCAATATAACACAGGAGAAATAACAGAGAAGATAACAGATATAGGAGAATCTCAACAATTTTCTACTAGCAGCAAGTACAAAGATGATGGCGTTGTCCACCCGTGCGCTCTCAAGGTAGAGCTTAAATGGTGATCTAGACAACTCTAGATAGGGAGATACAAGGTAGAGGTATGTTGGCTCAACTCGGTGTCTTAGGTAGTGCAGAAGTCATGTATATATAGGATCATGGGTGGCCTGCCATGGACGGCTATACATGGGCGGTAGAGCGTGGGCGGCCACCGCCCGCGTAATTGCCATACACGGCTTAGACTGGTTGAATCGACCTAACAAATATAAATGATTTCTGACTCCGACAGGGAATATTCCATGGAATATTCCCTTTACCGTCGCGCCGGGGGCGCTGCCCCCGGACCCCCACCAGGGGGCCCGCTGGCCCCCTTGGACCCCCCAGCCGGGGCTGCTCACTGCTGCCCCGGACCCCACAATTGGGGACCCTGATAACTCCCTTTCCTTATAATATCTTACATGGTCCAATATGACCTTCATCCAACATTCAAGTTGGGATTCCCATCAATTGGGTAATGCATGCTTGGCTTCTCCTCATAAAGGGGGCCTTACAAAATGTGCATACAATCATGAGGGGTAGACATTGATCATATACCAACACCCCCCCTCAATGTTTACCGATGATAAATCAAGTAGGTCTCGGTCCTATGCCCATCTGTTGAAGATGCTTGTTGAGTTGCTCTCTTCCAAGTGCTTTAGTGAATATGTCAGCACAATTTGCCTCTGTTGGGCAATATTCTAGCTCCACAATTTCATCTTCAATTAGCTCACGAATGTAATGGTACTGTACTTCTATGTGCTTGGTGCGAGCATGAAATACTGGGTTCTTTGCAATAGCCATACAACTTTGATTATCACACTTGAGTACAGTTGGCATATTTGATGGAAAGCCAAGATCTGCAAGAATTCTCCTTAACCAGACTGCCTCACAAGAAGCAAAACAAGCTGCTTTGTACTCTGCTTCAGTGGAGGAGAGTGCGAGAGTTGGTTGCTTCCTACTTACCCAAGAAAATATTCCTGAACCAAGTGAGAAACAATATCCAGAAACTGATTTTCTAGAATCACAATCTCCAGCCCAATCTGAATCACAATATCCTTGGAGTGTATCACCTATGGTATACAAAATACCAAAATCCAAGGTTCCTGCAATGTACCTTAGAATTCGCATTCCAGCATTCCAGTGACTCTCCTTAGGTTTGTTGGAAAACCTGCTTAACACTCCAACAGCATAGCAAATGTCTGGTCTAGTGTTGCACAGAAAAATAAGACTTCCAACGAGCTTCCTATACTTCTTAGCATCTACATCAGGCATGTTATCATCCATAGATAGCTTATGATTTACCTCCATAGGTGTGCTAGTTGGTTTGCAGTCCATCATTCCAAATGCCTTGAGAATTTCTTTGGAATATTTTTGTTGTGAGATGAAAATGCCATCCTTCCTTTGCCATACTTCAATTCCCAGACAAAAATGGAGTAGACCTAAGTCTGTCATTTCAAACTCAGTTCCCAAGCTGATCCGATTTTGATTGATGAGTTCCTGATGATCTCCTGTAATGATCAAATCATCTACATATACAATGACAACAACTAGCTTGCTATCCCTTTTCGTTACATACAAGTTAGCATCAGAAGTACTTCTTTCAAAACCCATATTTTTGAAAAAATGATCTATTCGTTGGTACCAAGCCCGTGGAGCTTGCTTAAGTCCATACAAAGCTTTCTTCAACCTGCAAACTTTATTTTCTGAATTGGGCACCTCAAAACCTGGTGGTTGAGATACATATACCTCCTCCTTGAGGTGACCATTCAAAAATGCAGATTTGACATCCATCTGGAAAATAGGCCAAGACTTTTGTGCAGCTACTGCAAGTACCGTCCGAATAGTTGTCATGCGTGCTGTTGGTGCAAAAGTTTCTTGAACATCAAATCCTTCAATCTGTGAAAAACCCTGTGCAACTAATCGTGCCTTATACTTTTCTAATGTTCCATCAGCTTTATACTTAGCTTTCCAAATCCATTTAGTACCTATTACCTTCTTCTTTGGTGGCAAGTCGACTAGATCCCATGTATCATTTTTGAGTATACTATCATACTCAGATTGCATTGCCGCTCTCCAATCTGGATCATCAATGGCTTCTTCAATGGTGGTAGGTTCCTTTATCGAACCCATGATATCTGCCATTAGAGCCATGTTAACAATGTGTTCTGAGGCTCTTCTTTGCTCCTCTATTCTCTTTGATCTTCGTAATCCATCCGATGATGATTCTGGTACATCTACATGTGGATTAAGATCATCAAAGAGCTGTTGTGCCCACTTCGGTAGTGGCTTACGCTGTGCAGCTACAACTGGTTGGCTTTTTATTGAGGAAATTTCTCCATCAGATGTTTCCTCCTCCTCAACTTTAACCTGTCTTTTGATAGGCACAAGGTGAGATATTTCTCCGCTTGATGAGATAGTAGATTTACCTTTATCTTCTACTAAGTGTGGTCCTTCATCAAACACCACATCTCGGCTGACAAAAATCTTCCTTGCCTCAGGATCCCATAACCTGTATGCTTTAGACTCTTCACTATATCCTAGGAAGACACACTTTTTGCTTTTTGAATCCAACTTTGATCTTGTTGAATCAGGAATATGTGCATAACAGAAACAACCAAAAATTCTGAAATGCAAAACTGAAGGCTTTTTACCAGAATATGCTTCTTGAGGAGTCATCCCCTTCAGTGCTTTTGTGTAGCTTCGATTGAGGATGTAGACTACTGTATTGACTGCTTCTGCCCAGAATGAATCAGGCATGTCTTGAGCCTTCAACATACAACGAGCCATTTCAACTACTGTCCTGTTCCTGCGCTCAACAACGCCATTTTGTTGGGGTGTATGAGCTGTGGTAAGTTGCCTTTTCACACCATGCTCCTTACAGTAATTGTTGAATTCTGTTGACAAGAATTCACCTCCCCTATCTGTTCTAAATTTCTTCAATTTCCTTCCTGATTCATTTTCTACATACTTATGCCACGTTTTAAATTTTTCAAAAGCATCAGCCTTCTCTCGAATGAAATAAACCCACATCTTTCTACTATAATCGTCGACTAACAGTAAGAAGTAGAAAGATCCTCCTAAAGCAGGTGTAGACATTTTACCGCAGAGATCAGCATGTACCAACTCTAGAGGAGCTTGAGATCGATTGCTGGTCTCTCTTGGAAATGCCTTTCGTTGTTGCTTGCCCATCATACAAGCTTCACAAGGTTCTTGCAACTCTGAAAATGCAGGCATATGAGCAACCATCCCTGTTCGTTGCATCTCCTTCAAAACTGCAAATCCGAGATGCCCAAATCGTCGGTGCCATAACTTGCTTACATCTTTATCTTCTGTAGCAGTTAAAGCACTTAACTCATACAAGTTATCCCGTCGTATGCCTTTACCTACAACATTACCTGATGAATCCATGATTTCCGCACCACTCTTATTGAAGTGAACTTCGAGTCCACGATCTGTTATTGCAGAAACTGACAACAAATTTCTTTTGAGTGTAGGTACATAGAGAACATCGGATAACTTTTTCTCAACACCTGGAGAAGTGATAAAAGAGATGGTTCCAGTTCCTTCAGCTGGACACTTGGAGTCATTTCCCACCACTACATTGATGGATTCCCGCAGAGGCACTAGGGAACTATACCAATCCTTTTTACTAGTCATATGGCGAGAAGCTCCACTATCTAAAATCCATGGATCATCAACACGAGCTTGAGCAGATGAACATACCTCTTCAATAGCTACCCAAAGTTCCAGCTCTGTGTTGTTTGCAGACTCTTTGTTCTTCCATGATGATTTTACAGTCCCATTCCGTTCATCAGCTTGCTTCTTTCTGCAATCCTTGATGGCATGGCCTTTCTTTTCACAATAGAAGCAACTTCCTGTGAACTTTTTCTTCTTTGGCTTCTTCTTTGATCCCTCTGAAGAGCCTTTATCTTTTGCATTTGCTGAGAATGCAGCATCAGTTGTACTTTGCCGATTCTTCAGCCGCATCTCTTCTTCTAAAAGCATGGCACAAAACTCTTCAAATGTAAGAGGAGTTGGCCTTACCTGAGTGTTAAGGGCTGTTACTAATCCATCATACTTTGCTGGAAGAACACGTACAGATCTTCGAGCCAGATAACAACACCAACTGCAGCCAATTGATCTTGAAGATGCTTTATCCGTTTGATAAAATCTTCAGCCTTTTCAGAATCAGAATGTTTTTCATTTGCCAACTGATTTTCTAAATTCTGTATCCTAGTGTGGTTCTTGGTCTCATATTGTCGAGCCAATATGCCCCAAGCCTCATGTGCTTTAGAAGTATGTTGAACTAAAGTAAGCACAGAATCACTTACACTAGTGACAATCGCACATAATGCATCAGCATTCCGCCTCTTCCAAGCTCGTAGAAGATCTGGATCTGGCTGAATCATCAATCTTGAATTTGCTGGATCTTCAACTGGTATAGGCTCTGGATCCAATCCCATTGGTCCCATGACAGTGTCAAGTAATTCATAGGAGTCCAAAATTGCAAAAATTTTGAACTTCCAGAGTGTATAGTTGGTTCCATCCAGCTTCCCTTCAGTGAATGCAGGTGGACGAATTCGAATAGGTGCAGCATTAACATTAGCTGAAGCACCAAGACTACTGTTCGATGATGAAGCCATCATGTAATCACTCGAATAATCTACTGATATTCTAGTCTGCTAGTAGGCTAAAATAATGATACTTCTCAAGCTATTCGAACCTTACAGCTCTGATACCATGTAAAACAATAGTTACGCAATATAACACAGGAGAAATAACAGAGAAGATAACAGATATAGGAGAATCTCAACAATTTTCTACTAGCAGCAAGTACAAAGATGATGGCGTTGTCCACCCGTGCCCTCTCAAGGTAGAGCTTAAATGGTGATCTAGACAACTCTAGATAGGGAGATACAAGGTAGAGGTATGCTGGCTCAACTCGGTGTCTTAGGTAGTGCAGAAGTCATGTATATATAGGATCATGGGTGGCCTGCCATGGACGGCTATACATGGGCGGTAGAGCGTGGGCGGCCACCGCCCGCGTAATTGCCATACACGGCTTAGACTGGTTGAACCGACCTAACAAATATAAATGATTTCTGACTCCGACAGGGAATATTCCATGGAATATTCCCTTTACCGTCGCGCCGGGGGCGCTGCCCCCGGACCCCCACCAGGGGGCCCGCTGGCCCCCTGGGACCCCCCAGCCAGGGGGCCCGCTGGCCCCCTTGGACCCCCCAGCCGGGGTTGCTCACCGCTGCCCCGGACCCCACAATTGGGGACCCTGATAACTCCCTTTCCTTATAATATCTTACATGGTCCAATATGACCTTCATCCAACATTCAAGTTGGGATTCCCATCAATTGGGTAATGCATGCTTGGCTTCTCCTCATAAAGGGGGCCTTACAAAATGTGCATACAATCATGAGGGGTAGACATTGATCATATACTAACATACAATTCTCGCTTTTTCTACCCAACATAATGGTGCAAAATTGTTCTTGGACATATAATCATATTTTACTATAAAACACAACTTCTCGAGATACCATTTAAGTTGTTCTCTATGTGCATAAGACATCCTTCAACATTTAATATTGGTGAACTCCTTCTCGAGGAAATGGATAATTTAAAAACCTCTGCAATCAATTCGAGAGAAAACTTCACTTGTTGAGATAATTGCCCTTTAGTTTTTCTGATGATGTCCACTTGACTCTTTGCATATTAGTTAAGTATCTAGCTTGCCCAAGGTAGTGATGTAAACTCTAACATAGAAATACACTAGAGCCAGACGTCATTGAATGGAGTGCTCACATCAATATCTATATATAGGTGAAGGGATGCATAAGAAACTATGTTAATTTGCTTGCCGATGTAGGAGTTTGAGTGTCCTCTTCTTCTTCCTATAACAAATTGTCACCCTCATCTATAGAAGATTCCTCTTTACGGGCCATGACTTCTCTCCTACGTGATCTGCCCATCATTGTTGGCATGTCACTACTCAGAATTCAGAAGCAAGACTAATTGTTTTTCTTTTGCTCATGTACAAGCATGCTTCAAATGCATGGCTCCACTACGACATCATGAACCCAAGATCAAGTAATTGGACGATACTACTATTCACACACATGACACCACCTTTGCATGATTCATAACATCGATAAAAAATTTTGCACAATGATTTGAGTTCTGCCCACAAACCGATGCAGTGATTTAAAATGTCCTTCTGCCTTCCATTTTCCATTCACAAATTTTTTATGACAAATAATTTGATAAAATGCCATTCACACAAACAAAACTTAATCCGACCTTTTTTGAGTGAATTGAACCCAACTGAGAAAATTTTGAATGAGCAAGATCCAATTGAGTAGCTTCCAACATACTAAGATCCTCTCATTCTTGATAAGTAAAATCGGATTGAGCAAGATCCGATGTAGCAAACTCTGAATGGTATCATCCTAAACTTCAAATTAGCACGTGAAGACCATTGTAGTCTTAAGAAAGTACTTAATGTAATTTGGAACCAACAATTGCCCAAAAAACATTCGACCTTTGAGAAAAATGTAGACAAATAGGCCTTCTTACTTCTATGATCACCAATGTTGCTAATCTGATTATCAGAATTACGCATCACCTGCACCCAATTAGATGACAAGTAATCCATGTGTAGTAGCTTCCCCTGAAATTTCTTCAAATGAAATCCATTAATCGGTTTTTCCATTCTCGTGCCAAACACATCAGCTACTAGAAAAGTCCCTTGACCTAAATCTTGAACAATTTGATATGTTCCCTTATACTTTAGGGTGAGCTTTCCTGGATGTGGCCCTTATTTAGAGTTGTACACCATCACCTAATCTCCAACCGAAAATATCTTGAATTTTACATTCATATTGACGCAAGCTTGTCTCCTTCTTTGAATTACCTCTGTTATGTATGCACTAACTAAATGATCCTCCTCCAATTGAAGAAGATATCTACTCCAATGCTTGATCGATATTTCAGGAGACATCTTTTCTACTATTACTCTCAAACTTGGGACCATAAACTCCATTGGGACTACTCCTTCTAAGACATATACCAATCTAAATGATGTCATTCATGTTGTTACCTTAAAAGCTATTCTGAATGACCACAATGATGAATCTAACATCAAACCCTAATTTTTTAGATTGTCATGCACTATTTTTTTGAGAATACGCAGCAAAGTCTTATTAGTGCTTTTTGCTTGACCATTTGCCTATGGATGATAGGCTGTAGACTTTATGCATAATCAAATGTGTTTTTGTTAACTTTGAAATAACTTCATTTAGTTTAAATTAAGTTAACTTTTACATTAAGTTAACTCTTCAAAAGTAAACTCTTCTTAAGTGGTTGAGTCCACTTGATCAAAAAGGAAAGAGGAGCCACGAATTTGTGATTTGTGGTAGGTAGAGAACCAAATCAATCACTAATTGATTGGAGAGTGATTGAAGGAAGTTAGCCTCCCAAACTCAACTATAAATAGATGGCAGTTTTAGTCATGGTTAGAGAGACCTATGCGAAGACCTCCAAGAGCTGAGCTTTATGCCATATCAAGGTGTGATTACAAGGCACACATATGTATCAGTAATTCCATTGTATTGTACAAGCAATATACTTTCATTTTCATGATCATTTGAGTTCATATTTCCATGTTCTTGTGAAGTGTACTACTCACTGCCATATCTCTCAATTTTCTCAGTCAGATTGCAGAGATGGTTTCTCTGAGCTTAATGCATCATTTTCAGTAATTTAACTTGTTAAAGTTAGCTCTATAAGTCTAATATATGCTCACAAAATTTCATTTCATTTTTGTATTGCAATCTTCCGTTATGTTCAGTTGAGTTCAACCCTGTCTGTCATTTTCACTTCTCTGTCAGGTACCCAACTGTTTTACTCATTTTGTGAGAGCTGTTTCTCAGTGTGTACTTACCCAAATGCAATGATTTAAAGCTTGTTGGATTCAGCATACGGTCTAATATAAGCATAAAAAATTTCATAATCATTGGTTTGTTAAAGCTGGAGTTATGTTCATGTTTTGGCTCACTGGTCTCAAACTGTAGCAGCCTGTGAAAATCGGGATGATATCATCACTTGTTAAAACTCATTCTCAGTGTGTGGTTCATTATTTTTGACGTGATTACTCTTTAAAGTTAGCTTGTTAAGTTATCTAGACTTCCCCAAGAGGAATTAAGCTAATTGCTGCTGTGCTCAGAGAATTATGCAAAACATTGGACAAGTGTATGAACCAAAATAGCAAGTTTTTTACCTCTGAGCTAACTCCAACTTATCTGTTTTGATCTATCTTTTTGAGAGTGATCTTCCAAGGTACATAGCGTGTCTAATACATCCATTGGCAAGCTAAAAGGCCCCACCACATACTCCTGGAGTTCATTTGGCTGGTGTAGATCAAGGATTTTGCAACACCTCTTCATCTTCAAGCACATACCTATCCATCTCTTCACAGTGGTATCAGAGCAAGATGGGACAACATGGTAGATGGATTTCCTTCATCAATTGACAAATTGGACAGAGGTAACTACTCAGCTTGGTCATTAAGAATGGAAGCTTATCTCCAAGGTAGAAGTTTATATGGTTATGTGGGTGGAGATGAAGTTATGCCAAGTTTCAGGAACAAAAGTCAACCAACACAAGAAGAGCAAGAAAGATTGAGCACATGGTGCTCCAAGGATGCACTTGCAAGGTCTTATCTCCTCAACTCTATCTCAGATTTTTTGTTGCCTCACATTAGAAGTTGTAAGACATCTCAGGAAGTGTGGGATGCACTTGAAGCCTTCTTCTCTTCAAGTACCAAAGCTAGGAAGCATCAACTATGGCTGGATTTCACAACTCTCAAGAAGGCTCCCAAACAAAATGTGACTGATTTTATCACAAAGCTCAAGGACATAGCGGATCAATTGGGAAGCATTGGAGAGGTAATAGATGAAGAGCAAATTGTAAGGCAGGTCATCAATGGCTTGAAGGCAAATGACAAGTGGGAAGCATTCACCATAGCTATGGATTTGTACATGGACATGCATTTACCTAATTTCAATACACTCATTGGACAACTACTTACTCCAGAGGCAAAGCTTATAAAAAATGGAGAAAGCTCTAAAGGTAATCAATCTTGAGCTTTATACACTGATAAAAGCAAGTCCAAAGATAACAAAGGAAAGGCAAAGAAAGTGGATGATGAAGCAGGTACATATCAAGCTGTGTACCTAAGTCAAGATGACTCAAGGACTTGTGCCAATGAGACTGTACCTCAATTGCCACACAAGTGCGTATAGTGGGAAATTAACACACATTTAAATGTCAATCCGATCGAACGACCAAACCAAGTGTATGAAGACGTGTGCACACGTGATGGAAAATGAAGTGGATAAGCTTGCATGCATGAGAAAAGACTAATCCACCTCTCACACTCACTGAAATGCTGAAAGTGTCTGCCGCGATACCTCTTACAGCAGTTTTCAGAAAATCAAGGATTTCTCCCAGCTCCGAACTCCGAATATAGGCAATAGGGTACTCGTTTCGAAGCTCTCGACGAGACGCATCTACTGGAAGTGAAACTCGATTCTGATAACTCTGCTTCAAGTTATGGCCAAAATGGTGAATGGCGGGAAGTGCCCACACACACGCCACAACTCCTACTAGTTCGCACATACACTACAGTAGTTCAAAACCAGTGGGAAGGGGTAGACAATAGTCCTACACACATATTTCAAGCAATACACACACATACAAGACCAAAAAGAGGATCAAAATCTGCAAGGAAGAGGCAAATTCAAAAATTCAGGAGTGCTCCTTCTTCACAATGGCAAAAAGTCTCTACAAAGAGTCACAAAGTGACTTATATACATGTGCCCTAAGTTTGGTCCTTTCACACAAGAGACCGGCACTTTATTACTAGCAAAGTGACTTTCCTACTAATTTACAAGGGATATTTTACAACAATTTGGGATTATGCAACTAGAGGACTCCTCTAGTGCATTTACATGGCTTGAGGGAATTCTTGAAGACCTCGAAGAAGAAAAAAAATATGCTCATCATTTTGAAAATTTTGGGACTCTCCTCTTATGCTCCTTTACTCTACAACACTCTCCCCCTCTTTGTCTCTATCGTCCCTTGACAGGCTTTACTTCTTGTTTGTCTCGATCAGCACACGCATCCTTTGGTCAGTTCTGCTTGATCCTTGATCTTGCATTACGTTTTAGTGGCCCTCTGATTTGTCATGGTTGCACTCATCGGACCTTGCTGTATTACTCAAAGCCTGTTAATTCCGGTTGCCACGCACGCCATCAGTGCACATATGAGGATGTAGCTCGTAAGCCTTGATGAGAGTCCTCTGTTACTCAAGAGGTTGAAGCACCCTCATGGCTATGGAACCGCCTAATATCATCTTGCACTTCATGGGTACTTGTTGGCCCTGGTTCCTCTTTCCAGCTGCGTTCTTTTCCTTGGTGTGTGTGCCCCTGCGGGGCTCTGTGCAGAGAGTGGTTCTTTTGATCTTTAATGAGCAGTTTTGGACTTTGATTTCCTTCTTCTTTTCTTTTTGCTTGATTGTCCCTCTACACGTCCCTCCTCCTGAACTCTGTCGTCCTCGATATGCTTTTTGTGGTGACATGTGTATGTCTGTATGGCTTTTTGCTCTCGTTGATTTAGCAGATTAGCATGACAAATCATGAATTCTTTCCATTGTTGGGACTTTACTCCGTCCTCTGGCGCCTATCGATGATCCGCAAAGAAACTCGTTTCATAGGCAACCAGGCGTGCGTTCAAATTGGAAGTCATTTTCACAAAAATTTCGGAGTCAATTTCAAAGAAGCCGGTGAAAAGTGCTTCTTCAAAAGTTTGCATATAGAGCGACGGCAAAAACATTAAGCGAGAATAATATGCCATGATTGTTAAGCGGCTTGGAATCGTGGATAGATAAAAAATAAGTGCTTCCGATCCTTGTGTAATGCCTATGAAATTCAAAAATGTGTATTGTGCGTGTTGGAACACCTTGATTACCGTAAGCATCATGCTGAGTTGTCATTTTTACCGCTAAATCGGGTACTGTAGCATATCGTGCAATCCAAAATTCCATAGTTTTTACCATATATTCTTCTGCTGGTAAGTAGTTATGTGGTAGACTAGGTAACAAAGGGTAATTGAGCCACTGATTATTAATACTGCCCTGGTGCTGACTTTCCCAAAATTGCGTCCAGGAGCGTCTGCGGGGCACAGGACAAAAGGACGGGTTGACTTGAAGTACATACAGTGATGCTTCCCACTGTACCCGCAGTGTAGGATTCTTTTCCAAAATTTTCCTCCTCCAGATGGGATCCGCTTTCTCGAACTCCTCTTGAGTGTAATTGAAAGTATTTTTGTCGAACTGGAGGTTGCTATCGGGTTCTTTATTAGTAGCGGTTCTTATGTAATGCCGTGTTTGTTCCTTTAGAAGACCATATGGTACATTGAAGGGCTTCAAAATTTATTCTAGTTGTTTGTTTTCTATGTGAGCTTCCTTCATGATCTGTATTATTTGGTCTTCAAAATCGGCAGTGAGCTGGGACACTAGTGTGCCCTTTCTGGTCAGCTCAGTTCTGCAAATTCTCGAGTGTTAGGTTCGATGTGAACCTCCTTTTCCTCCCTTATCGGTGAATGATATGAGGGGGGAGAGAGAGGACGTACCTCAGTCTCCACAGTAGCCTCTGCATCTTGTGGAACTACTGGTGTCCCCTGCTTTGCTTTTTGCTCTAACTGCTCCTGAAGCTGTTTAATGCATTCATCTCTCTGTTTGATTTCCGCAGTGGCCTTTTCAATTGTGTCTTTATGCTTGAGAAGTTCTTGTGCCACGATATCCATATGATCAATGTCTTCTTTATATTGCAGTAGATAACGATTCTTTGCTTTTTTCCACTTATTTCTTAGGGCAGTTGTGTCCTCCATGTATCTTTTTTCCCAATCAACAATGACTTCATGCTCTTGTCTGAGCTGATCTTCCATTTTAGTTATCTTTTCCTGTAATTCCTTGAAATTCCCTGCTCAATTGTCAGTAGCCGGTATTGGATGATCACTAAGGAGAGCTGTCATGAGCTCCTTGTTGCGGTTCCTTAGGTTTTCAGCTTCCTCCATGCAGACTTTGAGCTTAGATTCCAAGATTTTGCTCCTAGCCTGCATTCTTGCCTTTTCATTTTCACTAGCTTCATATTTGCTCTTGATTTCTTGTAGTTGTATTTGTAAACTTTCGTTTTCGGATACTAACTTGCTGCACTGCGTTTTAGCTTCTTGGACTTCTTGTTCTTTGTTTCTGGTGTGCTCTCGTGCCAATGCCAACTCGTCCAAAAGATTCTTACTCTTTTCTTGAAGCTTATGTTTGTCGTTCATTGCTTGGTCGTAGTCCTCATCCGCTTCAAGCATGAGTTGTTGCGTATCCAGAGCGGTTCTAATCATATCTTGTACCACAGGCTTGAGTTTAGCCATGTCTACATTTAGCCAAGTCTTGGGTACGCTCGAAACTTCTCCTGTGAGCACATCTCGTCCCTACTCCACATGAATTGTTTTGTTGTGTGGTTGTCTCATTTGTAGCTGTACGTTTTGGACATTAGTTTGCTCATCACACTTATTAACTTTTGTGGCACTCCCTTGATATGTGATATCCATTGGGGAGGGTTCTTCCACAACCCTTATTGGTGTGAAGGGTTCCTCATCGTCTGTTTTCTCTTCCTGCATCTCCTTCTTGGGTATCTTCATGGATATTTTTCGAGGTGATGTGGCCTCCTTGATTTGGATGTTGGAATTTTCATTAAGTTTTATATGATGCGTACCTTCCTGTTCTGAATTCTTATTTGTGATACTTTGCTCAACATGTGTGGCTTGGTCATCCGTCTTGAGGCCTTCTTGATCTTTGTTGTAGTCAATCTCATTCAATTCCGCCCATTGTCCATCGTCTTTTGATTCGCTTTGAATATCAACATTTAGTAATGAAGTTTCTGGTTCTTCTTGGGCCTCCGATGAAGAACTAGAGTTATCCAATCCTATTTCCCTGTACCGGTGTACTTTTGTGAGTTTTGTCTTTGCTGCCGCTCCTTGTTGGGTTTGCTGATAGTGATGACCTTGTACAGGTAAGTTTACTTGTCCTTCTGTATATTGATGTGTGTCTTCTAATGCTCTAGTCAATTCTTCCTCTGTGATTGTTCTATGCCCTTCAATGGTTGTTTTAGGGAGTACATGGATTCTTTTGGTTGTTGGTGCTTCTTCTTCGACTTGCTTGACTTCTCGGAGTCTCTTCGTACCTCTCATTTTAGGTTGAGAACTGGTTTCTGCCACTTCCACAATCTTTTCCCCTTTTTTCTTTTTTGGTACGGTGGCGACTTTGACGTACTGAGCCATAGCAATCGAAGACGGCATTTCTTGCAAGTGTTCTCTTATGCCCAAAGCGTGGTAAATCAAGATAGTCAGGGCCGTAGTACCATTGAGGAACTTCTTATTCTGCCATTGCTTCTTTGCCTCGAATAGTCTTTCTTGTACATAGGGAGTCAGATTAACTTGATTGCCGATTTGCTTTATAGCATGAGACAATAATTGAACAATGATTTTTTGGGGAGCCATGTACCGATTCATGTTTGGGAAGTAGAAGTGTTGGTGAATCAGTCTGACTTCCTCTTCTATATCTACTCTGTTAATGTCGACAAAAGTTCGTGTCTTTGCTCCATGACTCTCTTCTTTTATCATAGAGACACCGTCCTTTTCCCATCCGAATGCTTCCTTAATTAAGTCATGTGTAAATTGGATGACGACCCACTCTCCTCCTTTATCCATAACCCTGGCTTCTGGCACTAGTGGATCATGCAGTGCTGGCTATAGGGTGTTCATGACTTGCGTGCATCTTTGGAAGTCAGGTTTATAGATGGGCAATTCAAAATACTTGTGAATCCCTGCTTTCTTCATTATGTCGATTTTGGAGGGTAGTTCATGTAATACTCTGAAGTCCTGGGACATAATCGGAAAATGATGCTCTGTGTCCATGATCTTTATGTTTGCCAAGAAGAGATACTCGCCTACTGGTTGCTCATCTCTAAACCAATGCCCCTTGGCTTTTGTGAGACTTTGGGGAGGGAATTCCTGCACCTCCTCCTGGATTGTAGCCTCCGAGTCTTTAGAAGCCATCTGCACTTGTAATGAAAATTGCGTTAGCTTCAAAGGAAGGTATGCCACCATGCAGTGCATTGTTGTGATTATTGTCATTCTTCACTCCGTCTCCCCATTATTCTATGAGTGAGATCTCTTACCACATCTTTTTATAACTTTTCCTGAAAGAAGACAATCGTTAGTATAGCCGAAGCATTTACTTATTTTAGATGTATGTTCATTCCTAAGAGAGTTAAAGCTAAGAGCTAATCTCTCATGGAGAATGTGCACCACTAGTTTGACAATGTACATCATGTGCCAAATGCTTGGCCTCGTATCGTGGCCCTATTATCCATACTTGAGGTGCATTGGACACTTCATGAGTGCAATTGAGGTCTTTGTCATCTCACTGGTTAGCTTCTTGGCACCTTTTTGGTTTCCAAATCCATTTCGTTGGTGCTTGAATCGCACGTCTTGCTCCATTGATTTGTCCGTCTGTTGGTGTTGTCTTTGTTTCCTCTTGCGTTCGAATTGTATATACTTTTGCTTCTTTGATTAGAAGACGAGTCTGTTTTGTCTTCCTTATTCGTCGTTTTTGATGTATTACATTGTTTTGTTTTGGACTCCAAGTTGTCCTCTCCAATCATGAAGTAACAAAGAATCAACAAATCATCTTTATTTTGTCAATCCTAGGAATATCCTTAAGACCACAGCCCCTTCAAGATAATAGATTCAAGGAAATAAGAGATTGATGGCTGGATTGCTGAGAGAAATTGAAGATGAAGAGAAAATCTTGAATTTACCATAACTGAGACAAATCTCCATCATTTTCTATGTTCTTTATGTCAAAACCATGCCATTTCATTAGCAGAATACAAATATGAACTCAAAATTGAAAAATATCACCTGTGTCGCAAAGACGAGACAATCGCGATTCTGTACCAACAGACGATTTTCACAATTTTGGAATTTCCTTCAGTCCTTTTCCACTTATTACAGCAATAGGTCTCTCTCTTCATACAACTTACTCAGTAATACACAAATTTAATTCACAAATCTCCATGATTAAGCAAGAGACAAGCTCACACATCAAAGGAAATACACTCAACAGGAGAAAACACGATTTTGCAGAAACTCTTTCTTCTCTATTGATAGCTTGAGCAAATGACTAACCAACCTCTCCAAAATAGAGAAAATTGACTTATATACATTTTCAAGTGTCCCTTTTCACACTTGAAATTAGGTCTTTTTCTCTAATTTTCTAAAGAAATGCTATCTAAGAGTTTCTAAAAATTCTACAAAAATTACATGAGATCCTCAACCACATAAGGAAGACTCTTCCTTATTTTTACAATCATTGCATAAATATTTTACAAGTTTTTTTGACTTTTTACTAATTTTTTACATCAAAAATACTCTTCCAAAAATACACCTTCCAACATCCTTCCCCTCCTAAGCTTTTCGGCTCCTGACGAAAGATTTTCTGATCCTCTATGTTGGTCACTTTGCTTCATTTCTTCTTTCTTTGATATACCTGTGACAGTAAATCATGGCTTTTCCTTTCTGTTATATTCAAATTATTGACCATTTCAAATAAAGCTTTCCTCCATTGTACTGCAGCTTCAGGCTTATCTATGACATCCTTCTTCAAGTATTCTGTGTAAGCAACTTCATAGGCAGTAAGTCTTGCTTTTGTAACAACAGATAAATTTCCAAAAATTTCTGACTCCCTTTCAAAGAATCCATAATCAAAAGCATCTTCAAATATTTGCAAAAAATGACTGCCCAAAAATATTATTCTACTGTAGTAGGCCATCAAACAAATCCTGTCTGGTGTCTCACTCAAATCAAACAAAAGAGCATCTGTTGGCGAATTAAAACCTATGTAGTTCAGAATTCTGACGTCTGTATCAGTGTAGGTCTCTATACAGGCTAGAATCAATCTCATTATTCTGACAAGTAATATACAAGCTGGATCATTAACATCTTTATATGTTGTTAAAACTGACTCAGCAGTATTCACCATGTAACTTTTTGTAGGCCAAGTTCCTGCCTTTGGACCTGCTATTTTTGGAAAGTTCAGCCATTTTGCTGGAATCTGCCCTGTTTTTCTTCTTTCCCAAAAAACAGTCCATTCTCTTCTTCTGGCAACTGGACAATAAGCTGGGTTGATCTTTAAATTCAAAGGTGCCTCTTTCCAGATTTTCCTACATTCCTTATTGGCATCCAACCACTTATTTCTCCATTTAGGATTTGCTCTTTCAAATAACTCCTTCGTGACATTAATATCCTCTTCATACTCAAGGTATTTGTTTGGAGATAGCCCTACTCTGGCCAATTGATAATTCTTTATACTCTCCAAAATCATACAGAAAGGTATTCCCAATCCATCTGCAGCCCAATGATGCTGATCTGGATTAATGCCTTTATTCAGAGCAAAGGTGACTATTTGATCTTCATACTCATCATGCATTTTTCTGATAAATTCCATTCTTGACTCTCTATTGGTTAATAATTTCTGTACAAAATCTTCAGAATACTCTTCCTCTGTTTCTTTGGCTGCTGGTTCCTTGTTCTCTTGTTCCTTGTCAAAATCCCCTGTTTCATATTCCCTTTTATCTGTATCTTCTGCCTGTACTTGATCTTGAATTTCTTCTGGAACTTTTGATTTCTCCAACTGTTTCTGTAATTCTTCTATAGTCATCATTGAATTTTTGTTCTGAGCTGCCCATAACTCCTTTTCCTTCCTCCACTCATTTCTTTCTTTCTCCATCTTTGCTTGCCATTCACTTCTTTCCTTCTCTACCTCCATATGTAATTGATGATACCCTCTCATTGATGTGGCAGCATGAGTGTTTGCCTGTTTCTCCATTTCTTTGGCCTCTTTTAATTCTATTTGAAGTCTTTGAATTTCTTTATGCAGCTCTTCCTTTTCTTCCTCTGTTAATTGAACAGGTTTACCTCCACCTTGTAGTTGACCTTCTTCTAACAACACTTTATTAATCTCTTCATGTGCTCTAGTCAGAATTTGATAGGATGTTTGTAAAGTTCTGTATCTTCCTCCTATGGCTTTTAGTTCCATTTCCATTTTGGCATTCTGCTCTGATAACTTTACACTCTTTTCTTCCAAATATTGGATCCTGTTCTGCTTCTGAACCTCAGCTTCTTCCAAAGCAATGATTCTATTGATATATTCTTCATTCCTTTCCTTCATCAACCTTAATTGCTCTGTCATCTGCTCTTTTTCTTTCTTGTGTTCTTTGATAATTAAACTTCCTTTTTCAAATTCTGATTCAGCCACCATTCCTGATATGATCATATTTCTGCTAGATGGTCTGAACTGTTCAATGTTACTCATAATCATTTGACAAGCTGATCTTATATTTTTGGGTATTCTTTCCAACCCTACTTCTATTTCTGTCTGTCTAACTTCAATTTGCTTATCTTCTTTATCCACATCATCTTCTTCTCCTGCTTTTTCATCTTCTATGTCCTGCATGTCTTGTTCTTCATAACTGTGATCATCGTTCTTTGTATCCTGATTGGTATCATCCTCTTCATAAACTAGTGCTCTGTCATCTGCACTCTTCTGCTCTGAAAAATCTGAAACCCTCTTCTCTTCTAATGACTTCTTTTCTTCCAATACTTGTTGCTTCTCTGTAAAGAGCTGGTCTCCCTTAATTAGTATCTCCTTCTCTTGTGTTAGGGTTTCCTGAGTTCTGTTTGAGTCCTTTCCAACAAGAGTTTTTTGAACTTTCCTGAGTTGCTCTTCCAGACCCTGCTTTTCCTGAACTTCAACTGATTCAATTTCTTTTGTACCAGCAACCTGGTCATTACTTTTCTCATTTATGTATTCCTGATCTTGCTCCTCAATGTCCATAACATCTGCTTCCACCTCTTGTTCTTGATCATTCTTAGATATAAATTCCCCACTGCTTTTTATATCTTGCAGCACATCCTTTATACTTTGAACAATTCCTTCCTCCATTACTTGTCCCAAGACATCTTGAGCATTCTTTTCTGGTTCTAACTCCTTGCTTTCCTGTTCTTCGGATGCATCCTTCTGCTGATTATTTGAACTGCCGAATACCTTCTTTGCTAGTTCCTCCAAACTTGCAGTCAACCTTGAATTTAATTGGAATTGTGTCTGTGAAGGGTTGGTCCATATTGAATTTTCATCAACATTCATTATTCCAGAGCTATCTTCATCTCTCTTCTGGTTTTCCTCTTCTGTCATTCTTGCCTTTCCTTTTAACAGCCTTCTTTTTTCTTCAGCACTCATCTGTGGAACTATTTCCTCCTGTGTCTGCTTCTCTTGAGATTTCTTACTTGAATCCTCAGGTGTCTTCACTTTTTCCACAGCCTGTACAGCTACATTGGGAGTGTTGGGTATTGACAAATTTAAACTTTTTAACAAAAAACTCTCAATGTCGCTATCTGAATCAGATGAGAATCGTGAAGATCCTCCTACTTCTTGTTCTGTAGGCTTTGATACTTCCATCACTGAGGTTAGCTTTTGTGTTTCTTTTGTAATTACTTGTTTCATTTCTTTCATCACAGGTTCATCTTCCATTTTTCCTTTCCCTTTCTTTATCATCTTCTTCTTTTGAACAGGTTTCCTTGGCATCTTCTTTTTCACTATCACAGTAGTCCTGGCCTCTGGAGGTCCTTGCAACTCCTTGAAGTATGCCAGCAATTCTACCTCCTTCTTCACAAATATCTCTTCAGTTTCGGCTGCCATCATTTCTTCATGCAATGCTTCATAGTGCTCCACCTCTTCTTGGATCCAATCGGTAGCTTTGCATGAAAAATCTTCCAACATTTTTTGATATTGTGCCTCATATATGGCTCTTTTGCTGTTTCCTTGAGTGAGATAAGTATAAAGCTGTTCTTTACTTGTCTGCGGAGGATGAGGTTCACTGGAGGATTGTACCTTTTTCTGTGCTGCCACCTGTTCCTCTCTTGTTTCTTCTGCCTGTTCTAATTCTACTTTTCTGGGGTCCAACTTTCTTTTCTTTACTGGAATCACTTCCTCAGATATTACTTTTCTCTTCATTCCTGTTCCCCTCATGCGAGTTTGTCCTTCTGATTCTCTTCCAAGTGCTTTTCTTGGGGGACTTTTGATTCCTGACATCAAATTTCTGAAGTACTGTGCTTCAGGAGCTAACTTTAACTGTTCTTCCATTCCTAGAACATGATAAATGATTTTTGTCAAAAACTGGGCTCCATTCATGAATTTCTTCTGCTCCCAGTGTTTTGCTGCTTCCTTCAGCTGTTCATGGATGTATGGTGAGACATCCATCACCCCAAATGGCTTGGTTCTATCTTTGTTATTGAACATTAATAGAGTTACTGACTTATGAGGCATGGTGTACCTTGGTAATTTCGGAAAACAAAAGAACTGCAAGAACATTCTTATAGCATATTCTTCATTTTCTCTTCCCTTGAAGTCAGTGAACTTTACATATCCAGTGTAAGTCTCCTTATTCTTCTTGACAAAGCTTTGGTCCAGTTTAGTGCCCATTGGATAGAACTGTAAGGCGGCTCTGATATGTTCTGCTTTGATAACTATCCCTGCCTCCTGATTGTCCTTATTCTTCACTTTGCATCTGAAGTAGGCATCATTACCTTTTCCCACTTCCTCCAAACTTCCCATCACTTGTGCTACTCTTTCAAAGTCAATAAAGAAAATAGGTTCTTCTAAGAGCTTGTGCAATCCCACAGCTTTCCATCTCTTGAGGTTGACATAAGTTTTCTGAAACTTGTAAAATTCCTGGCACAGCATAGTGTACTTATATCCTCCCACTGCTACTGTGAAAATATGTTGTCCTATTACTCCCAGAATTTCTTTAAGTTCTTTTGCTATTTTTTCAGCTTCTGGGATTTCTTGGTCTTCTTCTGATTCTAAGTCCACTTGTTCTTCAGCTGCTTCACTATCCAAAAACCAGTGTCCTCTGGACAAAGTCACTGAATCAGCTTTGAAGTCATGGATTGTCAACTCCTTTGCATTCACCATCCTGTATATTTATATATAACAGAAAAGAAAATACTCCACCCACATGAGTCACAAGATTTCATAAGAGAATACTATATTATTCTGGAATGTTACTGACATATATAAAAAATAAGAAAGACAAATTCCAAGCAATTTTTGCTTTTTTCCAAGAGACTCAATTTTAAGTGAGCAACACAGGTGTAGCAAGACATCTAATGTGCTCTCTCCAATTGTCACTTCCTTGCTCAAAAAACAATTCCTGAATAGAAAGATGATACTAAAAAAAATAATTAATGAAGAAACTTGAAAAAGTAGTGGTAAAAAAATGAACACAAAAAATTAAACAACAATAAGACAAAACAACTTTTTTCCATAATAAGTTACTCTTTCCCTCCCTATATCTTGCTTTGTGTTTTTTTAATTTTAGAAAGAAAATCAAGCAAATAAAATATATTTTTCCAGGGTTTTTTTTCTTTTATTTTTTTTTTTTTGTCTTCTTTCCTTCCCCTCCTAATTTTCTTCTAAGGGGAAAGAAGGAAATATTTTTTTGTCATTTTCAAAATTCCAAAAATAGGTCCGCTGTGGATTATCCCTCTTCCATTGACCCAATTCTGATTTTTTCACCCAGTAATGTTTTACTCCATTTGTCCTTCTGTTATGGAAATATCCATGCTCTGTGGATGAACATTTTGTGACATTTTTTGGCTTCCATATCCATTTTGTTCTAATTTCCTGTTTTGGTGAGCCATAACTGTGCATGACCTGTTTCCATATTCCTTTTGTTCTATTTTGTTGATATTGCAACTTTGGCAATAATAGTCTTCTTTGTTTTGTCTCCTCATCCACCTTTACCTCTTCAGTCTTTTGCTGGTCTTCAGTGTATGAAGCTTGATCACTTTGTATTGCCAAAATGTTCCTGTCCTCCATTGAGAAAGTAAATCCTTCAAGATCTGGGTCATGAACATCCATATGAACTACCTGCTCTTCATTACTCAGAAAGAACATTAAAAACTTTTTGTCCTTGATGGTCAAATTAAGCTTCATTTTTTCAAAATTTAAGATGACTTTACCTTGTTTGAGCCATGGTTGCCCTAAAATCAGCTTTTCAGCCATTAAATGGTCTGGCCACTCTTCACAATCTATCTCCATATATTCATTATTAAATTTAACTTTAATAGAAAGTGAAGATATGCTCTGAATTCTTTTCCCTCCCATGGTTTTGATCAAAATTCTGCTTTCAGCTCTCTTAAGGTTAAACTTATTGATCAAGGCTGAGCTAATTAGATTCACTTGAGCTCCCGAATCTATCAAAACCCTTATGTTTTCATTCTGATAATTCATCATAATCAAAGGCAAATGATCTTTTTGCTTTAGAGTGTTTTCACATAAGCACACTTGTTTCAATTTTCTAATTCTCTCTTTGGCTTCTAGTTGAGCCTCCTTTCTAATAGTTTCTTCTTCTTTTTTCCTACTTTGGGCCTTTTGCAATCTTCTCCATTCCTCAGTAGTCAATGGGAACTCATACCTCTTTACTCTACATCCACTTATGAAATTTGGCATGATTTCCCCATCAATATTGGCTAACTGAATAGCTCCACTCTTGCTTATCTGATGTATGATATATGGCCCATGACCTTTTTTCTGAAACTTTTTCTGATGTTCCTTGATTGTGTAAGCTAAGACCAGGTCTCCTTCTTGTAGATCTTTGTCTTTTATGTGAACATCATGATAAGCTTTTTGTCTTTTCTTGTTTGTGTATATACTCATCACTGCTTGGAGTCTCGATGCTCCCAGTTTTTCCAAATCTATGACTCTCTCAGATAATTCATGTCCTGTCCAATTGTATTGGCTACCCACCTTCAATGTTGGAATAAGAAATTCCATGGGTAAAACCGCATTCTGGCCATACACCAAATTAAATGGTGTAGTCCCTAAAGCCGTTTTGTATGCCACTCTATAAGCCCAAAGAACATGATAAAGTTGAGAATCCCAGTCATTTCTGTTTGTGTTGACTAATTTGGACAATACATTGCAAAGTACTTTATTAGTACTTTCTGCTAACCCATTGGCTTGTGGGTGATATGGGGCTGACTTATTGTGACTAATCATGAAATAATTGGTCATGTTTTCTATAATCTGATTCAAAAAATGAGTCCCCCTATCACTTACCAATTCAATTGGTAGTCCAAATCTAGTGATAATGTTTTCATACAAAAATCTAGCAGTGGTGTGAGCATCATTTCTTCTAGTAGCTTTGGCCTCAGCCCATTTTGTCAAATAATCTGTAGCTACTAGTATGTATTCTGCATGAGATTGTCTGGCTGGAGGATGTATGGGTCCAATAAAGTCCAATCCCCATTTACTAAAAGCTCTGGCTGAAATTAAAGGAATTAATGGCATGTTATCTCTTTTATTTGGTTGACTTACCCTTTGACAGACATCACATCTTTTTACATAAGTTCTAGCATCGGGAAATAGGGTTGGCCACCAAAAGCCAGAATATAAGATGAGTTTGGCTGTTCTATCACTTGAGAAATGTCCTCCAGCTACTCCTGAGTGTGCCATTTCCAACATCTCTAAATACCTTTCTTCTGGAACACAAATTCTCAGATATCCATCCATTCCTCTCTTGTATAATTGCTCTCCTATGAGTTGATATTCCTCTGAGATCACTTGTAGATTTCTTGAATCAGCACCAGCTATTACTTGTTTCCCTTTCTCCTTTCTCTTCAACTTCTCAACAATATTTTCACTCCATTCAGGGTTTTTCTGAAACCAATATAGAGTTATTAATTCTGATTTCTGCCATGTTTGACATTTTTGACAATTATCAATATATCTCTCCACATCTTGAATCTTATTTGGCCAATGTACTCCCATCCTATTAAGGTTACTTAGAGTGACACTCGTAGAAGCATGAGTACATGGATTCCAGCAATGAGCTTTTCTTACATATTCATGTTGCTCCTCTTCTGGAGTACAATATTCCAGTACACCTGACTGATTGAGGTGATACAAATGTCCAACTAACAACATGAAATTCCTGCTTTGTAACACCAGATGTGTGTTATTTGCTAATGACCTACAAGGTCCCATGGTTAGCAAGGGAATTAATGACATCGACCATTCAGGCACACTTTCCACCTTGAATAAGTATGTATCTGGCAAATCATCATCTATAGGTGAACTAGGTTCTTTTGACTGGATTCTTGATAAATGATCTGCTCTCAAGTGTGTTTTTCCTTGTCTAACCACCACCTCAAACTCAAATTCCATTAGTAAAAGAAACCATCTTACTATTCTTCCTGTATGACATGGTTTATTTACTAAATAGAGTAGAGCTTGGTGATCCACAAAGAATTTAAACTTGTTGGCCAATAGATAATGTCTGTATTTTTCGACAGCAAAGATCATTCCCAACCCTTCTCTCTCAGTAGTTGTGTAATTTTTTTCTGCAATGTTTAATTGTCTACTTGCATATGCTACTGGGAAATCTAATTTGCTTCCTTCTATAGGTTGTGCTAACACACATCCCAGAGCATAATTTGAAGCATCGACATGTACATGAAAGATTTTATCCCACTGAGGTGTTTTTAAAATTGGTGCTGTCACCAAACAAGTTTTTAATGTTTCAAATGCTTGGTCACATTCTTCAGTCCACTCAAACTTTGTGATGAGGGCATATAAGGGCTTGGCTATATCAGCAAATTTGTATACAAATTTTCTGTAGTACCCACAATGTCCCATAAAAGTTTGGAGTTCCTTCACATTTGTAGGTCTAGGAAGCTCTATTATGGCTTTTATTTTCTTCTCATCAGTAGAAATTCCATTTTTTGACACTATGTGACCCAACATTCTTCCTTGTCTGACATAGAATACACACTTTTCTGGGTTTAAGCATACTCTATATGTCCTGCACTTCCTGAATATTCTTTCCAAATCTTGTAAATGATCTTGTCTTTTTAAAGAAAAAGTGCATAAATCATCTACATAGATTTCCATCACATTTCTCAGGAATTCTTTGAAAATATGACACATCAACCTTTGAAAAGTTGCTGGGGCATTGGTCAATCCAAAGGGCATAACCCTAAAAGCATAAACCCCCCATTCCGTAGAAAAGGCAGTCTTATGTTGGTCCTCTAAAGCTATAGGTACTTGATTGTATCCTGAGAAGCCATCTAGAAAACTATAGACTTCCTTTCCTGCAACTCTCTCAAGAAGATGATCTGTTATTGGCAGTGGATAACTATCCCTTATAGTTGCTGCATTTACTTTCTTCAAGTTAATGCATACCCTAAGTTTCCCGTTCTTTTTTGGCACCACAACTATAGGTGATATCCATTCAGTGTACTCTATTTCATAAATGAAATTAGCAGCCAACAACTTGTCAATTTCTTCCTTTATTTTGGCAGAGTATTTGTCATTAAATGTATAATGTCTCTGTTTGCTTGGTTTTGCATCAGGTGTCATAGGGATCTTATGCTCACAAATTTTTGGATCAATTCCTTTCAAATCTTTATAACTGTAAGCAAATACATCCCTATAGTTTTTTGCTAGGTTCCTTAATGCTTCTTCTTCTTGTGATGTCATGTCATCAGCTATTACTATTTGTCTCTCTTCTCCTTCTTCCTGTGTAATTACAATTTTCTTTGTTTGTTCTTCATTATCATATGCTTCCCCTTTCTTCTTCTCTCTTTTTGGTTTCATTTTCAGAAGTAGTCTGTCTTCTACTTCATAAGTTTTAAAGTTTGCTGGTACATCAAAGTATTGATCTCTGTTTATCTCTTTCTCTTTCTTTTCTTTTTCCTGGTCTCTTTCTATTTCTTTGTGTTTATGTTCCTTGTATTTGCCTGAGATTTTGTCTTTGATTGCATCCTCAGCTTTTACTGTTTCCAAATATTGTGATTTTCCTTCTGTTAATATCATTTCTTGATTTTGATCCTCTTCTCTTTTTGATACTCCTATCATGTGTATGCCAATGTGGAAGATGTCAAATCCTTCCTCATTTTGGAATTCCACTCCCACATATTCCTCACTGGCCAAATCCATGGTAGCTAAGATTTGATTCCATCCATAAGGCTCAAACTCTTCATCTTTGAATTGTTGAGGCACATAATTTTCATCTTGTATTTCTCTTTCTTCCACACAATCTTCTCTTCTTAACTTCCTTTTCCTATTTGTGATATTTCTTAATATGTTACACTTCCAAACTGCTGATTCACCTTCTTCCTGATCCTCCCTCTCTGATTCTTCACTTTCTTGTTGATTTTGATGTATTTTATACCATTCTCTAGGAGATATGTCACAATAGTGGCCATTTCTTAAGTTTACTCTTGTTATTCTCCCCTGGTTCTGAAGATATAAACAATCATTACCCCAATCTTGTACAATTTGCATTTGTCTCATGAAGGGTCTTCCTAGGATAATTTCATAAGATGTGGATTGTGGAAATTCTACTATAGCAAAGGTATGCTCTATTTCTATGCCACATATGTCCACAATCACTTTTTCCCAAATTCCTAGGGGCTTTTCTATATGTCCATCTGCAAGTTGTAATCTCATTTTAGTGGGTAGTAATTCCTTTCTTCCCCATTTCTCCCAGGTTTGTTTAGTCATTATAGCCACTCCTGATCCACTATCCAAAATGGCTTTTGCTGAATGTTTTTCATATTGTAATTTTAAGGTTGAATTCCCTTCTTCTCCTTCACAATATCCTCCTATTTTGTCAATAGGAATATACCATAGTTCCTCTAATTCTTGTGTTGGTGAATGAAGGTTTCCAGATATTGTTTCTTCTTTGTTCATCTCGTTTTGTAGGTGAGGATTTTGTTTCAACAAATTTTCCCATGTTGTATGACATGTAATACTACAATGTTCATCTAAGATCATTTGGAATGTTATTTGTGGATTTCCTTCTTTATCGTCTTCCTTGGTTTTTGTTTTTTCATCCTGATCAAATGTTCTCCGAGAGCTGTCTTCTTCCCCTAATCTGAGTTGTGTTTTCTGGATAATTTGTTTGCATTTTAGCATCCTTTCATGCTCTAAATCCGGTATGGGATAAGCCATTGCATGATCTGCAGGGCTTGGTCCCTCTTGAATCCTTCCTTTATAGGCTTTGATTAGGGTGTCTAGACTCTGAGAATTTCCTAATTCAGACAGATTCTGGGTCTTTTGAGGAGAAGTATGGTTTGAATTTGTTTGTTCCTGTTTGTCTTCTTCCAGACTCTTGCCCACTTTCCTCTTCTTTTCCCATTTCCCTTTTTGTCTATTTTTCTTCCCTTTTGATGTGGAACCCTCACTTTGTTCTTTAATTGTTCCTTGTTGTTTGGCTTGTGCCCTTGTTATAACATTAAGTTCAATTTGATCATTGTCACTCAATTCCTCTTGTTCCATAATTTTGACTGTTTTTAAAGGTATGTTATTAGGTGTGTTCTGTTGTTTTTGGGGATTTTTTGGACAGTCCTTGATCAGATGTTCTCTACCACAATCCTTACAGTATGCTCCCTCTATCCTGAATGTTGGAGGTTGTGGACAATCTCTAATGAAATGCTCTCCCCCACACCTATAACATGTTATCTTTGGTCCTCCTTTAAATTGAGGTTTTTGATTGGACATGTAGTTGTTGGTAATGTACATGAATGTTGCTGTGTCCATTTCAATTTTTCCATTTCCCAAATCTAGGGCTTTAAGCTCAGGTTCCCTTATTTCATAATCTTCCCATTCTTCCTGATGTCCCTCACTCCATTGATACTCTTCCTTATAAGGTGATCTGAATCTTGAATTTCCTTCGTCAATGGGTGCATATTTGACTGGTACCACATTGGTTGGAATGGGAGGTTGTTGTCCCAATACTGGTCTTGGTTGCTCAGTATAACCTGATTCCCTCTGAGCCATATAGTCTCTTTCCTTGACAGGTTGTTTGTTATAGAAGCATTCCTCCCTGGTATGGTTTGTCCATTTTCTCTCTAGTGTACAATACTTGAGTGTCTTCCTATCTTGTAAGTGTTGTGGTTTCTGATAAGGGCATTGTTGTGCCAGATGATTTTCTCCACAAATATAACATTTCTTGTTTGTGTTTATCCTAGAGTTTATCAGATTAGTTTTAGTGCTTACCTCTAGGGCTTTAGCAATAGCCTGAGCCAACTCTTCTGCTGGAGGAATTTTGTCTTCATAAGATCTGGGTTGATCAAATGCTAACAAATCTTGACCTCTATTGTCCTCCAAATCTATTGCTTCCTTAACACAGGCTGCTAAATCAGGACATCTCCTATAGTACACTAGGGTCCTTAATTGGGCACTTCTCAATCCCTCAATGAATAAGGATACTTGTTTTGCCATGGAAGGTACTTCTTCTCTTGGGCATCTATCAATGTACTGCTTAAACCTTCTGGCTGCTTCTCTAACATTTTCCTCCTTCTGTTGTTTGAAGCTGTGTATCAATGTGGCTGTACTATGTTTGATTCCAGTCTTAGAGAATTCACCAATGAAAGCTTCTAAAAAAGATTCAATGTCTAGGTACATTTCTTTTCTCAAAGGAATGAACCATGATAAGGTTGGCCCTGTTAGGGTTAGGCCAAATGCTTCAAATTGTACCTTGTAATCTTCTACTTCCTCTGCTCTAATCAGTTGTCTAAATTCTGCAGCATGAGCATGAGGATCTGAATACCCTTCATATTGGTTCTTCATGCACTTGGCTACTTGGTATGGTCTAAGCATCCTACCCTGAGGTTGCCAATGAGGTCTTCTTCTGAGTGGGAAGTCATTGTATCCTTCTGGTTCTTTGTCAAAGGGATTTGGTGAAGCATGTGTCCTTCTCCCATGATATTGCTCATTATTAGTGTAGTTTTCATTTGGTCTAGGTATGTCTGGTTGTCCCATGTTATGTTCCCAAGGTCCTTTGTCAGCACATTGCCCTAGATCATTTGAATTTTCTGGGTCTTGAGAGAAGATGTATACACATCCTTGCCTGTCTTCATATCTTCCATCTTTGAATTGGGCTACTGGAGTTATATTCAGGGGAACTTCTAAATTTCTCAGTCTAATGAGGAATTTATGCATTCCATCCTGGTATACATAGGTTCCAAACCTATTTGTATACATGTATTTAAGGATGTTTCTAAAATCCCCAGTTTCTATTGACTCATTTGTTTCATTTAGGTTTTCCATGTTATTTTCTTGGCCTAAACTTCTTTCTGATCTTTTATTACTTCTTGGCTCTTTTTCCTTCCTTGTTAGGTCTTGTTTAGGAATTGAATTTATTTTATTTCCAGACCTTAGTATCATTCAACTATTTTTGACAAATTCCTAATACTCAAAAGAGTGTTTGTCACAATTTCCTAACCAATATATTGGTTTTCCACAATTTTCTGTCCAAAATTGTGTGTGTTTTAATTTTCTTCCTATGTTTTGTGCTTTTCACAACTTCTTAATGAGTTTAGGGTTTTTTCACGATTTTCTACTGCCAGTAGTGTTTTTTCACAAATTTCAGATGAAAATCGTGTTTTTCACGATTTTATCATGCAATTAGACTTTGTCACGATTTTCTGATGAACTTGATGTTTTTCACGATTTTGTGCCTACCTGTGAGTTTTTCACGATTTTCTGTTGACAATCGTGTTTTTCACGATTTTCTACTTACTTGTGAGTTTCTCACGATTTTCTGTTGAAAATCGTGTTTTTCACGTTTTTCTATTGGAAATCGAGTTTTTCACGATTTTCTGTTGAAAATCGTGTCTTTCACGATTTTGTGTGAAAATCGTGTTTTTCACGTTTTTCTATTGGAAATCGAGTTTTTCACGATTTTCTGTTGAAAATCGTGTCTTTCACGATTTTGTGTGAAAATCGTGTTTTTCACGATTTTCTGTTGAAAATCGTGTTTTTCACGATTTTGTGTGGAAATCGTGTTTTTCACGATTTTCTGTTGAAAATCGTGTTTTTCACGATTTTGTGTGAAAATCGTGTTTTTCACGATTTTCTGTTGAAAATCGTGTTTTTCACGATTTTGTGTGAAAATCGAGTTTTTCACGATTTTCTGTTGAAAGTCGTGTCTTTCACGATTTTGTGTGGAAATCGTGTTTTTCACGATTTTCTGTTGAAAATCGTGTTTTTCACGATTTTGTGTGAAAATCGAGTTTTTCACGATTTTCTGTTGAAAATCGTGTTTTTCACGATTTTGTGTGAAAATCGTGTTTTTCACGATTTTCTGTTGAAAATCGTGTTTTTCACGATTTTGTGTGGAAATCGTGTTTTTCACGATTTTGTGTGAAAATCGAGTTTTTCACGATTTTGTGTCAAAATCGTGTTTTTTACAATTTTGTGTCAAAATCGTGTTTTTTGCGATTTTGTGTCAAAATCGTGTTTTTTGCGATTTTGTGTCAAAATCGTGTTTTTTGCGATTTTGTGTCAAAATCGTGTTTTTTTGCGATTTTGTGTCAAAATCGTGTTTTTTGCGATTTTGTGTCAAAATCGTGTTTTTTGCGATTTTGTTCACAAAATCGTGTTTTCCACGATTTTGTTCACAAAATCGTGTTTTTCCACGATTTTGTTCCCAGACAATCGTGATTGCTCACAGATTGTAAAAAACACGATTTTCTTATGAAAATCGCGTTCTGGGAATCGCGATGTTGATGGCACTTTTCTCAGAATCGCGATTTTGTCCAAAATTTGGCAGATTTTCAACTTATTGCCTTTTTCAATATTTTTTCACCTATAGAATCGCCTTATCAAAATTTTAACATGCAATGAAGAAATTTCTTGAAAAACTTTTTTTTTTCTTACTGAAAACCAACAAAACACAGGAAATCGCGATTTCGTGATTTTACTTTTTTCCTACTTTTTTGTGTTATTTTATCACTTTAATGCAAAAAATATGTACTCAAAATACTGCTAGACTTTTTACCTTGCTTGCCAAGTTGAAAATATCTCCAAAGCTTGCTTGTAGCAGAAAATCGCGATTTTGATCGACTCTGCACACTCTCTCTCTCACTCACTCTCACTCAAATGAATTTTTCTTTGAATTTCAGATTTTTATAGTGTTCAGAAAATCGCGATTTTGTGTGATTTCTATTTTTCCTCACTCTTTCACTTGTTCAACTTCACTTACTCAATCTTAATGACTCCCTCTACACTTTCTTATGTTAAGTACCCAAATTTACAACATATTCCAAAAAACTTTCTTTACAGAAAATCGCGATTTTGTGTAGAGAATCGTGTTTTTTCTGTAGATCTTTTCTTGTGCAAATTTTGAGTATTCTATGTCCTTGCCTTCTCTCAATATCCTTCACAACTTCAATACATGAGTCACCTGAAAAGTTATTTCAAAACAACACTTTTTACAGAAAATCGCGATTCTGTTCAGAGAATCGTGTTTTCTAATTTTCTGCGTTTTTTGATAATTTTTTATTTTTTAAGCTTTCTTTCTCTTTGTTTTGCTTCAATTCCTTCTTTTCTTTGTAATTAACTCTGCTCCTGAATTTTTGCACCAAAATCACAATCTTCCTCAGAGAATCGCGACTTTGTACAGAAAATCGTGTTTTTCTCTATTTTTGATTTTATGCCACTTTGAGTAGTTTTTTCTTCTTGATTACCTTCAAAACCCTTCAACAACTTCAATTCAACTTTCACTTAAAATGTTATTTCAAAATCAATCACTTTTCTCAGAAAGTCGCGATTCTGTGTAGAGAATCGTGTTTTTTTAATTTTCTGGTTTTTTGATCATTTTTTGCTTTCTTTTCCAGTTTTTCACAATCACTCCTAACCAAAACACCTCACTTCAACTTCTTATCAAGAAAGGAAATTTGTTTGATTGTTTTTGATGAGTTTTGTGAATTTGTTTGGTATTTTTGCCCTAAAAATAAAGGTGAACACTTTACTTAGGGTTTCTGGTTTTGGAAATCAACTGATCCTATGGTTCTTGATTGGTTATGAGTTCCTATGTCCTTAGCTATCACTAAAGTACCAAAGAAAGGTTCTCCAATGAAAAAGTGTTATGAAAGGCAATCAAATTTTGTAAAGATAAACTCAATCATATGATTTTTTTTCAAAATGCAGCACAACTCAAGATTTAATGCTCAGATTTGGTCAACAACTGAATCACTCATTCTTACATCTAGCTACTTTAACTGTCCTTTCCTTAATATCACCATGTTATCTTCCCAAGATCACTCATGGTGTCTAGTACTTGGGCAAAAAGAAATCTAGAATTGCAAGAATAGATTCAAGTTACCTCCATCTTCAGCTTCTTGGCTCAAATCCTCCACACTCCTGCACTTTTACTTCACCAAAATGATGAGCAACTATCAATTTACAAAGATTTCAGCACTTCCACTTCTACAAGACATCCATTGCTTTCTTCTTCCCTAAAGACAAACAATGATATCTACCTATTCATGTGCACTTTTCCTAATTGATGAGCTTTACCTTGTTCACCATCATCAACTGAAGATCCAGCAAAGGTCCAACTTCAAAGAAGTTCTTGGAATGTTCCCCGGCAACGGCGCCAAAAAATGTTTTGTTTTGGACTCCAAGTTGTTCTCTCCAATCATGAAGTAACAAAGAATCAACAAATCATCTTTATTTTGTCAATCCTAGGAATATCCTTAAGACCACAGCCCCTTCAAGATAATAGATTCAAGGAAATAAGAGATTGATGGCTGGATTGCTGAGAGAAATTGAAGATGAAGAGAAAATCTTGAATTTACCATAACTGAGACAAATCTCCATCATTTTCTATGTTCTTTATGTCAAAACCATGCCATTTCATTAGCAGAATACAAATATGAACTCAAAATTGAAAAATATCACCTGTGTCGCAAAGACGAGACAATCGCGATTCTGTACCAACAGACGATTTTCACAATTTTGGAATTTCCTTCAGTCCTTTTCCACTTATTACAGCAATAGGTCTCTCTCTTCATACAACTTACTCAGTAATACACAAATTTAATTCACAAATCTCCATGATTAAGCAAGAGACAAGCTCACACATCAAAGGAAATACACTCAACAGGAGAAAACACGATTTTGCAGAAACTATTTCTTCTCTATTGATAGCTTGAGCAAATGACTAACCAACCTCTCCAAAATAGAGAAAATTGACTTATATACATTTTCAAGTGTCCCTTTTCACACTTGAAATTAGGTCTTTTTCTCTAATTTTCTAAAGAAATGCTATCTAAGAGTTTCTAAAAATTCTACAAAAATTACATGAGATCCTCAACCACATAAGGAAGACTCTTCCTTATTTTTACAATCATTGCATAAATATTTTACAAGTTTTTTTGACTTTTTACTAATTTTTTACATCAAAAATACTCTTCCAAAAATACACCTTCCAACATACATTCTCTTGAGTATTTCTCGCTTGCTTAGCTACCTGTGTGATTCTTTTGGGGATCCATATCTGATGTCGTCCTGTCTGAGCTTTGATTAAAGGCTTGGGGATCCATACTTGCAATAGTCCTTTAGGCATGGATTTTGGTGACGCTTGCTTGGTGATTTCCGCTTCTTTCTTAAGAGTGGTTGCTGACTTCTCCTGATGCTGCATCTGATCCTTGCGTACCCATATGTATTTGTGTTGTCCTTGATATGAGTATCTCCTTGTTGTTTTCCAATATGGCGATCTTTTGACTCGTTGAGGAGGTCCAGGAGGTTTGGTTTCTTTCATGGCTGGCTCTTCCTCAACAGCATGTGATGATTTCGACTCTACTGCGGACATTGTTGGATTTGAAGTTTCTGCTTCTTCAAGATTGGTTTCTGAGCTGTGAGTATTGGGATCACTCTCTCGTTTCATTTCCTGACAGTTCTCAGAACGTTCTACTATGTTTGGTTGGATCAAAGGCTTCTCTTCTAACAAGCTGAAAATCTCCTTATGCCCTATCTTTGCAGAAATACAGCCTTGAGCTAGATGGATGCACACCTCATTCTCAATGATCCAGTCCTGTCCTAGAATTAAGTCTTCTATTAAATCCTCATCTTTGCACACTAAGACTTTCTGTTCCATGGAGGAGTTTCTTAGGTGGAGGGATACATTTGTCGTTCCAATGCAGTCTAGGGTTTGACCTCCAATTCCTATCAATCGGGCTTTTGTGGAATTCACATTCAATTGCATCTCTTTTATGACCCTGTTTTGTATGCAAGTAAGTCCTGCTCCTGAGTCTATCAAGGCGTCTATCAGCTTGTACTCTGTCCTGCCAATCCCTAGGTTTAGGTAAGGTTGCATCTTGCACACACCCGTTGTATCAAGATTATTGACTTGGTAATTAGCCGTAGGGATAGGCTCTTCTCCTTGGAGATAACATTCATCTCGTTGCCTAATCCATTCTTTCCGTTTTCTAATGCGCTCTAGTGCTTCTTGTCGAGCTTCCTCTCTAATCCGTTCCTCTTCCCTCTTCCTATTTTGGGCACCTACTAATCGTGCTAGCATTTGATCAGTCAACGACTCCATGAATCGTCTCACTCTACATCCGCTGATGTAGTTTGGAAGAATGTCGCCATCTAGGGTGGCTAGATTGACTGCTCCACCAGTCGAGATTCGATTTATGATCAAAGGTCCATATCCGCGTTTTTGTAACTTCTTAGCGTGTTGTTTTAAGGTGTACACTAAGACTAAGTCACCTTCTTTAAGTCCCTCGTCTTTTATATGTGCATCATAATATGCTTTTTGTCTCCTTTTAGCTGTATAAATTCCTGCCACTGCTTGTAACCTAGTCTCATGTAACTTCTCGATTTGGTCTAGTTGTTGGGATAATTCATGTCCGTTCCACTCATATTGTTGGGCCACTTTCAGTGTTGGTACTAAAAAGTCAATTGGCAAAATTGCATTTTGCCCATACACTAAGTTAAATGGGGTAGTTCCAATAGCCGTTTTATATGCAACCCGGAAGGCCCAAATTGCGTGATACAATTGTTTGTCCCAATCTGACCTTCCATTATTGACAATCTTTGTCAATACTGTACACAGTACCTTGTTGGAACTCTCTGCTTGTCCATTGGCTTGGGGATCGTATGGGGCTGATTTTTTATGAATCACTAAAAAATCATTCATTAGTGACTCGATTACTTCATTGAGAAGTGCGTTCCCCTATCACTCACAATCTTGATGGGTAATCCAAAGCGAGTGAAAATATGCTCGAAGAGAAACTTGGCAGTAGTTTGAGCATCATTCTTTCTAGTGGCTTTTGCTTCTACCCATTTGGTCAAGTAATTAGTGGCGACTATGATGTACTCCGCATGTGATCCTTTGGCAGGAGGATTGATAGGTCCTATAAAGTCAATACCCCATTTTGAGAATGCCCTTGCACAGACCATGGGTCTTAATGGCATGTAATCTCTCCTAATTGGGTATTTAGCTCTCTGACAAGTCTCACAGCTTCGTACATACGTTTCAACATCCATATGTAGAGTTGGCCACCACAAGCCTGCAAAGAGAATCATTTTGACAGTTCTCTTCGCTGAAAAATGACCTCCTGCAGCACCTGCATGTGCCATTTCTAATATGGGTAAATATTCTCCTTCATGCACACATAATCTGAGTTGGTTTTCTTTACCTCGCCTAAACAGTTGTCTTCCCATGAGTATGTAATCCTTGCTCATTTCTTCTAAGGATCGCTTTCTTGCTAAACTAGCTCCCGCCTCATGCTCTTTTGTTTTTAAGAATTTAACCAATGTCTGGCTCCAATTGGGCGCTATGGTCGAAAAAGGTAGAGACATATGCTCTTCTGGGATCATCTCTTGGCATTCTGCACAATTACTTACGTGGTCGTGAACATTCTTGGGCATGTCAGGCCAGTACACTCCTAACCTCTTTAGTTCTCGGATTGTTCCATGAGTCCCTTGGTGTGTTCTCCATTTGTTCACGTGTGCTTGCTTGATTAGTTGCTTTTGTTCATCCTCCTCGACACATCTGAGTAACACTCCATTGGGTTTCTTGTAGTATACGCTTCCTATAACGATGTGTAAATTCCTTGATTGAAGAATTTCTTTTTTGCTATTTTTGTTGATTGAGTGTTGAGGGCCATGGGTGAGTATAGGGATCAATTTTTCTACCCATTTTGGACAAACTTCTAGATTAAACAAATATGTATCTGGCAGGTCGTCGGGTACTCCACTTGGTGGTTCCCCGTGTGTTAGCCTAGAAAGGTGGTCTTCCCTCACATGTGTGTTTCCTTTTTTCACTATTACTTCAAAATCGAACTCCATTAGTAGTAAGAACCATCGTACCAACCTTCCCGTGTTACAAGGCTTATTGACTAAGTACAACAAAGCTTGATGGTCTATGAAGAACTTGAACTTGTTGGCTAAGAGGTAGTGTCTGAATTTCTTCACTGCATAGACCATTCCTAAGCCTTCTCGTTCAGTAGTGGTATAATTCCTTTCCGCTTGATTCAGTTGTCTACTTGCATAGGCAATTGGATGATCAAGCTTACCTTCATCAGCTGGTTGGTTTGGTGATTTCAGAATTGGGGCTGTGCTAAGCCTCGTTTTCAACTCGGTGAATGCCTTCTCGCACTCTTCTGTCCAAGTAAATTGCGTCAAGAGACCATACAAGGGTTTTGCTATTATGGCATACATGTGAATAAACCTACGGTAATATCCACAGTGTCCCATAAAAGCTTGCACCTCCTTCGCATTCTTAGGTCTTGGTAGGTCTAAGATGACTTTTACTCTTGTGTTTTGGAAGTTCTCACGTGGGTTCTCAGAATCCTCGACTACCTGAATTTTAGAGCCTACAGTTTTATTGCTCTCTTGTTTCTCTTCTGGTTGTTTTCCTTTTTGTTGCTTCGCTTGGGCTCTAGTAATAGCCTTTAGTGGTACAGTGTACTCCTTATCACTTCCCAATCCTTCTATGACCTCAATCACATTGATTGGTGCAGTATCTTGCGTTTTTGTCGGATTCTTAGGGAAATCTCTAAAAAGATGTTCTTTTCCGCAATCACTGCAATATCCTTCCCAGATCCTAGGTGGTGGAGGGTTGTAAGGTCGAGGGCATTCTCTAATGAAATGGTCTCCTCCGCATCTATAGCATGGTCCTCTCTGCATGGGTGGTCTAATAGGTGGTCTCACAGTTGGTTGTGCTTTAGGAGCCGTATACATTAAGGTGGTCGTCTCTGCTCCATAAGTCTGATCATAGCCCTCATATCCATGGTAAGCAGCATCATATGCGGGTTCGTATTCTAACATGTTGGCTTCGTACGAGTAGTACTCTCCTGGAGGAGGTTCATATCCAGGGTTTGTGGGTTCTACATGGGTCATTGTCGATGCTGGAACTATAGCTCTTTCTAAGTTTTCATCTGGTTGAGCATACTTTACTGATACTACTTGTTGAGGTTTCGACAGTTGGGGTCCTAGCACTGGTTATGGTGGTGGATATGGTGCCTGCTCATATGACCTTGATGCTTCTGCTAGTGTGGGATACGCGTTGTATCTTGGTATCTCTCTGCCTGGCTCCCTAGGAGGGTATCCATATGGTCTATACTGCGGTGGTTGAAAAGGGCGTGCTTGCCTATTGAAGGGACAGTTCTCAGTAGTGTGGTTGGTATATTTTTGTTCTATGCGGCAGTACCAAGAAGTTCCTTGTTGTTGCTATCTGTGGTATGGATACATAGGTTGTGCACCAGCCCCTCCTCTAACACACAAGTGTGTGGGGTGCTCTCCTCCACATAAATTACATCTCCGTAGCATAGGCACTCTTTGAGCTCGATTTTGGTAAGCTCTTTGCCCCTGGACTCCTAGTTTCTTTGCTAATAATTCTACTAATTCTTCCATGTTATTGGAGTTGGATGTGACAGTGCTCCTTAAATCTTCTGATTTAGTGAGGTCAGTTGTACCTTTGAGATCCTCGGCAAGGTTATCTTCCAAATCAATGCACTCTTGAAGACACTCACTCAATGTTTGTAGCATCTTCACATACACTAGTGTTCGTAGAGTTCCGTTAGTGAGCCCATCTAAAAATAATGAAATCATCTTTTGTTGAGTGGGTCTCTCAGCCGTTGCGCATCTATCCACATATTGATTGAATCTTCGGGCAGCAGTCTTCACAGTTTCATTAGGGTTTTGTTTAAAGCTATGGATTAAAGACGCAGAATTGTGTTTAATCCCTCTCTTTGTGAATTCCCCAATGAATTCTTGAAAGAACTGTTCCATATTTCCAAATTGATTTGGGTCTAAGGGTTGAAACCAAGTTAGAGCTGTCCCTGTGAGGGTGAGTCCAAAAGACTCATACTACACAAAGAAGTCATCTACTTGCTCCGCTCTTAGAACTTGTTTAAATTCAGCGATATGATCATAGGGTTCCCCCAATCCATCATAATGGTTTCTCACACATTTAGCCACTTGAATAGGTCTCAATCTTCTCATTGGTTCAGGCGGTCTGGGCATCACAAGGAAGACTGGGGCAGCTGGTCATATTGGAGGTATTCTCGGCTGTCCTCCTACTGGTGGTCGTGGTCTTACTGGTGGTCGGTACTGATTACCTATCCCTACGTGGGCCTGATTGTGTGTTTGCACTCCTGGAGTTGCAAACTGTACATGAGTACGGTTGGGCACACTTCGTTGGCTGGTCTGTCCTGATGTGGTATGTTCCGTCTCTTGTTGATTCCCAAAAGGATTTTGTGAGGTAGTTGCCTGATCTCTCTGAGGAAATACAAGCGCACCCATATATCTCAATCGAGCCCTATCTAAGGCACTCACAGGCCAATATCTCCTTTGATCCTTGTCCAAGTATGTGAGTCTAGTTTCATCATCCGGATCTTTCAGCTCATAGAATGTCATGGGGCTTTCTTCTCTCCCTAGAGCAGGTAAGTCGGTTTGAAGCAATAGGTCTGATCCGTGGATCATATAGACCTCCAACAAGTAGTCGTCTTGAGGTATCAAATCTCCTCTCAAGACTCGTGATACTTGAGACCTGCCCCTAGGGGTAGTCACAAACTCTTCAGGGTGTGCTCTTTCGGAGTTGTCTTGGTCCACAAACTCTCCCCTCTCGTTGACCCTCTCAGGAAATTCAGTCACAATGTAGATATGACCAATTTTGTCTACATATGCACCTCCCTCGTACTTGACAGCAGGTCGGGGTACAATTGTGGCATTCAGGGAAGTTACCATCCTAGCCATAGATCTATTTAAGCCATCCAGGTAGATGGGGATCTCCTGGGCATTAGTGGACACATACTGTAAGGAGGTACGGTAATCTCCTTCAATAGTAGACATGAAATTCCTATTCGGTGTTGGACCCTGCATGTCTTCCGAAGCCATGGGTATTTCCTCCTCTGAATCACTAGAAGTCTCTGAGTAGATGTAGTGAAGACTAACCTGGGCAGCGCGTCCCATAGAAGATATGACACTTCTTCGGCTACTTAGCACTCTTCCTGGCCTCAAGTTCATTCACCCTCCTAAGTCTCTCTATATGTCTCAGAGATTCTCCTTGAGTGGCTCTCCTAATGCCTCTAATTGCCTGACAGAATGTTAGTGCAAATCTGGACGATATCACTTCCAGGCGATACTGCACTAGGCGATACTGCCTCGGCCACGATACGATACCTGATGTTAACACGATACGATACTATCTGCAGCAAGCGATACGATACCGGATGACTGCCACGATAAGACACCAAAAGTGGTATCGCGATACAATTCCAGGTAAGGAGACGATACGATACCAGAATTCTAGGCGATACGATACTATGGGTAGCCGGTGATACGATATGGCACTGGGCTACGATACGATACTTGAATCCTAGCCGATACGATACTATCTGCAATAGACGATACTGGACAACCGTACGATACGATACTAGTGACCTTCCCGATACGATACAATTTTAGTGTCGCGATACTATCCTCGTTAAGGGGACGATACGATACTAGGACAAGCGGCGATACGATACCACCTGCTTGCACGATACGATACTAGATAAGGTATCACAATACTTCACTAGGAAATAAGGCGATACGATACTTGTAGGAGTCAACGATACGATACGAAGATACAAGACGATACGATATCTCAGTTCTCACGATACGATACCGCAGAACTAAAACGATATGATACTGTAGATGGTATCGCGATACTAGTTGCCAAGTAAGGCGATACGATACCTCTGTAGGTAACAATACGATACCACAGCAGTAAAGTGTGATCGTGATACCAATCCGGCGACACGATACCAAAATGGTATCGCGATACTAGCACTGGTACCTGGCAATACGATACTACGGCGAGTATCACGATACAAGGGAGTTTTGGTATTGCGATACCAAACCTCAACCGATCGCGATACTCAAGCCAAAAATTATGAAATTCCACAACTTTTTGCACCCCCTTGCTCTCCTTGCTCTCCTCTTCACTCCTAGGTCACTGTACCACACAAAGAAACTGTAATGACACTAGTTTTCCCCCCTCACGATACTGCGCATGCTTTTAATCACCTGTGTATGCATGTTTATGATGTTTTAGCAGATAATCTTGGTAGAACCTCACCTCTAGATACTCTTGCTTGCACCTTGAGCTCAATCTCTAGCTTTGAAGGCCTGAAGCACCCGATACCAAATCCACGATACTGGTCGCTGCTCGCTCACGATACCAGAATACAGTGAAGTGTCAAATGAGTCATTTTTTTGGATTTTATACTTTTTTTTTTACAGAACTTGATCCTAGCTAATTTTAGGTGATTTTTTGGATATTTTTGGCGGTCTTATCCTACTCCTACTTCACCTCTCTTCACTCCTCCTCTCCGTCTAACCTAACCCTAACTCCTCCTTCTCTCCCTTTCTCCTAACCCTAAACCTAAAACTTATCACACACACACCTCCGGGATGTGAAGCAACAAGTGCTGAAGTGATTGACTACTTGCCACATGACAATTTCACCTCTACAAGTACGATTCTATCACACTCGATCTATAACCATCATGAAGGCACCTTGGCAGAGTGTTCCCCGGCAACGGCGCCAAAAACGTGTGTACCTAAGTCAAGATGACTCAAGGACTTGTGCCAATGAGACTGTACCTCAATTGCCACACAAGTGCGTATAGTAGGAAATTAACACACATTTAAATGTCAATCCGATCGAACGACCAAACCAAGTGTATGAAGACGTGTGCACACGTGATGGAAAATGAAGTGGCTAAGCTTGCATGCATGAGAAAAGACTAATCCACCTCTCACACTCACTAAAATGCTGAAAGTGTCTGTCGCGATACCTCTTACAACAGTTTTCAGAAAATCAAGGATTTCTCCCAGCTCCGAACTCTGAATATAGGCAATAAGGTACTCGTTTTGAAGCTATCGACGAGACGCATCTACTGGAAGTGGTTTCACTCTATTCTGATAACTCTGCTTCAAGTTATGGCCAAAATGGTGAATGGCGGGAAGTGCCCACACACACGCCACAACTCCTACTAGTTCGCACACACACTACAGTAGTTCAAAATCAGTGGGAAGGGGTAGACAACAGTCCTACACACACATTTCAAGCAATACACACACATACAAGACCAAAAAGAGTATCAAAATCTGCAAAGAAGAGGCAAATTCGAAAATTCAGGAGTGCTCTTTCTTCACAATGGCAAAAAGTCTCTACAAAGAGTCACAAAGTGACTTATATACATGTGCCCTAAGTTTGGTCCTTTCACACAAGAGACCGGCACTTTATTACTAGCAAAGTGACTTTCCTACTAATTTACAAGGGATATTTTACAACAATTTGGGATTATGCAACTAGATGACTCCTCTAGTGCATTTACATGGCTTAAGGGAATTCTTGAAGACCTCGAAGAAGAAAAAAAATATGCTCATCATTTTGAAAATTTTGGGACTCTCCTCTTATGCTCCTTTACTCTGCAACACAAACTAACTATGCAGGTAGAGGAAGACATGGCAGAGGTAGAGGAAGAGGAGGTAGACAAGGCAGGGGGAGATCCCAAGTCTCCAACTCATGTTCTATTTGTGGTATATGGCATTATACACTGATGTTTTATCCCACGTTCACCCAGAAATGCATTAAACTCAGAAGACATATACTCCCCATCAGAATGGAGGGTGCCCATTTTACATGCTGATAGATTTTTAGCCAAAACCAAAAACTATTTGAAGCACATAAACACTTCACACTTTGCTTTGAGTGGTAGTTAATCATACAACTGAAAATTGCTTTAGGAATTCCAGGAATCAAAGAGGTAGAGGATACAATAGAGGAAGCTATGGCTACTCAAGAGGAAGGTTCAACAATTATCATGGCAACTACAACAACTACAATCATTCAAACTATCAAGGAGGCTACAAAGGAAGGAGAGACTTCAATAACTACACAGAAGACTCAAACAAAGAGGATTCATTATTGATCATGAACATGGCTATGCCACAAGGTAAATATGATGAGCATGTTTTCTATATAAATTCAGGTTGTCATGTGGCAGGAAATGTGGCACTCCCATTAGATTTAGAAGATCCAAGGAATAAGCATGAGGTACAAACATGAGATGATACAAAACATCCTGTGGAGAAAATAGGCAATGTCAAAGCACCTGATGGAAACATCAACCTACTCAGTAAGGTACTCTATGTCCCTACCATTACAAAGAATTTGATAAGTGTTGGGCAGATAGGGTTGCAAGTCAGCTTCACAAAGGCAGGAGCATTTGTTGAAGATCCAAGTCAAGGGTTCAAAAGAATTTCAAAAGGTGAAAAGGCACGTAGATTGTTCACATTTGAATTACAAGACACTAGAACATTGCTCTCTTTAATTATGGTAGTCAGACACTCACAGAATTGGAAGTATGTCACAAAAGGTTAGCACATATTGGTGAAAGGTCATTAAAGCAAATTTGCAGGGAACAAAGTGTACTTGGACTCCCTAATTTGTCAAAACAACATATGATTTATAAGTGTCATGCATGTCAATTTGGATAGTCTCACAGGTTACCATTCATGAAGAAAGGTTATATGCATGGAGATCTCTTGGAGTTGGTTCATACACATGTATGGGGACCTAGCAAGGAAGCTTCAATATCTAGATCAAGGTATTATGTTTCCTTTATTGATGATTGCAGCAGATGGACTATCCTATTCTTTATGAAACACAAAGATGAAGTTTTTTCATGTTTCAAAAGATATTTGACTCTTGTGGAGAATCAAACAGGTAAATCACTAAAAAGGCTAAGGTCAGATGGAGGGGGAGAATACTTCTCCCATGAGTTTGATTCTTTTCTTCAAGAAAGAGGAATCAAAAGAGAGGTAACTATAAGGTACACTCCTGAGCAAAATGGAGTGGCAGAAAGGAGGAATAGGAAAATTGTTGAAGTTGCAAGGTCCATGTTAAATGAAAAGCATTTGCCTAATTATCTATGGGCTGAGGCTGTATCTACAGCCACTTACTTGATTAACAGGTTGCCTTTAAAATCCCTTGATGGGATGACTCCATATGAGGCTTGGAATGGAAGAAGACCAAGCTTAGATCATTGTAAAATTTTTGGATGTATTGCTTTTGCTCATGTTCCTTCACAGGTTAGAGACAAGATGGATCCAAAGGCAGAAAGGTGTGTATTTATTGGATATGACAACAATCAAAAGGGCTACAGGTTATACAACCCTACCAACAAAGGATTCTTGGTAAGCAGAGATGTAGTTTTTGATGAAAACAATTCATGGTATGAAGATTCATGCAGGAAGGTCAATTTACCATATAATCTTGAAGAAGATTTTCCAAAGCTTAGTAGAGAACAACCAAATATTGAAGAACAAGACACCTCAGAGGATGATGAAGAATCTTAGATGGAAAAGATCAAAGCATGGAAGTCTAAAGGTAAAGCAAAATTGCAGGAACTTGAACATGAGGCAGAATCATCACATCATGGCCTAAGAAGATCTATGAGGGAAAAGAAAAAACCAGAAAGGTATGGGTTTGACACCTTATTTAGTAACTAAACATTCTATCTACATAACACAGGACATAAACCAAGAGGAGCCATCATCATTTGAAGAGGCCAAAGCAAAAACAAAATGGAAGCATGCAATGAAGGAAGAGATTGAAGCACTTGAGGAAAACAACACTTGGGATTTGGTGCCCAAGACTTCATCCATGAAGGTAATAGGCTCAAGATGGGTCTATAAACTCAAGAAGAATTCTGATGGTTCCATTAACAGGTATAAGGCAAGGCTTGTAGCAAAAGGCTTTGCACAAACTCAAGGAATTGATTATGAGGAGACCTTCTCTCCTGTGGCAAAGATGCCTACTATTAGGGCTTTGCTTAGTATTGCCTCTTCCAAGAATTGGAAGATACTTCAACTAGATTTAAAGAATGCATTCTTGAATGGTTGGATAACAAAAGAGGTATATATGGCACAACCACCTGGTTTTGAGAATCAAATTTATCCTGATTATGTGTGTAAACTTAACAAAGCATTGTATGGTCTCAAGCAAGCTCCAAGAGCTTGGAATTTCAGGCTTGTTTCATTCTTGCAAGACAAAGGCTTTCAACCAAGCAAGGCAGATCCTTCACTCTTTATCAAAAAGAGTAATTATGAGGTCATCTACTTATGTGTATATGTAGATGATATTATATTGACAGGAAATGATGCAGCTGGTATGAAGAAGATCAAAGATCAGATGAGAGAAGAGTTCAAGATAAGTGATTTGGGTTCACTTACCTACTTCCTAGGTTTTGAAGTTGTCTACAAAGATCATGGTTTGTTTCTCACTCAAAGAAAGTACATTAAGGACATGTTGGCAAAATTCAAGATGCAAGATTGTAAGATTGCAGGTACTCCAATGGAGGTCAATCACAAATTGACCTCACATGAAGGTGAACGCATAGAGGACATCACATCATATCAAAGTCTAGTAGGTAGTCTCAACTATGCCACATTGACAAGAGTAGATATGTGTTACAATGTGAGTGTGCTAAGTCAATTTATGCACACACCAAGGAAACCACATATGGATGCTGCCAAAAGGATTCTCAAGTATCTCAAAGGAACCATAAATGAAGGACTTTATTATCCTTATGTATCTGATTTAGGTTTGAAGCTATTTTCTGATGCAGATTGGGTTGGCTCCAAGGAAGATAGAAGGAGCACTTCAGGTTATCTTACCTTTGCAGGTTCAAAGCTTATTTCATGGTCATCCAAGAAGCAACCCACAGTTTCTCTCTCTTCTACTGAAGTTGAATATAGAGGTCTTGCCATAGCTACACAAGAAGCTATCTGGATGAAGACATTGTTCAAAGATCTTGGATTGGAGTTTGGAACTCCAACTATTTTTGGTGACAATATGAGTTCTATTCACTTAGCTGCTAATCCTATTTTTCATGCAAGGAATAAACATATTGAAGTTCATTATCACTATGTACGAGAGAAGGTTCTAAGCAAAGAAATTCAAATATCATATGTGTCCACTCATCAACAATGTGCAGATATTCTAACCAAAGCATTGGATGGTACAAAGCTTTGCAAATTCAAGGCTATGATTGGTTTGCAGGTAATCTTGGAAGATTGAAGACCTCAAGCATACTTGGCTTGAGGGGGAGCTGTTGGAGAAAGTCTATGACAAGCCTAAGTATTGGCTTGAGTCCCACAAAGTCATAGAAGATGCCTTAAAATGAAGACAATGTAAAGTTCACTTGTGAACTACCTCTTGTAACTTTTGAAGAGTTTACTTAATGTAAAAGTGAAAGAATCATAAGTGGTTGAGTCCACTTGATCAAAAAGGGAAAGAGGAGCCACGAATTCGTGATTTGTGGTAGGTAGAGAATCAACTCAATCACTAATTTATTGGAGAGTGATTGAGGGAAGTTAGCCTCCCAAACTCAACTATAAATAGATGGCAGTTTTAGTCATGGTTAGAGAGACCTATGTGAAGACCTCCAAGAGCTGAGATTTATGCGATATCAAGGTGTTATTACAAGGAACACATATGTATCAGTAAGTCCATTGTATTGTACAAGCAATATACTTTCATTTTTCATGATCATTTGAGTTCATATTTCCATGTTCTTGTGAAGTGTACTACTCACTGCCATATCTCTCAGTTTTCTCAATTAGATTGCAGAGATGGTTTCTCTGAGCTTGGTGCATCATTTTCAGTGATTTAACTTGGTAAAGTTAGCTCTATAAGTCTAATATATGCTCAAAAAATTTAATTTCATTTGAGTATTGCAATCTTCAGTTATGTTCAGTTGAAGTCAACCCTATCTGTCATTTTCACTTCTCTGTCACGTACACGACTTTTTTACTCATTTTGTCAGAGTTGTTTCTCAGTGTGTACTTACCCAAATGCAATGATTTAAAGCTTGTTGGATTCATCATGCGGTCTATTATAAGCATACACAGTTTCATAATCATTGGTTTCTTAAAGCTGGAGTTATGTTCATTTGTCTACTCACTGGTCTCAAAATATAGCAGCCCATGAAAATCGGGATGATGTCATCACTTGTTAAAACTCATTCTCAGTGTGTTGTTCATTATTTTTGATGAGATTACTCTTGAAAGTTATCTCTTTAAGTTATCTAGACTTTTCCAAGAGGAATTAAGCTAATTGCTGCTGTGCTCAGAGAATTATGCAAAACACTGGTTAGGTGTATGAGCCAAAGTAGCAAGTTTTCCACCTCTGAGCTAACTCCAACGTATCTATTTTGATCTATCTTTTTGAGAGTGATCTTCCAAGGTACATAGGGTGTCTAATACATCCATTGGAAAGCTAAAGGGTCCCACCACATACTCTTGGAGTTCATTTGGCTGGTGTAGATCAAGGATTTTGCAACACCTCTTCATCTTCAAGCACATACCTATCCATCTCTTCACATCTATCACTCACCAATTCTGCTAGGCAACCAAACTTGGTCATGATATTGTGGTAGAGGAATTTTGCTACACTCGCCGCCTTGTTGTCCTTCAGTGCTACTGCTTCCACCCACTTTGTGCAATAATCTATTGCCACTAAAATATACCTATTCCCATGCTAAGTAATAGGCTTGATAGGCCCAACAAAATCCATGCCCCATTTTTGAAATGGATCCAATAGCAAAACTGGATGATTAGACATTCTATCCAAATTAGTTGGTTGGCCTATTTTCCAACAAATAACACATCTTTTTGGCAAATTTATGAGCATCTTTTAATACGGTAGGCCACCACAACCTACCTTGCAAAAGTTTTTTGCTTGTGATATCCCCTGATAGATGTCCTTCTACTGCTCTTGAATGTGCTTCTTGCAAAACAACTGGTTGCTCAAAATGTAGTACACATCTTCTAATTACCTGATCCACCCCTTTTTTGTACAATGCACTTGCTATGACCAAATAAGGCCTACGTTTCAAAGAAAACTTCTTTCTTTGATCAAGTGTAAACTATTGAGGCAATACTCCATCTGCTAGGAATGCTAACAATTGATCATACCAAGAATCAGAGTCAACAATTTGAGCATTAAATAAATTTGCACCTAGAAACTCATCATTTACTCCTATAGGTGCTTCTCCTGACTCTAATATACTAAAATAATCTGCCATTGCATGCTCTTTGCATGGAGTATGAATAATAACAAAATCAAATTCCTGTAATAAAAGTATCCATCTTGCCAATCTTCTTATTAATAGAGGCTTCTTGATCAGATAAACCAAAGCCTAGTGATCCACATGAAAAAAAACTTTATTACCCAAAAATAATGTCTGAATTTATTAAGAGCATATACCATTTCCAATGCTTCACGTTCAGTCATTGGATAATTCTATTCACCTCAGCACAACACCCTACTAGCATAATAAACTGGTCTATACCATCCTCATTCTCTCTGCTGCATCAACATTGCTCCTATTGCACATCTGATGCATCAATAAATATGTGAACTGGTAAAGACCAATCTAGCAACTTCAAAATTGGTGTGATTGAAACTATCTTTTTCAATAATTGAAAAACCATTTCTTGAGCCTCAACCCATACAAAGGAAACATCTTTCTTTGTTAAAAATGTCAAAAGTAATGAGATGTTAGCTAAGTACCTCAAATACCTAGCATGCCACTTGATTTGTCCAACAAACCTCATTACTTCCTTTACATTTATCAAAGCTTTTGTTATCCTAATGGCTTCAATTTTCTTGACATCAATAGCCATTTCCTCTTGTGAAACGACATGGCGAAGATGCCACTCTTGATAGCAATGACACTCTTGAACAGATTCAACACCATTCTAAATTTTCTGCATCTCTCAAAATAAGATTTCAGATCCAGTAGATGTTGTATCTTCTTTCTAAATACTCAAATCCACAAAAAATTGCATAGAATCCTACAAGTAAGGCTCAAAAACTTTATGTGCCACAAAAATTGAACGAAGGTGGTCCATTCTTCAATCCAAACCTCATGACTGTGAACACATATGCACCAAATTCTATAATAAATGCAGTCTTGTGATGATCCTCCTCAAATGTCCATTTTAGACCGAAACAAGGAAGAATCAAACAACATTTCCATGATACAAAATTATATGATAGAATATGAGAGAAGGTCAGTTGTATTCCATGCTCCCATGATCGGGGGCAAGGAGGAAGGTCACAGAATAAGATATCACACAACTTAGGGGAGCTCAAGAAAACTAAGATACAATGCTTATTGACAATAGAAGAATTACTACGATCCAAGCCACAATTGTAGAAGCAATTAGCCAGACAATTGAGATTAGAAATTGGAGAACCTATAAAGGAGAAGAAAGAAGCTAAAGCTCCATCAAACATTCAAATCCCAATCGGTAAAGTTGGAGAATCTAGTGAAGGAGATGAAGGAAATACGTGTCTACCCATCACCTTTAACGAATATATGAGTAAAGCCATCTTAAACACTCGAGCTAGTGTAGGCATAGCCACAAAAGAGATTTGGGAAAAATGGGGAAAACCTGCCCTACGACCAACACGCATGAAACTTCAACTAGCAAACAGTCAGGTGGAAAGACCATTAGAAATACTGTAAAAAATTAAGCTCACCACTTGCGGAGTAGCGTTCAAACATACTCTAGACATATGTCAATTTGGAAAAGCCAATAATTATCAAATGATTTGAGGATGACCATTCATGAGACAACTCAAAGTAGTACAAGATTGGGGAAGAGATGCATTGTATTTACAACACAAAGAAACAACTATAAAGATAAATTTACACAGTTTTTCATATAGGTATGTGGCCCCATTACAATGGAGCCCGATCCATCAAGAAGAAGATGATATGTCCATTCATAGCACAGGATCGAGTGGCCAATCATGGATGAATGAAGATTTTCAGCTATGGATGTGTAAAGAGGCCAAAAGAGAAGAAAACAAAACTCAGTTATGGCCAATAGGGCATTAGAATTATTAGCCCATAGGCGACCTAGCATACATGCCTCAAATCTTCCCAGATGAAGCATTCGAACCTGATGGATGGATGCAAATCCTAGCCACATTGGATGTGTGCGTAAATGAGGAAGTACTAACCATGAAGGAGTGTGTTGATGAAGATGGTTATGATGTAAACCTTTACATGGTAATCATTCAAGAAATGGAATAAGAAGAATTACTAGAAAGAGAATGGAGGGAGGATTATGAAAGCATAGAGATGGAACCAGTATTCAATTTAGAGGAGTGACATTTAGAAGAGATTAGGGTGAACAATGAAAAGCAGCCACCAAAAGTGTTCTCGGTAGAAGCAATCCCAACAAGATAGGACAACAAGGAAATATTAGATAAAGTAAAGAGACCACCAGATCTCTTCGGAGTATCGAAACATTTTAAAAGATATGAAGTAGAGAAAAAAAATAGTTGTTCAAATGCCCAAGAGAGAAGCAATTGAAGGAGAAGCTTATGATAATAAGGAACAAACCAAGAAAGTGCTAGTAACCATGGAGGAAGAAGAGGAGAGATGTACCTACATTGGAAAAGATGTATCTCTCGATGAAGAACAAGAATTGATAGAACTAATCAAGGAATACAAGGATGTATTTGCATGGACCTTCAAAGACCTCAAGGGAGTAGATCCATCCATCTTCTCCCATAGAATCCCAATGACACTTGAAGCAAAACCCTTGAAGCAACAACCATATACATATAATGATGTTTATTCTATGAAGATTAAAGAAGAGATTGACAAGCTGTTAGCGGTAGGATTCATTTATTTGATAGAACAGATAGAATGGGTATCACCTTTGGTTGTAGTACCCAAAACAAATGGTAAAATTAGAGTGTGCATCAATTTGAAAAAAGTGAATGCAGCTACTATATGTGATAGCTATCCTTTACCTATCACCGACCACCTATTGGAAAGAGTTGTAGGCAAGGAAGTCTAAAATTTCTTGGATGGATTCTCGGGTTATAACTAGGTAGCAATTGCTATGGAGGACCAACATAAGACAACTTTTGCAACTAAATGGGCAGTGTATGCTTTTTGAGCAATGCCATTCAAGCTCGCCAATGCCCCCACAACTTTCCAAAGGCTGATGTGTCATGTATTCAAGGAATTTTTAAGGAAAAGCATGGAAGTATATGTAGATGATTTGTGCACCTACTCTAGTTAGAGAAGTGAACACATTCCATAACTACGAAGGATATTCTAAAAATGCCAACAGTATCGATTATGCTTGAACCCAAAAAGGTGTGTCTTTATGGTAAGGCAAGGAAAGATGTTGGGACACATTGTATCAAGGAATGGAATTTCCACAAATGAGGATAAAATTAAAGTAATCTTAGAATTACCTAAACTTAAAAATGTGAAGGAAGTACAAGCCTTTATGGGTCACTGTGGATACTATCGTCAATTTATCCACATGTACGCTATAATCGGTAAACCTCTATATGGGTTATTGACTCAATTCACTTGGACAGAGGAATGTGAAAAGGCATTTAATGAATTTAAATGAGGACTAATTTCAACACGTATCTTGAAGGTACCCAATTGGAACAAACCATTCCATATCCATGTGGATGCATCAAATTATGCAATAGGATGCATACTAGCTCAACCAGTGGACAAAGGAAAATTAGATCATCATATCCCGTATGCCAATAGACAATTAAACCAGACAGAGAGAAAGTATACCACTATGGAAAGAGAAAGCCTAGGAATGGTGTACGTAGTCAAGAAATTTCAACATTTCCTCCTAGCCAACAAGTTCAAGTTCTTTAACGACCATCAAACATCATTGTATCTGGTCAATAAGCCCTATAATACAAGAAGGATAGTGAGATGGTTCCTATTGCTGATGGAATTTGATTTTGAATTAATACTCAAAAAAGTAAATACTCATGTGAGAGCGGATCATCTATCTCTGATGACACATGAACAACCACCCAATGGAGTGGTTGATGCTCTACTAGATCTACTAGATACATACTTATTCAATTTAGAAGTGTGTCCGAAATAGGCAGAAAAGTTAGTACGAATCCTCATGCATGGACCACATTGTACGATCAACAGAGATACCCGGAATGAATTTTTGCAATCATGTAATTTACATATTGTAGTAGGGAGTTTGTACTACAAGGAACCAAATGGCATATTATTGAGATGTGTCAAAGAAGCTGAACAGAAAAACTTAATGGAGCAAGCTCATGTGAATCGATGGAAGATTAATAAGGGATTTTATGGGATAATAAGAGAATTAAAAAGATTGGGAGTGTACTAGACAGACATGCCAAAGGATGTACATGAACACATTCGCAGTTTCCAAGAATGCCAGGAGAATACCCCGGAGGACCATGCATCTTTACAATTCTCTACAATAACACCAGCATGGAGTGAAGCATTGGTAAAATTCTTAAAAACACGAACACATGAGGAAGGAGACAGCCTAGCAAGGAAACAGAACCTAGAGGAAATGCGTAAGGACTACATAATTTGGAAAATAATTTCAAAAGGGGAAAGGACAATCAATTATGGTTATGTGTACCCATTTTAGAGATGGCACATGCGGGAGCAGCAGGAGGACATTTTTCATCTTAAAAAACTGTAAAAATGATTCTCTTCGCAGGCTTGTGGTGGCCAACTCAACACATGGATTCGAACACGTATGTATGAAGTTGCGAGGTGTGCCAAAGAAGCAAGTATTCTATAAAAAGAGATGACATGCCTCTAAGACCCATGATTTGCACAAGATCCTTTTCCAAATGGGGCATTGATTTCATAAGGCTTATAAATCCTCTAGCCAAGGGATCACATGGCAAATATATAATAATGGCCATAGATTATTTAACAAAATGGGTAGAAGCAAAACCAACGAGGAAAAATGATGCACAAACCATAGCTATATTTCTCTTTGAAAATATCTTTAATCGCTTTGGATTGCCAATAGAGATAGTGAGTGTTAAGGGATCATACTTCATCAATGAAGTGATAGAATCACTGATGAATGAATTCCTTGTGATTCACAAAAAATCAGCCCCTTACCACCCTCAAGCCAATGGCCAGGGGCAAAGATTTCCAACAAGGTATCGTGCATTGTGTTGACCAAAATAGTCAAGAACGGAAGGTCGAACTGGGACAAACAATTGCATCATGCAATTTGGGCCTTCCGAGTGGCTTAGAAGACTACCCTTGGAACTTTAGCAAGACATTTTTCAAGTGAAAGGACTGCTAAACTCATATTATAGTCTGGTTTTTGGTGGCCAACTCTATTTCGGGATGCACGAACATATATGAAAAGATGTGACATTTGTCAAAGAGTGGGTCAACCAAATAAAAGAGAGAATATGCCATTAGTACCTCTTATTTCAGCAAGAGCATTTAGCAAATGGGGGTTGGATTTCATTGGACCCATACATCCTCCAGCAAAACAATCCCATGCTGAATATATACTTGTAGCCACAGATTACCTGAGCAAATGGACAGAGGCCAGGGCTACAAAAAGGAATGATGCTCAGACTACTGCAAGATTTCTTTATGAAAATACTGTCACCAGATTTGGATTGCCAATTGAATTGGTAAATGATAGGGGGACTCATTTTTTGAACCAAATAATAGAAAACATAACTGAGTATTTCATGATCAATCATAGAAAGTCAGCCCGTTATCATCCACAAGCCAATGCAGAAAGCACTAATAAGGTACTATGCACTATTTTGACAAAATTGGTAAATACAAATAGGAATGATTGGGACTTGCAACTTAATCATGTCTTATGGGCTTATAGAGTGGCATACAAAACTGCACTTGGAACCACACCATTTAATTTGGTATATGGACAAAATGCAGTTCTGCCTTTAGAATTCCTTATTCCAACACTAAAGGTGGGTAGTCAGTACAAATGGACTGGACATGAGTTATCTGAGAGAGTGGTGGAATTGGAAAAACTTGGAGCTTCCAGACTTCAAGCAATCATGAGCATATATGCAGAGGAAGGTAGAAAGCTTATCATGATGTTCATATTAAAGAAAAAGATTTGCAAGAAGGAGATCTAGTCCTGGCATATACAATTAAAGAACATCAAAAAAAATTTCAGAAAAAAGGACATGGGCCTTATATTATCAATCAAATAAGTAACAGTGGAGCTATCCAATTAGCTAATATAGATGGAGAAATCATGCCAAATTTCATAAGTGGATGTAGGGTAAAAAGGTATGATCTTCCATTAACTGTTTCTGAATGGAGAAGGATACATCAAGCTCAAAACAGGAAAAAAGAAGAGGAAAAAATTAGGCATGAGGCTCAACAGGAGGCTAAGGAAAGGATAAGAAAAATAAAAAAAAATAGAGAAGTTCTCTTATGTGAAACATCTGGAGAAGAAAAAAGGATATTAAAAGGAAAAGAAGTAATGAGGGAAGAAGAAGTTGAAGCAAGGAAAGAATTTAGCAGTGGATTAATAGATACAGGATTTCTAGCAATATGGACAAAACCATCTCAGCAAACCTGTTTCAAACTAAATGAGGATGAGGAAAAGCTAGGAGTAGAAAAGGAAGCTCACATAGGCAACTCAGTGCACAATAAAGAAGATAAAGATCAGAGTGAGGAAATAGAGGAAGTATTGAAAAAGGTGGATTTCAAAGAGGTTAAAGAAGGGAATACAGAAAAAGAAATAAATCAAAGTATAGAAGAGATACTTTATGATCTAAATCATAATGAAGAGTTCACAACTACAGAAGATCAAGAAAAGGAATAAGAATTAGATCTCATGGACATAGATGAACAAGAGGAGGGACAAAAGGAGCAGCAAATGAATGATCAGATAAAGCTCTCAGTAGAGATCGATTCAACCTCAACTCAGGATAATAAAGTACAGAAAGAGGAAGGACAGGTCATTCAAGAGAAACAACAGGAAATGGAAAAAGAGAAGGCAGAAGAGATGGAGATAATGAAGGAAATATCAGATCATGAGAAGGAAGAGGATCAGACACTAGAGTATGAGGAAGATGTTGCTGACAAAGAAGAACTAAAGGAAGAGAAGCAGATAGAAGTAAAACAAATAGAATTGGAAACTGGGTTAGAAAGGATACCCAAAGATATCAGGTCTACTTGTAAAATTATCATGAGCAATATAGAGCAATTCAGACCATCTAGTAGAAACATGATTATATCAGGAATGGTGGTTGAATCAGAGTTTGTGAAAGGTAATAGAATTATTACTGAGCAAAAGTAAGAAAAGGAACAGTTAGAGGAACAACTGAGGATTGTCTAGGAAAGAAATGAGGATTTGACCAAAAGAATAATCTCATTACAAGAACTCGAGGTTCAAGAACAAAAGAAAATTCAATTTCTTGAAGACAAAAGTGATAAACAGATGGAGCATAGCAGCAAAATGGAAATGGAGCTGAAGAAAATGGAAGGAAGATTTAGAACACTTCAAAGTTCATATCAGATTATGATCACAAATGAAGAAATAAACAGATTATTGATGGAAGAAGGACAAATGAAGGAAGAAAGTAAGATTGTACAAGTAACACAGGATGAGAGGGAGGAATTGAATAAAGAAATTCTAAGGCTACAAGCAGAACTGAAAGAAGTCAAGGAATTGGAAAAACAGGCCAGTGTACATGCTGCTAGCTCAATGAGAGGATACAATAAATTATATATGGATATAGCAAAAGAAAGGAGTGAATGGCAAATGAGTATAGAAAAAGAAAGGAGTGAGTGGAAAATAGAAAAAGAGTTATGGACATCTCAGAATCGAAGCTTGATGATGATGGTGGAGGAGTTATAGAAAAAATTGGAAAATCCATAGAAACAGGTTGAAGTGCAGGAAGTAACCACACAAGCAGAGGAATATGAAGGGGGAGAAGATAACAGAACTCAACACTTTGATGAACAAGAAAACAAAACAACTGATGAAGAATATTCAGATGAGTTTGTTCAAAAACTTTTAACACAAAGGGAATCTAGAATGGAATTGATCAGGAAAATGCATAATGAATATGAAGAATAGATTGTGAATTTTGCTCTAAACAAAGGAATAAACCCAGACCAACACCATTGGGCAGCAGATGGTCTAGGTATACCTTTTTGTATGATTATTGAAAGTATTAAAAATTACTAGCTTGCAAGGGTAGGATTGTCATCAAACAAGTATTTGAAATATGAAGAGGATATCAATGTCACTAAGGAATTATTTGAAAAGGCTAATCCTAAATGGAGGAATAGGTGGTTAGATGCGGCGCAACAAGGAGTGCAGGAAAATTTGGAAAGAGGCACCTATTCAGTTAAAGATCAATCTAGCCTATTGTCCAATAGCAAGGAGAAGGGAATGGACAGTGTTCTAGGAAAGAAGAAATGTAAGACAGATTCCAGCAAAATGGCTAAACTTTCCAAAGGTAGCAAGACCTAAAGCAGGAACATGGCCAACAAAGAAATATATGGTTGACACAACAGAGTCTGTCATATCTACATATAAAGATGTCAATGATCCAACTTGTATATTATTAATCAGAGTAATGCAGCTCATACTGGCATGTATAGAAACATTTACACATACAGATGTCAAAACCCTCAACTACATTGGTTTCAATTCACCAACTGATGCTTTACTATTTGGTCTAAGTGAAACTCCCGACATAATTTGCTTAATGGAATATTACAGAAGAACAGTGTTTTTGGGTAGTCATTATCTTCAGATTTTTGAGGATGCCTTTGATTATGGGTTTTTTGAAAGAGAATCAGAAATTTTTGGAAATCTATCAGTAGTTACAAAATCCAGACTCACTGCCTATGAAGCAGCATACATAGAATATCTGAAGAAAGATGTAATAGACAAACCAGAGGCAGCTGTACAATGGAGAAAAGCTCTATTTGAGATGGTGAATAACTTGAACATTACAAAAAGAAAAAGTCATGATCTATTGTCACAGGTTTATCAAAGAAAAAAGAAGTGAAGGAAGCTCTCACTACTTATCTGGAAGAATATTTTTTGTTAGGAGCCAAAAAGTCTAGGAGGGGAAGAATGTTATAAGAAGCATTTTTTGAAGAGAAATTATTTGAAAAATGTCAAAAACTTATAGAAATATTTATACAAATAATGTAAAAATGAGGAAGAGTCTTCCTCATGTAAATTAGAATCATATGTATTTTTTCTAAAATTTTTGGAAGCTCTTTGATAGCATATTTTTAGATTAGAAGGGAAAAGGACCAAAATTCAAGTGTGAAAGAGGACACTTGAAAATGTATAAAAGATAATTTCCTCTATTTTGAGAGGGTTGGTTGTATTATTTTTTCTATCCAAGTAATGTGAAGAGCTCTCTTGCAGAAAATCATGTTTTCTCCTTTCATGTACTTTCTTTTGATTTGTTGAGTCTATTCTTTGTGTGATCCATGGAATTTGTGAGTTTCAGTTGTGTATTTCTGAGTAATGTGTATGAAGAAAGGTGATTCTTAGTGTATTGAGTAAGAAAGTGTAGAAGAACAAAGCTGGACATGGAAATTCTCAGTTTTCACAGAATCGCGATTGTCTCGTCTGTGTGATACAGGTACTGTTTTTGAAATTTCACTTCATATTTGTGATCTACTATGGAAATGAAACATTTTAGGCACAAAGATCATTGAAAATACTGTTGTATAGCTCAAGATAATTAAAACCCTAGACATTTCTCTCCTTCCTAATTTCTTATAAAACCAGTCATTTAACTCTTATTTTTTTTCCATTAACTAGAAGGGGCTTTGGTCTTTGCATACTTCCTGGATTGACAATTTAAAGATGTGTACTTGATCCTTTATGCTAAAATGATTGGAGAGGACAACTCCAAAGGGTAAAACCAAACATACACCTTTGGAGATGAATCATAAACTAAGTGTTTATGAAGGTGAGAAAATTGAAGACATTAAAGAGTATCAAAGCTTGGTAGGTAGCTTGATATATGCTACTCATACAAGGGCAGACATCTCATATAGTGTGGGAGTGCTTAGTCAGTTCATGCACTCACCGAGAAGAACACACATGGATGCGGCTAAGAGAGTACTTAAGTATCTCAAAAGTACAATCAATGAAGGTATATTCTATCCTTACTCTTCAGATTTGGATATCAAAATCTACTCAGATGCAGATTGGGCAGGAGCTAAGGATGATAGAAAAAGTACATCTGTTACTTAGCATTTGCAGGTTCGAAGCTAGTGTCATGGAGTTCCAAGAAGCAACCAACAATTGCTTTATCCTCAACTGAAGCAGAGTATAGAGGCTTGACCATAGCAACTCAAGAGGCAATATGGTTAAAAGCATTGTATACAAATTTGGGACTTGTGAGTTCCAAACCTCACATATTTGGAGATAATGTAAGTTCCATGCATCTAGCAGAAAATCCTATTTTCCATGGGAGAACCAAGCACATAGGAGTCCATTACCACTTCATCAGGGAGAAGCTCATGGCAAAGGAGATTGACATTTCTTTTGTTCCAACTGAACAGCAAGTAGCGGATACAATGATGAAGTCACTTGATGGAATAAAGCTTTGTAGATTCAAAGCTATGGCAGGTATTCAACCTATCAAAGAATGAAGACTCAAGCATACTTTAGCTTGAGGGGGAGCTGTTGGAACATCAAGCTTACACTATGCTTGAGGTGGATTTGATCTACATCAAAGGCTATCGCGTCGAAAGAATATCCGTTGGAGAGTTCTTTTCCTTATGCTCATTTATTGTATTTTTTGAGAGATGTTTTTATGCTTCATTTACTATTGTAAAAGCCTTGATATTTACACATGTAAAGGTAGAAAGATAAAGCCCAAATCCCAGGAATTTGTGGTGGTTGAAGTTGCATTCATTCAAGCAATCAAATCACCTAAAAGTAGATCAAACTAGATCTTCACTTTTCCTAGATTGTAGGAAAGTGAATTGATTCCCTCCAACAACCATTCCCACCTTCATTTGAATTCAAACTTCACTTGTAGAAGTCGTTTAACACTCCTAGAGTCTATATAAATTCTTGAAATCACTTGTACATTACATGGAAGCAATATACATACACTTGTGACCATCATTGTCTTGCTCCTTCAATTCTTTGCATCATCTTCTTCGCCAATAGTAATCTTGCAGAGCCTTCTGCTCTCTCTCTTTAGAGCTCCAAATTGAGTGCAAGATGTCTCATTTGATGCTCCAAAGTACATAGTGTGTTTCTTTGCACTTATCACATGCTTATAAGGTCTATTTGAGTCTCCATAAGCTCAAGGGCTGGTCTTGTGCCGGTTGGCTAGACCAAACTTCGTCACTTCAAAATGCATTTTTCTACCTTCTACAAGCTTCTCCAAGTTCTTTCAGTTTTGGCCTACCCAAGCCTGAAGAAGTCCACTTCTTAGGTTGAGCTTGACTGCATGATCATAGATCCAGTATTGGCCCAAGACAAGAGGTTCGGTAAGATCCTCATCTTCACATACTAGCACTTTGACTGCCATTAGAACCTCTTGAATATAGAGGGGAAGCTCCACCTCTCCCAACCCTATGAGATATGCCTCTATAGGATTGACCTTCAATTGCAATTCTTGGCAGTAAGAAAGTCAAACTGCACTAGTGGCTGCTCCTGAGTCAATTAAAGCTCTCACGATCATTGCACTCTCTCCTTTTCCTACCTCTAGGGTCACAAAAGGTCGTCGATCGACTATACTATGGGAACGTTCACCTGAAGCCTCACACATGGCCATGTGATAACCTAGAGTTTCCTGAGTGTCAAGCATAGGCTGATCTCTACCTTGTCTTCTCAATTTCATTCGTCGGATGCATTCTAAAGCTTCTGCCTGTGCTTCTTCTCGAATTCGCTTTTCCTCTTCTTTACGTTTCTTTGCAGTATTGAGTCGATTTAACATTTCCTCTATGAGGGGTTCCTGATATAAATTGACTCTACATCCACTAATGTAACTTGGTAGGATGTCACCTTCTAGAGTGGCTAGTTGAACTTCTCCACTTGTGGAGATCTTATTGATAATCATGGGTCCATAGCCTCTCTTCTCTAATTTCCATGCATGCTACTTCAAAGTGTAGACTAGGACTAGGTCTCCTGCTTTCAAGCCCTTATCCTTCACATGCACGTCAAAATATGCTTTTTGTCTCTTCTTGGCTCCATAAATTCCTGCTGCAGCTCTCAATCGTGTTTCACCTAATCGTTCAAGATCGAAGATTCTAGAGGAGAGCTCATGGCCTTTCCAGTCATGCTCTTGTTACATGTGATCAAACTAATTGAAGCATCTAATATTCAAATCCAAGGGACTCTGCTTGCGAGAGAAGTCTTATTCAAAAATCCCAAGGAAGAACTAGTAATCCACAGAAACAAGGAGCTGATGACAACTCTTCTATGTAATCAACCTATAGAAGCTCCTGAAGTGCCAGAAATGGACACAAAGGCATTGGAGGAAAAGATAGCTAAGTATGAAGATCAGCTCAAGCAGGAGCAAGCCATTATCGCGGAATGGGAGAAAAGGTATATGGATGACACAAGTCAAGTGAGAAGGAAATGGAAGGTGGCAGAAAATAAATACTTTGAGAAATGCAATGAAGATGCAAATCACCTCGCGGTCATTGGCAAGGAGCTCCTAAAAAACAAAGAAACAATTATGAAGGCCACCGAGGAAATCAAAAGCAAAGATGGAATGATCAAGCAACTACAAGATCAACTAGCACAGAAGATAATAGAGTGGACACCAGTAGTTCCACACTCCACAACGGCTACTGAGGAGATTGAGGTACGTCGTCTCTCTCCCCCCCTTACATCATTCGACGATAAGGGAGGAAACGGAGATCCACTCTAAACGAACTCATCGGGATATTGCAGAACTAAGCCGACATGAGAGGGCACTACTGGTGTCCCAACTTACAAAAGATTTTGAAGATCAAGTGGTAAAAGTCATGAAGGAAGTGAAAATCGACAACAAGAATGTGGAACAAATAATGAGACCATTCAACCTACCATATGGTTTACTTAAAGAACAAACATGGCAATATATAAAGAACACAAGCAATAAAGAAAGCCATATTGCAACCTCCAGTTTAGCATGCAAACATTCACCTACACTCAAGAGGAATTCGACAAAGTTGATCCCATATGGAGGAGGACGTTTTTGGAGAAAAATCCAACCCTAAGGGTACACTAGGAATCATCACCATACATACTTCAGGTAAATCCATCTTTTTGCCCAGTGCCAGAAGACGCTCCTAGACGCAATTTTGGGAAGGTCAGCACCAAGGAAGCTTCAATAATCAGTGGCTCAACTATCCACTACTACCAAGTCCACCTCGAGATTATTACCGATAGAAGAATACATGATCAGGACAATCAAATTTTGGATAGCTCCCTACACCGCCGTACCAGATCTAGCCATTAAGATGACTAATAAGATTTTGAGCATGTTACTTACAGTTATTAAAGTGCTTCAACATGCTCAATATACGTTTTGGAACTTCATTGGAATTAATCAGGGATCCACCACCCTCATTTTTCATCTATCAACTATATCGAGCTTATTAACACTTATGGCTATATACTCAAGGCTTATGTTTTTACCAAGCGCTTACATGCAGAATTTTGAACAAGAAATAGATTCCGAAATTTTTGTAAAAATGTCTTCGAATCTTAATGCCAAGATGGTGGCCTACGAATTGAGTTTCTTTGCAAACCATAGACAGGCACCAAAAGACGGAGTCAAATCGAACCAATGGAAAGAATTTATGCTATGTTACGCAAATCTCCTAAATCAACAAGAGCAACAAGCCATCTAGATATACTCACGTCGCCACAAAAAGCTTGTTGGGGATGACAAAGTTCAGGAGGAGGGACGTGTGGAAGGGAAATCAAGCAAAAAGAGAAGAAGAAGAAAATCAAAGACTAAAACTGCTCAGTAACCAATGAAGATTATAAAAGGAAAACGAACAACTCTCTGCCCAAAGCCCCACAGGGGCACACATCAGGCAACAACGCCAAAGATTGGAGTCCTAAGGAGTGGAATTAAAGAAAGATAATAACTAGGACATTTCATGGGAGGTTACACATAGCTTCCTCATCCACTAGGAGCTACCGGTGAAGCGAAACAAGTTGAGGAGAGAGACAACACACGAAGGACTCTTTATCGGATAAGATAACCAATTGTCTGAAGGTCCTAGTAGCCTCCTCGTCCACTAGAAACTTGGGGAGGGAAGAAATGGAATAGGTCCTAGAGGATGACAAAGAAGATTCAAGAATAGGACCTTTAAAGTGTAACGCTCTCTTAAAAGAGAGTAGAGGTCATTAAGGTGTGCGGTGGCAGAAAGTAAACAAGCTCAAAGCAATACAAGAGGTTAGATGTGTGAAGACAAAGACAAATTAGAAGACCAAAAGCCAGAAAGAGGTAGAGGCTGAAAAGTTGAAGAGGGTGACTAAGGACATCATATTCTTAGGCACTGATGGCGTGCGTGGTAGCCCTACTTAATACAGCAACCCATATGTGTGATATATGGAATACCAAGGGGCAAACAAAAGTAAAGGACATACCTCGGATAAAGTAACAAATTGCCTAACTGTCCTTATCGCTTCTTTGACCACTGGGTGCATGTATTCAAAAGCCTTAGACAAGCTATAAACGAGAAGCAAAAGCTTGTGAAGGGACGACAGAGACAAAGAGGGGGAGAGTGTTGTAGAGCAAAGAGGCACAAAAGGGAAGCCCCAAAATTTTCAAATTAATGGGCATATTTTTTTTCTTAAATCCTAGGAAAGTCCCGAAAAGCTATGTAAATGCACTAGAGGAGTCCTCTAGATGCATAATCCCAAATCATTGTACTATATTTCTTGTAAAATTGTAGTAGAATAGAGATTAGTCAATAAAGTGTGGGTCACTTGTGTGAAAGGACCATTTTTTAGGGCACATGTATATAAGTCACTTTGTGACTCTTTGTAAAGACTTTTTGCCATTGTGAAGAAGGAGAGCTCTTGAATTTTGAATCTGCTTCTTTCTTGCAAATTTTCATCTTCTCTATGATTTTTTGTGTGTGGGTGAAGCTTGGATTGTGTGTGTGAGACTGTTGTCTACCCCTCCCCAACTGCTCTAGTGTGTGTGCGAGCAAGTACGAGTTGTGAAGTGAGTGTGGGAGTTTCCCACCATTCACTATTTCTATCATAACTTGAAGCACGGTTGTTAGAATCAAGTTTCACACATCCAATAGAAGTGTCTCATTGAGAGCTTTGAAATGAACCTAGTACTAGCCATATTCGGAGTTCTGAGCTAGGAGATATCATCAATTTAGTGAAAACTGTTGTAAGTGGTATCGTGGCAAGCACTTAGCTGAACCACTTCAATTTCCATCATGTGCGCACAAGTCCTCATACACTTGGTTAGGTCGATTCATCGGATTGATAATTACGCGTGTGTCAATCCACCACTATATGCACTTGTGTGGCAAATGAGATTTAGTCTCTTTGGCACAAGTCCCTAATACTTTGTGACTTAGGTACACAAAAACCTTCCCCAAGAATTCTTGATGATACATAAGAAGTTTACCCCCTATCATCCACAAGCTAATGGACAGGCTGAGAGCACAAATAAGATTCTATGCAATGTCTTGATAAAATTAGTTAATAATAAATGCTCTGATTGGGACAAATAGATACACCATGCTGTTTGGGCATACAGAGTTGCCTATAAAATGGTACTCCAAGGCACACCCTTTCAGATGGTGTTCGGCCAAAATGTAGTGCTACCATTGGACTTTTTGATACCTACATTGAAAGTACCTTTTCTTGTGCCGCGTCGTGTCTTGGAATTTCCTTGCTCATGTCATCAGATGTTTCCTCCATAATTATGTCGTCCACACAAAAGCCATCTTTCATTCAATTTAGTTCTTCCCATTGCCCATCGTCTCTTGAATCACTTTTAATATCCACATTGAGCATCGAGGTGTCTTGTTCTTCTTGTGTATATGATGATGAGCTTGAGATTTACTAAACCCAATTCCCTGTATCTATGCACCTTGGTCAGCCTCTTTTTTTGTTCTATGTCTTGATGGGTTTGTTGTTAATGGTGTCCTTGCACTGAGAGATTGACTTGGCCTTCGGTGTATTGGTGTGTCGCTTCCATTGCTCTGGCCAATTCTTCTTCTGTGATCGGTTGATGATCTTCAAGTCTTGTTCTCAGAAGCGCATGTGCCTTTTGGTGGCTGGAACTTCTGCTTCCGCTTGCATCATTTCCCTTAGTCTCTTTGTACCTCTCATTCTGGGTTGGGAGCTAGTTTCTGCTTCCTCTACAATTGTTACTCTCTTCTTTTTTGGAGGAACTATTGCAACCTTTGCATATTTGCACATGGCTTCTGATGATGGCATCTCTTTCAAATGCTCTCTAATGCCCAAGGCATGATATATCAATATGGTCAAGGCCACCATCCCCTTCAAAAACTTCTTGTGATTCCACTGCCTCTTTGCCTCGAACAACCTCTTTGGAATATAAAGAGTCATATTGACTTGATTTCCGATTTGTTTAATAGCATGTGACATCATTTGCACAATGCTTTTTTGTGGGGCAGTGTACCTGTGCATGTTGGGAAAGCAAAAGTGTTGATGGATGAGTCTCACTTCTTCTTCAATATCAATGCAATTAATTTCATTGAAGGTTCGGGTCTTTGCTCCATGGCTTTCTTCTTTCAATACCTTGTTTCCATCCTTTTCCCATCCAAAAGCGTCCTTAATTAAATCATGTGTAAATTGTATAATGGCCCATTCACCTGCGGCATCCATTACTCTAGCCTCTGGCACCAACGGATCATGCAAGATAGGCTGCAAGGTATTCATTACATGAGTGCAATGCTGGAAATCTGGCTTGTATATAGGTAGTTCAAAGTACTTGTGAATTCCAGCTTTTTTCATGATGTCTATTGTCGATGGCATTTCATGCACTACCTTGAAGTCTTTGGACATCACGGGGAACTGATGATCCGTATCCATAAGTTTGATGGTCACCAAGAATAAGTAATCTCCTGCTGGTTGTTCCTCTTTGAACCAATGGCCTTTTGCTTTAGTCACACTTTATAGAGGGAATTCCAACACCTCCTCTTGAATGGTAGCTTCCGAGTCTTCAGAAGCCATCTGCACTCGTAATGCAAAGAGCATTAGCTTCTATGGCCAACATGTCGTTTACTGATGTGTGTTGTAGTGATATTTCATGTGTTGTGTCACTTCGTTTCCCATGTTTGCATCAGTAGAACTTCTTACCGCATTTTTTTCATTTTCATTTCTGAAAGAAAACAAGAATTAGTGTACCTGAAGCAATTATTTATTTACATAGTAGGTCCATTCCTATGGAAGTAGAAGCTATGACCTGTCCCCAATTGGAGAATGTGCATGTGTTGACCTAAGTATCAACTTAGGGACTTGCGGAGAAAGAGACTATACCTCAATCCCCTCACAAGTGCATATAGTGGGGATACACACCTTTAATTATCAATCCAAAGAGTATACAAACCTAGCCGAGTGTATAAGGACATGCAATCATGTAATGATCAATGCAAATGAACTACTCAAAGAATGTAAATGAGGCAAAGACTTATCCAAACAAGTTCCAACTGTTGGTCAAGGCGAAACGATACTTGGTGCAGCAGCCGTCAGTATTTTGGACTTTTCTTTCAGCTCCGAACTCCAAATATAGCGAATATGTTGGTGCAAGACAATCAACAATTGAAGATCTTTAAGTCCGCAGAACCTTCAGCAAAAATTCCTTAAAAAGGTCACCGGAAGGTCACCGGAACAGTACCGGAAGGTCACAGGAAAGTCACCGGAATGTTACCGGAAAAGATCATTTTTACAGTTTTCAGTTCATGAAGAGTTGAAGGATGAAAGGAGGAAGAAAAGAACAAATTTTGAAGCTTGGAAGAAGAACCGGAAAAAGTTGTACAAATATGTACAGTAGTATAGTCCGCGTTATAAGCTTGTACAAATTTATCTATAAATACCTGAAAAACTGTAGAAGAGAGTTAGAAGAGACGAGAGAAAGTATGAGAGGCGTATAGGCATTAGAGGCATATACGAGAGAGAAAGGAATAGAATAGAAGAATGAGAAGTTAGATGTCATGAGACATATGAAAAGTTAGTTGAGTTTTCCTCTCATCACTCAACTGTAACTTTCTGAATAATCGAAAAATACTGCGCCGAAATTTCTGTGTGTTTTCATCTGTGATAGATGATTTGTGAAATCCTATTGAGGATATCTAAGTCTATAGTTAATCAATCTATAGCTTAAGTTTCAGAGTTTGATTGTAAACAGAAACCGAGAATTGTCAGTAGGAACATTCGTATGTGTTGAATGTTCAAAGTTTACTGAAACAGGCGCATTTTCGGTAATCAATGTTTTGGTCATTTCTCAGTGCGTACTTTAAAGTTTTGCATGAGTGAGGGCTTAATCTTTAAGTTAGAAGATAAGCTACTCGTAACCAGAAGCATTTGCTTAAACGGGTTCTATTCAAGGAGAACCAAGTCTTAGAAGTTACAGGTGTTAAGTCGACTGTTCAGAATGACAGTTTCAGACAAAAGTAACTTGTGAAGATTAATTTGAAAAAATTGTGCAGTAGACTTATGTGTTGTGAAGGTTTTTGACTTACTCTTGGTATAGAGGTGTTCTAATCACAAGAGTAGGTTATTCTGAAGGAGATTAACATTCTCCGACAGTGGTATCAGAGCAGGTATCAGTCCATCAGTGGTATCAGAACAGGTAAAGTGGTATCAAAGCAGGTATCAGTCCAGCAGTGGTATTAGAGTAGGAGACACCAAAATCAAAGAAAGGAGTTTCCCGACTGCTGCAGTTACAAAGAATTCAACAACCGAAGGACTAAAAGGTGAAAGCTTGAAGGCGAAACCTGAAGAAGAGATCATACGACATCAAGAAAGACAAACGGAGTCTAATTTGAAGCAAAGGTACATACATTATTCATAAAGGTTGAAGATTTAAATATACAGAAAGACACAAGATGGGAGATTCTCTGCAGATAGAGAAACTGGATAGGGAAAACTATCCTGCGTGGTCAATGAGGATGGAAGCTCATCTTATGAGCAAAGATTTGATAGCTTATATCACAGGAGAAGAAGAAAAGCCACAGTTCAGAGATCCTAGTGTTCCGACTAGGGAAGAGTTAGCAGATTTGAAAAACTGGATGAAGAAAGATGCGCAAGCTAGGAGCATTATCTATATGGCAGTAAATGATTACTTGCTACCTCATATTCGAGGTCTTGAAAGTGCAACGGACATTTGGAATGCATTGGAGGAGCATTTCCAGAATACTACTAAGTCAAGAAAGGCATCCTTATGGGCAGAGTTTACAACCTTCAAGAAGAAGGCTTCTCAGTCCGTTTCAGACTATGTGACAAGAATGAAAGACATTGCAGATGCATTAGGTGCTGTTGATGAAGATATCGAAGAGGATAAATTGGTAAGGCAAATTCTTACAGGCTTAAGAGGTGATGACAAATGGAAGCCGTTTATTTTGTCTACAGAGTTATCGCTTGACCATTTCACTCCTGATTTAAATCAGTTGTTAGGTCATATGCTAACATTTGAGAATGATGTTAAAGGAGATGGTGACAAGAGTGCAGGTCACGCAATGTACTCGAAAGATAAAAAGAAGAATAGCAAAGGAAAGCAACAAGCAAATGAAGATGAAGGAACAACTAGCCAAGCCAACTTCCTAAGAGGAAGAGGAAGTGGCAAAGGTAGAGGAAAAGGCAGAAACAACAAAGATGGAGGTAAAGCCTGCTGGATTTGCGGTAAGACAAATCACTTAGCTAATGATTGTTGGCACAATACTCAAAGTAATAATGGATATAGTCAAAGCTACAATGCAAGAGGAAGAGGTGGCAGAAATCAAAGAGGAAATTTCAGAGGCAGAGGTGGTAGGAGTTACTTTGGAAGAAATGCAGGTAGAGGATTCCAAAGTCAACAATATAACAATACCTACTACAATTACGCTTCAGAACAGAAGGAAGATTCAACGATGATATTGAATGCTACTTGTGAAAGTCAGAGTGAAGATAAAAGAGTCTTCTACATTGACTCAGGATGTAGTAATCACCTGAGTGGAAACATATCATTGATGACTGATTTGGAGAATAAAGTTTCTAATCATGTTGTTCAAACAGGTGACAACACAAAGCATAAAGTGCAGTCGATTGGATCAGTAAAAGCCAAAGATGGCAGTACCTTATTGGGTAAGGTTCTGTATGTTCCTACAATTCCTAAGAATTTGATAAGTGTAGGACAAATTGTTGAAAAAGGATATGAAGTAAGATTCACTAATGAAGGAGTATATGTGGAAGATCCCAGTCAGGGGTATAAACAGATTGTTTCAGGAAAAAAAGAAGGAAGACTGTTTACACTGAAGATTCAAGGTAACATTGGTCAGGCCATGTTTACATATGAAGGACAGAAAATTTCTGAGTTAGATCTTTGGCACAAGAGACTTGGACATTTCAATGAAAGAGGTATAAAAGATATGGTTAACAATGGTTCAGTGCTTGGATTGCCTAATGTTGCAGGTCAACATATGACATACAAATGTGAGGCATGTCAGTTTGGTAAGGCTCATAAGAATTCTTATACCAAGCATGGTTTTATGCATTCAGAGAAGCTTGAGTTGGTACACACAGATGTGTGGGGACCATCAAAGGATTTCAGTATAAATGGATCAAGATATTATGTGATTTATGTTGATGATGCTACTAGATGGATCACTATCTATGTGATCAAAGATAAGTCAGAAGTATTCAATACATTCAAACATTATCATGCGTATGCAGAAAGAACTACAGGTCATAGACTGAAGAGACTAAGATCAGATGGAGGGGGAGAATATTTCTCCAACGAATTCAGTGACTACTTATGGAATGCAGGTATAAAAAGGGAAGTTACTTGCAGATATTCTCCTCAACAAAATGGTGTTGCAGAAAGAAGGAACAGGACTATTGTTGAGTTTGCAAGGTCCATGATGAATGAGAAAAATTGCCCTAATTATTTGTGGGCTGAAGCTGTAAACACAGCTACTTATTTGGTCAATAGGTTACCATGTAAAGCCCTGCAAGGTATGACACCATATGAAGCTTGGTGGGGTAAAAGACCTACTCTGGATCATTGCAGAGTATTTGGATGTGTGGCATATGCATATGCGCCATCACAATTAAGACATAAGTTGGAACCTAAAGCTGAAAAATATGTTTTCATTGGTTATGATGACAGACAGATGGGATACAGGTTGTGGAATCCATCCACAAAACATTTTCTGGTATCGAAAGATGTTACGTTTGATGAGCAAAGTTCTTGGTATGCAGGAACAGTTAATAACAATACAGGTGATGAAGAAGAAGTGAGTCAAAAGAAAGGTAAATCAAAGGTTCAAATAGTTGATGAAGAAGAAAATTATGAAGTGCAGGAAGAAGTTGAAGAAAGGCCAAGATTTGATCCTGAGTGTGAAGAACCAGAAACCTCAAGGACTGGAGAACTCAGAAGGTCATCAAGAAATAGATGGCAACCTACAAGGTACAGTTATGATACTTCATTTTTGGCTACGAAAGATTATGCTTACATAGTGAAAGCAGATGAAGACCCTTCTACATATGAAGAGGCAAAAGGTAAGGAAAAATGGGAGAAGGCTATGCAGGAAGAACATGATGCATTGGTAGAAAATCAAACATGGGATTTAGTTCCTAAACCAAATAGCCAGAAGGTTATTGGGTGTAAGTGGGTCTACAAGACCAAAAGATTTGCAGATGGAAGCGTGTCTAGATACAAAGCTAGACTTGTTGTCAAAGGGTTTGCTCAGACTTATGGAGTTGATTATGATGAGACTTATAGTCCAGTGGCAAAGATGACAACTATCAGAACACTCATAGCTGTTGCTGCGAGCAAAGGTTGGAAGTTATGTCAGTTAGATGTGAAAAATGCTTTTCTAAATGGATATATTTCAGATGATGTGTTCATGGAGCAACCTCAAGGGTTCAGAGATAAAAGGTATCCAGAACATGTGTGTAAGCTCAAGAGAGCTTTGTATGGCTTGAAGCAAGCGCCAAGAGCGTGGAACTATAGACTGGTAAAGTTCTTGAAAGAACTTGGTTTTCAGGTGTCTGAAGCAGATAGTAGTCTGCTTATAAAAGCAAGTGATAAAGGTTTCATATACATGTGCATATATGTTGATGATATAATCCTTACAGGAACAGATGAGTCAGGTATACAAAGACTCAAGAAGCAAATGGAAAAGGAGTTCAAGATAAGTGACTTGGGAGACTTGTCTTACTTCTTGGGTATGGAGATCACATATACTCAGCATGGAGTATTCGTGACCCAAGAAAGATATTTGAAGAACTTGTTAATCAAGTTTAAAATGAATGATTGCCGGATAGCACCTACTCCAATGGAGGTGAATCACAAACTGAGTAAGTTTGGAGGTGAAGAATTCAAGGATGTGAGACAATATCAGAGTTTGGTTGGTAGTCTTATCTATGCTACGTTAACCAGACCTGATTTATCATATGCAGTAGGAGTATTGTCTCAATTCATGGACTGTCCAAGGAAAGAACACTGGATTGCAGGACAAAGGGTGTTGAGGTACATTAAGGGTACACTCAAAGAAGGTTTGTATTATGGTTTTACATCAGATACAAATATCAAAATATACAGTGATGCAGATTGGGCAGGTAATCCAGATGACAGAAGGTCAACCTATGGATACATGTGTTATGTGGGAGATAAACTAATCTCATGGTCTTCCAAGAAGCAACATACAGTTGCTTTGTCTTCTACCGAAGCTGAGTACAAAGGCATGGTTGAAGCCGCAAAGGAAGTGATTTGGCTAAAGACTTTAATGAAGAATTTTGACGCTATACAGAGGACTCCAATTATATTTGGAGATAACATGAGTTCATTATATTTAGCTGCTAATCCTGTTTTTCATGCCAGGACTAAACACATTGAGATTCAGTATCACTTTCTAAGAGAGAAGGTGATGGATAAAGAGATTGAAGTAATCCATACTTCAACGAAAGATCAGATAGCTGATATGCTTACAAAAAGTTTGGATGGACCTAAGTTACAAAGGTTCAAGAATATGGCAGGAATAAAGAAGACAGAGAAAACCTCAATTGATGATTGAGGGGGAGCTGTTGGTGCAAGACAATCAACAATTGAAGATCTTTAAGTCCGCAGAACCTTCAGCAAAAATTCCTTAAAAAGGTCACCGGAAGGTCACCGGAACAGTACCGGAAGGTCACAGGAAAGTCACCGGAATGTTACCGGAAAAGATCATTTTTACAGTTTTCAGTTCATGAAGAGTTGAAGGATGAAAGGAGGAAGAAAAGAACAAATTTTGAAGCTTGGAAGAAGAACCGGAAAAAGTTGTACAAATATGTACAATAGTATAGTCCGCGTTATAAGCTTGTACAAATTTATCTATAAATACCTGAAAAACTGTAGAAGAGAGTTAGAAGAGACGAGAGAAAGTATGAGAGGCGTATAGGCATTAGAGGCATATACGAGAGAGAAAGGAATAGAATAGAAGAATGAGAAGTTAGATGTCATGAGACATATGAAAAGTTAGTTGAGTTTTCCTCTCATCACTCAACTGTAACTTTCTGAATAATCGAAAAATACTGCGCCGAAATTTCTGTGTGTTTTCATCTGTGATAGATGATTTGTGAAATCCTATTGAGGATATCTAAGTCTATAGTTAATCAATCTATAGCTTAAGTTTCAGAGTTTGATTGTAAACAGAAACCGAGAATTGTCAGTAGGAACATTCGTATGTGTTGAATGTTCAAAGTTTACTGAAACAGGCGCATTTTCGGTAATCAATGTTTTGGTCATTTCTCAGTGCGTACTTTAAAGTTTTGCATGAGTGAGGGCTTAATCTTTAAGTTAGAAGATAAGCTACTCGTAACCAGAAGCATTTGCTTAAACGGGTTCTATTCAAGGAGAACCAAGTCTTAGAAGTTACAGGTGTTAAGTCGACTGTTCAGAATGACAGTTTCAGACAAAAGTAACCTGTGAAGATTAATTTGAAGAAATTGTGCAGTAGACTTATGTGTTGTGAAGGTTTTTGACTTACTCTTGGTATAGAGGTGTTCTAATCACAAGAGTAGGTTATTCTGAAGGAGATTAACATTCTCCGACAGAATAGCATATGCATTTCGAAGCTCTCGAGAAGACGCATCCAATGGCACTGGTTTCACTCAATTCGGACGCTCCTACTTCAAGTTATGAGCGAAATACTGAGTCGCGGGAATACTTTCCTACACTTCAGCACTTCCTACACTTCGCACACACCTTTCCTACAGCAAAGAAACACTTTCATGGATAGACAACACTCACAAGCACTCTTTCCAAGCAATACACATGCATGCAAGCTCACGAAGAAGAAGATAAGGAGGGAAGAAGACACAAATTCGAATTTCTGTGCTCTCTATTCTCACAATGGCCAAATGTCCTTTACAAAGAGTCACATTTGACTTATATACTAGTGCCCTAAAAATGGTCCTTTCACACAAGAGACCGGCACTTTATTCACTAAAAGACTAATTTTCTACTATTTTACATGGATAAGCTTCTAATCTTCTGTGGGGATGCATCTAGAGGACTCCTCTAGTGCCTTTACAACGGAAAATATATTACAAGAATGATTATGATACAAAAATATGAAGTCCAAATTGGAAAAATTTTGGGGCCCGTCTTTTTCTCTGCTTTGTGCGCTCTTTAGCTCTGCAACACTCTTCCCCTCTTCGTCTCTGTCGTCCCTTGACAGACTTTGCTTCCCGGACGCGTCCCGTGGTCAGTGTTGCTTGATTCTTGATCTTGCATTACGTTTTAGAGGCGCTCTGCTTTTCTTCGCACGCTCCCCTTGGTCAGTGTTGTCTGCAGTTAAACAGACATGCAGATTCGATGGCCTTCTTGATTCAAGCTCTACTACTCGAGAGCCTGTTGCACTTGTCTTGCCTGTTGACTTGGGTTGCCACGCACGCCACCAGTGACTAGGAATGTGCTGTTCTTAGTCACCCTCTTAAACTTTTCAGCCTCTACCCCTTTATAACTTTTGGTCCTCTGATTTGTCCTGGTTGCACACATCGGACCCTGTTGTATTACTTTGAGGCTGTTTACTTCTTTTGCCTGATGCGTGCCCCTGCGGGGCTCTGTGCAGAGATGGGTAATGCGCCCCTGCGGGGCTTCCTGCAGAGATATATCTTCGGATATTGCTTTCTAATGAACTGCTTCTTTCATTGTCTTCTTCTTTTCTTCTTCTTACTCGATTCTCTCTCAACACTGCCCCCCTCCTGGACTCTGTCGTCCCTGACAGGCTTTGATAAGCGACGGGCATATGTTTGATAAACTCTTTGCTCTGTATCATTCAGCTGATTGGCTTCACGTATCATGAGTTGCTTCCATTGTTCTGCCTTCACACCGTCGTTGGGTGGCTGTCTATGATCTGCGAAGAAGCTGAGTTCGTATGCCACTAATCTGGCATTTAAATTGGCTGACATCTTCAAAAAAATCTCAAAATCTATCTCAAAAAATCCTGTAAAGAAAGCCTCTTCGAAGGTTTGCATATATACACTTGGCAAGAACATAATTCTAGAATAATAAGCCATTATTGTTGGGCGGCTAGGCATAACTGACAGGTCAAAAATGAGGATCTCCGTGCCCTGATTAATGCCTATGAAGTTCAAAAATGTGTATGCCGCGTGCTTGAATACCTTCAAAACTGTGAGGATCATGCTAAGTATTTTGTTGGTCATTTTTACAGCTAAATCAGGTACTGTCGCATAAGTTTGTAGCCAAAATTCTATGGTTTTTATCATATAATCCTCCGTTGGCAAATAATTATGTGGCGGGCTCGGAAGCAGAGGAAAATTGAGCCACTGCTTATTGATAGTACCGTTTCTTTGTAGATCCAAAAATTCCCTGGTATCCCTTCTGCGTGGTAGTGGACAAAATGAAGGGTTTACCTGGAATGCATATGGCGCTGCTTGCCAATGCACTCGTAGTGTGGAAATGTTTCTCCAAAAATTTTCTCCGCCACACTGGTTGCGCAGCTTCAAACTCTTCTTGAGTGTATGCGAATGTATCATGTTTGAAGTTAAGCTGCTCATCTGGACGCGTGTGTGTAATCTTCATTATATAACGTCTGGTCTTTTCTTTCAAGAGTCCATAGGGAATATTGAAGGGCTTCATGATTTTGTCCAGGTCTTTACCTTTTATCTTGGCCTCCTTCATGACTTTGACCACTTCATTTTCAAAATTTTCTGTTAATCGGGACACCACTAGTGCCCGTTCCTTCTGACTTATTTCTGCAGTATATGGCATAGGATGGTCATCATGTATATCCGCCACCTGCTCACGTATTGGAGAATCATAGATCGGGTGAGATAGAGGGCTTACCTCTACCTCGTCAGTAGGATTTTCCTTTTCTGGCACTACTGATGTCCCAATCGGTTCTTTGTCTTTCTTCTGATTCTTCAGCTGTTCTATGCATTCATCTTTTTCTTTTATCGTTTGCATGGCTTCTCCGAGTGCTTCTTTAGTTGCCAATAGTTCTTTACCTATGTCAGCTACATGATCCATGTTTTCACTGTAGCTCTGAACCAGTTTGGCATTCACCTTTTGTAATTGACGCTTCAGTTCACTGGTTTCATTGGCATATCTGTTCTTCCATTCTTCTATCTGGGCTTGTTCTTGCTTTAGCAGCTCTTCATTTTTCGCGATATGATCCCGTAATTCTTGATCTTTGGTTTCTGTGGATTCCTGTTGTATGAGTGGTTGATCATATAATAAAGACTTCATCAAATCTTTATTTCTGTTGCATAGGCTGTCGTTCTCTTCCAGATATAGCTTGAGTTGTTGCTCTAATAGCATGCTTCGCATCTTCATTTTCTCTTTCTCAGCCTCGCTTGCTTCGTGTAATCTTTGCAACTCGGTTAGTTGTGTATGCAGCTGTTGATTCTGAGCAATGGATTCTTCATGTTGTGTCTTGATTGCCAACACCTCAGTACTTTTGTTTGCTAATTCTTTTTGTGCTGCAATCAATTGTGCCGATAGCTGTTCACTCATGAGTTGAAACTGATTCTTTTCTCTTCTTGCTTGATCATACTCGGCATCTATATCCATCATCTGTTGTTGAGTGTCCATGGCTCTTTGAATCATCTTCTTTACTACAGGTTTCAACTGCGTAACATCCACGTTAAGCCATGTTTTTGGTATTGCCCGCTCTTCTCCGGTATTGATGTCTTTTCCCTGTGCAATGTGTAATGTAGTGTCATGGTGCTGCCTAATCTGAAGCTGGATCCTTGGCTCAGCCCCCATGTCTTCTTGATTTCCCTGAGGTGTGTCATCAGGCACCTCGATCACGGTCTGTTCTTGGTGTTGGAGCTCCTTTGTTTCCTTACTCACTGGAGTTTGATCTTCCTCTTTAATAGGTTGTTTTACATGTGTAATACCAGTGGTTGTATCTTCCTTGATGCTTATTTTTGTAGTGTCATTCAATTGAATGACGTGCTCCGGTTCCATAGATTCTTCGACTCTCTTTTCCTTTTCTACTTGATTTTGTGTCGTGACTTCTACTTGATCCATTTCATTCCATTCATCTTCTTGTGTTTCTGTCCGAATGTCAGTATCTAATGTATCTTTTTCAGGACTGGAATCCGTATTTGTACTAGAATCATCAATACCTAGCTCTTTGTATCTTCTAGCTTGTTTTGGTGTTTGCTCTGGATTCCGTTGTGTCTTCTCTTGACTAGCTTGTCTATAATGATGTCCTTGAACGTTCAAATTGATCTGCCCTTGCATATACTGATGTGTCTCTTCGAGGGCAGCGGACAGATCTCTCTTTGTAATCGGCATTTGAGCCGTCGTGATCTTCGGTAAGAGATGCGTTCTCTTTGATTTTGGTGTAGCTTGGGCTTCCTCTTCCCGTAAACGCTTCGTACCCCTCATGGGTTTCTATGTGCTGGTTCCAGCTTCTTCCACCATAGCTACTGCTTTCTTCTTCTTAGGGATCGTAGCTGATTTTACGTATCTTGCTAGTCCTTCCGAGGTTGGCATCTCTCTCAAACAGTTCTTCATTTCTAAAGCTTCATAAATCAACAATGTAAGAGCTGAACTGCCATTCAAAAACTTCTTTTGCCCCCACTTCTTTTGTGCTTCAAACAATCTTTCTTGGACATACCCTGTTAGATTGATTTTGTTTCCAATTTGCCTCATGGCATGTGAGAATAGTTGGACTACTATCTTCTGTGGAGCTGTATACCTGTGCATGCTGGGAAAGCAAAAATGTTGATGTACCAATCGCACAGCATCTTCTATGTCAATTCTATTTATCTCCATGAATGATCTCTTCTTGGGATCATGGCATTCTTCTTTCACACTAGTAATGCCTGCTTGATTCCATCCAAAAGCTCTGTTAATCAACTCATGTGTGAATTGGATGGTCTTCCATGTCCCTACTTTATCCAATACTCGCGCTTCTGGAACTGATATTTTTGTTGCGGCAAGCTGCATGGTATTCATCACCTGTGCACACCTCTAAAAGTCTGGTACATATATAGGCAGTTTAAGAAATGCCTCTATTCCTGCTTGTGTCCATACATCCTCAATATGAGGTAGTCCTTGTATGATCGTTTTGAAGTCCTGAGACATGATAGGAAAGTAATGATCTGTGTCCATAATTTTGATTGTAGCCATGAAGATTAGCTCTGCCACTGGTTGATCATCTCTGAACCAGTGACCTCTTGCTTTTGTTATTGATTCTAATGGAGGAAGTTGCACCTCTTCTTGCTGTGTAGATTCGGAATCAGTGGAAGCCATCTGCACTCAATATAGAGTATGAATTAGTATCCATATGTTCTCAGAAATCCTCCTCTATATGTTGGTTATAAGTTCGATGTTGCTCCGAGTGAATGGTGTCGTTCCTTTCCCGTGTGTGTCGTTCCTTTCCTTTCCCGTGTCTGCTGAAAAGAAAAACAGAAAAGTTAGTTCGTAGCCGAAGCGGTTATTAAATTTTTTTGGAGTATTTTCTTAATATATGTACAAGTGCTCTCCTATTTCCCCATTAGGAAAATGTGCTTGACTATCCTGAAATAGAAGAAGGATGTGCCGAATGCTTGGCCTTGTAATGTGGCCCTATCATGCATACTTGGGATCTCGACAACTCCATATGTGTGCAATTGGAAGTAGTTGGCGTATGCATGCCGTCCCATTTGTCTTTCGGTATCCAGATTTGCTTCATTGTGCTGGGCTTCGTTGTATGTTGCCCACTTCCACTAAATGTGGCTCTTTTCTTCTTGTTGTAGGTATGCTTGGTCTGCTTCGTGAATTTCGGGGAGGGTCGGGTTGCCCTTGCAGACTCCTTTTTTCTCCAGTAACTCTTTATTTGTGGTTGTTTTGCCTGTGGATTGCATTGGTTCTTCTTGTTTTGGGGATCATCCTTTCGGTTTATTTTCCTTGGAATGCAAGACTTCGGAACCCATATTTGCGATCGATCTCGTTGAGCGGCTACGACTTTCTTGGGAATCCATATTGTAGTAATTTGTCGATGATTTTGCTGTTCAGATGGAGTTGGTTTTTGCTGTGCTCGTTTGTTCTGATGTCGGTTGTGCTTCTGTCGTCGAAGATACTCCTCCACTTGATCTTTCTTTATCCACGCTTGATTAGAAGATGGAATAGGGTATATTTTAATGGTTATAGATTTTGAATCACTCAGAGAACTAGTCTCTCTAATGCATGGTGTTTCAGTGAGGTGTGTTTTAGATGGAATAAAACTCTCATGATTTGCTAGATTAGAACATGTTGTGCAAGCAGAATTCAACGTGTCCGCACATATAGTACTCGATGAAGGTGTATCTATAGTGCTAGAGATTGTACATTCAGGACTTGGTTCATTAGAGGGGACTGGTTGCTCCATGCTCACAGATGTTAATGGTCGCTCGTCTAGCAGGCTGAATACTTCGCGATGTCCTATCCTAGCTGAGATGTATCCCAACGCCAATTGAATGGTCACTTCGTATTCATAAATCCAGTCTTGACCTAACACAACCTCTTCAAGTAAATCTTGGTCATGACATACTAACAGCTTTTGTTCCATAGTATTGTTGCCAAGATGCAATGGTAAGGTGATCTCACCTATGCATTGAGTAATTGTTCCTCCTATTCCTATCAACTGGGCCATTGAGGGGCGTATTGTCTCCTTGAGTTTTTGGGTCAAAGAAAACTTAATGTAGCTTACAGCGGCTCATGTGTCAATAAGAGCATTCACCAAGTGATACTCCGTTTTTCCGGCTCCCAAATTTAGATATGGTTGTGTTCTTTGCGATCCTAGGTTTTGAGTGGCTCTAAAATTAGCCATCGGGATGAGTTCTTCGCCTAGACGATATCTTTCATCTCGCTCTCTCATCCACTCTTTTCGTTTCTTTATCCTTTCCAATGCTTCTTGTCTCGCTTCTTCTCGTATTCTTTCCTCTTCTAAGCGTCTATTCTTACCTTTGATTAATCGAGACATAGTTTCTTCTGTTAATGGTTCTAGGTATTTTTTCACTCTACACCCACTGATGTAGTTTGGTAACACGTCTCCATCTAAGGTCGCTAAGCTGATGGCTCCACTTGTAGATATACGATTAATGATTAATGGACCATATCCTCTCTTTTGCAATTTCTTAGCATGTTGTTTCAAAGTGTATACCAAAACTAAATCTCCTTCCTTCAATTTTTTGTCCTTGATATGCGCATCAAAATAGGCTTTTTGTCGTCTTTTAGCAGCATAAATACCTGCTACTGCTTGTAACCTAGTTTCATGAAGCTTTTCTATTTGGTCCAATTGGGCTGATAATTCATGTCCTGTCCACTCGTAAGTAGTTGCTACTCTAAGAGTGGGAATCAAGAAATCAATTGGCAAAATAGCATTTTGTCCATACACTAAGTTAAAAGGAGTAGTGCCTATTGCAGTTTTATAGGCTACTCGGAATGCCCATAAAGCATGGTGTAACTGCTTATCCCAATCTGATCTACCGTTGTTAACGATTTTGGTGAGAACAGTACACAAGATTTTATTTGAACTTTCTGCTTGTCCATTTGCTTGTGGGTGATAAGGGGCAGATTTCTTATGAATTACTAAGAATTCATTCAATAAGGCTTCTATCACTTCATTAACAAAGTGCGTACCTCTATCACTCACAATCTCTATAGGTAGTCCAAATCTAGTGAAGACGTTCTCGAAGAGAAACTTGGCTGTGGTTCTGGCGTCATTTTTCTTTGTTGCTTTTGCTTCAACCCATTTGGTCAGGTAATCTGTGGCTACAATTATATATTCAGCATGGGATCCTTTTGCTGGTGGGCTAATAGGCCCTATGAAGTCTATTCCCCATTTTGTGAAAGCTCTAGCACTCATCATGGGTCTAAGTGGCATCTCATCTCTTCGAATAGGATATTTCGTTCGTTGACAAGTATCACACCGTTGCACATATGTTATGGCATCTTGGTGTAGAGTTGGCCACCACATTCCAGCAAAGAGGATCATTTTTGCTGTTTTGTCTGCAGAGAAGTGTCCTCCTGTGGCTCCTATATGGGCCATCTCTAAGACAGAGAGATATTCATTTTCATGAATGCACATTCTTAATTGGTTATATTTTCCGCGTTTAAAGAGTTGTTTTCCTATGATGGCATATTCTTTACTCTGTTCTTCAAGAGCACGCTTCCTGGCTAAAGTAGCTCCGTCAGGGTATTCTTGAGTTTTCAAGAACTTTACTAGAGGCATGCTCCATCTTGGTGCTATCGTAGAATAGCATAAGGTAGAGTTCTCATCTGGGGTTTGTTCTTGATAGGTTTGACAAGTTTACACATAGTTATGTGCATCTCTTTGCATGGTTGGCCAATATATGCCAAATCTCTTGAGTGTTTGCCACGTTCCATTTGCATTCAAATGAGTGTTCCATTGGTTGATGTGTGCTTTCTGAAGCCACATTTCTTGTTCCTCTTCTTCCACGCATCTCATCAGTAATCCGCTTGAATCTTGGTGGTACAAACTTCCTGCAATGATGTGAAGGTTTTTAGTCCTCCAGAGATCTTGCGTTTGGTTTGGCGTGATCCCATCTTTAGGTCCATGTGTAAGGATCGGGATCAATTTTTCTGCCCACTGAGGACATACTTCCAGGTTAAAAAGATAAGTATCTGGCAGGTCATCAGGTACTCCTATGGGTGGTTCTCCATGGGTCATACGAGATAAGTGGTCTGCTCTTATGTGGGTGTTTCCTTTCTTGACTATTACCTCAAAATCAAATTCCATTAGCAATAAAAACCATCGTACTAGTCGTCCTGTATTGCAAGGCTTGTTGACTAAGTACAATAGGGCTTGATGATCAATGAAGAATTTGAATTTGTTTGCCAGTAAGTAATGTCTGAATTTCTTGACTGCGTATACCATCCCTAGGCCTTCTCTCTCCGTAGTAGTATAATTGCGTTCTGCTTGATTTAACTGTCTACTGGCATAGGCTATCGGGTGGTCTAATTTTCCTGTGTCAGCTGGTTGAGCTAAGATGCAACCAATGGCAAACTTGGAAGCATCAACATGGATGTGAAACGGTTTATTCCAGTTGGGGACTCGAAGAATGGGTGCTGAACTCAATCGATTCTTTAACTCGTTAAAAGCTTTTTCGCATTCTTCGGTCCATTTGAACAGAGTCAATAATGCATAAAGAGGTCTAGCAATTATGGCGTACATATGTATGAATCTTCGATAGTATCCACAATGTCCCATAAATGCTTGAACTTCTTTAGCAGTTTTAGGTCTTGGTAAATCCAAAATTACTTTAATTTTGTCTTCATCTGTTGAAATTCCATTCTTAGAGACAATATGTCCTAAGATTTTCCCTTGTCGCACCATGAAGACACATTTTTCAGGATTGAGGCATACTCGATATTGCCGACATTTGGCAAAAATCCTTTCAAGTTCAGGGATGTGCTCTCAACGTATGGCTGAATATGTACACAGATCGTCCACGTAAACCTCCATACTTTTTCTCAGAAATTCTTTGAACACATGACACATCAATCTTTGGAATGTAGCTGGGGCATTCGTTAAACCAAAAGGCATGACTCTAAAGGCGTATACTCCCCATTCAGTTGCAAATGCTGTCTTATGTTGGTCCTCAGGAGCAATGGCTACCTGATTATACCCTGAAAAGCCATCCAGAAAACTATAAACTTCCTTCCCTGCTACCCTTTCCAAGAGATGATCAGTGATTGGTAAGGGATAGCTATCCCTTATGGTTGCGGCGTTCACTTTTTTCAAATTGATGCACACTCTTAACTTTCCATTCTTTTTTGGTACAACCACCAAGGGTGACACCCATTCCGTGTGCTCAATTTCATAGATGAATCCAGCATCTAATAACTTATCTATTTCTTCTTTTATCTTGGCTGAATACACATCATTATAAGTATATGGTCTCTGTTTCGAAGGTTTGGCTTCGGATGTCATGGGGATTCTATGTGCACATATAGATGGATCTACTCCCTTTAAGTCCTTATAATTCCAAGCAAAGACATCCCGGTATTCTCTTATGAGTCGAATTAACTCTTGTTCTTCTTCCAATGAGACATCCTGTCCTATGAAGGTACATCGTTCTTCTCCTCCTTCAATAGTTACCACTATCTTTTTGGTCTGTTCCTTATTATCATATGCTATTCCAGGTTGTGCTTCTCTTTTAGGCATTTGAATAGCAATTTTCCTCTCCTCCACTTCATATTTTTTAAAATGGGCTGGTACCTCAAATTGGTCTTGGAGTTTGTTTTCTTCCTCTTCTAATTCTCTTTCGACTTCTAATTCCCCTTTCTGTGTAAGTTCCTGGTGTTTCTCTTCGGCGGTGACATTTATGTTGGTAGTACCATTTCCTAGATCCATGGGTTCAGGTTCCATTTCAATGCTCTCGTAGTCCTCCTTCCAGTCTTTCTCGATCACTTCTCCTTCTTCTGCCTCCTGGAGGACTACCATATACAGGCTAACATCATAACCCTCCTCATCGATACATTCGTTCATGGTCACTACTTCTTCGTTTACACAGACATCGAGGGTGGCTAAGATTTCCATCCAACCGTGAGGTTCAAATTCTTCATCCGGAAAAACTTGTGGCATATAGGCTGGATCTTGTACAGATCTCACTATTCCTTGTTTCTGCTGCCATCCTTTTCTTCTCTCCTCTTCCTTCTTTGCAGCTTGACATATCCACAGATGAATGTCCTCGTTCATCCAGGATTGATCACTAGAACCTGCACTATGAACCAATTGATCGTCTTCCTCTTTGTGGATTTGATTCCATTGTAGAGGTGGCACATCTTGATAAGTGTACGTATGTAGGTTTATTCTAGTGGTGATTCCTGAGTGTTGTAGGTATACCGCGTCTTTTCCCCAATCTTGTACGACCTTTAGCTATCTCATGAAAGGCCTTCCCAAGATCATTTCATAATTGCTTGGCCTTTCAAAGTGACATATTGCTAAAGTATGTTCAAATTCCACTCCACACGTAGTGAAGACTACTCGTTCCAACAATCCTAAGGGTCTTTCCGTATGTCCATCTGCCATTTGTATTTTCATGCGTGTTGGTCTTAATGCTGGTTGTCCCCATTTCTCCCAAATTTCTTTGGTGGCAATGCCAACACCAGCTCCTGAATCTAGTATGGCTTTGGTAGTGTAACCCCTATAGGTGATTGGAAGACAGGTATTTCCTTCATCTCCTTCGCTAAAGTCTCCTACCTTATCCACTGGAATTCTCACTGTTTTTACTTTGTCAGCTATCTCTTTCTTTTCCTCCTTGACTTCCCATTGATTGATCAATTTCTCTTTTAAGTGTGGTTTTACCTTTAACAGTTCTTCAAATGTTAGGGTACATGGGATTTTTACCTCTCTAAGACGTTGTATGATCTCAGATGTTTGAACTGATGGGTTTGTTTCCCGTCTCCTTATTGATGGAATGCGATACAATTCTGAATTGTGCTCGTACTCCCCTGTGTAGTTGGGCAGTTCCTTTACATCTTCCTCTTCTTTGTCACTTGCATCCATTGGAAAAATTTCTTCTGAATTTAGTTCAGGTATTGAACCCTCTATTTCATTTTCTGCTTCTAATTCTTCAAAGGGCGGTTCCATTCCTTCTACCTTTTTCCATTTGTCCTCTTGAACTCATGCCCATAGATCCTTAGTCCAGTCTCCTTCTACTTCGGGGACTATGGATCCTTCCTATCTCTCAACAGCAAATTCATCATTCTGTGGTCTATTTACTTCGGTTTTTTCACGAGAGTTCACACATTCTTGGAATTCTCCTTCAGAAATTCGGGTATTTGGTAAAGGCGATGCAGGTTTTTCTAAGGTTTGTTGTGCAATTTCTATCAATTTCTTGCAGATTTCTAACCTTTCTTTTTCTAAGTCGCCTCTTGGATATTCTCTCTCATGTTGCTCTATGGTAGGTCCTGCTTTTATTCGTGCCTGATATGCCTGAATCCACATGGCTAATTCTTCAGGCATAGGATCTGCTAACACTGATCCTACCTCCTCCCTTTTATTCTCATTTTTATTTTCTTCTTCCACTTGCGGTTCCTTCGTTGGTTTCTGTTTACTCTTTTCATTGTAATAACTTTTTTTCTTTTATCCTATCTCTCCGGTTCTTCCATCTCTAGGACCTTTTACTGGCGATACTTTTCTCTAGTTCTTCGGAGTCTTCTACTCTGTGAGGGATGGGTGCGTCCCTCTCCTTGTCACTTTGACTGTTCTCATCCATTTTATCAAGGTTCTCTCTGGCTTTGGCTCTTGTTATGGCCTTCAAAGGTACGGTGTACTCTTTATCGCTCCCTGATGATTCAATCACTTCTATCACATTAATCTGCACGTTAGATGTGACTTTGTTGGGGTTCTTAGGACAATCTCTGAAAAGGTGTTCCCTACCACAATCATTACAGTAGCCTTCCCAGACTCGTTGTGGTGGTGGTGGGTTTGGCAATGTGCATTCTCTGATATAGTGGTCACCTCCACATCTGTAACATGGTCCTCTGGGTACAGGCGGTCTATTCATGGGTCGAGGTGGCACGGTTGCTCTAGGAGCCGTGTACATTACTGGGATATATTCCTGCTCGTATCCGTATAACTATCCGGTACTTCCATGTCGTAGGCATATGGGTAGTACAGTTGTCCATTCTCTATCATAGAGCTTTCATAATTAGAGTATGTTCCTTGACTAGGATCATAAAATGAGTCATAGGGTTCACTACTAGTCAAAGGTGTGGCTGGCACTATAGCCCTCTCTAGGTTTTCTTCTGGTTGTGCAATCTTGACTGGGACAACGTTCTGAGGGTGGGGCGGTTGTTGTCCTAGTACTGGCTGTGGTTGTGTGTGTCCTTGATATGCGTATGGTCGTGGTACTGGTGCCTGCGGCTGATGAGAGGGATATCTAAAAACTTCACCTCCCTGATGATTAGGAGGGTATCCGTACGGTCTCACATAAGGCTGGGTGGGTCTGGTTTGCCTATTGTAAGGGCAATTCTCCGTGCTATGGTTTGTATACCTTTGCTCTACACTGCAATATTGTAGAGGTCCGGGGACAGAGGGTCTATGATGAGCATAGGCAGGTGGTGGGACTACTCCCCTAGTACACAAATGAGAAGGATGATCACCTCCGCATTGCATGCATCTTCTAAGCATAGGCAGTCTCATAGGATTAGTGGGATAATTCCTCTGTCCTTGAACGTTCAGTTTTTTTGCTACTAAATCTGCTATTTCCTCCACATTGTTTTTAGAGTTTGCTATGCCACTGGCTGACTCTTCGCTTTTCAAACTACCTTGAGGTATTTTCAAGTCTTCTGCAAGGTTGTCTTCTAGGTCTATACATTCCTTCATACACTCTTGCAAAGTTTGAACCCTCTTTACATACACTAATGACCTCAAAGTTCCGTTCAACAATCCTTCCAAGAATAATGATACCATTTTATTCTGCGTCGGTCTCTCTTCCACCGGGCATCTGTCTACATATTGCTTGAATCTTCTTGCAGCCAATCTCACTGACTCGGTAGGGACTTGTTTGAAGCTGTGGATTAATGAAGAAGAATTGTTTTTAATTCCTGATTTGGTAAATTCTTCAATCATTTCTTGATATACCTGCTCCATGTTTTGAAAGGTATTCGGGTCCAATGGCTGAAACCATGCCAATGCTGTGTCTGACAAGGTAAGACCAAAGGACTCATATTGAATCAGAAAGTCATCTACCTGCTCGGCTCTAACTACTTGTTTAAATTCTGCTATGTGGTTGTAAGGTTCACTAGAGCCATCATAGTGATTTCTCATGCACTTGGCAACTTGGATCGGCCTTAGTCGTCTTCCTGCTTCAGGTTGTCTAGGCATCACTGGGAAAATTGGTCTTCCTATTGGTATGTCTGGTCCTCTTACTACCTGTGGTCTGACTGGAGCATGAACTCCATGTCTTGGGTCAATAGCTGGGTGAGGCCGGTAGTTAGGGTTAATTGCAGGCATTGCAAATTGCACATGTGGTCTGACTGGGATCTGGGTTTGTTGTGTTTGTTGTGTTTGTCCCGACTGTTGATATGATTCGTTCTGGGATGTTCCAAGTGGGTTTTGTGAAGTAGTGGCTTGGTCCCTAGGGGGAAACACTGGGATATTCTGATATTTCAACTCAGCTCTCTCTAATTCTGTCAATGGCCAATATCTTCTCTGATTTTTATCCAAATATGTGATGATGGTGGGGAACTCAGGATCTTGTAACTCATAGATGGTAACTGGATTAGGAGCAGCTTCCCATATAGAGGAATGGGCCCTAAGCAGATGCTCCATCCCATTGATCAGATACACATCTATTAGAGTGTCATCCTGGGGAATCAGGTCTCCTCTCCAAATTTTAGTAATCGTAGATCTCCCTCTAGGAGTAGTTACTTGCTCTTCGATTCCACCTCCATTTAAGCTTGAAGCATTATTTTCTTCACCATGCTCATTCATGTTTTCCGGGTGTTCTGTGACCACGTATTGAATATCTTGTTTGTCCATGTAAAAACCTCCTACGTATTTGACTGCTGGTCTAGGCACTATGTAAGCCTCTGAAGCCTTCTTCAGTCTGGCCACTGATCTGTTTAGACCATCCAAATAGATAGGGATCTCATTGTGGTTGGTGTTCACATACTCCAAGGAGGTTCTGTATTCTCCCTCGATGATTGACATCATGCCAATCATGGGTACTGTGTTTTGCATATCCTTTGAAGCCATGGGAATTTCTCCTTCTGACTCACTGGAGGTCTCCGAGTAATGTGAACGGTTACTTGGCTCTGCTACACTACCTACAGAAGAAATTACGCTTCTTCGGCTTCCTAGGGTTCTTCCGGATCTCAGGTTCATCCACTTAAGAGCTCTGATTAGACTTTGATACCCTTGGGCCTTTGGCACTCTTCTCTATAGGTCAAAAATGTCTAGAAGACTTGGGTTGGAAAGAAATAACTGAAGAAGAATTTTCTACAATCACGATACTTGTTTCCAAAAATCCACGATACACGATCTGTGTTCAGACGATACACGATCTCTGACAAATATCGCGATACCTACCAAACGATACCGATCGCTAAGTGAAACGATACCGATACCAGAAGGAAAACGATACACGATATTTGGTCACAGGCGATACACGATACTTGGAATAGACGATACTCGATATCTGGTAAATATCGCGATCTTTGATCTAAGCGATCTCTGGGCCAAACGATACTTGGCTGGACACGATATACGATACTTGAGATCCACGATACACGATCTCTGAACTGAAACGATCGACGATACACGATATCTGGTAAATATCGCGATCTCTGAAGATCAGACGATACACGATATTTGAACCAAACGATACTTCAGACAAACGATACACGATCGGCAGCAAGTATCACGATCTCTGAGAAGCGATACACGATACTTGAGCACAACGATACTTGATCTCCCGTAAACGATCGCTGGCAAAACGATACACGATACTTATCATGTATCGCGATCTTTGACCAAACGATACTTCTCAAGTATCGCGACTGGCACGAAACGATACACGATCCACGATACTCAATAGACGATCGCTGCCAAACGATCTCTGACCAAGTATCGCGATCAGTATGAAACGATACACGATCGATGGGAAATATCGCGATACTCAACCACAGGAGGTCACGATACTTGTGAAGTATCGCGATACTCGACCGCGGGAGTAAGACGATACTTGACCCTTAGACAATTTTTAAGAAAGATTTTTTAAGATTTGGTTTGAACCCCTTGATCTCCTAGCTCCTCTCTCCTCTCCTCACTCTCTGTATCCAACAAAACACACCTTTTTACCCCCTATAGCCCTCAGACGATACCTGGCGCAGATCGTTTTTCTTTCCTAACTTGATTTGCTTGAGAAATTTTGATTAAATTGGTGGGCTAGCTCACCTTGGTAACTCTTGTGAGCTCTTTGTCACTTCCCCTAGCTCTGTGCAACCCCAGCTTGCCCTTTTGCTCTCTCACGATCTCTGGCGCAGCACACGATACTCGACAGTCTCTCTCACGATACTTGCTCAAAAACAAGTGATTTTCAAAATGACTCTTTTTGGCTTTTATACTTGGGATTTTCTTGCTTACAAAAAGGAAAATTTTCTGAACAAAACTAAACTCTACCCTAATGACTTGGTCCACTCTCTAATCACTCCTACTCTACTCCTTCTACTCACTTCCCTAAACTAACAACTCACTACACACACTCCAAGAATGAGAAGTAGCAAGTGCGGCTGAAAATGACTTACCAAAGAAGAGAAGTTTTCCACTCCTCCACTTAATTCAATGCAAAAAGCTACTTACCATCACACGAATGCCTCGGTTTGATTCGTCACTCCCCGGCAACGGCGCCAAAAAGTGTGTTGACCTAAGTATCAACTTAGGGACTTGCAGAGAAAGAGACTATACCTCAATCCCCTCACAAGTGCATATAGTGGGGATAGACACCTTTAATTATCAATCCAAAGAGTATACAAACCTAGCCGAGTGTATAAGGACATGCAATCATGTAATGATCAATGCAAATGAACTACTCAAAGAATGTAAATGAGGCAAAGACTTATCCAAACAAGTTCCAACTGTTGGTCAAGGCGAAACGATACTTGGTGCAGCAGCCGTCAGTATTTTGGACTTTTCTCCCAGCTCCGAACTCCAAATATAGCGAATAGCATATGCATTTCGAAGCTCTCGAGAAGACGCATCCAATGGCACTGGTTTCACTCAATTCCGACGCTCCTACTTCAAGTTATGAGCGAAATACTGAGTCGCGGGAATACTTTCCTACACTTCAGCACTTCATACACTTCGCACACACCTTTCCTACAGCAAAGAAACACTTTCATGGATAGACAACACTCACAAGCACTCTTTCCAAGCAATACACATGCATGCAAGCTCACGAAGAAGAAGATAAGGAGGGAAGAAGACACAAATTCGAATTTCTGTGCTCTCTATTCTCACAATGGTCAAAAGTCCTTTACAAAGAGTCACATTTGACTTATATACTAGTGCCCTAAAATGGTCCTTTCACACAAGAGACCGGCACTTTATTCACTAAAAGACTAATTTTCTACTATTTTACATGGATAAGCTTCTAATCTTCTGTGGGGATGCATCTAGAGGACTCCTCTAGTGCCTTTACAACGGAAAATATATTACAAGAATGATTATGATACAAAAATATGAAGTCCAAATTGGAAAAATTTTGGGGCCCGTCTTTTTCTCTGCTTTGTGCGCTCTTTAGCTCTGCAACAGTGCACCACTAATTTTATTATGTACATCACGTGCCCAATGCCTGGCCTCGTAATCTGGCTCTATTATGCATACTTTAGGTGCATTGGAAGCGTCATGAGTGAAAAAGAAATCTTCTTGGTTCTGGTGTTCCATTCCTTGCTGTTGCTTTGGTTTCCATATCCATTACGTAGTAGAGGTTTTAAGTCTTGTCTTTTGCTCATTTTGTCGTGTTGCATGTGTATCCCTTCTCTTTTTTGTTATCGGAGTTGTGGGGTTCTTTCTCTTGGGGTATCTGCAACGAATCTCGCTAGTCTTTATGGTACTGTTGTGTTGATATAATGTTTCCTCGTGCTCGTCTATCTCTTGAATGACCACTTGTCTGACCTTCTTGGGAATCCACATTTGTTGCTGTGTTTTTTGAGCTTCTATCAAAGGCTTAGGAAGCCATACTCTCAGGAGTTGCTTCGATTATGATTGTGGTGAAGAAGAATTCTTGTCCACCCTTGTCTTCCTATGATGAATGACTTGTACTGGAATTGCCTTCTCTGATTCCTTCACTCGATCCTTTCGAACCCACTTGAAGTTAACATTTCTTGCTTGTGACTAGCTAATGGTGGATTTCCAGGCTACTGATCACTTTTTTTCATAGAAGGCCTTAAGAGTATTGTTCTCCTTGGTTTCCTTCTGTTCACCAATCAAGTAAGATGAATCTACTTTCTCCTTGGATACATTGGGGTTTGAATTTCCTTCTTCTGTCATACCTGCTTCCAATTGATTTGTGTTGGAATCATTTTCTACGTGCTCTTCTATGGTTTTTTCAACACTTTTAATGTCTCCTGATCTATGAGAGGGTTTCTCTCCTAATAGACTAAAGATTTCCTTGTGCCCTATTTCGGCCGAGATGTATCCTTAAGCTAGGTGGATGCTTACCTCATTCTCAATGATCCAGTCTTGTCCTAGGATCAAGTTTTCTATTAGATCCTCATCTTTGCATACTAGAACTTGTTGGTCCATAGTTGAATTTCCTAGGTGGAGGGATACTATGGCATCTCCAATGCATGTTACAACTTGCCCTCCCACACCTATCATGTGTGCTTTCGTGGGTGTCATAATTGTTTGAAGATTCGTGATGACAGTACTTCCTATGCAGCTGAGTGCTGCTCCTGAATCTAGCAAGGTGTCTATTAGCTAGTACTCCATCGTTCCAATACCTAAGCTCAAATAAGGCTGGGCCATGCTGACATTGGTTGTGTCAGACTTATGAAGTTGGTAATTAGCCATGGGAATAAGCTCTTCTCCTTGTAGGTACCGTTCATCTCTGTGCCTTATCCACTCTTTCCATTTCTTGATACGCTCTAAGGCTTCTTCTCGTGCTTCCTCTCTAATTCGTTCTTCCTCTTTCCTCCTATTTTGTGCACCTACGAGGTGTGCTAACATTTGTTCTATCAATGGCTCCATATATCGTTTTACTCGACATCCACTTATGTAGTTAGGAAGAATATCTCCGTCCAACGTAGCCAGATTAACTGCTCCACTAGTGGAAATCCTATTGATGATTAGAGGTCCATATCCATGCTTTTGTAACTTCTTAGCATGTTGCTTCAAGGTGTAGACTAGAACTAAATCTCCTTCTTATAGTCCTTTGTCTTTTGTGTGTGCATCATAGTATGCCTTTTGTCTTCTCTTGGCCGCATAAATTCCTGCAACTACTTGTATTCGAGTCTCATGTAATTTCTCAATTTGGTCTAGTTGCTTGGATAACTCATGCCCGGTCCACTCATACTGTTGGGCTATCCTCAAAGTTGGCACTAAAAAATCGATCGACAGGATTGCGTTCTGTCCATACACAAGGTTGAATGGGGTAGTTCTAGTGGCAATCTTGTAAGCAACTCGGAATGCCCAAATTGCATGGTGCAATTGTTTGTCCCAGTCTGACCTTGTGCTATTGACTATTTTTGTCAATACTGTGCATAACACCTTATTGGAACTTTGTGCTTGACCATTGGCTTGAGGGTGATATGGGGCTGATTTTTTATGGATCGTTAAGAATTCATTCATTATGGCCTCTAAGAATTCATTGATGAAATGCGTTCCTCAGTCACTCACAATCTCAATTGGTAATCCAAAGCGAGTGAAGATGTGCTAAAAAAGAAACTTAGCAGTGGTCTGAGCATCATTCTTTCTAGTAGCCTTTGCCTCCACCCATTTAGTCAAATAATATGTGGCTACTATGATGTATTTGACATGTGACCCTTTGGTTGGTGGGTTAATGGGTCCTATGAAATGAATACCCCATTTGGAAAATGCTCTAGCACAAACCATAGGTCTCAATGGCATGTCATCTCGCCGAATCAGGTATTTGGACCTTTGGCATGTCTCACAACTTCATACATATGTGTCAGCGTCCATGTGTAGAGTCGCCCACCACAAGCCCACGAATAGGATCATTTTTACAGTTCTCTCGATGGAAAAATGACCTCCTGCAACACTTGCATGTGCCATCTCTAATATGGGTAAGTACTCTCCTTCATGCACACATAAACGTAAGTGATTGTCTTTTTGCTTTTTGAATAGTTGTCTTCCCATAATTACATAATCCTTACTCATTTTTTCTAGGGATCGTTTCCTTGTTAAACTGATTCCTTCTTCGTGTTTTCATGTCTTTAGGAATTTCACTTATGTCTCACTCCATTAGGGTGCTATTGTAGAGAAGGGTAAAGATGTGTGATCCTCTGGTGTGGTTTCCTGACATTCTACGCAATTACTGACATAATCATGGATATCTTTAGGCATATCAAGCCAGTATACTCCTAGTCGTTTCAATTCTCTTAGAGTTCCGTGAATTCCTTTGTGGGTCCTCCACTTGTTTACATGGGCTTGTTCAATCAACTTCATTTGTTCGTCTTCCTCAACACATCTAGATAATACACTGTTGGGTTCCTTATAGTACACACTTCGTGCAATAATGTGCAAGTTCCGTGATTGCAAAATTTCATTTTTACTCTCTTTATTAATTGAGTGTTGTGGGCTATGAGTGAGTATAGGGATTAGTTTCTCTACCCACTTGGGACACACTTCCAAATTAAACAGGTAAGTGTCTGGCAAATCATCTGGCACTCCACTTGGTGGTTCTCCATGTGCTAATCTAGAGAGGGGATCTGCTCTTACATGGGTATTTCCCTTTTTCACAATTACTTCAAAGTTGAACTCAATCAATAGCAGAAACCATCCCACAAGTCGACCCGTGTTACAAGGCTTATTGACTAAGTACAACAAGGCTTGATGATCTATGAAGAACTTGAATTTTTTGGCTAAGAGATAGTGTCTGAATTTCTTTACAGCGTATACCATTCCTAATCCCTCTCGCTCCGTAGTTGTATACTTTCTCTCGGCTTGATTCAGTTGTCTACTTGCATAGGCAATTGGGTGATCCAACTTTCCTTCATCTACCGGTTGAGCTAAGATACATCCTATTGCGTAATTTGAAGCATCCACATGAATATGAAAAGGCTTGTTCCAATTTGGTGTTTTGAAAATTGGGGCCATGCTTAGTCGCCTTTTTAACTCGTTAAATGCCTTTTCGCATTCATTAGTCCAAGTGAATTGGGTCAACAATCCATACAAAGGTTTGGCAATTATGGCATACATGTGGATAAATTGACACTAGTATCCACAATGTCCCATAAATGCTTGCACTTCTTTTGCATTCTTCGGTCTAGGAAGTTCTAAAATGACTTTGATCTTATCTTCATCTGTAGATATTCCATTCCTAGACACATTGTGTCCTTAGATCTTCCCTTGTCTCACCATGAAGACACACTTCTCAGGGTTGAGGCATACTCTATATTGTCAGCATTTAACAAATATTTTTGGCAATTCCAAAATGTGATCTTGCCTTTGATTTGAATATGTACATAGGTCATCTACATACACTTCCATACTCTTCTTTAGGAATTCTTTGAAAACATGAAACATCAACCTTTGGAAAGTAGCGGGTGCATTAGTGAGTCCAAAGAGCATCACTCTAAAAGCATAGACTCCCCATTCCGTTGCGAATGTGGTCTTGTGTTGATCCTCAGTAGTAATAGCTACTTGGTTGTATCCAGAGAATCCATCTAAGAAGCAATAGACTTATTTTCCTACAACTCTTTCCAATAGGTGATCTGTGATAGGTAATGGATAGTTATCACTGATCGTAGCTGCATTGACTGTTTTTAGGTTAATGCATACTCTGAGTTTTCCATTCTTTTTAGGCACAACCGCTAGTGGTGATACCCACTCAGTATGTTCTATTTCATAAATGAATCCAACCGCTAATAGCTTGTCTATTTCCTCTTTTATTTTTGTAGCATAGACCTCGTTATAGGTGTAAGGGCTTTGTTTTGATGGTTTTGTCTCTGACGTCATCGGTATTCTATGGGAACAAATGGAGGGTTCCACACCCTTGAGATCCTTATAGGTCCAAACAAATACATCTCGATATTCTCGGATCAACTATATTAATTTTTCTTCCTCCTCGGGTGACACATCTCTTCCTATGTATGTACATCTTTCTTCCCCATCTTCTACAGTTACTATGATCTTTTTTGTTTGTTCCTTGTTGTTGTATGCTTCTCCTTCTCTTGCTTCTCCTTCTCTTGCTTCTCCTTCTCTTGCTTCTCTCTTAGGCATTTGAATAGGTATTTTTCTCTCTTCTACCTCACATCTTTTGAAATGCTCCAGAACCTCAAAAAGTCCAGGATTTGGTTTGATCTTACTCACACTTTCCTCCTGATTTGGTACTATGCGGGCTGCTTCTATTGCTAAAACTTTGGTCATTCCATTCTTTTCTTCGGTTCAAATGGCTTCAAAGTATCGTTCTTCTGATCAAATTCTGGTTCCATTTCTATGCTCTCATATTCTTCTTTCCACTCCTTTTCCAATCTTTCTCCTACTTCTACTTCTTGAAGGATAACCATGTACAAATTTATGTCGTAGCCTTCATTGTCCACACATTCATTCATCGTCAGAACTTCTTCATTCACACATACATCCAAGGTTGCTAGGATTTCCATCCATTCGTGTGGTTCAAATGTTTCATCAGGAAAGATTTGAGGCATGTACATTGGATCTTCTATGGGTCGATAATTAGGATGTCCTATTGGCCATAACTGCCTTTTATTATCCTCTTTCTTGGCTTCCTTACACATCCACAATTGGGCATCCTCATGCATCCATGATTGATCACTTGATCCAGCACTATGGATAGAAAATCATCCTCTTCTTTATGTATGGGGTTCCATTGTGGTACATCTCTGTACGCAAAGGTATGCAAGTTTATTTTGGTGGTGTTTCCTTGATGTTGAAGGTATAAAGAGTCTCGTCCCCAATCTTGCACTACCCTAAGCTACCTCATGAAGGGTCGTCCTAATATCATCTCATAATTGTTTGCTTTTCCAAATTGACAAATGGCTAAAGTATGCTCAAATTCAACTCCACAGGTGGTTAATTTGATCTTTTGTAATATTCCCAATGGTTTTTCAACATGACCATCTGATAACTAAAGCTTCATGTGGGTGGGTCATAAGGCAGACTTTCCCCATTTCTCCCAAATCTCTTTGGTAGCAATACCTACTCCTGCTCCTGTGTCTAGTATGGTTTTGGTCATAGAGCAATTATAAGTGACAAGTAGACACGTGTTACCTTCATCTCCTTCACTAAATTCTCCAACCTTATCCACAAGAATTTGTACCTTAGGTGGGGTTTCATTTACCTTGCTTTCCTTTTCGTTCTTCTCCTGCCCTAACTCTAGTTGACTTGCTAATTGTTTCCATAATTGTAGTTTAACACAAAGTAGTTCTTCCACAGTCAATTGGCATTGTACTTTTGTCTTTTTAAGTTCTGTTAGATTGTGTGAATTCTTAGCTGAATTTCCCTTTCTTTTTCCTCGTACTGTGGGTGCACGGAAGATCATGGACTCTTTTTCGTACTCTCCCATGTAATTTGGTAGGGTCCAAATGCTCTGAGCTTCTTCCCTATTTTGGTCTAGTCTCGACACTTCCTCATATACTTCTTCCATGTTGGGACTTGGTTGATAAACTTCCAGATCTAATTCCTCAAAAGGAGGTTTAACCATTCCATTCCTTTTCCATTGTTCTTCTCGGATTCTATTCCACAATTCTTTTGGCCAGTTAGCCTCTAAATCAGGCACGGTTGACATAGGTTTGTCTTGGGTTTTCACTAGCTCACATTTATCATTCTTCTCTTTAGGTTCCTTGTCCTTGGCTTTAACACAATCCTTGTATTGATCCTCCATTATCCTTGTCTCGGGTAGAGTAGGGATAGTCTTCTCTAGAGTGGCCTGAGCTACCTCTATGAGTTTCCTGCATATCACCAACCTCTCCTTTTTGAACTCTCCTTGTGGGTAAATCCTTTCATGCTGCTCCACATTCGGTCCACTCTTTATTCTAGCTTGGTAAGCTTTCAACCACATATCCAAATCATCCGGTTTTGGGTCGACTAGAATTGATCCTAGCTTTTCTGAATCTCGGATAGGAGGTGGAATGGGGACTTCTTCCCGAATTTCTAGTTCTTTAGGCTTCTTATTGCTTCGTGTATGTCTCTTGTCTTCCTGATTTTTGTTTTTCATCCATTTTTCTTTGAGCTTCTCTCTTCTTCCCTTCCATTTTTGGCTTTTCGTTGCTTGAGTACTCTCACGTGGGTTTTCTGAATCTTCCACCACTTGACTTCTGGGGTCGATAGTTTTACAATTTTCTTGTTCAAGGTATGGCTATTTTCCTTCTTGTTCCTTCATTCATGCTCGTGTAATGATTTTTAAAGGTAAGGTGTATTCCTTGTCACTTCCAAATGCTTCTATCACTTTGATCACATTAATAGGTGCAGTGTCTTGCGCTTTGTTGGGATTTTTTGGGCAATCTCGGAAGAGATGTTCCTTTCTACAATCACTGCAATACCCTTCCCAAGTCCTAAGAGGTGGTGGGTTGTACGGCCTTGTGCATTCTCTGATAAAATGGTCTCCTCCGCATCTATAACATGGTCCTCTTGGCATAGATGGTCTGATGGGTGGTCTTACGGGTGTCTGTGCTTTAGGTGTAGTGTACATTAATGTCGCCACCTCTGGTCCATAGGTATCATCATACCCTTCATATCCATAGTATTGCTAGATCATAAAATTGATCGTACTCCATTAGGCTAGCATCATAGGAATAGTACTCCCCTTGGGATTGCTCGTATACTGAGTTCGTTGACTCTACAGTGGCTATTGGTGATGCTAGCACTATGGCTCTTTCTAAGTTTTCCTCTGGTTGGGTATACTTGACAGGCACCAAATGTTGGGGATGTGACAGTTGTGGTCCTAACACTGGTTGGGGTTGTGTATATTGTGCTTGCATGTATGGCCTAGGTGCTCCTGGTGGTGTTGGGTAGGGATTGTACTTGGGCATCTCCCTGCCTGGCTCTCTAGGTGGATATCCATATGGCCAATACTGAGGTGGTTGTAGAGGCCGTGTCTGCCTATTGAATGGGAAATTTTTCGTGGTGTGATTGGTGTATTTTTATTCTATGTGACAATACAAGTTCGTTCCTTGATGGGGCTGCCTATTATAAGGATACACTTGGGGTACACCTGTTCCTCCTCATACACACATGTGAGTGGGGTGATCACCTCCACATGAGCTACATCTTCGTAACATGGACACTCTTAGGGTTGGATGTTGATAATTTCTTTGTCCTTGGACTCCCAATTTCTTCACCACCAATTCCGCTAATTCTTCTACATTACTAGAATTGGATGTTACTGTGCTTCAAGTGTCTTCTGATTTAGTAGGAATGGTTGTACTTTTGAGATCATCTGCTAGGTTGTCCTCTAAGTCGATACATTCTTGAAGACATTCACTCAATGTCTGCAGTCTCTTTACGTAGACCAAAGTTCTTAAAGTTCCATTCGTTAGTCCGTCTAAGAATAAAGAGATCATTTTTTGCTATGTTGGTCATTCTGTTACTGGGCATCTATCAACATACTGGTTGAATCTTTGGGCAGCTGTTTTTAAGGTTTTGTTGGGGTTCTGTTTAAAGCTATGGATTAATGATAAAGAGTTGTGTTTAATCCCTCTTTCAATGAATTCCCTTATGAATTGTTGAAAGCATTGTTCAATATCTCCGAATTGATTGGGGTTTAATGGATGGAACCATGTCAGAGCTGTTCCTGTGAGAATGAGTCCAAAAGACTCATATTGCACAAAGAAATCATCCACTTTTTCAGCTCTTAGAACTTGTTTAAATTCAGCAATGTGGTCATAAGGTTCTCCCAATCCATCGTAATGATTTCTCACACATTTGGTCACTTGAATAGGTCTTAATCTTCTTACAGGCTCTGGTTGTCTAGGTATTACAACGACTGCTGGTCTAATTGGGGGTATTCTAGGTTGCACTCCTAGTGGTGGTCTTAGCCTTACAGGTGGTCGGTATTGTTTACCTATTCCAGTGTGGGTCTGATTTTGTGCTTGCACTTCGGGCGTTGTGAATTGCACATGAGTTCGGCTTGGAACACTTTGATGGCTTGTATGTCCCGACATTGTATGCTTTGCCTCTTGTTGTGTTCCGAAGGGGTTCTGAGAGGTGGTTGCTTGCTCATGCTAAGGGAATACAGGCAATCCCATGTACTTGAATCGAGCTCTATCTATGGCATCAACAAGCCAATACCTTCTTTGATTCTTGTCTAGGTAGGTTACTCTAGACTCATCTTCAGGATCTTTTAACTCATAAAAGGTCATCGTGCCTTCTTCCCATCCTTCTGTAGGTGAGTCAGTTTGTAGTAGTAAATTTGCTCCATGGATCAAATAGACCTCCAATAAGTAGTCATCTTGAGGTATCAAATCCCCTCTCAAGACTTGTGTCACTACTGACTTGCCTCTGGGAGTAGTTACTAACTCTCTAGGGTCTAGTCTTCCTGAATGTTCTTGTCTTTCCAATTCTCCTCTCTCATTGATCAATTCTGGGTGTTCTGTCACCACATAGATGTGACCCAACTTATCCATATACACCCCTTCCTCATACTTGATAGCTAGCCTGGGCACAATTGTGGCAATAGTGGAGGTTACCATCCTAGCAACTGATCTATTTAACCCATCCAGGAAGATAGGAATCTCTTGGGCATTAGTAGACACATATTGCAAGGAGGTATGGTACTCGCCTTCTACAACAGTCAAGAAGTTTCTCTCGGGAACATGTCCTTGTATGTCTTCTGAAGCCATGGGTATCTCGTCCTCCGATTCACTAGAGGTGTCAGAATAGGTAGAGCGATGATAGACCTGAGTGGTACTTCCTACCGATGATATGACACTTCTTCGGCTACTTAGAACCCTTCCAGACCTCAAGTTCATCCACCCTCTTGGGGCTTCCTTGGACTATAAGCCTCTCCCTAAGTGGCTCCTCAAATACCTCAATTTTACCCTTGAAAATGCTCAAAGTGTTATGGACAACACCACTTTGGCGATACTGTCCTAGGCGATACCAGGTTGTCGGCGATACTATACCAATACAAATCGCGATATGATACTTGGGTAGTCAACGATACGATACTGCTTTTCACACGATACGATACCAATGCTCTAGGCGATACGATCCTATGGGCTTCAAGCGATACGATACCACCCGAAGACACGATACGATACTATTGTAGATCACAATACGATACTAGAAATCCTAACGATATGATACCAGTGCAAGTCACAATATGATACCGCAAACTTGCACGATACGATACTAGCATTAGTCATGATACGATACCAAGAGCCTACACGATACGATACTATGGAAACTCGTGATACGATACTTGTGCAGATCACGATACAATACCAAGAAAATTCACGATACGATATCTCGGGGGCAACGATACGATACTGGAATTGTGCGTGATATGATATGGCTCGATCGACGATACGATACCGTGATCGGGACGATACGATACCACTAGCAAATCCCGATCGTGATACCAACTTGGCAATACGATACCAAAAATGGTATCGCGATACCACAGGTGGTAACCAGTGATACGATACTTCAGCGAGTATCGTGATACAGGGGAATTTTGATATCGGGATACCAAAACTGAACCAATCACAATACTGTAGCCAAATCAACTCCAAATCCAAAAAATTTTCATCCCTTGGTTTCTCTCTCTCTCTCTCCTCTTCACTCCTCACCCTCTGTCTCACTTAAAGGAACTCTAAAAACACTCTATCCCACCCCACGATACCAGATGCGCTTTTAATCATGTGTTGATGCACTTCTATTGTGTTTTTGCTATTGAAATCTTGAGGTATCTTACCTTTGTGATGTCCTACTTGCATCTTGAGTTCACTAGATAGCTTTGAAAGCGTGGAGTGCACGATACCATGTGGACAATACCGATCACTGTCTGCAGACGATACCACTCTGAGAGCAAGTGTCAAATGAACTACAATTTTTTGGTTTTTATAGTTTTTGGTGACTGAAGCATATACTACACTAATTTGGCAATTTTTTTGGGATTTTTCTTGATGATTTTGACTTACTCCTACCCCACTTCTCTTCCTAGCTTAACCCTAACTCTTTCTTCTCTTACTCTCTCCTAACCCTAGACCTAAAAACTCATTACACACACCTCCAAGATGTGAAGTAACAAGTGCTGAAGTGTTCGACTACTTGCCACTGAATGAATTCACTTCTACAAGTACAATTGCTTCACTCTAGAATTATTTCCATCACGAAGGCACCTTGGTTGGGCGTGTCCCCGGCAACGGCACCAAAAATGTGTGTACCTAAGTCACAAAGTCTTAGGGACTTGTGCCAAAGAGACTAAATCTCATTTGCCACACAAATGCATATAGTGGTGGATTGACACACGCTTAATTATCAATCTGATGAACCGACCTAACCAAGTGTATGAGGACTTGTGCGCACATGATGGAAATTGAAGTGGTTCAGCTATCATGCATGAGAAAAGACTAACCTACCTCTCTAACTCACTTAACTGTTGAAAGTGCTTATCGCGATACCACTTACGGTAGTTTTCACTAAATTGATAATATCTCCCAGCTCAGAACTCTGAATATGGAAAATAATAGGTTCCTCTCAAAGCTCTTGACGAGACACTTCTATTGGAGGTGGTGATTTTGACAATCGTGCTTCAAGTTATGACAGAAATAGTGAATGGCAGGAAACTCCCACACTCACTTCACAACTCGTACTTGCTCACACACACACTACAGCAACTCAAAAGTGTTGGGGAGGGATAGACAACAGTCTCACACACACATTCCAAGCTTCACCCACACACAAAAGATCATAGAGAAGATGAAATTTGCAGGAAAGAAGAAAATTCGAAATTCAAGAGCTCTCCTTCTTCACAATGGCAAAAAGTCTTTACAAAGAGTCACAAAGTGACTTATATACATTTGCCCTAAAAAATGGTCCTTTCACACAAGTGACCGACACTTTATTGACTAATCTCTATTCTCCTACTATTTTACAAGAAATATATTACAATGATTTGGGATTATGCATCTAGAGGACTCCTCTAGCACATTTACATAGCTTTTAAGGAATTTCCTAGGATTTTAAGAAGAAAAATATGCCCACTAATTTGAAAATTTTGGGGCTTCCCTTTTGTGCCTCTTTGCTCTACAATAGTTTTCTATGACTTCATTCAAGAAGTGTATGCCTCTATCACTTACTAGCTCTATTGGTAGCCCATACCTGGTGAACACATTCTCGAATAAGAATTTCGTTGTTGTTTGGGCATCGTTCTTTGTGGTAGCTTTTACTTCTACCCATTTGGTTAGATATTCAATGGCCACAATAATGTATTCAGCATGGGAACCCTTAGCTGCCCACTTAGAGAATGCACCTCCACCCATCATAGGTTTCAATGGCATCTCATCTTTACGTATAGGGTACTGAGTTCGCTGACAAACATCACACCTCTTCACACAGGTATGTGCATCAATGTGAAGTGTGGGCCACCAAAGGCCTTCAAAAGGTATTGCCTTGATCACTCTATCTAGTCCAAAGTGTCCTCTTGCTACACCTTGGTGAGCAGTTTCCAAGATATTCAGATATTCGCTCTCGTGGACACATAATCTAAGATACCCATCTTTTCCTCATCTATATAGATTATCTCCAATGAGAGTATAGTCCAGAGCTTCTTGTTCTAAGCTCCTTTGTCTAGCCAATGTCATCTCTTGGGGAAAGGTTCTTGTCTTCAAAAAGGCTACTAATGGTTCGCTCCAATCTGGCACTAAAGACACCCGATGAAGAGTGGCATGTTCCATTGTTGGTTTAGTACAACAGATTCGGCATTCCTTGCACATTCTATGGACATCTACTTCCAAGTTCGTAGTGCATTCCGAGTCTTCTTAATAACTTTAAATTTCTTTGCCTCGAGTAGTGTTGCTCTAATGCAACCACATGTGCTAAATGCAACCACTTCGCGTACTCTTCCTGTTCCACACAACAAGCTAATATTCCTTGATCTATATGTTTGTACATACTCCCCACCATGATATGGTACTTCTGTGCTTTTACTATCTCCCTATCTTGAATGTTTACTACTGGATGTTTAGGCCCATATGTTAGTACTGGAACTAAGGTCTTGGCCACTATGGTACAACTTCCAAATTAAACAAGTAAGCATCAGGAAGGTCATCTGATACTCCTTGTGGGGCCTCTTTGGATGTGAGCCTCGAGAGATGATCTGCTCTCAAGTGAGTCTTGCCTTTTCTCACCACTATCTCAAACTCATATTCCATTAGTAAGAGGAACCGTCTTACTAATCTCCCTGTATTGCATGGCTTGTTTACCAAGTAAAGTAGAGCTTGATGATCAGTAAAAAATTTAAACTTATTTGCAAGCAAATAATGTCTAAACTTTTTAACCACATATACCATGCCTAACCCTTCTCTCTCACTAGTGGTATAATTTCATTCAGTTGCATTACTCTCTATTAGCATAGACAATTGGAAGATCCATATTTCCTTTGCTCGTAGGTTGTGCAAGTATGCACCCAATAGCATAATTGGATGCATCCACATGGACATGGAATGGCTTGTTCCAATCTGGTGTGGTCAAGATTGGTGTTGAACATAATCATCGTTTAAGCTCATTGAAAGATTTCTCACATTCATCCGTCCACTCAAAATTGGTCAAAAGTCCATACAGAGGCTTTGCAATGATGGCATACATGTGTATAAAACGTCTGTAATAGCCACAATGCCCCATGAAATCTTGCACTTCCTTGACATTCTTTGGTCTAGGTAGTTCTACGATAGCTCTCACTTTCTCTTCGTCAGTGGATATGCCGTTCTTCGACATTATGTGTCCTAAAATCTTGCCTTGCCTGACCATGAAAACACACTTCTCTGGGTTCAAAAAAACTTGATATTCTCTACATTTGTCAAAGATTTTCCTGAGTTCAAGTATATGTGTTTGTCTAATGTTGGAATGAGCACAGAGATCAGCAACATAGACTTCCAAATTCTTCCTCAGGAACTCTTTAAACACATGGCACATCAGTCTTTGAAAGGTTGCAGGAGCATTGGTAAGCCCAAATGGCATTACCCAAAAAGCAAATATGCCCCACTCCTGGAAAAAGCCATCCTATGCTAATCTTCTGGTGCAATGGCTACTTGATTATAACCAGAGAACCCATCCAGGAAGTTGTATACTTCCTTGCCTGCTACCCTTTCTAATAGATGCTCAGTGATAGGAAGTGGATAACTATCTCTGATAGTGGCTGCATTAACCTTCTTCAAGTTAATGCATACACGTAACTTGTTTTTGGGCACCACTACAATGGGGAATACCCATTATGTGTGCTCAATTTCATAGATAAATCCAGCTTCAACCAGGCGATTTATCTCTTCTTTGATCTTGGTAGCATAGTTGTCATTGTATGTGTATGGCTTCTGTTTAGAGGGTCTAGCCTCTGAGGTCATGGGGATTGTATGTGAGCATATGTTAGGGTCTACACCTTTCAGGTCCTTGTAACGCCATGCAAACACATCTCTATATTCTCATAGTAAGGCTATCAACTCCTACTCCTCATCTTCACTTAGGTCGTGTCCTATGTATGTGCATCGCTCTTCACCTTCCTCCATGGTCAATATGATTTTCTTTGTAGTTTCTTTGTTATCATAGGCCTCTCCTATGACTGCTTCACATTTAGGCATCCTGATCATGACTCTCCTATCTTCAACTCCATACTTCTTGAAATTTTCAGGGAATTCAAACAAAGGTTCTTCTTCCTCTCGGGTGACTTCTCTCTTCTTCCTCTTCTTGCCTTCATTCTTAGTGGTTACTTATGTGGTTAATCTCACCTGATTGGTAGTTTCTTCGTATCTCTAAGGGTGAGCTTCTACTTCATAAAAATATTCCTCATCTGATGCAAAAGGTGGATCCATAATAATTGACTCTAAATCCGAGTTGCTTGCGTCCTCGAATGCATCAGTGTTAGGTTCACAGTCTTCAATAACCGAACCACCCATGAGTATGAAGACTGAAATGTCATAGCCATCCTCATCATAGTGGGGTGTCCACTGTTCTTCATTGATGGCTACATCCATAGTTGCTAAAATTTCCACCCAACCATGAGGTTCAAATTCTTCATCAAGAAATACTACGGGTGCATAGGCTAGGCCGTGAATTGATCTATGAGTTTCCTTCGCACCAACCTCTCTTGCTTTTTCTCTTTTCTCTTCTTCTACAGCTACTTTGCACATCCATAAGTGGGTGTCTTCATGCATCCATGAGGATCCTGATCCTATGGAATGCACTGACTTGGTATCATCCTTAGCTCTATGGATGGGATTCCATTGAATAGGGGGCACGTCTCTATGAGAGAAATCTTTGAGATTTACTTTGCTTGTAACACCTAAGTGTTGCAAATACAAAGAATTGGTTCCCCAATCTTGTACCACTTGAAACTGCCGCATAAATGGTCTTCCCAAAATCATCTCATAGGCCTGATTCCTGCTAAAGTCACATATAGCAAAAGTATGCTCGAACTCAACACCACATGTAGTGAGAGTTATTCCTTATAGCAATCCTAAGGGTTTCTCAATATGACCATCGGCCACCTGCAGTTTCATTCTTGTTGGCCTGAGTGCCGGCTTGCCCCAATGCTTCCATAAGGAAGTGGTAGCAATTGTAACTCCTGCACCTGAGTCCAAGATTGCCTGATGGGTTGTGTGCCCCTGATGGGTAACAGGAAGATTGGTGTTTCCTTCTTCTCCTTCGCTCATGTCTCCTATCTTGTCCAAGGGTATTTATGGCACCATTCTATGAGATCCTACCAAGGAATGAGGTTTCGCTACATTTGGCACTGTTTGGCTACATGTTTCCAGAATTCTAGTCTAACCTTGAGTAGCTCTTCTAAAGTGAGATTGCACTGCACTTTAGTATTCTTCACTATCTCCATATTCCTAGGTATGATTGACTTTTTGTTTCTTATCATGACTATGGGTGCTCTCATACAAGTGGACTTAGCTTCCCATGGGCCTGTGAAATGGGGTAGTTCTTGTAAGGAATTTGACTTGAAGTATAATCTCTCATGAGATTGGGCATTTTCCTGCTCTCCATAAATGGAAGGAATGTCTTGTGAGAATTGATCATGCGCATCATCCACAAGTTCAATTGGAGGAGGATCTTCACTTTCTTTAGCCCATTTCTCTTCTTGAATCTCTCGTAGGAATTCTAGTGAATACCGATTCATAGAAGAAGAGGTGTTTGGTTCAGTGGAATTCGGCGCATAAGCATCCTTGGGAGGAATGCTCATTGTTTCACTTGCCTTGTCCTTTCCTTGGGAGGTGGATTCCTTTCCTGATTTTGCAATTAGTCTCTCCAATCTATCTAATAGACCATCAAAATGCAATGGAGTTCTAGTGGAGCTAGAGCAATTGAAGAGGCGACTGGCCTCAAACATGGCTTGAGCCAATTCCACCATCTTGGCACAAAGTTTTGTTCCTTTGAGCTCTAGGTCCGCTCTAGGGTAACACTTTTCATGATCTGTTACATTTGGCCCTTCTTGGATTCTAGTCTGATATGCTTTAAGCATCATATCTATGTCCTCGGAAGTGGGATCTACAAAGATTGATCCTACTCGGGGTGGTGGGTGGGTTATGTGTGGTGGATTAAAAGGTTGGGGAACAGAAGGTGATGGGGATGGTCGTGGAGGTGATGTATGAGAGTGCGTTTGAGATGTGATTTCTATGATTTTGGCTTTGGTTTCTCGTAGACTTTCCTCGAGTTTGCTCATCTTCTTTGCCCATTTCCTTTTCATACATTCAAAATTCATGGCTATCTCTCCAAGCTCTTGTTCTCTTCTTATTCTAGCTCTCAGTCTCGCTAACCTCTGCATTCTTTTCGTGGCCTAAGTCTTGGTTTTGCTTAAGTGCATGAGCTCTCGTGATGACTTGCAATGGGGCCGTGGATGTCACACTTCCCGTGGAGTCTACCACTAAGCCAATAACATTGATAGGAGCAATTTTTGGCATATTGGCGGGGTTCTTGGGACACTCTCGTAACAAATGCTCCTTTCCACAATCTAGACAAAATCCTTGAATTGTCATAGACTGGGTTTGTGTAGGTGCAGGTAGAGGGCAATCACGAATGAGGTGATCTCCTTGACATCAAAAGCATGGTTCTCTAGGAAATGGAGGTCTTATCTGCCTAGGCTGAGGTCTAGAGTTGGGGTTTGCGTACATGACATTCGCATATTCTGGCTCCCAACTAGATTCAATCAGCTCTTCATAATAGTATGACTCACTATGCTCCTGTGACTGCATGTAGTAAGCCTATGAGCTCTCGATATGGGTAGAGTCAAAACTATGATCACTTGGGTCACTTTTTGAAAGCGATGGTGTCACTAGCACTAAAGCTTTATTTAGATTTTCTTCTGCAGCTGTATACTTCACTAGGATCACATTGGCTGGAGGAGGAGGTTGCTGCGCTAGGACAAGTTGAGGTCTTTTCTGCCCTTGATATGGTGATTGATAGGATTGCTAGGGCCTGCCATACTACTGTTGTGGGTACTGATTCTGGTATTTTCCTTTCTGTGGGTAAGTTTGAGGATAATTTTTTCTAACAGCTTGTTTGTTATATGGGAAGTCTTGTGCACTGTGATTAGTGTATCTCCTTTCTATGGTGTAGTATTGGCTGTTTGGATTAATCTGGGGTTGAGCCATGATAGGGCACACATTAGCCATATGATCTCCTCATGTGTAGCATAGTTTTCTTGGGGCAAATCTAGGAATTTGCTTGCTAGAGATGCCTAATTTCTGAGCTACCTTTTCTGCTAGATCCTCAATTGATGTGGATTGTAAGGAAGTGAGACTAGTGGAACTATCTGAATCTTTATAGATCTTTGAGAGCTCTAATTCCTCCCCTAGATTATCCTCAATGTCTATGCACATGTGTACACATTCTTCTATGGATCTAGGGTCCTTCAAGTACACATATGATCTCAGTTTGGGACTTAACAATCCATCTAGAAATAAGCCCACTTGTTTGGTTGGAGTGGGTAACTCTAGAGTAGGGCATCTCTCTAGCTATTGCATAAACCTTCCTCGTGCGAGCCTCACAGTCTCTTGAGGTTTTTGCTTGAAGTTGTATATCAAGGAAGATGTGTTATGCCTAATGCCACTTTTGGAAAACTCAGTGATGAACGCTTCAAGAAGTTGATCTATATTTCTATATTGATCTTGGTGAAGTGGTTGAAACCAAGTCAATGCAGTGTTCTTGAGAGTTAAGCCAAAAGCATTGTATTGAGTGAACAAGTCTTCCACTTGTTCAGCTCTCAAAACTTGCCTAAACTCTGCTACATGGTCATACGGGTCTCCTGTGCCATCGAAGCAATTCTTCATGGAATTAACCAATTGTGTAGGCCTTAAGGTTCTAGCATGTTCTTTAGGTCTTGGTAGAGGCAATTCGTCTGAATTTCTTGGATTTTTAGGTCCCTAGGTCTCTCAGTTTCCACTCTATCCGTCTCTATTCTCATCCTTTCTCTTCCCAAGGGGTTGCAAAACTTACCTCTGGCCTGTCCCTACTTCTATCCCTATGAGCTCCATGAGCTTGGGATGTTCTAGCTCCTTGGTGGTCGTAAGAGACATTATATCTTGGTTGGGGAAAGAGAAATTCTCCCTTCCAAGTGTAGGCATTTCTACCATGCTCTGTGACCACAAAGATTCTCTCTAAAGTATTGTCCAGATAGCTCACTTTGCCTGGGCTATCAGGATCTTTGAACTCATAGATCATGATCGTTCCTACCTCATTCGGCTATTCAGGCTTATACCTCCAAAAGGCTTCGTTAGTTTCTCAGTTTAAGAGTAGGTCTATGCTCTTATTGTATTGGGGAACCCACTCTGGCATGATGATTCTAGTGAGGACTGATTTGCCTCGAAGAGTTCTAAGCTCTCTTTCTAATTTCCCTTGCTCTATGTCACCTATGTCTGTCTCTAGAATCACATTACCAAACTCATCTGTTCTATCCCATTGGTTGGTGACTACGTATATTGTTCCTTCCTTATCTAGGTATGCACCATTTTCGAACTTGACTGTTGGATGTTCTAGTCCAATGGGTTGATTTGGGTTTTTGATCTGGACCATGGATTTTCCCAGGCGATCCTCATAGATGCGAGCACCTAATCAGTTGGTCCTAAGGTATTCCAATTGAGTCTTGTAGGGACCTTCAACCTTTTGCAAGTAAGCCACGCCTGAACTTCCTGTTGGTCTTTCCATTCCATGAGACATCTCTGATTCACTAGTCTCAAAGCTATGGTAGTGTGAATAATTGCTCAAGTAGTGGGCCCATGACCTAGCAGTGTGATTGACACTAGCCTCTGAAGACCTAAGGCTTTGTCTATCTCTCCCTAGGTGTTGTCCTGATCTAAGGTTCATATGCCTTAGTGAGCAATCCCAATTTTTACCCAAGGTACAACCTCGTTGCAGATCAATTTGTATGTCGCTTGGTTCCTTTTTTTAGGTGGATATTGTGTTTATGCTTTTGTCTGATATCACATCGTCAGGAATATTTGAGTGACTTTTTTCACTTTAAGTTGATCGCACCACGTTAAATTATTTTCCTTTAAAGTTATCAATCATGAAGAGATTATGTTTCAGCTTGAACTTGAGTGCTCAGGTAGTCTTCAACTCGATAGATGCCTATCATCACCCTGGCTTACTTCTAGCACTACTCACACTTAGCCTAAGCTAGGAATTGACAGAGGGAGTTGAGACTAATCCAACCTCAAGTATCTTATCCCTTGCCCTTGTAAGCCTAGGAAGTGTGTTCCCAAGCCTGCACTCAGTCTTGCCTTGAATACCTTTCGATGCTCTTAGTGGACCTGTAAATGTCCCAAAGTTAGCTTAAGGCTTAAATTCAAACGACATAACAAACCGATTTTATTCATGTAACTCACAGACCAAATAGCCTTTTGCCTTTATGGAAAACAATCCTAAAGATTCCTCAGTTTTCCTACCCCAAGGTATGGTCAACCTCAGCTTTCCAATGAGCATAAGATCACTCCAAACGGATTTCATATGAGGAAGTTATGACAGTTTAGGGTTGTGCGATTAAAACATGGTTCAAATAGGCTATCAAAAAAGCAGGATTTTTCTCAAATTACTAGTGTAGGGACCTCACAAAGTGCTAATTACTTGATAAGCATGCCCAAAATTACCCCAAAATTTGGAAATAAAAACCCTAAAAATTTAGCCAAAAATGCTTGTCAATTGCGATGGACAGGTTTGCCAATCGTGATTGATAGAAGTGTCTGTGGGGCCTGTCAATCGCGATTGACATGTCAGTCACGATTTACTGTGTCAATCACGAGCGAGAGAGTCGGTTGTGGGGTCTGTCAATCGGGATTGATGGTGTCAATCGCGATCGACACATTTTTCACAAAATCGGACATAATTTCAGTCAATCGGGGTTGTGTCCATCACGATGGACACATGGGCATGCGAATTTTGGTGCCAATTGTGAAATTTCAGTCGGTCGCGATCGAGGGTGTCAATCACGATTCACTGAGTCCTACATGAGAGTCTATCGTGGTTTGTTGACTGTGATTAATAGGGTCTGTCGGTCGTGATTGATGGAATCTGTCGATTGTGGCTGTCGGTCGAGATTGACAGTGTCAATCATGATTGATAGAGGATCACAGAATTTTTTACTTTTGATAAGTGATTTGGAATGTGCTCATCATGTGTGTCATAGTGGTACACTTTGTTTTACCAAAAGCTCAAATTTTCTGTCGATCGCGATCGACAGATGTCAATGCCATAGAGACAATGCAGAGCTTTTTTGTACCTACGCAACCTATTGGAGACGATGATACAGTAAAAACTTGCAAGAACACTCAAGAAACATGCAAAAATAGCGCACATAATTCTCTCTCTCACAAGTGAAATGAGGGAAATGGAAGGGGACACGTGATATGACCAAAAAACTGAAATTTTCATGATGATGGAGATGGAGGTGGCAGATGGTGAGGATGATGATGGTGAAGTAAGAAAGATAAAAAGAAGGGAAAGTGGAGAAATTACCTACAACACCAATGTCACAAATCTATGTCTTACCATCACACGCTTGCCCTCAAAGCTTGATCCCCAGCAACGGGGCCAAAATTTGGTGTCACTCTAGCACAATGGCAAGTACCAACATGAGGAGATCCACCCCATAATTGTCAATCCGTGGAGATGTGAGGACTAGTATGAAGACTATGAGCAAGTGATGGCACATGTGCATGAGTGAGAAGCACACAAACATGCACACACATACACACACACGCACACAAGGAAAGAACAAGGAGAGGACAATGGAGTTCTTGCATTAGTCAAAAAGTCTCTTACATAAGCTTAATCACTAACAATCTAATCATAAAAATGAGCTCTCTAGCTCTTTTTATAGTTTTTTGACTAGCTTTGGCCTTGTCCAGACCTAGTGTTCGACCTAGTTAAAAATTAGGTTCTAGAGCCTATTTGAGGGCTCAAACGGAGTCTAAAAATTATGAAAATTGGTATGTAGCTAACTCTACTACTCCTCAAGCTCGAGGAATCCTGAGCTTGAACAAAATGGAGTCTATTCTACCAAAAACAGGATTCACAATGTGTGTGTAGTGATGAAAATCATTTGAGTTGGAAATAATTTATGAAAAAATGATTGGGCCTTGTTGTCGTATTGTGCATGACTATTCCTTTGTGCTTGCATGCTCTTCTTATGACTTGTATGCCAACAACAACCGTAATGTACACCATACCCAAGGCACCAACACCCACAAGACCACCCATCAGATCGCCTATGCCAAAGGGACCTTGGTATAGATGTGGAGGCGAGTACTTCATAAGAGAGTGCACTCATTCATACAACTCACCACCTCCCTGGACTTGGGAAGGGTATTGCAATGAATGTGGAAAGGAACATCTATTCAGAGACTATCCAAAGAATCCCAATAAGACTCGCGACATTGCACAAATCAATGTGATAGAAGTAATTGAAGCATCATGCAATGATAAAGAGTACATTGTACCATTAAAATCCATCACATGAGCGCAAGCTAAAGGAAAAGAGAGAAAACGAGTAGACTCGGAGCATGAAAAAAATGAAAACCTAGAACCCAGGGTACAGGTAGCGGAAGACTCGGAAGATCCATTTGAGAGTAACCAAACAAAGAAAAACCAAAGGTGGAAGGATAGAAGGGAAAAACTCAAAGATAAATGGATGAAGAACAAAAGTAAGGAATACAAGAAGGGCATAAGAGATGGTAAGAAATGTAAGGAACCTAAAATTCGAGAAGAAACGCCCATTACATCTCAAACATTAGAACCAAACAAGCTAGGATCAATCTTAGCCGACCCAAGAACAGACGGTTTGGATATGTGGTTGAAAGCTTACCAAGCCAGGATCACAATTGGACCAAACATAGAGCAACACGAGGAACTCTATCCACAAGGGGAGTTACAAAAGGAGAGACTTGTGATATGTAGAAAAATCATAGAGGTAGCTCAAGCGATTCTAGAAAAGACTATCCGTGTCCTCCCAGAGACAAGAATACCTGAAAATCAATATAATGATTGTCTTAAAACAAAGGACCACAAACCAAAAGATAAAGAAAATAAGGAAGATTTACCTCGCACTCAAGACAAACCAATATCCATAGTCTTTGATTTAGAGGCTGACTGGCCAAGAGAGTTGTGGACCAGGATTCGAGAAGATCAATGGAAAAAGAATGGAAAGGAAAAACCTCCGTTTGAGGAATTAGATGTGGGAAACAATCAGCCAACACCAAATTTGGAAGAAATATATGAAGAAGTCTCGATACTAGACCGAAATAGAGAGGAAGCACATAGTACTTCTACCCTACCAAACTACATGGGAGAATATGAGAAGGAATCCATAATCTTTCGGGCTCCCACAGTATAAGGAAAGGAAAAGGAGTCTTCAGACAAGACCTCACACAATTTAATAGAACTCAAAAAGACCAAAGTACAATGTTGATTGACAATGGAAGAATTACTACATGTCAAGCCTCAAATATGGAAACGATTAGCGGGATAGTTGAAGTTAGAGCATGAGAAGAACAAAAAATAAAGTAAGGAAATTGAAACCCCTTCTACTATACAAATTCCGATGGATAAAGTTGGAGAATTTAGCGAAGGGGATGAGGGCAACACATGTTTACCCGTCACATGCAATGGATACATGACCAAGGCCATACTAGATACAAGAGCAGGAGTAGGTATCAGCACCAAAGAGATTTGGGAGAAATGGGGAAAGCCAACCCTACGACCAACTCGTATGAAGCTTCAATTAATAGATGGTCACGTAGAGAGACCCCTAGGAATATTGGAGAAAATTAATTTAACCACCTGCGGAGTGGAATTTGAACACATGTTAGCAATATGTCAATTTGGGAAAGCTAATAATTATGAAATGATACTCGGAAGACCTTTCATGAGACAACTCAGGGTAGTACAAGACTAGGGAAGAGACTCATTATATCTTCAACATCGAGGAACCACTACCAAGATAAATTTGGATACATTTGCATATAGGGATGTACCCCCGCTACAATGGAATCCCATACACAAGGAAGAAGATGATTTGTCTATCCATACTGCCGGTTCAAGTGACCAGTCATGGATGCACGAAGATGCCCAATTATGAATGTGTAAGGAAGCAAAGAGAGAGGATAAAGAAATTCAGCTATGTTCCATAGGACATCAAAATTATCGACCCATAGAGGACCCAATGTACATGCCTCAGGTTTTCCCTGATGAAGCATTCGAGCCGCATGGTTGGATGGAGATTCTAGCCACTTTGGATGTATGTGTAGATGAAGAAGGATTGACCATGAATGAATGTGTAGATGAAGAAGGTTATGATGTAAGCTTTTACATGGTAGTCCTTCAGGAGGTAGAAGTAGGAGAAGCGTTAGAAAAGGAATGGAAAGAAGAATACGAGAGCATAGAAATGGAACCGGAGTTTGATTTAGAGGAACAATACTAAGAAGTCATCCAAGTCGAGGACAAGGGTGGAACAACCAAGGTGTTAGCAATAGAAGCAGCCCCGATAATACCGAACCATGAGGAAACCACAAGTAAGACCGAACCAACCCTGGATCTATTTAAATTCCCATAACACTTCAAAAGATACGAAGTAGAGGAAAGGAAAATAGCCATTCAGATGCCTAAGAGAGAGGCAAGAGAAGGAGAAGCATACGACAACAAGGAACAAACAAAAAAGTCATAGTGACTGTAGAAAATGGAGAAGAAAGATGCACATACATAAGAAAGGATGTGTCACATGAAGAGGAAGAAGAATTGATAAGATTGATTTGAGAATATCGAGATGTGTTTGCATGGACCTACAAGGACGGCCTCAAAGGTGTGGAGCCCTCCATTTTTTCTCATCGAATACCAATGACACATGATGCGAAACCATCAAAGCAATGCCCTTACACTTATAATGATGTCTATGCAGCAAAACTTAAGGAAGAGATAGACAAGCTATTAGCAGTCGGATTCATTTACGAGATAAAATGTACATGATGGGTGTCACCATTAGTAGTTGTGCCCAAAAAGAAGGGGAAACTAAGAGTGTGCATTAATCTAAAGAAAGTCAATGTAGCCATGATCCGTGATAGCTACCTATTACCTATCACTGATCACCTCTTGGAAAGAGTTGTAGGAAAGGAAGTCTATAGTTTCTTGGATGGATTCTCCGGATACAACCAAGTAGCTATTGCCACTAAGGACCAACATAAGACCACATTTGCGACTGAATGGGGTATCTATGCTTTCAAGCTGATGCCTTTTGGGCTCACAAATGCCCCTGCTACTTTCCAAAGGTTGATGTGTCACGTCTTCAAAGAATTCCTAAGGAAGAGTATGGAAGTATACATAGACGACTTATGCACATACTCTGATAGGAGACAAGAACATATTCTGGAGTTGCAAATAATATTTGAAAAATGTCGACAATATAGAGTTTGTTTGAATTGTGAGAAGTGTGTATTTATGGTGAGACAATGAAAAATCCTAAGACATATTTGATGGGGGAAGTATCTCAACCCCTAAGCAACGATGAAGCGCGAATGACCTCCACAGGTATCCTTCTTTGACCTCTGCACACAAAAAATGCTCTTACTCAGAGCTTATGTAGAGAACTCCAGTGAGCTTTTGTAGACCTGTAGTAGACACCAAGGGCTTTCCAACAAACCAAATTTCACTTGAAATGGATGCTTACACAAAGAGAAACAATGTCTACAACATGAGCTAGTTGAATGCTCACAACTGCTAGTCAAGCAGAGACCTCACTTCACTCCAGCAAACTTTTCTCAGAGATTATACAGAGAATGAATCTCAAACTTGAGTCAACTTTAGAGCACTCTAATAGCTACCCAATAACACCAAAATCATAGCAAATGGATACATAGATAAGGAGAACCAGCCCTTACAACAGAGAGCAAAATATTTCCAACAGAGCCTACACAAAGAGAGAGATATCAATCACACAAGTTCACTAAAATAAATGTTGCTCCCAGCTTACTCAGAGAATGCTCCAGAGAATTGGTAAGCATAAAATAGACTCTTATAGCTATCCAATGAGACAAGAATTACATCAAATGGATACCATATGAGGGAGAACCAATGCTAACAACTCAGGGGTAGAGAGTTGCAACACTGCCTGCGCACACACATAGATATGCCTAGTAAAAGAAAACAAACAAGCAAGCAAGGGGGTTGCTTAAGCAAGGGGCTTGCTTATCACAACTCCAGCACTTAGTGCTCACTTTACATGAGCTAAAACTCCAAGAAGATGGCCCAAAAGAAGTCGGGATACATGCTCCTTTTATAGTGAGAGGTGTGCCCCTAAAATCTAGGAACTACCTTTCCAAATCAGCCTCCTAACTTGGAGGAATTAGTTGAGATGACTTGGGGAGTGGTTGAGTGACTTTTCTTGATGGAATCTCGTGGCTTTTGGCTTTCTTTGATTGCTCCACATGTCCATAAAAGATTCCCCACGAATTTTTAGCTTGAAGCTTGACTTTTAACACTCCCCCTCAAGCTTCAATTCTTCATCCTCATCCAAGCTCCTTCATGTTGATGCATTGCTTGAATTTTGAAATCTTCATCCCATCCAAAGCCTTTGTAAACATGTCCGCAACTTGGTCCTTGGTACCAATATGATGTACTGAAACTTCCTTGGATATCACCTTTTCCCTTATGAAGTGATAGTGCACTTCAATATGCTTGGTTCTAGCATGATAGACAGGGTTCGATGCTAGATGAATGCTACTCATGTTGTCACAAAAAATTGGATATGTGTCAACCTGCAAATTAAGCTCCATAATTAACTTCTTAATCCACATTAGCTCACATGTGACTTGAGCCAAAGCTCTATACTCAGCCTCGGTGGAAGATAATGCCACCGTGGGTTGCTTCTTTGAAATCCATGAGATGATCTTGCTACCTAGCATGACTAGGTAACCACTTGTACTCCTTCTATCTTCCTTCGAACCGGCCCAATCGGCATCGGAATAAGCTTTGACCTGCATATCATCATCAAATGAGTAGAACAATCCTTCTATTATAGTGGCTTTGAGATATCGCAACATTCTTCTTGCAGCTTGCAAGTGTGTAGTCCTTGGACTATGCATAAATTGTGATAACACTCCAACTCCATATGCTATGTCGGGCCTGGTTATTGTGGCATAATTGAAAGAGCCTACAATAGATCGATACAAAGTTACATCCTCTAATGGCTCTCCATCAATGGAGCTTAGCTTTACATTAACTTCCATGGGATTTGAAATAGGCTTGCAATGTAGCATCCCAAACCTCTCAAGTAGGTCTAGAATATACTTCCTTTGTATGAGCATAATACCTTCTTCTTTGTATACAACTTCAATGCCAAGAAAATACCTAAGATCTCCAAGATCAGAGATCCTAAACTCCTTTCCAAGCTTTGCCTTGATCTCCTCAATGCCCTTTGTATCATTACCTGTAATGATAAGATCATTGTAGCTCAGTGATGAGTAGCACCTCCTTTAATGTCAATCCGGGAAGACGTGAGGATGGTATGAAGACCTCGAGCAAGTGGCGGCACAAGTGCGTGAGTGAGAAGCACACAAGCATGCACACACATACACACACACGCGCACACAAGGCAAGACAAAGAGTGAGAATCAATGGAGCTTTTAGATTACTTTCAAAATGCTCTTACAAGTTCGTTTCAATTACAATCTGACCTCAAAAATGAGCTCTCTAGCTCTTTTTATAGTTTTTGACTAGCTTTTGGCCCTGTCCAGACCTAGTGTCCGGCCTAGTTAAAAATTAGGTTCCAGGGCTTATTTGAGGGCTCAAACGAAGTCTAAAAATTATGAAATTTGGTACGATGGTACTTCTAATACTCCTCAAGCTTGAGGACTCCTCGGCTTGCACAAAATGGAGTCTAATCTACCAAAAACGGGATTTACAATGTTTGTGTAGTGATTAAAATCACTTGGGTTGTACATAATCTATGGGAAAAAATGATCTGGCCTTGTTGCCGTATTGTGCATGACTCCTTTGTTGCTTTGTATGCCAACACTCCCCCCTTCCTAGCGTCTGTCGCCCCTGACAGACCTTTGTTCGCGCGGGTGGTCGATGTAATATTGGATGACATTGGTGGCCAGTTCATGTTCTCCTATCCTTAAGCCTCTTGCTAGATCGGCTTCCAATGCCTCCCAATTTATTGCACCGGGGGTTTCTGGTTGCGGGGTGGTGTAGTACTCGGAATACATTGCTTGTTCACAAGCAAACAGTTGAAGCAGATGTGTCGGCTTTGGTGCGAAAATCTCCGAGTGGTACTCCCAGAAACCTGATCTAAACATTTCTTCGAAGGTCTGTTTGTAGCAGGCGGGGAGGTACTTGATGCGTGCATGCCAAGCGTAAGCCACACGGATACTGGGGGTGGTGCTCATGTCATACACCAAGTCGTAATTTCCATTGCTAAACCCCGGAAGACGTACCTGTGGTGCGGCTGCATTTCTAAAGGTCTTCAGCACTACTTGCATCATATCTAAGATTTTAAGCATCATTTGCGCTGCTACATCTTGCATGGGCTTCAAGCGCGGCATCCAGTGGCGAATGGTCCCCATCATATATGCTACCGATGGTGGTCCTTGTGGTGGCGCGATGTACGGGTAGTTCAGCCATTCCTTGCATTGCGCATTGTTCTGTACCTTGATATTAAATGCCTTCCACGACCTGCGGCGGGGGACTGGACCGTAGCATGGGTTGTACAGGAGGTGCAGCGGCGCGCTCTTCCATGTGCGTAGCATTTCTGGATAAGTCTCTAAAAGTTTCTGCCGCCATGTTGGTTGACGAATCTTGCCTTTTCGCACCTCTGGAGGAAGGTCTTCGGGTTGAAATTGGGTCGCAAAAGTAGGAATCTGACCCGTGACTCTTTGTATTTCAGCATTATAATCAGCCAAGAGAATATAATATGGCCTGTACTGGAGTTCAGATGAGAGGATCAGGTGTCTCGATGACAAGTTCTTGAAGTAATCTGATTGTAAAACAGTCTCCTCTATGACCCTCATAGCCTGATTTTGCACTACGGTGTGCTCTTCATGCGAGGTCCCTATTTCCTCCACTTGTCGTAACCATGGCGGCCGTGGTGCCTCGAACGTGTCCTGCGCTTCTTCTGTTTGTTGGCCTCCTGGGAATGGTTGAGGATCATATTCTTCATCAAACGTTTGTTCCACAGGAATTTGCACAACTTCTTCGTCCGTGGGAGCCTCCGGAGGGGAAGATGGCCTCTCATATTGTAGTAGGCGTGTCTGCAATTCAGTTACCTGTTGCTGGAGATCTTTTATGGCCTCTGCGTCGGAGGGAAGCGAAGCTGCAGAGGGGGTGGTTGGAGGGGCAGCTGTTGGGCCTTGTTGGTTTTCCTGCTTCAGTTGTCCTAGCTCCTCCGATAGCTTATCATGTGCTTCGAGTAGCATGGCATAATCTTCCAATATAATCTTGATATTATCGGGGGTCACTGCTTGAAACTTGGATGGGCTGATGGGTGCCCCCGGTGTGCTCTCAATAGCTGCCTCCAGGTTCTCTTGATTTTGTATTTGCAGACGTCTGTTCTCTTCCTGAGCAGCCGCAAGATGGCGTTTAAGTAGCGCCATATTTCGCTGAAGTTTTGAGTTGCGTTCCAGTTGTGTCCGTAGGTGACTTTCTACCACCTGCACTGCTTCCTGATCTACGTTCTGTAGCTGTACTTCCAATATATTATGGGCGTCTTGGAGGGTTTGGAACTGTGTGTGGAGGCGAGCATTCTCCTCTTCTAGTACCGCAAGGCGGAGCTGTAGTGTCGCTGAGTGCTCTTGCAGGCGTGCGTTTTGTTGCTGGAGCTGAATGTAATCTGTTCTTAAATTTGATATACAAGCCAACATGGTGTCCAATGCATTACCTATAGATGAGTGGGGGGTGTTTACTGTGGAAGATGCATGGGAAGGGAATTGGGGAAGGGAGACAGTGAATGATGTGTCTACGAAAGTTGTGTGTGTGGGTGAAATTGGTGGAGGGGGAATGGGAGGAGGTGAAACCGTGGGTGGTGGTGCCGTGGGTGGTGAAATGTCCATACCTTCAGGAGTGGGTGTTAGTGTGGGGCCTGCCATATACACTGGTATGGTAGGTGGTGTGTGTGTGGAAGTGGTGAATAGATGTGAAGTGGGGTGGGGAGCTGAAAAGACAGGGAATGGTTGAGGGCCTGGTTGAAAAGCCCTAGCAAAGATGTCCTGGAGGGATTGTAGAAATGGAGAGAGGGATATCGGGGGTTGGGGTCGTAAATTTGAGGAGGGCTGAAAGGGTTGCGTGGTAGCAGGGAAGCCTATGAATGTGGATCTGGGGTCAGGATGACCGGTGGCTGAAGGCATTGGGGATGGTTGTCCTAGGGCAGGCTCGGGAATGGTTTCGGTGGGTGGTGTAGTGATGGGGTTTGCGTCAAAGACCGGGTTATCAGTGGTAGAGAATAGGGTGGCACTGGAGATCGGAGTACGGAAGGTGAAGGTGGGGTCGGTGGGTTGAGCAGTCGATGTGGTTTCCAGTGTTTCTCTTCTAGGAGGTGATGGTGGGGGAGTGGATGGTAGTGGTTCGGTGGACCCTTCATGGGTGGCTGGGTGCTGTTGGCTAGCTGTCTGGGAGGTTGTTCTGATAGTTTCAGGTGTAGTAGTCGGCTCTTCTGCAACAATAACGGGAATTTGTATATTTTTACCTGAGCGAGGTCGTGTCTGGAACCTTCGTGGGTCATATTGAACTGAAGGCCTCTGAATGGCAGTGCGCACAGCTTCTACAACTCCATATGTTTCTGCCATCAATAAGAGACCTTCCCTGTACTCTGAGTCAACTCCCGCTTCTTCCAACAACTGAGTCATAAGCACTCTGCTGCTCTCTTCAGTGAGTAATTGCTGCGATCGTACTCTTTCCATAATCTGATACAGCCTTTGGAGTTCTGCTGTATATGCTGGGGCTTCAGTGGTCTCTTCTTCATACGCTTCTTCTTCTTCCGGGTGTCCGTGTTGTTGACTTTCTTGAGTGTCACTCCAATGGACATGTCTACCGTCTGTAGACTTTCTTCTTCTTCGTGAGGATGTGCCCTGCTCCTCTGCCTCTGAATAAAACTCTACATCAGAGAATTGTGTGCTTTGTAGGAATGCTTCGAAATCCTGGGGGTCCAGTCCTTCAGCCTCTCCAGTGGCAGCAAATTCGAATTCCGGTGTGACAGGAGGAGCCGATGGGGTAGGTTGTGTCGTAGTGTCAGATTCCGACCTGGGTATCCTAATGGTAAAGGGGGGTACAGTGCCCTCTCTTAATGGTGATGCCTCAGGAGTAGTCAGGACTTCCCTTGTCTGGACACACGCGATCGCGCCCCTCATGCGCTTGGACTGATGTGTGGATGTCTTGAGCCTTTTAAACATTTGTAATTGTGCCCAAGTTAAGGCACGCTCAATGGGGACATCATATGCCAAGCATCGATAAATGATGCGTGTGAGTGCACAGCATCCGTTCACCACTAATTTCCTAGATGCCCGTTTGTTTGCTTCATACAACTGATCTATAATCCACACTGGTAGCTTAATAGGTAACGCACCTGCTTCCGCCAAGTAGAGAGCAAACCAGATCTTCTTGTGTGGTTGCGTGAATCGGTCTTGACCGGGGAAGGCGAAATGTTGCATGCACATGCGGAGAGGGATGGACACATTTGGGGTGAGGGCTGCCATGTCTTTCAGCTTCACTACTTTCCTGTCCTTCATGTTGTTGGGAACGAGAGCATCCTTTTTTGAGGGTACATGCGTGCCATGCATCTTTAAAGCATCACTTACCAGCTCCACAGTAAGTTCAAACCTCTTCAACTCGTTGTTGCCCAGCAGTGAGGGGAGAACAAAGGATCCGGGTTGGTCCTTATCCTCATGAGCTTGTAATGTGGAGACCAGATAATAACATCGGAGGAGATCGGGTTTAGGTAGTGGGGCTTCAAAATATTCCGCCAAACCTGCTCGTTGCCATATGATCTGTAGATCTTCTGTGTTCTGTAAAGTCTCGAACTCCTTGGAGAAAAATTGGAATCGTACCCATGATCTGTCATACTCGCATTTAGACTCCCAGATATACTTGGCCTCACCTAATGGACCGGGCATGCCATTGAACCAATGAGAATTCGCATGAACTCTTTCCGTGATTCCTGTAGGTGGATCTGGCACCGGAAGTTGCTGGAGGTGTTGCATCTCCACTGGTCGTTCAGTCGGGGGCACATCCACGGGTAGGCTATCCACATCAATTCCTGCAGTAAGGATCCCTACTTGTGAGCCCGAACCTGTCGCTTCTGCCATTTTTCTTCTTGCCTTCTGATTCTGTGAGAATATAGAATCATGTGTTAACATCGTAATGGACAGAATAAATCCGTTGTTGTCCCCGTTACAACATTAACATGAGGTAGATGGTGAGTTAGTGGTTAGTAAGTGCTCAAGGACAGTGAGTGTAGTTAACGTTTGTGTATTCCTAGGAGACTAATGTCGTTAGTAAGTGGGGTGAATTTACAAATCGGGGTGGGGGGGGTTTATTACAGATCTTAGACTGCGAAATGCAGTGGATGGGCTTTGCTTTCGGTTTTGTAGAGACTCCAGAGAGCTGTGTCGGTGTCGCTGTTTGGGAATGGGGCCTTTTAGGGACCCACTTATAAGTGATTACATGCATACTCATGGGTCTTTGTGTGTTCCTAAGTGTTGAGCACGAGGGAATTCTGGTGGTACTCGTAGATGGGTTATGCTGCATAGGTTGCGGCCTTGGCTTAACTACTTGTGCCCTCAAGCAAGCCTTAGGCACCCAAATTTGTCTAGATTGTGGGCTTGCCTTCGTCGACTTCTTGGGCACCCAAATAGATTTTACTTTAACAGAAGAATTTCTGAAAGACTCCTTATTAGTGTCGTGTTGTTGGTTACTAATAAGAGCTTTTGCCCACGTAGTTGACGGTGGTGCACCCGGTCGTTCGCCGTTCCGCACCCACACCTGGTTTATTTTCTGGGACATTCTGCTGCGCGGGTACTTTTGATCTCGGACATAGGTAGTACTCGGCTTCTTCTGCTTGTGATCCGCCTTTGGTTGCTGCCTCCTTCTGGCCTTTGGAAAAGAAGGGAGTTCCGTTGCATCCCTGACTCCTTTTTTGCAAATATCATTCCTCTGCAATACAGGGTTTTGAACAAGAACAGCATGGTCATCTTCATGTGTACCCCTGGAAGGACCAGGAGTCTGTGCCTTTCCTAGTTCCTTGAGTGCTCCATTGTCTAATTCTACTGTAACTCGACTATGATTGACCCAAACCTGGAGAAGTCCACTTCTTAGGTTTAAGTTAATTGCTTGGTCATAGATCCAATCTTGACCCAAGACTAGAGGTTCAGTGAGATCCTCATCTTGACACACCAGTACTTTAACTGTCATTGCCTCATCATGAATGTAAAGGGGAAGTTCCACCTCGCCCATGCAAGGGGTTTCCACTCCTCCCAATCCTATAAGATATGCTTCCACAGGATTGACAGTCAATTGTAATTCTTGGCAGTAAGACAATTTAACAGCACTAGTGGCTGCACCTGAGTCAATCAAGGCTCTTACGGTCCTTGCACTCTTTCCGTGTCCTATATCTAAGGTTACGAAAGGACGTCTATCAATTATCCTATGCGAGCTTGTTCCTGCGACTTCACACATGGCCATAGGAAATCCTTGGTCTGCATAGTCATTCGCTCCAGGCTGATCTCTACCTTGCCTTCGTAATTTCATCCTTCTGATGCGTTCTAAAGCTTCAGCTTGAGCCTCTTCTCGAACTCGCTTTTCTTCCTCTTTGCGTTTCTTAGCAGTGTTGAGTCGACTGAGCATTTCCTCCGTGAGGGGTTCCTGATACAACTTGACTCTGCAACCGCTAATATAATTTGGGAGAACATCACCCTCTAATGTGGCCAATTGTACTGCTCCGCTCGTGGAGATCCTATTGATGATCATAGGTCCGTAGCCTCTCTTTTCTAGCTTCCTCGCGTGTTGTTTTAGTGTATAGACTAAAACTAGATCTCCTGCTTTCAAGCCCTTATCCTTCACATGGGCATCGAAATATGCTTTCTGTCTCTTCTTGGCTGCATATATTCCTGCCGCGGCTCTCAGTCTTGTTTCCCCTAATCGTTCAAGGTCAAAGATCCTAGAGGAGAGCTCATGACCTGTCCATTCGTGCTCTCGTGCTACTCTCAATGTAGGGATCAAGAAGTCCAAGGGTAACACAGCGTTTTGACCGAATACCATCTGAAAGGGAGTGGCTTGGAGTACCGTTTTGTAGGCCACTCGGTATGCCCAAACAGCATGGTGTAGCTGTTTGTCCCAATCAGAGCGTTTAGTGTTCACTAATTTTGTCAATACATTGCATAAAATCTTATTAGTGCTCTCAGCTTGTCCATTAGCTTGAGGGTGATAGGGGGCAGACTTCTTGTGTATTACCAAGAATTCTTGGAGTAGATTTTCAATCACTTCGTTCAAGAAATGAGTGCCTCTATCACTTACAAGCTCTATAGGTAGCCCGTATCTTGTGAATACATTCTCAAACAAGAATTTGGCAGTTGTTTGAGCATCGTTCTTGGTTGTAGCTTTTACCTCAACCCACTTGGTGAGATAATCTGTTGCCACAATGATGTATTCCGCATGAGAACCTTTAGCTGGGGGATTAATAGGACCTATGAAGTCTATTCCCCACTTAGAGAATGCACGTCCACCCATCATAGGTTTCAGTGGCATCTCATCTTTGCGTATAGGATACTGAGTCCTTTGACAGACATCACACCGTTTCACATAGGTATGTGCATCCATGTGAAGGGTAGGCCACCAGAAGCCCGCAAATAGTATCGCCTTGATTACCCGATCTGGTCCAAAGTGTCCTCCTGCTACACCTTGGTGAGCAGTTTCCAAGATCTTCAGATATTCACTTTCGTGGACACATAGTCTCAGGTAACCATCTTTACCACGCTTATATAGATTATTACCGATGAGTGAGTAATCCTGGGCTTCTTGTTCTAAACTCCTTTTCCTAGCTAGAGTCATGTCTGGAGGGAATGTGTTTGTTCTCAAGAATGATACTAGAGGTTCACTCCAATCTGGCACAATGGATACTTGATAAAGAGTGGCATGTTCCACTGGTGGTTTAGTGCAACAGATTGGGCATTCCTTGCACAACTTTTGGACATCAGCTTCCATAGTTGGCCAATGCACTCCGAATCTCTTTAGAGTCTGCAAAGTTCTTTGCTTCGAATGGTGTTGCTCTAACGCACCTACATGTGCTAATTGCAACCATTTAGCGTACTCATCCTCTTCTACGCAACAAGCCAAGATCCCTTGATCTGTGTGCTTGTACATGCTTCCTGCCATGATATGGTACTTTTGGGCTTTTACGATCTCTCTATTCCGTGTGTTCACCACTGGATGATTAGGCCCGTATGTCAATACTGGTACTATTGGCTTGGCCCACTGCGGTACAACTTCCAAATTAAACAAGTAAGCATCAGGAAGGTCATCTGGCACTCCTTGTGGGGCTTCTCCCGATGTGAGCCTAGAGAGATGATCTGCTCTCAAGTGAGTCCTACCTTTTCTTACCACAACCTCAAAGTCATATTCCATTAGCAAGAGAAACCATCTTACTAATCTTCCTGTATTGCATGGCTTGTTTACAAGATATAACAAAGCCTGGTGATCAGTAAAAAATTTAAACTTATTTGCAAGCAAATAGTGTCTAAATTTCTTAACTGCATATACCATGCCTAATCCTTCTCGTTCAGTAGTGGTATAATTTCGTTCAGCCGCATTCAATTGTCTACTGGCATAGGCAATTGGAAGATCCACATTACCTTCACCAGTAGGTTGTGCAAGCACACATCCAATAGCATAATTGGATGCATCCACATGAACATGGAAAGGCTTATTCCAATCTGGTGTGGTCAAGATTGGTGCTGAACATAATCTTTGTTTAAGCTCTTGGAAGGAATTCTCACATTCATCCGTCCACTCAAAGTTAGTCAGAAGTCCGTACATGGGCTTTGCAATGACAGCATACATGTGTATAAATCGTCGATAATAACCACAATGCCCCATGAAAGCTTGTACTTCCTTGACATTCTTTGGCCTAGGTAGCTCTGCTATGGCTCTCACTTTTTCTTCGTCGGTAGATATGCCATTCTTTGACACTATGTGTCCTAGAATCTTGCCTTGCCTGACCATAAAAACGCACTTCTCTGGGTTCAGGCAGACTTGATATTCTCTACATTTGTCAAAGATTTGTCTGAGTTCAGGAATATGGGTTTGTCTAACATTGGAATGAGCACAAAGATCATCAACCTAGACTTCTAAACTCTTCCTCAGGAACTCCTTGAACACATGGCACATCAGCCTTTGGAAGGTAGCTGGTGCATTGGTAAGCCCAAATGGCATTACTCTAAAAGCAAAGATGCCCCATTCTGTGGCAAAGGCTGTCTTATGCTGATCCTCTGGAGCTATGGCTACTTGATTGTAACCCGAAAATCCATCGAGGAAGCTGTACACTTCCTTGCCTGCCACTCTTTCTAAGAGATGTTCTGTTATGGGAAGCGGATAGTTATCTCGAATTGTGGCTGCATTAACCTTTTTCAAGTTAATGCACACACACAGTTTGCCATTCTTCTTGGGCACCACTACGATGGGGGACACCCATTCAGTGTGCTCGATTTCATAGATAAATCCAGCTTCAACCAATCTATCTATCTCTTCCTTGATCTTAGCAGCATAATTATCGTTATATGTATAAGGCTTTTGCTTAGAGGGTTTAGCATCTGAGGTCATGGGAATGGTGTGTGAGCATATCTCGGGGTCTACGCCTTTCAAATCCTTGTAACTCCAAGCGAATACATCTCTGTATTCTCTTAGCAAGGCAATCAATTCATGCTCTTCTTCTTCTGTCAGGTCATGGCCTATATACGTGCATCTCTCCTCTCCTTCTTCTAAGGCCACTACTATTTTCTTGGTAGTTTCTTTGTTATCATAGGCCTCTCCTACTTGTGCCTCTCGTTTAGGCATTCTTATCATTACTCTCCTGTCATCTATCTCATACTTCTTAAAATTTTCTGGGACCTCAAACAAAGATTCTTCCTCTTCTGGTGAGGCTTCTCTCTTCTTTCGCTTCTTCCCTTCTTCCTTCAGGCTCACATGTGTTGCTAATCTTACGTCATTTGTCAGCTCTCCATGCCTCTGGGGTTGAAATTCTACTTCATGGAAGTATTCTTCATCTGATGCAAATGGTGGGTCCATAATGATTGACTCTAGATCGGAGTCACTTGCGTCCTCAAATGCATCAGGGCTAGGTTCGCATTCTTCTAGAACTGCCTCTCCCATGATTGGCTCTATGGAGAAGACTGAAATATCATAGCCATCCTCATCACAGTGAGGTGTCCATTGTTCTTCGTTGATGGCTACGTCCATTGTTGCTAAGATTTCTGCCCAACCGTGAGGTTCAAAGTCTTCGTCTGGAAAAACTACAGGTGCATAGGCTGGGTCTTGGATTGATCTATAGGTTTCTTTCGCACCTACCTCTCTGGCTTTCTCTCTCTTCTCTTCTTCTACTGCTACCTTGCACATCCATAAGTGGGTGTCTTCATGCATCCATGAGGATCCAGACCCTATGGAATGCACCGATTCTGTATCATCTTTGGCTCTATGGATGGGATTCCATTGGATAGGAGGGACATCTCTATGAGAATAGTCCTTGAGATTGACTTTGGTTGTAACACCTAAGTGCTGCAGGTACAAAGAATTGGTCCCCCAATCCTGTACCACTTGCAACTGTCGCATGAATGGTCTTCCCAAAATCATCTCATAGGCATGATTTTTGCTGAAGTCACATATAGCAAAGCTATGCTCAAACTCAACACCACAAGTGGTGAGAGTTATCCCTTCCAGCAATCCTAAGGGTCTCTCAATATGACCATCGGCCATCTGCAATTTCATTCTTGTTGGCCTGAGTGCTGGCTTGCCCCAACGCTTCCAAAGGGAAGTAGTGGCAATTGCAACTCCTGCACCTGAGTCTAAAATTGCCTTGGTGGTGTACTCTTGGTAGGTGATGGGAAGATAGGTGTTCCCTTCTTCGCCTTCACACATATCCCCTATCTTATCCAAGGGAATTTCTGGCACTGTCCTATGGGATCCTACCTGGGAACGAGGTTTTGCTATCTCTGGTGCTTGTTTGGCTACATGTTTCCATAATTCAGGTCTAACCTTGAGTAGCTCTTCTAACTTGAGATTACACTGCACATTAGTGTTCTTCACTACCTCTGTGTTCCTAGGAATGACTGAGTCGTCGTTCCTTACCATGACTGTGGGTGCTCTCATACATGTGGACTTTGCTTCCCATGGGCCTGTGAAGTGGGGTAGCTCTTGTATGGAATTCGACTCAAAGTCTAATCTCTCGTGAGACTGAACACTCTCATGCTCCCCGTAAATAGATGGGATGTCTTGTGGGAATTGGTCGTGTGCATCGTCCACAAGTTCAAAAGGAGGGGCGACCTCGCTTTCGTTATCCCATTTGTCTTCTTGAATCTCTCGTAGGAAGTCTGGTGCAAACCGATTCATAGAAGAAGAAGTGTCTGGCTCCGTAGAATTGGGCGCATAAGCAACCTGTGAAGGAGGGCTGATTCTATTGTTGACTCTCTCATCGTTCTCGCAAATGGCTGGAGCACAAGCTTCTTGGGGAGGGTTACTTATTCTATTACTTTTCCGAACAGGCTCACACATTCCCTGAGAAGGAATGTAGGCAACCTGTGGAGGTACTTGAGCTTTCGAGGGAGGCTCATCTGCCTTTTGGGGGGGAAGATAAGCTTCTTGAGGAGGCCCACGGGCTTCCTGAAGAGGCTGGCTTACCCGTTCTCTTGCCCTTCCCTTTCTTTGAGGGGTAGGTTCCTTTTCTGGCTGTGCTATTGGCCTCTCTATTCTTTCTAAGGAGGGGAAGTTGTCCGGTTTAGGGGCATTGGCCACATACACTTCTGATTGGGAATGATTCCTATTTTTGCTTGCTTTTTCTTGGTCTTGATTTTTTTCTTCCTTGTCAGATCTTGCAATTATCCTCTCTAACTTCTCTAGGAATCCATCCAAGTGTAATTGCGTTTTGGCTGAGCCTGAGTAATTGAAAAGGCGACTGGCTTCAAACATAGTCTGAGCCAATGCGACCATTTTCGCGCATAGTTTGGTTCTTTCTATCTCTAGGTCAGCTCTAGGATAGCACTTGTCATGATCCGTGACGTTTGGCCCTTCTTGGATTCTGGCATGATATGCCTTAAGCATCATGTCTATGTCTTCGGGAGTGGGATCAGCTAATACTGATCCTGTTTGGGGTGGTGGGTGGGTTACGTGGGGTGTCTTAGAGGGTGAAGGGATGGAAGGTGATGGGGATGGTAGTGGTGGGAATGTGTGAGAGTGCGGTTGAGATGTGATCTCTATGATTTTAGCCTTGGTTTCTCGTAGACTTTCCTCAAGTTCACTCATCTTCTTTGCCCATTGCCTTTTCATGCGTTCGCGGCTATCTTTCCAAGCTCTCGTTCTCTTTTTATTTTGGCTCTCCGTATCGTTAGCATCTGGGCTCTTTTCCTGGCCTACCCCTTGGTTTTGTTGCAATGCCTGAGCCCTAGTGACTACCTGTATTGGTGCAGTGGAAGTGACACTTCCTGAGGAGTCTACCACTAACCCAACAACGTTGATAGGGGTGATTTTTGGCATGCTATTGGGGTTCTTTGGGCAATCTCGTAAGAGATGCTCTTTTCCGCAATCTTGGCAAAAGCCTTGGATAGTCAAGGACTGAGGTTGTGTGGGCGGAGGCAAGGGACAATCACGAATGAGGTGATCTCCTTGGCATCTGTAGCACGGTCCTCTAGGAAATGATGGTCGTACTTGCCTAGGTTGAGGTCTAGGGTTGGGGTTTGTATACATGACGTTTGTGTAATCTGACTCCCAACTAGGTTCGTTCGGCTCTTCACCATAGTAGGACTCGCCATGTTCTGGAGACTGCATGTAGTAAGCCTGGGGGCTATCCACATGGGTAGAATCAAAGCTATGATCACTTGGGTCATTTTCAGAGATCAAGGGTGTTACTGGTACTATGGCCCTATTCAGGTTTTCTTCTGCAACAGCATACTTTACTGGAATCACGTTAGCGGGGTTTGGGGGCTGTTGAGCTAGTACCGGTTGGGGTCTCTGTTGGGCCTGATATGGTTGCTGATAGGTTTGTTGGGGTCTAGCATATTGTGGTGGTGGATTTTGGTTCTGGTATCGGCCTTGTTGGTAGGGTTGCGGATAGGGTTGCCTAACTGCCTGCTTGTTGTATGGGCAGTCTTGTGCGGTGTGATTGGTGTATCTCCGTTCTATGGTGCAGTACTGGCTACTAGGGTTTACTTGGGGTTGAGCCATAATGGGACAGACGTTCGCCATATGGTCACCACCGCATGTATAGCACCTTTTTATAGGAGCAAACCTTGGAATTTGTTTGCTAGTTACTCCTAATTTCTCGGCCACTTTCTCTGCGAGTTCCTCAATTGATGTGGATTGTGTGGAAGAGTGACTAGATGCACCATCTGAATCTTTATAGATTTTGGAAAGCTCTAGTTCTTCTCCTAGGTTATCTTCAATGTCTATGCACATGCGTACACACTCTTCTATAGTCCTGGGGTCTTTCAGATACACATAGGATCTCAATTTCGTACTCAGCAATCCATCAAGAAATAAGGCTACTTGTTTAGCAGATGTGGGTAGCTCCGAAATAGGGCACCTTTCAAGATATTGTCTAAATCTTCTTCCGGCCAATCTGACAGTCTCTTGGGGGGTTTGCTTGAAGCTGTGGATCAGTGAGGAGGTGTTGTGTCTTATGCCACTCTTGGAGAACTCAATAATAAATGCTTCTAGGAGTTGGTCTATGCTCCTGAACTGGCGTTCATCCAATGGTTGAAACCATGTAAGTGCCGTATTCCTCAGGGTTAGTCCGAAGGCATTGTACTGCGTGAATAGATCCTCAACTTGTTCGGCTCTCAAGACTTGCTTGAACTCTGCCACATGATCATAGGGATCTCCTGTGCCGTCAAAGTAATTCTTCATGGACTTAACTAGCTGGGTGGGTCTCAAAGTTCTTGTGTGCTCTCTAGGCTTCGGCAAAGGGAATCCATCTACATTTCTTTGGTTCCTGTGGGCTCTAAGCATCTCAGGTTCTACCCTATTCGTTTCCGTTCTCGTTCTTTCTCTGCCCACGGGGTTGGCGAAACTTACTTCTGGTCTATCCCTACTTCTATCTCTTTGCGTACCATGAACTTGGGAAGTTCCAGCTCCAGGGTGACCATAGGATACATTTGATTGTGGTTGGGGGAAAATGAAGTCGCCCTTCCAAGTGTAAGCATGCCTATCATTTTCTGTCACCACAAAGATCCTCTCCGAAGTGTGGTCTAAGTAAGTCACTCTACCTGGGCTATCTGGATCCTTAAACTCATAAATCCTGATTGTTCCTATATCAATTGGGTGATACAGTTTATACCTCCAAAAGGCTTCGTTCGTTTCTCGATTGAGAAGCAAATCTATGCACTTGTTATCTTGGGGGACCCACTCAGGCGTGATAATTCTAGTGAGAACTGATTTACCTCGAGGGGTTCTAGGTTCCACTCCCATGTTTCCTTGTTCCAAGTCACCTAAGTCCGCTTCTGAGATTACATTTCCAAAGTCATCTGTCCTATCTGGATGACTGGTGACTACGTATATGGTTCCTTCCTTGTCCAGGTATGCACCGTTTTCAAACTTGACAGCTGGCTGCTCTAGTCCTATGGATTGGTCAGGGTTTTTAATCTGGACCACGGATCTTCCTAGGCCGTCCTCATAGATGCTAGCACCTAATCGGTTGGTCCTAAGGTATTCCAACTGTGTTTTGTAAGGGCCTTCTACCCTGTACAAGTAAGGCACACCTGAACTTCCCGTAGGTCTGTCCATGCCTTGAGACATCTCTGATTCACTGGTATCAGAGCTAGGGTAATGAGAGTGGTGACTCAACTGTTGAGCCCAAGACCTTGCAGTGTGATTGACACTAGCCTCTGAAGACCTAAGGCTTTGTCTCTCTCTTACTAGGTGTCGTCCTGATCTAAGGTTCATATGCCTATCTAAGTAGCCCAATTCTTTGCCCAGAGTACAACCTCGTTGCCGATCAATTGGTACCAGTCACTTGATTCTTTTTAGTTATTCCTCGTGTTTAAAGTCTTGTCTGCTATTACGTCGTCAGGAATACTTGAATGTTCTTCGTACTTTCAGGTTGATCGTTCCACGTTAGGTTCTTTCCTTTATGTTGTCGACAGTACAGAGATTAAGTTTTTAGCTTGAACTTGAGTTTTTAGGTAGTCTTCAACTTGATAGTGGCCTATCGTCGTCCTGACTTACTCCTACTTCTAATCGTTCTTAGCCTAAGCTAGGAATTGACGAAGAGGAGTTGAGAATATTCCGACCTTTCTTGCCGAACCTTGCTCTCTAGTGCTCGAGAAGTTGATTCTCAAGCGTGCGCAACACCCTTGCTTGGATACTCTCAATTGCTTCTCAATAGGCCTGCATAAATCCCAAGATTAGCTCCAAGTAGACCTTTCAATTGACAGACAATTTATTTCAGACACTTTTTTAATGACCCTTGTTCCCCCTTTTGCATTGTTAGAAATTTACTCTAGAGCTCCCTTGGTGTTCCTACCCCTCAGTGTGTCAACTTCCAAATATCCTATCTGAAAATCAACGCGTTATTCTTATAAAAAACAGTTGAGGGCGTGTAGTATATGTCACGAGCTTTCCGACAAGCTCTAGAGCTCCGAAAATGGATTTCGTATGAAAAAGTTATGACCGTTCAGGGTTTAGGGGGTTAACTAGACAAACAGATCCTTTCGGGGGTTTTAATGCATTTTCTAAGGCCTTCGTAAGTATATGAGTACATGAAAGTGCAAATATGCCCAAAATTTAGCCTAAATTTCCAAAAATTCACACCTTAATTTTTTGCCGAAAATGCCTGTCTATCGCGATAGACGGTGTCTGTCGCGATAGACACAATCTATCGTGGGGGCTGTCTGTCGCGATAGACGGTGTCTGTCGCGATAGACAGTGTCTATCGTGGATTTCTGTCTGTCGCGATAGACGGTGTCTGTCGCGATAGACGGTATCTGTCGTGAAATTCTGTCTGTCGCGATAGACGGTGTCTGTCGCGATAGACGCTGTCTGTCGCGGATTTCTGTCTGTCGCGATAGACGGTGTCTGTCGCGATAGACGGTGTCTATCGTGGAATTCTGTCTGTCGCGATAGACGGTGTCTGTCGCGGATTTCTGTCTGTCGCGATAGACGATGTCTGTCGCGATAGACGGTGTCTATCGTGGAATTCTGTCTGTCGCGATAGACGGTGTCTGTCGCGATAGACGCTGTCTGTCGCGGATTTCTGTCTGTCGCGATAGACGGTGTCTGTCGCGATGGACGGTATCTGTCGCGGATTTCTGTCTGTCGCGATAGACGGTGTCTGTCGCGATAGACGGTATCTGTCGCGGATTTCTGTCTGTCGCGATAGACGGTGTCTGTCGCGATAGACGCTGTCTGTCGTGAAATTCGGTCTGTCGCGATAGACGGTGTCTGTCGCGATAGACGGTATCTGTCGCGGATTTCTGTCTGTTGTGGGTTTCTGTCTGTCACGATAGACGGTGTCTGTCGCGATAGACGGTGTCTGTCGCGATAGACTGAAAAAATGCAAATTTTTGAAAAACTTCTAGTGATCTAGAGTGCCCTCAAGGTGTAGGTTACAATGATAAACATGCATTCACAAAATGTTAAGATTTTCTGTCTGTCGCGATAGACAGAGGCTGTCGTCCCGGGACCTGTGCAGAGCCTGTCGTACCTGCGCACACTGCTGGGGATGATGGTACAACAAAAAACCTGCAAAATAGCTCAAGAAACATGCAAAAAACAGCGCATGCAAATTCGCTCTCTCGCTCTCTCTCACAAGTGAAATGAGGGAAATGAGATGGAGGTGGGGATATAGTCAAAAAACTGAAATTTTCGTGATGATGGAGATGGACATGGGAGATGGTGATGATGATGATGAAGAAGGTGAAGAAAGTAAAAGAAAACCGATGAGAGTGAAGAAAATACCTATGACTCCAACGCGTCAACTCTACGTCTTACCATCACACGCTCGTCCTCAAAGCTGGATCCCCGGCAACGGCGCCAAAATTTGGTGTAGCTCAGTGATGAGTAGCACCTCCTTTAATGTCAATCCGGGAAGACGTGAGGATAGTATGAAGACCTCGAGCAAGTGGCGGCACAAGTGCGTGAGTGAGAAGCACACAAGCATGCACACACATACACACACACGCGCACACAAGGCAAGACAAAGAGTGAGAATCAATGGAGCTTTTAGATTACTTTCAAAATGCTCTTACAAGTTCGTTTCAATTACAATCTGACCTCAAAAATGAGCTCTCTAGCTCTTTTTATAGTTTTTGACTAGCTTTTGGCCCTGTCCAGACCTAGTGTCCGGCCTAGTTAAAAATTAGGTTCCAGGGCTTATTTGAGGGCTCAAACGAAGTCTAAAAATTATGAAATTTGGTACGATGGTACTTCTAATACTCCTCAAGCTCGAGGACTCCTCAGCTTGCACAAAATGGAGTCTAATCTACCAAAAACGGGATTTACAATGTTTGTGTAGTGATTAAAATCACTTGGGTTGTACATAATCTATGGGAAAAAATGATCTGGCCTTGTTGCCGTATTGTGCATGACTCCTTTGTTGCTTTGTATGCCAACAATCATCTACATACACACACATGTAGACCACAAGTTCTCCTCTTTGTTTGATGAAGAGAGATGGATCCGCCTTGCATTGATTGTAACCACATTTGATCAAATAGTCCACCAATCTTTGGTTCCAAGCCCTTGGAGCTTGCTTTAGGCCATAAAGTGCCTTCTTCAACCTACAAACATGATGTGGAAACTCTTTATGAACAAAACCTAGTGGTTGCTCCATGTATACCTCTTCTTCCAAGTCTCCATTGAGAAAGGCATTCTTGATATCCAATTGGAAGAGCTTCCATCCTTTGCTAGCAGCCATTGCAATTAGTGTCCTAATGGTGCTCATCTTTGCCACGGGGCTGAATGTCTCTTCAAAGTCCACTCCATAGGTTTGTGCAAAACCCTTGGCCACCAATCTTGCTTTGAACCTAGAAATAGATCCATCTGAATTCCTCTTTACTTTATACACCCACTTATTACCTATTACCTTCATGTTCTCCTTCTTGGGCACTAGAGTCCATGTTTGATTTTCCTCAAGTGCGTCGATCTCTTCTTGCATTGCCTCTTTCCATTCGGTGTACCTGCTTGCATCTTCATAGCAATCGGGCTCATGATCTTCTACTACTTTGTTCATATATGCATAATGTGTTGCCATGTATGAATCATAAGTAAACCTTTGAGTTGGATACTTAACTCTAGAAGACTTCCTTTCTTCACCTTTTGGAGGAATAAACCTCCTTTGCCTTGGGAACTTGATCTCTTTCTTTGACGTGGCTTCTTTCTCCATCATGTGTCCTTCATCATCTTCAACTTCATTACCTTCTTCATCCAACTCCACCAATGTTGCTTTGCCTTTGTTGATTGATTGTGCTTCATAGCTTGATGAAGATCTCCCCCTCCATGGTGAGTTCATGCTTGAACTATCTTCATTGATGGAACACCTTGGGCCGCTTAGCTCTAGGTCGATTTGTTCTTCATCATGTCCATGCTTTTCTTCTTCATAGTCCTGCATACAATCATACTTCTTATACCAAGGGAGTAGCTCATCAAATGCTACATCCCTTGATATCCTCAAGTCCTTTGTGTTTGGGTTGAAGCACCTGTAACCTTTATGATCATTTGAATATCCTAGAAACACACACTTTTCTGCCTTTGGTTGTAGCTTGTGCCTCAATTCACTTGGCACATGTACATAACAAGTACATCCAAATATCTTCAAGTGGGAAAGATCAGGTTTCTTACCATAATAGGCTTGATATGGTGTCAAGCCATGGATCCCTGAGGTAGGAGCCCTATTCATTAGATACACGGCGGTATTTGCTGCATCACTCCAAAACATGTTAGGTACATTCATCTCATTAAGCATTGCTCTAGCGATCTCGGCAATGTATCTATTCTTTCTCTCTGCTACTCCATTTTGTTGGGGTGTGTACCTGCATGTTACTTGCCTCTTGATGCCTTGATCCATTAAAAAATCAGAAAACTCATTTGAGAAATATTCTCCCCCTCCATCGGACCTTAGCTTCTTGATATATGTACCTGTTTCCTTCTCTACCATTGCCTTGAATGCTTTGAAACATGTAAACACGTCTGATTTGTTTTTGATGAAATAAACCCAAACCATCCTTGTGCAATCATCTATAAAAGTGACAAAGTACTTGTTACCTCCAATGGATTGCTCTTTCGTTGGCCCCCACACATCTGTATGTATCAACTCCAATGGATGTTGGCTTATGTAGCCACTCTTCTTGAATGGAAGTCTCGCTTGCTTCCCTAGTTGACAAGATTCACATAAATGCTTCATACCTTGTCCTTGGAAGTTGGGAAGACCTTCAACCAGCCTCTTGAATTGCATTTCCTTCATTCTTTGTATGTTGATGTGACCTATCCTCTTGTGCCACAAGTCCAACTCCGAAATCCTCTTGTTTCCATATGTGAAGTAGACATGTTGAGTAGAATGAGAATTTACCTCCAAAGTGAAGAGTCTCCCTTGCTTCTTTCCTCTTGCTATGACCTTGTAACCTTGCTTAGGGTTCTCCACAAAGCATCCACCTTTGTTGAACCTTACTTGATAGCCTCTTTCAACCATTTGCCCAACGGACACCAAGTTCTTTGTGATGGTAGGTACATGCAAGACATCCTTGAGACATCTTCCTTCCTCCTTGTCATCCAAAGCTACATCTCCAACATGAGAGATCTCATGGGCTGTATCATCACCTGTTTCTACATGTCCTTTACCTTTGGGAACATGTAGATTAGTAAACCAAGAAGCATTGCAACTCATATGGTTGCTACATCCACTATCAATATACCAAGTGTTATCTACTTTGCTTGAATTCCCATTCATGTGCATCATCAAGAGATTGTCATTTTCTGAACTTGTAGAAGCATAATTACCTTGGCCTTTGTATGAAGAACCTTGATTATAGTTCCTTTGGTTTCCTCCCTGGTAGCAATCTCTAGCATAGTGGCCAAACTTGCCACATATGTAACATCCTTCGCCATCTTGATTCCTGTTTTGTTGATGTCGTCCTCCTCTTCCTCTTGATCTTCCTCTCCCTCTTTGTGATGAGGTGCCTTGGTCATGTCCTTGATTTCTTGAGTGGCCTTGCCTTCCTCCAAACCTTCCTTTGCCCCTTCCTTGTCCTTGTCTTCCTTTGCCCCTTTGATTACCTGCATAGAAAACTTGTGCATCTTTGCTTTTAGTTGAACTTCCACCTATGTTCATTTCTTCGGTGACCATGAGAGCAACCAATTGCTCAAAATCGGGAAGATTATCCCTTACATAAACTGAAGTGGTAAAGGGTTTCCACTTCTCATCATCTCTCAAACCATTGAGAGTATAAGCCACAAGATCGTCATCGTCTACGTGGCTTCCAATGGATCCCAATGCATCTGATAACTCCTTGACCTTAAGTATGTAGTCATTTATGCTACTCCCTGAGTTGTTCCTAAGGTTGTTGAGCTCATTCTTGAGTTGGATCTTCCTTGCTTTGGTGCTTGTTGAATAAAGCCTTTCAAGTGTCTCCCATACCTTCATGCTTGAATCCAGGTCTTGGATATGGCCGATCATGCTATTGCTAATGTGTTGGGAAAGAATAAAGATAACCCTCTTGTCTCTTTCATTCCATTCCCTAAAGGCCCTTCTCTGGTCATTGGTTGGATTCTCATCCAACCTAGGTCTTGGTTCACTTCCACTAATCAACCCCCAAAGGCCCTTGCCCATAAGATAGTTGGAGACCCTAAATCTCCATGGTTGATAGTTACCTTTGTCTAGCTTTTCAATTTGAGTGTTGAAGTCTCCCATATCTAGTCTTTGATACTTGACCTAGCCCTTGGCTAATGCTCCAATGTGTGTAAAATGAAAATGAGGCTCTGAGGTTACCTCAATCCAAAGCTTTCCTTAGATGGACACCTTGTGCTCTTGCAAATTTGAGTAGAATAGCTCCCCCTTGATGTGAGCTACCTCCAAGAAGCTTTTGTTGATGCAACTCTTCAACCACCAACTCCAAGAGGTCTTCTTGCTTGTATGTGATACCTCCAAGATGCCCAAATGCTCTGATACCACTGATGGGGGAAGTATCTCAACCCCTAAGCAACGATGAAGCACGAATGACCTCCACAGGTATCCTTCTTTGACCTTTGCACACCAAAAATGCTCTTACTCAGAGCTTATGCAGAGAACTCCAGTGAGCTTTTGTAGAAAAATCCAACCCTAAGGGTACACTAGGAATCATCACCATACATACTTCAGGTAAATCCATCTTTTTGCCCAGTGCCAGAAGACGCTCCTAGACGCAATTTTGGGAAGGTCAGCACCAAGGAAGCTTCAATAATCAGTGGCTCAACTATCCACTACTACCAAGTCCACCTCGAGATTATTACCGATAGAAGAATACATGATCAGGACAATCGAATTTTGGATAGCTCCCTACACCACCGTACCAGATCTAGCCATTAAGATGACTAATAAGATTTTGAGCATGTTACTTACAGTTATTAAAGTGCTTCAACATGCTCAATATATGTTTTGGAACTTCATTGGAATTAATCAGGGATCCACCACCCTCATTTTTCATCTATCAACTATATCGAGCTTATTAACACTTATGGCTATATACTCAAGGCTTATGTTTTTACCAAGCGCTTACATGCAGAATTTTGAACAAGAAATAGATTCCGAAATTTTTGTAAAAATGTCTTCGAATCTTAATGCCAAGATGGTGGCCTACGAATTGAGTTTCTTTGCAAACCATAGACAGGCACCAAAAGACGGAGTCAAATCGAACCAATGGAAAGAATTTATGCTATGTTACGCAAATCTCCTAAATCAACAAGAGCAACAAGCCATCTAGATATACTCACTTCGCCACAAAAAGCTTGTTGGGGATGACAAAGTTCAGGAGGAGGGACGTGTGGAAGGGAAATCAAGCAAAAAGAGAAGAAGAAGAAAATCAAAGACTAAAACTGCTCAGTAACCAATGAAGATTATAAAAGGAAAACGAACAACTCTCTGCCCAAAGCCCCACAGGGGCACACATCAGGCAACAACGCCAAAGATTGGAGTCCTAAGGAGTGGAATTAAAGAAAGATAATAACTAGGACATTTCATGGGAGGTTACACATAGCTTCCTCATCCACTAGGAGCTACCGGTGAAGCAAAACAAGTTGAGGAGAGAGACAACACACGAAGGACTCTTTATCAGATAAGATAACCAATTGTCTGAAGGTCCTAGTAGCCTCCTCGTCCACTAGAAACTTGGGGAGGGAAGAAATGGAATAGGTCCTAGAGGATGACAAAGAAGATTCAAGAATAGGACCTTTAAAGCGTAACGCTCTCTTAAAAGAGAGTAGAGGTCATTAAGGTGTGCGGTGGCAGAAAGTAAACAAGCTCAAAGCAATACAAGAGATTAGATGTGTGAAGACAAAGACAAATTAGAAGACCAAAAGCCAGAAAGAGGTAGAGGCTGAAAAGTTGAAGAGGGTGACTAAGGACATCATATTCTTAGGCACTGATGGCGTGCGTGGTAGCCCTACTTAATACAGCAACCCATATGTGTGATATATGGAATACCAAGGGGCAAACAAAAGTAAAGGACATACCTCGGATAAAGTAACAAATTGCCTAACTGTCCTTATCGCTTCTTTGACCACTGGGTGCATGTATTCAAAAGCCTTAGACAAGCTATAAACGAGAAGCAAAAGCCTGTGAAGGGACGACAGAGACAAAGAGGGGGAGAGTGTTGTAGAGCAAAGAGGCACAAAAGGGAAGCCCCAAAATTTTCAAATTAATGGGCATATTTTTTTTCTTAAATCCTAGGAAAGTCTCGAAAAGCTATGTAAATGCACTAGAGGAGTCCTCTAGATGCATAATCCCAAATCATTGTACTATATTTCTTGTAAAATTGTAGTAGAATAGAGATTAGTCAATAAAGTGTGGGTCACTTGTGTGAAAGGACCATTTTTTAGGGCACATGTATATAAGTCACTTTGTGACTCTTTGTAAAGACTTTTTGCCATTGTGAAGAAGGAGAGCTCTTGAATTTTGAATTTGCTTCTTTCCTGCAAATTTTCATCTTCTCTATGATTTTTTGTGTGTGGGTGAAGCTTGGATTGTGTGTGTGAGACTGTTGTCTACCCCTCCCCAACTGCTCTAGTGTGTGTGCGAGCAAGTACGAGTTGTGAAGTGAGTGTGGGAGTTTCCCACCATTCACTATTTCTATCATAACTTGAAGCACGGTTGTTAGAATCAAGTTTCACACATCCAATAGAAGTGTCTCATTGAGAGCTTTGAAATGAACGTAGTACTAGCCATATTCGGAGTTCTGAGCTAGGAGATATCATCAATTTAGTGAAAACTGTTGTAAGTGGTATCGTGGCAAGCACTTAGCTGAACCACTTCAATTTCCATCATGTGCGCACAAGTCCTCATACACTTGGTTAGGTCGATTCATCGGATTGATAATTACGCGTGTGTCAATCCACCACTATATGCACTTGTGTGGCAAATGAGATTTAGTCTCTTTGGCACAAGTCCCTAATACTTTGTGACTTAGGTACACAAAAACCTTCCCCAAGAATTCTTGATGATACATAAGAAGTTTACCCCCTATCATCCACAAGCTAATGGACAGGCTGAGAGCACAAATAAGATTCTATGCAATGTCTTGATAAAATTAGTTAATAATAAATGCTCTGATTGGGACAAATAGATACACCATGCTGTTTGGGCATACAGAGTTGCCTATAAAATGGTACTCCAAGGCACACCCTTTCAGATGGTGTTCGGCCAAAATGTAGTGCTACCATTGGACTTTTTGATACCTACATTGAAAGTACCTTTTCTTGTGCCGCATCGTGTCTTGGAATTTCCTTGCTCATGTCATCAGATGTTTCCTCCATAATTATGTCGTCCACACAAAAGCCATCTTTCATTCAATTTAGTTCTTCCCATTGCCCATCGTCTCTTGAATCACTTTTAATATCCACATTGAGCATCGAGGTGTCTTGTTCTTCTTGTGTATATGATGATGAGCTTGAGATTTACTAAACCCAATTCCCTGTATCTATGCACCTTGGTCAGCCTCTTTTTTTGTTCTATGTCTTGATGGGTTTGTTGTTAATGGTGTCCTTGCACTGAGAGATTGACTTGGCCTTCGGTGTATTGGTGTGTCGCTTCCATTGCTCTGGCCAATTCTTCTTCTGTGATCGGTTGATGATCTTCAAGTCTTGTTCTCAGAAGCGCATGTGCCTTTTGGTGGCTGGAACTTCTGCTTCCGCTTGCATCATTTCCCTTAGTCTCTTTGTACCTCTCATTCTGGGTTGGGAGCTAGTTTCTGCTTCCTCTACAATTGTTACTCTCTTCTTTTTTGGAGGAACTATTGCAACCTTTGCATATTTGCACATGGCTTCTGATGATGACATCTCTTTCAAATGCTCTCTAATGCCCAAGGCATGATATATCAATATGGTCAAGGCCACCATCCCCTTCAAAAACTTCTTGTGATTCCACTGCCTCTTTGCCTCGAACAACCTCTTTGGAATATAAAGAGTCATATTGACTTGATTTCCGATTTGTTTAATAGCATGTGACATCATTTGCACAATGCTTTTTTGTGGGGCAGTGTACCTGTGCATGTTGGGAAAGCAAAAGTGTTGATGGATGAGTCTCACTTCTTCTTCAATATCAATGCAATTAATTTCATTGAAGGTTCGGGTCTTTGCTCCATGGATTTCTTCTTTCAATACCTTGTTTCCATCCTTTTCCCATCCAAAAGCGTCCTTAATTAAATCATGTGTAAATTGTATAATGGCCCATTCACCTGCGGCATCCATTACTCTAGCCTCTGGCACCAACGGATCATGCAAGATAGGCTGCAAGGTATTCATTACTTGAGTGCAATGCTGGAAATCTGGCTTGTATATAGGTAGTTCAAAGTACTTGTGAATTCCAGCTTTTTTCATGATGTCTATTGTCGATGGCATTTCATGCACTACCTTGAAGTCTTTGGACATCACGGGGAACTGATGATCCGTATCCATAAGTTTGATGGTCACCAAGAATAAGTAATCTCCTGCTGGTTGGTCCTCTTTGAACCAATGGCCTTTTGCTTTAGTCACACTTTATAGAGGGAATTCCAACACCTCCTCTTGAATGGTAGCTTCCGAGTCTTCAGAAGCCATCTGCACTCGTAATGCAAAGAGCATTAGCTTCTATGGCCAACATGTCGTTTACTGATGTGTGTTGTAGTGATATTTCATGTGTTGTGTCACTTCGTTTCCCATGTTTGCATCAGTAGAACTTCTTACCGCATTTTTTTCATTTTCATTTCTGAAAGAAAACAAGAATTAGTGTACCTGAAGCAATTATTTATTTACATAGTAGGTCCATTCCTATGGAAGTAGAAGCTATGACCTGTCCCCAATTGGAGAATGTGCATGTGTTGACCTAAGTATCAACTTAGGGACTTGCGGAGAAAGAGACTATACCTCAATCCCCTCACAAGTGCATATAGTGGGGATACACACCTTTAATTATCAATCCAAAGAGTATACAAACCTAGCCGAGTGTATGAGGACATGCAATCATGTAATGATCAATGCAAATGAACTACTCAAAGAATGTAAATGAGTCAAAGACTTATCCAAACAAGTTCCAACTGTTGGTCAAGGCGAAACGATACTTGGTGCAGCAGCCGTCAGTATTTTGGACTTTTCTTTCAGCTTCAAACTCCAAATATAGCGAATAGCATATGCATTTCGAAGCTCTCGAGAAGACGCATCCAATGGCACTAGTTTCACTCAATTCGGACGCTCCTACTTCAAGTTATGAGTGAAATACTTAGTCACGGGAATACTTTCCTACACTTCAGCACTTCCTACACTTCGCACACACCTTTCCTACAGCAAAGAAACACTTTCATGGATAGACAACACTCACAAGCACTCTTTCCAAGCAATACACATGCATGCAAGCTCACGAAGAAGAAGATAAGGAGGGAAGAAGACACAAATTCGAATTTCTGTGCTCTCTATTCTCACAATGGCCAAAAGTCCTTTACAAAGAGTCACATTTGACTTATATACTAGTGCCCTAAAAATGGTCCTTTCACACAAGAGACCGGCACTTTATTCACTAAAAGACTAATTTTTTACTATTTTACATGGATAAGCTTCTAATCTTCTGTGGGGATGAATCTAGAGGACTCCTCTAGTGCCTTTACAAAGGAAAATATATTACAAGAATGATTATGATACAAAAATATGAAGTCCAAATTGGAAAAATTTTGGGGCCCGTCTTTTTCTCTGCTTTGTGCGCTCTTTAGCTCTGCAACACTCTTCCCCTCTTCGTCTCTGTCGTCCCTTGACAGACTTTGCTTCCCGGACGCGTCCCGTGGTCAGTGTTGCCTGATTCTTGATCTTGCATTACGTTTTAGAGGCGCTCTGCTTTTCTTCGCACGCTCCCCTTGGTCAGTGTTGTCTGCAGTTAAACAGACATGCAGATTCGATGGCCTTCTTGATTCAAGCTCTACTACTCGAGAGCCTGTTGCACTTGTCTTGCCTGTTGACTTGGGTTGCCACGCACGCCACCAGTGACTAGGAATGTGCTGTTCTTAGTCACCCTCTTAAACTTTTCAGCCTCTACCCCTTTATAACTTTTGGTCCTCTGATTTGTCCTGGTTGCACACATCGGACCCTGTTGTATTACTTTGAGGCTGTTTACTTCTTTTGCCTGATGCGTGCCCCTGCGGGGCTCTGTGCAGAGATGGGTAATGCGCCCCTGCGGGGCTTCCTGCAGAGATATATCTTCGGATATTGCTTTCTAATGAACTGCTTCTTTCATTGTCTTCTTCTTTTCTTCTTCTTACTCGATTCTCCCTCAACACTGCCCCCCTCCTGGACTCTGTCGTCCCCGACAGGCTTTGATAAGCGACGGGCATATGTTTGATAAACTCTTTGCTCTGTATCATTCAGCTGATTGGCTTCACGTATCATGAGTTGCTTCCATTGTTCTGCCTTCACACCGTTGTTGGGTGGCTGTCTATGATCTGCGAAGAAGCTGAGTTCGTATGCCACTAATCTGGCATTTAAATTGGCTGACATCTTCAAAAAAATCTCAGAATCTATCTCAAAAAATCCTATAAAGAAAGCCTCTTCGAAGGTTTGCATATATACACTTGGCAAGAACATAATTCTAGAATAATAAGCCATTATTGTTGGGCGGCTAGGCATAACTGACAGGTCAAAAATGAGGATCTCCGTGCCCTGATTAATGCCTATGAAGTTCAAAAATGTGTATGCCGCGTGCTTGAATACCTTCAAAACTGTGAGGATCATGCTAAGTATTTTGTTGGTCATTTTTACAGCTAAATCAGGTACTGTCGCGTAAGTTTGTAGCCAAAATTCTATGGTTTTTATCATGTAATCCTCCGTTGGCAAATAATTATGTGGCGGGCTCGGAAGCAGAGGAAAATTGAGCCACTGCTTATTGATAGTACCGTTTCTTTGTAGATCCAAAAATTCCCTGGTATCCCTTCTGCGTGGTAGTGGACAAAATGAAGGGTTTACCTGGAATGCATATGGCGCTGCTTGCCAATGCACTCGTAGTGTGGGATGTTTCTCCAAAAATTTTCTCCGCCACACTGGTTGCGCAGCTTCAAACTCTTCTTGAGTGTATGCGAATGTATCATGTTTGAAGTTAAGCTGCTCATCTGGACTCGTGTGTGTAATCTTCATTATATAACGTCTGGTCTTTTCTTTCAAGAGTCCATAGGGAATATTGAAGGGCTTCATGATTTTGTCCAGGTCTTTACCTTTTATCTTGGCCTCCTTCATGACTTTGACCACTTCATTTTCAAAATTTTCTGTTAATCGGGACACCACTAGTGCCCGTTCCTTCTGACTTATTTCTGCAGTATATGGCATAGGATGGTCATCATGTATATCCGGCACCTGCTCACGTATTGGAGAATCATAGATCGGGTGAGATAGAGGGCTTACCTCTACCTCGTCAGTAGGACTTTCCTTTTCTGGCACTACTGATGTCCCGATCGGTTCTTTGTCTTTCTTCTGATTCTTCAGCTGTTCTATGCATTCATCTTTTTCTTTTATCGTTTGCATGGCTTCTCCGAGTGCTTCTTTAGTTGCCAATAGTTCTTTACCTATGTCAGCTACATGATCCATGTTTTCACTGTAGCTTTGAACCAGTTTGGCATTCACCTTTTGTAATTGACGCTTCAGTTCACTGGTTTCATTGGCATATCTGTTCTTCCATTCTTCTATCTGGGCTTGTTCTTGCTTTAGCAGCTCTTCATTTCTCGCGATCTGATCCCGTAATTCTTGATCTTTGGTTTCTGTGGATTCCTGTTGTATGAGTGGTTGATCATATAATAAAGACTTCATTAAATCTTTATTTCTGTTGCGTAGGCTGTCGTTCTCTTCCAGATATAGCTTGAGTTGTTGCTCTAATAGCATGCTTCGCATCTTCATTTTCTCTTTCTCAGCCTCGCTTGCTTCGTGTAATCTTTGCAACTCGGTTAGTTGTGTATGCAGCTGTTGATTCTGAGCAATGGATTCTTCATGTTGTGTCTTGATTGCCAACACCTCAGTACTTTTGTTTGCTAATTCTTTTTGTGCTGCAATCAATTGTGCCGATAGCTGTTCACTCATGAGTTGAAACTGATTCTTTTCTCTTCTTGCTTGATCATACTCGGCATCTATATCCATCATCTGTTGTTGAGTGTCCATGGCTGTTTGAATCATCTTCTTTACTACAGGTTTCAACTGCGTAACATCCACGTTAAGCCATGTTTTTGGTATTGCCCGCTCTTCTCCGGTATTGACGTCTTTTCCCTGTGCAATGTGTAATGTAGTGTCATGGTGCTGCCTAATCTGAAGCTGGATCCTTGGCTCAGCCCCCATGTCTTCTTGATTTCCCTGAGGTGTGTCATCAGGCACCTCGATCACGGTCTGTTCTTGGTGTTGGAGCTCCTTCGTTTCCTTACTCACTGGAGTTTGATCTTCCTCTTTAATAGGTTGTTTTACATGTGTAATACCAGTGGTTGTATCTTCCTTGATGCTTATTTTTGTAGTGTCATTCAATTGAATGACGTGCTCCGGTTCCATAGATTCTTCGACTCTCTTTTCCTTTTCTACCTGATTTTGTGTCGTGACTTCTACTTGATCCATTTCATTCCATTCATCTTCTTGTGTTTCTGTCCAAATGTCAGTATCTAATGTATCTTTTTCAGGACTCGAATCCGTATTTGTACTAGAATCATCAATACCCAGCTCTTTGTATCTTCTAGCTTGTTTTGGTGTTTGCTCTGGATTCCGTTGTGTCTTCTCTTGACTAGCTTGTCTATAATGATGTCCTTGAACGTTCAAATTGATCTGCCCTTGCATATACTGATGTGTCTCTTCGAGGGCAGCGGACAGATCTCTCTTTGTAATCGGCATTTGAGCCGTCGTGATCTTCGGTAAGAGATGCGTTCTCTTTGATTTTGGTGTAGCTTGGGCTTCCTCTTCCCGTAAACGCTTCGTACCCCTCATGGGTTTCTGTGTGCTGGTTCCAGCTTCTTCCACCATAGCTACTGCTTTCTTCTTCTTAGGGATCGTAGCTGATTTTACGTATCTTGCTAGTCCTTCCGAGGTTGGCATCTCTCTCAAACAGTTCTTCATTTCTAAAGCTTCATAAATCAACAATGTAAGAGCTGAACTGCCATTCAAAAACTTCTTTTGCCCCCACTTCTTTTGTGCTTCAAACAATCTTTCTTGGACATACCCTGTTAGATTGATTTTGTTTCCAATTTGCCTCATGGCATGTGATAATAGTTGGACTACTATCTTCTGTGGAGCTGTATACCTGTGCATGCTGGGAAAGCAAAAATGTTGATGTACCAATCGCACAGCATCTTCTATGTCAATTCTATTTATCTCCATGAATGATCTCTTCTTGGGATCATGGCATTCTTCTTTCACACTAGTAATGCCTGCTTGATTCCATCCAAAAGCTCTGTTAATCAACTCATGTGTGAATTGGATGGTCTTCCATGTCCCTACTTTATCCAATACTCGCGCTTCTGGAACTGATATTTTTGTTGCGGCAAGCTGCATGGTATTCATCACCTGTGCACACCTCTAAAAGTCTGGTACATATATAGGCAGTTTAAGAAATGCCTCTATTCCTGCTTGTGTCCATACATCCTCAATATGAGGTATTCCTTGTATGATCGTTTTGAAGTCCTGAGACATGATAGGAAAGTAATGATCTGTGTCCATAATTTTGATTGTAGCCATGAAGATTAGCTCTGCCACTGGTTGATCATCTCTGAACCAGTGACCTCTTGCTTTTGTTACTGATTCTAATGGAAGAAGTTGCACCTCTTCCTCTATATGTTGGTTATAAGTTCGATGTTGCTCCGAGTGAATGGTGTCGTTCCTTTCCCGTGTGTGTGAGAAAGGTAATACCTGGATTTTTCTCACTTTTATGTATTTTTATATTTTCTGCTGAAAAGAAAAACAGAAAAGTTAGTTCGTAGCCGAAGCGGTTATTAAATTTTTTTGGAGTATTTTCTTAATATATGTACAAGTGCTCTCCTATTTCCCCATTAGGAAAATGTGCTTGACTATCCTGAAATAGAAGAAGGATGTGCCGAATGCTTGGCCTTGTAATGTGGCCCTATCATGCATACTTGGGATCTCGACAACTCCATATGTGTGCAATTGGAAGTAGTTGGCGTATGCATGCCGTCCCATTTGTCTTTCGGTATCCAGATTTGCTTCATTGTGCTGGGCTTCGTTGTATGTTGCCCACTTCCACTGAATGTGGCTCTTTTCTTCTTGTTGTAGGTATGCTTGGTCTGCTTCGTGAATTTTGGGGAGGGTCGGGTTGCCCTTGCAGACTCCTTTTTTCTCCAGTAACTCTTTATTTGTGGTTGTTTTGCCTGTGGATTGCATTGGTTCTTCTTGTTTTGGGGATCATCCTTTCGGTTTATTTTCCTTGGAATGCAAGACTTCGGAACCCATATTTGCGATCGATCTCGTTGAGTGGCTACGACTTTCTTGGGAATCCATATTGTAGTAATTTGTCGATGATTTCGCTGTTCAGATGGAGTTGGTTTTTGCTGTGCTCGTTTGTTCTGATGTCGGTTGTGCTTCTGTCGTCGAAGATACTCCTCCACTTGATCTTTCTTTATCCACACTTGATTAGAAGATGGAATAGGGTATATTTTAATGGTTACAGATTTTGAATCACTCAGAGAACTAGTCTCTCTAATGCATGGTGTTTCAGTGAGGTGTGTTTTAGATGGAATAAAACTCTCATGATTTGCTAGATTAGAACATGTTGTGCAAGCAGAATTCAACGTGTCCGCACATATAGTACTCGATGAAGGTGTATCTATAGTGCTAGAGATTGTACATTCAGGACTTGGTTCATTAGAGGGGACTGGTTGCTCCATGCTCACAGATGTTAATGGTCGCTCGTCTAGCAGGCTGAATACTTCGCGATGTCCTATCCTGGCTGAGATGTATCCCAACGCCAATTGAATGGTCACTTCATATTCATAAATCCAGTCTTGACCTAACACAACCTCTTCAAGTAAATCTTGGTCATGACATACTAACAGCTTTTGTTCCATAGTATTGTTGCCAAGATGCAATGGTAAGGTGATCTCACCTATGCATTGAGTAATTGTTCCTCCTATTCCTATCAACTGGGCCATTGAGGGGCGTATTGTCTCCTTGAGTTTTTGGGTCAAAGAAAACTTAATGCAGCTTACAGCGGCTCCTGTGTCAATAAGAGCATTCACCAAGTGATACTCCGTTTTTCCGGCTCCCAAATTTAGATATGGTTGTGTTCTTTGCGATCCTAGGTTTTGAGTGGCTCTAAAATTAGCCATCGGGATGAGTTCTTCGCCTAGACGATATCTTTCATCTCGCTCTCTCATCCACTCTTTTCGTTTCTTTATCCTTTCCAATGCTTCTTGTCTCGCTTCTTCTCGTATTCTTTCCTCTTCTAAGCGTCTATTCTTACCTTTGATTAATCGAGACATAGTTTCTTCTGTTAATGGTTCTAGGTATTTTTTCACTCTACACCCACTGATGTAGTTTGGTAACACGTCTCCATCTAAGGTCGCTAAGCTGATGGCTCCACTTGTAGATATACGATTAATGATTAATGGACCATATCCTCTCTTTTGCAATTTCTTAGCATGTTGTTTCAAAGTGTATACCAAAACTAAATCTCCTTCCTTCAATTTTTTGTCCTTGATATGCGCATCAAAATAGGCTTTTTGTCGTCTTTTAGCAGCATAAATACCTGCTACTGCTTGTAACCTAGTTTCATGAAGCTTTTCTATTTGGTCCAATTGGGCTGATAATTCATGTCCTGTCCACTCGTAAGTAGTTGCTACTCTAAGAGTGGGAATCAAGAAATCAATTGGCAAAATAGCATTTTGTCCATACACTAAGTTAAAAGGAGTAGTGCCTATTGCAGTTTTATAGGCTACTCGGAATGCCCATAAAGCATGGTGTAACTGCTTATCCCAATCTGATCTACCGTTGTTAACGATTTTGGTGAGAACAGTACACAAGATTTTATTTGAACTTTCTGCTTGTCCATTTGCTTGTGGGTGATAAGGGGCAGATTTCTTATGAATGACTAAGAATTCATTCAATAAGGCTTCTATCACTTCATTAACAAAGTGCGTACCTCTATCACTCACAATCTCTATAGGTAGTCCAAATCTAGTGAAGACGTTCTCGAAGAGAAACTTGGCTGTGGTTCTGGCATCATTTTTCTTTGTTGCTTTTGCTTCAACCCATTTGGTCAGGTAATCTGTGGCTACAATTATATATTCAGCATGGGATCCTTTTGCTGGTGGGCTAATAGGCCCTATGAAGTCTATTCCCCATTTTGTGAAAGCTCTAGCACTCATCATGGGTCTAAGTGGCATCTCATCTCTTCGAATAGGATATTTCGTTCGTTGACAAGTATCACACCGTTGCACATATGTTATGGCATCTTGGTGTAGAGTTGGCCACCACATTCCAGCAAAGAGGATCATTTTTGCTGTTTTGTCTGCAGAGAAGTGTCCTCCTGTGGCTCCTGTATGGGCCATCTCTAAGACAGAGAGATATTCATTTTCATGAATGCACATTCTTAATTGGTTATCTTTTCCGCGTTTAAAGAGTTGTTTTCCTATGATGGCATAATCTTTACTCTGTTCTTCAAGAGCACGCTTCCTGGCTAAAGTAGCTCCGTCAGGGTATTCTTGAGTTTTCAAGAACTTTACTAGAGGCATGCTCCATCTTGGTGCTATCGTAGAATAGCATAAGGTAGAGTTCTCATCTGGGGTTTGTTCTTGACAGGTTTGACAAGTTGACACATAGTTATGTGCATCTCTTTGCATGGTTGGCCAATATATGCCAAATCTCTTGAGTGTTTGCCACGTTCCATTTGCATTCAAATGAGTGTTCCATTGATTGATGTGTGCTTTCTGAAGCCACATTTCTTGTTCCTCTTCTTCCACGCATCTCATCAGTAATCCGCTTGAATCTTGGTGGTACAAACTTCCTGCAATGATGTGAAGGTTTTTAGTCCTCCAGAGATCTTGCGTTTGGTTTGGCGTGATCCCATCTTTAGGTCCATGTGTAAGTATCGGGATCAATTTTTCTGCCCACTGAGGACATACTTCCAGGTTAAAAAGATAAGTATCTGGCAGGTCATCAGGTACTCCTATGGGTGGTTCTCCATGGGTCATACGAGATAAGTGGTCTGCTCTTATGTGGGTGTTTCCTTTCTTGACTATTACCTCAAAATCAAATTCCATTAGCAATAAAAACCATCGTACTAGTCATCCTGTATTGCAAGGCTTGTTGACTAAGTACAATAGGGCTTGATGATCAATGAAGAATTTGAATTTGTTTGCCAGTAAGTAATGTCTGAATTTCTTGACTGCGTATACCATCCCTAGGCCTTCTCTCTCCGTAGTAGTATAATTGCGTTCCGCTTGATTTAACTGTCTACTGGCATAGGCTATCGGGTGGTCTAATTTTCCTGTGTCAGCTGGTTGAGCTAAGATGCAACCAATGGCAAACTTGGAAGCATCAACATGGATGTGAAACGGTTTATTCCAGTTGGGGACTCGAAGAATGGGTGCTGAACTCAATCGATTCTTTAACTCGTTAAAAGCTTTTTCGCATTCTTCGGTCCATTTGAACAGAGTCAATAATGCATAAAGAGGTCTAGCAATTATGGCGTACATATGTATGAATCTTCGATAGTATCCACAATGTCCCATAAATGCTTGAACTTCTTTAGCAATTTTAGGTCTTGGTAAATCCAAAATTACTTTAATTTTGTCTTCATCTGTTGAAATTCCATTCTTAGAGACAATATGTCCTAAGATTTTCCCTTGTCGCACCATGAAGACACATTTTTCAGGATTGAGGCATACTCGATATTGCCGACATTTGGCAAAAATCCTTTCAAGTTCAGGGATGTGCTCTGAACGTATGGCTGAATATGTACACAGATCGTCCACGTAAACCTCCATACTTTTTCTCAGAAATTCTTTGAACACATGACACATCAATCTTTGGAATGTAGCTGGGGCATTCGTTAAACCAAAAGGCATGACTCTAAAGGCGTATACTCCCCATTCAGTTGCAAATGCTGTCTTATGTTGGTCCTCAGGAGCAATGGCTACCTGATTATACCCTGAAAAGCCATCCAGAAAACTATAAACTTCCTTCCCTGCTACCCTTTCCAAGAGATGATCAGTAATTGGTAAGGGATAGCTATCCCTTATGGTTGCGGCGTTCACTTTTTTCAAATTGATGCACACTCTTAACTTTCCATTCTTTTTTGGTACAACCACCAAGGGTGACACCCATTCCGTGTGCTCAATTTCATAGATGAATCCAGCATCTAATAACTTATCTATTTCTTCTTTTATCTTGGCTGAATACACATCATTATAAGTATATGGTCTCTGTTTCGAAGGTTTGGCTTCGGATGTCATGGGGATTCTATGTGCACATATAGATGGATCTACTCCCTTTAAGTCCTTATAATTCCAAGCAAAGACATCCCGGTATTCTCTTATGAGTCGAATTAACTCTTGTTCTTCTTCCAATGAGACATCCTGTCCTATGAAGGTACATCGTTCTTCTCCTCCTTCCATAGTTACCACTATCTTTTTGGTCTGTTCCTTATTATCATATGCTATTCCAGGTTGTGCTTCTCTTTTAGGCATTTGAATAGCAATTTTCCTCTCCTCCACTTCATATTTTTTAAAATGGGCTGGTACCTCAAATTGGTCTTGGAGTTTGTTTTCTTCCTCTTCTAATTCTCTTTCGACTTCTAATTCCCCTTTCTGTGTAAGTTCCTGGTGTTTCTCTTCGGCGGTGACATTTATGTTGGTAGTACCATTTCCTAGATCCATGGGGTCAGGTTCCATTTCAATGCTCTCGTAGTCCTCCTTCCAGTCTTTCTCGATCACTTCTCCTTCTTCTGCATCCTGGAGGACTACCATATACAGGCTAACATCATAACCCTCCTCATCGATACATTCGTTCATGGTCACTACTTCGTTTACACAGACATCGAGGGTGGCTAAGATTTCCATCCAACCATGAGGTTCAAATTCTTCATCCGGAAAAACTTGTGGCATATAGGCTGGATCTTGTACAGATCTCACTATTCCTTGTTTCTGCTGCCATCCTTTTCTTCTCTCCTCTTCCTTCTTTGCAGCTTGACATATCCACAGATGAGTGTCCTCGTTCATCCAGGATTGATCACTAGAACCTGCACTATGAACCGATTGATCGTCTTCCTCTTTGTGGATTTGATTCCATTGTAGAGGTGGCACATCTTGATAAGTGTACGTATGTAGGTTTATTCTAGTGGTGATTCCTGAGTGTTGTAGGTATACCGCGTCTTTTCCCCAATCTTGTACGACCTTTAGCTATCTCATGAAAGGCCTTCCCAAGATCATTTCATAATTGCTTGGCCTTTCAAAGTGACATATTGCTAAAGTATGTTCAAATTCCACTCCACACGTAGTGAAGACTACTCGTTCCAACAATCCTAAGGGTCTTTCCGTATGTCCATCTGCCATTTGTATTTTCATGCGTGTTGGTCTTAATGCTGGTTGTCCCCATTTCTCCCAAATTTCTTTGGTGGCAATGCCAACACCAGCTCCTGAATCTAGTATGGCTTTGGTAGTGTAACCCCTATAGGTGATTGGAAGACAGGTATTTCCTTCATCTCCTTCGCTAAAGTCTCCTACCTTATCCACAGGAATTCTCACTGTTTTTACTTCGTCAACTATCTCTTTTTTTTCCTCCTTGACTTCCCATTGATTGATCAATTTCTCTTTTAAGTGTGGTTTTACCTTTAACAGTTCTTCAAATGTTAGGGTACATGGGATTTTTACCTCTCTAAGACGTTGTATGATCTCAGATGTTTGAACTGATGGGTTCGTTTCCCGTCTCCTTATTGATGGAATGCGATACAATTCTGAATTGTGCTCGTACTCCCCTGTGTAGTTGGGCAGTTCCTTTACATCTTCCTCTTCTTTGTCACTTGCATCCATTGGAAAAATTTCTTCTGAATTTAGTTCAGGTATTGAACCCTCTATTTCATTTTTGCTTCTAATTCTTCAAAGGGCGGTTCCATTCCTTCTACCTTTTTCCATTTGTCCTCTTGAACTCGTGCCCATAGATCCTTAGTCCAGTCTCCTTCTACTTCGGGGACTATGGATCCTTCCTTTCTCTCAACACCAAATTCATCATTCTGTGGTCTATTTACTTCGGTTTTTTCACGAGAGTTCACACACTCTTGGAATTCTCCTTCAGAAATTCGGGTATTTGGTAAAGGCGATGCAGGTTTTTCTAAGGTTTGTTGTGCAATTTCTATCAATTTCTTGCAGATTTCTAACCTTTCTTTTTCTAAGTCGCCTCTTGGATATTCTCTCTCATGTTGCTCTATGGTAGGTCCTGCTTTTATTCGTGCCTGATATGCCTGAATCCACATGGCTAATTCTTCAGGCATAGGATCTGCTAACACTGATCCTACCTCCTCCCTTTTATTCTCATTTTTATTTTCTTCTTCCACTTGCGGTTCCTTCGTTGGTTTCTGTTTACTCTTTTCATTTTCCTTCTTTTGTAATAACTTTTTTTCTTTTATCCTATCTCTCCGGTTCTTCCATCTCTAGGACCTTTTACTGGCGATACTTTTCTCTAGTTCTTCGGAGTCTTCTACTCTGTGAGGGATGGGTGCGTCCCTCTCCTTGTCACTTTGACTGTTCTCATCCATTTTATCAAGGTTCTCTCTGGCTTTGGCTCTTGTTATGGCCTTCAAAGGTACGGTGTACTCTTTATCGCTCCCTGATGATTCAATCACTTCTATCACATTAATCTGCACGTTAGATGTGACTTTGTTGGGGTTCTTAGGACAATCTCTGAAAAGGTGTTCCCTACCACAATCATTACAATAGCCTTCCCAGACTCGTTGTGGTGGTGGTGGGTTTGGCAATGTGCATTCTCTGATATAGTGGTCACCTCCACATCTGTAACATGGTCCTCTGGGTACAGGCGGTCTATTCATGGGTCGAGGTGGCACGGTTGCTCTAGGAGCCGTGTACATTACTGGGATATATTCCTGCTCGTATCCGTATGAACTATCCGGTACTTCCATGTCGTAGGCATATGGGTAGTACAATTGTCCATTCTCTATCATAGAGCTTTCATAATTAGAGTATGTTCCTTGACTAGGATCATAAAATGAGTCATAGGGTTCACTACTAGTCAAAGGTGTGGCTGGCACTATAGCCCTCTCTAGGTTTTCTTCTGGTTGTGCAATCTTGACTGGGACAACGTTCTGAGGGTGGGGCGGTTGTTGTCCTAGTACTGGCTGTGGTTGTGTGTGTCCTTGATATGCGTATGGTCGTGGTACTGGTGCCTGCGGCTGATGAGAGGGATATCTAAAAACTTCACCTCCCTGATGATTAGGAGGGTATCCGTACGGTCTCACATAAGGCTGGGTGGGTCTGGTTTGCCTATTGTAAGGGCAATTCTCCGTGCTATGGTTTGTATACCTTTGCTCTACACTGCAATATTGTAGAGGTCCGGGGACAGAGGGTCTATGATGAGCATAGGCAGGTGGTGGGACTACTCCCCTAGTACACAAATGAGAAGGATGATCACCTCCGCATTGCATGCATCTTCTAAGCATAGGCAGTCTCATAGGATTAGTGGGATAATTCCTCTGTCCTTGAACGTTCAGTTTTTTTGCTACTAAATCTGCTATTTCCTCCACATTGTTTTTAGAGTTTGCTGTGCTACTGGCTGACTCTTCGCTTTTCAAACTACCTTGAGGTATTTTCAAGTCTTCTGCAAGGTTGTCTTCTAGGTCTATACATTCCTTCATACACTCTTGCAAAGTTTGAACCCTCTTTACATACACTAATGACCTCAAAGTTCCGTTCAACAATCCTTCCAAGAATAATGATACCATTTTATTCTGCGTCGGTCTCTCTTCCACCGGGCATCTGTCTACATATTGCTTGAATCTTCTTGCAGCCAATCTCACTGACTCGGTAGGGACTTGTTTGAAGCTGTGGATTAATGACGAAGAATTGTTTTTAATTCCTGATTTGGTAAATTCTTCAATCATTTCTTGATATACCTGCTCCATGTTCTGAAAGGTATTCGGGTCCAATGGCTGAAACCATGCCAATGCTGTGTCTGACAAGGTAAGACCAAAGGACTCATATTGAATCAGAAAGTCATCTACCTGCTCGGCTCTAACTACTTGTTTAAATTCTGCTATGTGGTTGTAAGGTTCACTAGAGCCATCATAGTGATTTCTCATGCACTTGGCAACTTGGATCGGCCTTAGTCGTCTTCCTGCTTCAGGTTGTCTAGGCATCACTGGGAAAATTGGTCTTCCTATTGGTATGCCTGGTCCTCTTACTACCTGTGGTCTGACTGGAGCATGAACTCCATGTCTTGGGTCAATAGCTGGTTAAGGCCGGTAGTTAGGGTTAATTGCAGGCATTGCAAATTGCACATGTGGTCTGACTGGGATCTGGGTTTGTTGTGTTTGTTGTGTTTGTCCCGACTGTTGATATGATTCGTTCTGGGATGTTCCAAGTGGGTTTCGTGAAGTAGTGGCTTGGTCCCTAGGGGGAAACACTGGGATATTCTGATATTTCAACTCAGCTCTCTCTAATTCTGTCAATGGCCAATATCTTCTCTGATTTTTATCCAAATATGTGATGATGGTGGGGAACTCAGGATCTTGTAACTCATAGATGGTAACTGGATTAGGAGCAGCTTCCCATATAGAGGAATGGGCCCTAAGCAGATGCTCCATCCCATTGATCAGATACACATCTATTAGAGTGTCATCCTGGGGAATCAGGTCTCCTCTCCAAATTTTAGTAATCGTAGATCTCCCTCTAGGAGTAGTTACATGCTCTTCGATTCCACCTCCATTTAAGCTTGAAGCATTATTTTCTTCACCATGCTCATTAATGTTTTCCGGGTGTTCTGTGACCACGTATTGAATATCTTGTTTGTCCATGTAAAAACCTCCTACGTATTTGACTGCTGGTCTAGGCACTATGTAAGCCTCTGAAGCCTTCTTCAGTCTGGCCACTGATCTGTTTAGACCATCCAAATAGATAGGGATCTCATTGTGGTTGGTGTTCACATACTCCAAGGAGGTTCTGTATTCTCCCTCGATGATTGACATCATGCCAATCATGGGTACTGTGTTTTGCATATCCTCTGAAGCCATGGGAATTTCTCCTTCTGACTCACTGGAGGTCTCCGAGTAATGTGAACGGTTACTTGGCTCTGCTACACTACCTACAGAAGAAATTACGCTTCTTCGGCTTCCTAGGGTTCTTCCGGATCTCAGGTTCATCCACTTAAGAGCTCTGATTAGACTTTGATACCCTTGGGCCTTTGGCACTCTTCTCTATAGGTCAAAAATGTCTAGAAGACTTGGGTTGGAAAGATATAACTGAAGAAGAATTTTCTACAATCACGATACTTGTTTCCAAAAATCCACGATACACGATCTGTGTTCAGACGATACACGATCTCTGACAAATATCGCGATACCTACCAAACGATACCGATCGCTAAGTGAAACGATACCGATACCAGAAGGCAAACGATACACGATATTTGGTCACAGGCGATACACGATACTTGGAATAGACGATACTCGATATCTGGTAAATATCGCGATCTTTGATCTAAGCGATCTCTGGGCCAAACGATACTTGGTTGGACACGATATTCGATACTTGAGATCCACGATACACGATCTCTGAACTGAAACGATCCACGATACACGATATCTGGTAAATATCGCGATCTCTGAAGATCAGACGATACACGATATTTGAACCAAACGATACTTCAGACAAACGATACACGATCGGCAGCAAGTATCACGATCTCTGAGAAGCGATACACGATACTTGAGCACAACGATACTTGATCTCCCGTAAACGATCGCTGGCAAAACGATACACGATACTTATCAGGTATAGCGATCTTTGACCAAACGATACTTCTCAAGTATCGCGACCGGCACGAAACGATACACGATCCACGATACTCAATAGACGATCGCTGCCAAACGATCTCTGACCAAGTATCGCGATCGGTATGAAACGATACACGATCGATGGGAAATATCGCGATACTCAACCACAGGAGGTCACGATACTTGTGAAGTATCGCGATACTCGACCGCGGGAGTAAGACGATACTTGACCCTTAGACAATTTTTAAGAAAGATTTTTTAAGATTTGGTTTGAACCCCTTGATCTCCTAGCTCCTCTCTCCTCTCCTCACTCTCTGTATCCAACAAAACACACCTTTTCACCCCCTATAGCCCTCAGACGATACCTGGCGCAGATCGTTTTTCTTTCCTAACTTGATTTGCTTGAGAAATTTTGATTAAATTGGTGGGCTAGCTCACCTTGGTAACTCCTGTGAGCTCTTTGTCACTTCCCCTAGCTCTGTGCAACCCCAGCTTGCCCTTTTGCTCTCTCACGATCTCTGGCGCAGCACACGATACTCGACAGTCTCTCTCACGATACTTGCTCAAAAACAAGTGATTTTCAAAATGACTCTTTTTGGCTTTTATACTTGGGATTTTCTTGCTTACAAAAAGGAAACTTTTCTGAACAAAACTAAACTCTACCCTAATGACTTGGTCCACTCTCTAATCACTCCTACTCTACTCCTTCTACTCACTTCCCTAAACTAACAACTCACTACACACACTCCAAGAATGAGAAGTAGCAAGTGCGGCTGAAAATGACTTACCAAAGAAGAGAAGTTTTCCACTCCTCCACTTACTTCAATGCAAAAAGCTACTTACCATCACACGAATGCCTCGGTTTGATTCGTCACTCCCCGGCAACGGCGCCAAAAAGTGTGTTGACCTAAGTATCAACTTAGGGACTTGCAGAGAAAGAGACTATACCTCAATCCCCTCACAAGTGCATATAGTGGGGATACACACCTTTAATTATCAATCCAAAGAGTATACAAACCTAGCCGAGTGTATGAGGACATGCAATCATGTAATGATCAATGCAAATGAACTACTCAAAGAATGTAAATGAGGCAAAGACTTATCCAAACAAGTTCCAACTGTTGGTCAAGGCGAAACGATACTTAGTGCAGCAGCCGTCAGTATTTTGGACTTTTCTCCCAGCTCCGAACTCCAAATATAGCGAATAGCATATGCGTTTCGAAGCTCTCGAGAAGACGCATCCAATGGCAGTGGTTTCACTCAATTCCGACGCTCCTACTTCAAGTTATGAGCGAAATACTGAGTCGCGGGAATACTTTCCTACACTTCAGCACTTCCTACACTTCGCACACACCTTTCCTACAGCAAAGAAACACTTTCATGGATAGACAACACTCACAAGCACTCTTTCCAAGCAATACACATGCATGCAAGCTCACGAAGAAGAAGATAAGGAGAGAAGAAGACACAAATTCGAATTTCTGTGCTCTCTATTCTCACAATGGTCAAAAGTCCTTTACAAAGAGTCACATTTGACTTATATACTAGTGCCCTAAAAATGGTCCTTTCACACAAGAGACCGGCACTTTATTCACTAAAAGACTAATTTTCTACTATTTTACATGGATAAGCTTCTAATCTTCTGTGGGGATGCATCTAGAGGACTCCTCTAGTGCCTTTACAACGGAAAATATATTACAAGAATGATTATGATACAAAAATATGAAGTCCAAATTGGAAAAATTTTGGGGCCCATCTTTTTCTCTGCTTTGTGCGCTCTTTAGCTCTGCAACAGTGCACCACTAATTTTATTATGTACATCACGTGCCCAATGCCTGGCCTCGTAATCTGGCTCTATTATGCATACTTTAGGTGCATTGGAAGCGTCATGAGTGAAAAAGAAATCTTCTTGGTTCTGGTGTTCCATTCCTTGCTGTTGCTTTGGTTTCCATATCCATTACGTAGTAGAGGTTTTAAGTCTTGTCTTTTGCTCATTTTGTCGTGCTGCATGTGTATCCCTTCTCTTTTTTGTTATCGGAGTTGTGGGGTTCTTTCTCTTGGGGTATCTGCAACGAATCTCGCTAGTCTTTATGGTACTGTTGTGTTGATATAATGTTTCCTCGTGCTCGTCTATCTCTTGAATGACCACTTGTCTGACCTTCTTGGGAATCCACATTTGTTGCTGTGTTTTTTGAGCTTCTATCAAAGGCTTAGGAAGCCATACTCTCAGGAGTTGCTTCGATTATGATTGTGGTGAAGAAGAATTCTTGTCCACCCTTGTCTTCCTATGATGAATGACTTGTACTGGAATTGCCTTCTCTTATTCCTTCACTCGATCCTTTCGAACCCACTTGAAGTTAACATTTCTTGCTTGTGACTAGCTAATGGTGGATTTCCAGGCTACTGATCACTTTTTTTCATAGAAGGCCTTAAGAGTATTGTTCTCCTTGGTTTCCTTCTGTTCACCAATCAAGTAAGATGAATCTACTTTCTCCTTGGATACATTGGGGTTTGAATTTCCTTCTTCTGTCATACCTGCTTCCAATTGATTTGTGTTGGAATCATTTTCTACGTGCTCTTCTATGGTTTTTTCAACACTTTTAATGTCTCCTGATCTATGAGAGGGTTTCTCTCCTAATAGACTAAAGATTTCCTTGTGCCCTATTTTGGCCGAGATGTATCCTTAAGCTAGGTGGATGCTTACCTCATTCTCAATTATCCAGTCTTGTCCTAGGATCAAGTTTTCTATTAGATCCTCATCTTTGCATACTAGAACTTGTTGGTCCATAGTTGAATTTCCTAGGTGGAGGGATACTATGGCATCTCCAATGCATGTTACAACTTGCCCTCCCACACCTATCATGTGTGCTTTCGTGGGTGTCATAATTGTTTGAAGATTCGTGATGACAGTACTTCCTATGCAGCTGAGTGCTGCTCCTGAATCTAGCAAGGTGTCTATTAGCTAGTACTCCATCGTTCCAATACCTAAGCTCAAATAAGGCTGGGCCATGCTGACATTGGTTGTGTCAGACTTATGAAGTTGGTAATTAGCCATGGGAATAAGCTCTTCTCCTGGTAGGTACCGTTCATCTCTGTGCCTTATCCACTCTTTCCATTTCTTGATACGCTCTAAGGCTTCTTCTCGTGCTTCCTCTCTAATTCGTTCTTCCTCTTTCCTCCTATTTTGTGCACCTACGAGGTGTGCTAACATTTGTTCCATCAATGGCTCCATATATCGTTTTACTCGACATCCACTTATGTAGTTAGGAAGAATATCTCCGTCCAGCGTAGCCAGATTAACTGCTCCACTAGTGGAAATCCTATTGATGATTAGAGGTCCATATCCATGCTTTTGTAACTTCTTAGCATGTTGCTTCAAGGTGTAGACTAGAACTAAATCTCCTTCTTATAGTCCTTTGTCTTTTGTGTGTGCATCATAGTATGCCTTTTGTCTTCTCTTGGCCGCATAAATTCCTGCAACTACTTGTATTCGAGTCTCATGTAATTTCTCAATTTGGTCTAGTTGCTTGGATAACTCATGCCCGGTCCACTCATACTGTTGGGCTATCCTCAAAGTTGGCACTAAAAAATCGATCGACAGGATTGCATTCTGTCCATACACAAGGTTGAATGGGGTAGTTCTAGTGGCAATCTTGTAAGCAACTCGGAATGCCCAAATTGCATGGTGCAATTGTTTGTCCCAGTCTGACCTTGTGCTATTGACTATTTTTGTCAATACTGTGCATAACACCTTATTGGAACTTTGTGCTTGACCATTGGCTTGAGGGTGATATGGGGCTGATTTTTTATGGATCGTTAAGAATTCATTCATTACGGCCTCTAAGAATTCATTGATGAAATGCGTTCCTCAGTCACTCACAATCTCAATTGGTAATCCAAAGCGAGTGAAGATGTGCTAAAAAAGAAACTTAGCAGTGGTCTGAGCATCATTCTTTCTAGTAGCCTTTGCCTCCACCCATTTAGTCAAATAATATGTGGCTACTATGATGTATTTGACATGTGACCCTTTGGTTGGTGGGTTAATGGGTCCTATGAAATGAATACCCCATTTGGAAAATGCTCTAGCGCAAACCATAGGTCTCAATGGCATGTCATCTCGCCGAATCAGGTATTTGGACCTTTGGCATGTCTCACAACTTCATACATATGTGTCAGCGTCCATGTGTAGAGTCGCCCACCACAAGCCCACGAATAGGATCATTTTTACAGTTCTCTCGATGGAAAAATGACCTCCTGCAACACTTGCATGTGCCATCTCTAATATGGGTAAGTACTCTCCTTCATGCACACATAAACGTAAGTGATTGTCTTTTTGCTTTTTGAATAGTTGTCTTCCCATAATTACATAATCCTTACTCATTTTTTCTAGGGATCGTTTCCTTGTTAAACTGATTCCTTCTTCGTGTTTTCATGTCTTTAGGAATTTCACTTATGTCTCACTCCATTAGGGTGCTATTGTAGAGAAGGGTAAAGATGTGTGATCCTCTGGTGTGGTTTCCTGACATTCTACGCAATTACTGACATAATCATGGATATCTTTAGGCATATCAAGCCAGTATACTCCTAGTCGTTTCAATTCTCTTAGAGTTCCGTGAATTCCTTTGTGGGTCCTCCACTTGTTTAAATGGGCTTGTTCAATCAACTTCATTTGTTCGTCTTCCTCAACACATCTAGATAATACACTGTTGGGTTCCTTATAGTACACACTTCGTGCAATAATGTGCAAGTTCCGTGATTGCAAAATTTCCTTTTTACTCTCTTTATTAATTGAGTGTTGTGGGCTATGAGTGAGTATAGGGATTAGTTTCTCTACCCACTTGGGACACACTTCCAAATTAAACAGGTAAGTGTCTGGCAAATCATCTGGCACTCCACTTGGTGGTTCTCCATGTGTTAATCTAGAGAGGGGATCTGCTCTTACATGGGTATTTCCCTTTTTCACAATTACTTCAAAGTTGAACTCAATCAATAGCAGAAACCATCCCACAAGTCGACCCGTGTTACAAGGCTTATTGACTAAGTACAACAAGGCTTGATGATCTATGAAGAACTTGAATTTTTTGGCTAAGAGATAGTGTCTGAATTTCTTTACAGCGTATACCATTCCTAATCCCTCTCGCTCCGTAGTTGTATACTTTCTCTCGGCTTGATTCAGTTGTCTACTTGCATAGGCAATTGGGTGATCCAACTTTCCTTCATCTACCGGTTGAGCTAAGATACATCCTATTGCGTAATTTGAAGCATCCACATGAATATGAAAAGGCTTGTTCCAATTTGGTGTTTTGAAAACTGGGGCCATGCTTAGTCGCCTTTTTAACTCGTTAAATGCCTTTTCGCATTCATTAGTCCAAGTGAATTGGGTCAACAATCCATACAAAGGTTTGGCAATTATGGCATACATGTGGATAAATTGACACTAGTATCCACAATGTCCCATAAATGCTTGCACTTCTTTTGCATTCTTCGGTCTAGGAAGTTCTAAAATGACTTTGATCTTATCTTCATCTGTAGATATTCCATTCCTAGACACATTGTGTCCTTAGATCTTCCCTTGTCTCACCATGAAGACACACTTCTCAGGGTTGAGGCATACTCTATATTGTCAGCATTTAACAAATATTTTTGGCAATTCCAAAATGTGATCTTGCCTTTGATTTGAATATGTACATAGGTCATCTACATACACTTCCATACTCTTCTTTAGGAATTCTTTGAAAACATGAAACATCAGCCTTTGGAAAGTAGCGGGTGCATTAGTGAGTCCAAAGAGCATCACTCTAAAAGCATAGACTCCCCATTCCGTTGCGAATGCGGTCTTGTGTTGATCCTCAGTAGTAATAGCTACTTGGTTGTATCCAGAGAATCCATCTAAGAAGCAATAGACTTATTTTCCTACAACTCTTTCCAATAGGTGATCTGTGATAGGTAATGGATAGTTATCACTGATCGTAGCTGCATTGACTGTTTTTAGGTTAATGCATACTCTGAGTTTTCCATTCTTTTTAGGCACAACCGCTAGTGGTCATACCCACTCAGTATGTTCTATTTCATAAATGAATCCAACCGCTAATAGCTTGTCTATTTCCTCTTTTATTTTTGTAGCATAGACCTCGTTATAGGTGTAAGGGCTTTGTTTTGATGGTTTTGTCTCTGACGTCATCGGTATTCTATGGGAACAAATGGAGGGTTCCACACCCTTGAGATCCTTATAGGTCCAAACAAATACATCTCGATATTCTCGGATCAACTATATTAATTTTTCTTCCTCCTCGGGTGACACATCTCTTCCTATGTATGTACATCTTTCTTCCCCATCTTCTACAGTTACTATGATCTTTTTTGTTTGTTCCTTGTTGTTGTATGCTTCTCCTTCTCTTGCTTCTCCTTCTCTTGCTTCTCTCTTAGGCATTTGAATAGGTATTTTTCTCTCTTCTACCTCACATCTTTTGAAATGCTCCAGAACCTCAAAAAGTCCAGGATTTGGTTTGATCTTACTCACACTTTCCTCCTGATTTGGTACTATGCGGGCTGCTTCTATTGCTAAAACTTTGGTCATTCCATTCTTGTCTTCGGTTCAAATGGCTTCAAAGTATCGTTCTTCTGATCAAATTCTGGTTCCATTTCTATGCTCTCATATTCTTCTTTCCACTCCTTTTCCAATCTTTCTCCTACTTCTACTTCTTGAAGGATAACCATGTACAAATTTATGTCGTAGCCTTCATTGTCCACACATTCATTCATCGTCAGAACTTCTTCATTCACACATACATCCAAGGTTGCTAGGATTTCCATCCATTCGTGTGGTTCAAATGTTTCATCAGGAAAGATTTGAGGCATGTACATTGGATCTTCTATGGGTCGATAATTAGGATGTCCTATTGGCCATAACTGCCTTTTATTATCCTCTTTCTTGGCTTCCTTACACATCCACAATTGGGCATCCTCATGCATCCATGATTGATCACTTGATCCAGCACTATGGATAGAAAAATCATCCTCTTCTTTATGTATGGGGTTCCATTGTGGTACATCTCTGTACACAAAGGTATGCAAGTTTATTTTGGTGGTGTTTCCTTGATGTTGAAGGTATAAAGAGTCTCGTCCCCAATCTTGCACTACCCTAAGCTACCTCATGAAGGGTCGTCCTAATATCATCTCATAATTGTTTGCTTTTCCAAATTGACAAATGGCTAAAGTATGCTCAAATTCAACTCCACAGGTGGTTAATTTGATCTTTTGTAATATTCCCAATGGTTTTTCAACATGACCATCTGCTAACTGAAGCTTCATGTGGGTGGGTCATAAGGCAGACTTTCCCCATTTCTCCCAAATCTCTTTGGTAGCAATACCTACTCCTGCTCCTGTGTCTAGTATGGTTTTGGTCATAGAGCAATTATAAGTGACAAGTAGACACGTGTTACCTTCATCTCCTTCACTAAATTCTCCAACCTTATCCACAAGAATTTGTACCTTAGGTGGGGTTTCATTTACCTTGCTTTCCTTTTCGTTCTTCTCCTGCCCTAACTCTAGTTGACTTGCTAATTGTTTCCATAATTGTAGTTTAACACAAAGTAGTTCTTCCACAGTCAATTGGCATTGTACTTTTGTCTTTTTAAGTTCTGTTAGATTGTGTGAATTCTTAGCTGAATTTCCCTTTCTTTTTCCTCGTACTGTGGGTGCACGGAAGATCATGGACTCTTTTTCGTACTCTCCCATGTAATTTGGTAGGGTCCAAATGCTCTGAGCTTCTTCCCTATTTTGGTCTAGTCTCGACACTTCCTCATATACTTCTTCCATGTTGGGACTTGGTTGATAAACTTCCAGATCTAATTCCTCAAAAGGAGGTTTAACCATTCCATTCCTTTTCCATTGTTCTTCTCGGATTCTATTCCACAATTCTTTTGGCCAGTTAGCCTCTAAATCAGGCACGGTTGACATAGGTTTGTCCTGGGTTTTCACTAGCTCACATTTATCATCCTTCTCTTTAGGTTCCTTGTCCTTGGCTTTAACACAATCCTTGTATTGATCCTCCATTATCCTTGTCTCGGGTAGAGTAGGGATAGTCTTCTCTAGAGTGGCCTGAGCTACCTCTATGAGTTTCCTGCATATCACCAACCTCTCCTTTTTGAACTCTCCTTGTGGGTAAATCCTTTCATGCTGCTCCACATTCGGTCCACTCTTTATTCTAGCTTGGTAAGCTTTCAACCACATATCCAAATCATCCGGTTTTGGGTCGACTAGAATTGATCCTAGCTTTTCTGAATCTCGGATAGGAGGTGGAATGGGGACTTCTTCCCGAATTTCTAGTTCTTTAGGCTTCTTATTGCTTCGTGTATGTCTCTTGTCTTCCTGATTTTTGTTTTTCATCCATTTTTCTTTGAGCTTCTCTCTTCTTCCCTTCCATTTTTGGCTTTTCGTTGCTTGAGTACTCTCACGTGGGTTTTTTGAATCTTCCACCACTTGACTTCTGGGGTCGATAGTTTTACAATTTTCTTGTTCAAGCTATGGCTATTTTCCTTCTTGTTCCTTCATTCATGCTCGTGTAATGATTTTTAAAGGTAAGGTGTATTCCTTGTCACTTCCAAATGCTTCTATCACTTTGATCACATTAATAGGTGCAGTGTCTTGCGCTTTGTTGGGATTTTTTGGGCAATCTCGGAAGAGATGTTCCTTTCTACAATCACTGCAATACCCTTCCCAAGTCCTAAGAGGTGGTGGGTTGTACGGCCTTGTGCATTCTCTGATAAAATGGTCTCCTTCGCATCTATAACATGGTCCTCTTGGCATAGATGGTCTGATGGGTGGCTACACTGGCTATTGGTGATGCTAGCACTATGGCTCTTTCTAAGTTTTCCTCTGGTTGGGTATACTTGACAGGCACCAAATGTTGGGGATGTGACAGTTGTGGTCCTAACACTGGTTGGGGTTGTGTATATTGTGCTTGCATGTATGGCCTAGGTGCTCCTGGTGGTGTTGGGTAGGGATTGTACTTGGGCATCTCCCTGCCTGGCTCTCTAGGTGGATATCCATATGGCCAATACTGAGGTGGTTGTAGAGGCCGTGTCTGCCTATTGAATGGGAAATTTTTCGTGGTGTGATTGGTGTATTTTTGTTCTATGTGACAATACAAGTTCGTTCCTTGATGGGGCTGCCTATTATAAGGGTACACTTGGGGTACACCTGTTCCTCCTCATACACACATGTGAGTGGGGTGATCACCTCCACATGAGCTACATCTTCGTAACATGGACACTCTTAGGGTTGGATGTTGATAATTTCTTTGTCCTTGGACTCCCAATTTCTTCACCACCAATTCCGCTAATTCTTCTACATTACTAGAATTGGATGTTACTGTGCTTCAAGTGTCTTCTGATTTAGTAGGAATGGTTGTACTTTTGAGATCATCTGCTAGGTTGTCCTCTAAGTCGATACATTCTTGAAGACATTCACTCAATGTCTGCAGTCTCTTTACATAGACCAAAGTTCTTAAAGTTCCATTCGTTAGTCCGTCTAAGAATAAAGAGATCATTTTTTGCTATGTTGGTCATTCTGTTACTGGGCATCTATCAACATACTAGTTGAATCTTTGGGCAGCTGTTTTTAAGGTTTTGTTGGGGTTCTGTTTAAAGCTATGGATTAATGATAAAGAGTTGTGTTTAATCCCTCTTTCAATGAATTCCCTTATGAATTGTTGAAAGCATTGTTCAATATCTCCGAATTGATTGGGGTTTAATGGATGGAATCATGTCAGAGCTGTTCCTGTGAGAATGAGTCCAAAAGACTCATATTGCACAAAGAAATCATCCACTTTTTCAGCTCTTAGAACTTGTTTAAATTCAGCAATGTGGTCATAAGGTTCTCCCAATCCATCGTAATGATTTCTCACACATTTGGTCACTTGAATAGGTCTTAATCTTCTTACAGGCTCTGGTTGTCTAGGTATTACAACGACTGCTGGTCTAATTGGGGGTATTCTAGGTTGCACTCCTAGTGGTGGTCTTAGCCTTACAGGTGGTCGGTATTGTTTACCTATTCCAGTGTGGGTCTGATTTTGTGCTTGCACTTCGGGCGTTGTGAATTGCACATGAGTTCGGCTTGGAACACTTTGATGGCTTGTATGTCCCGACATTGTATGCTTTGCCTCTTGTTGTGTTCTGAAGGGGTTCTGAGAGGTGGTTGCTTGCTCATGCTAAGGGAATACAGGCAATCCCATGTACTTGAATCGAGCTCTATCTATGGCATCAACAAGCCAATATCTTCTTTGATTCTTGTCTAGGTAGGTTACTCTAGACTCATCTTCAGGATCTTTTAACTCATAAAAGGTCATCGTGCCTTCTTCCCATCCTTCTGTAGGTGAGTCAGTTTGTAGTAGTAAATTTGCTCCATGGATCAAATAGACCTCCAATAAGTAGTCATCTTGAGGTATCAAATCCCCTCTCAAGACTTGTGTCACTACTGACTTGCCTCTGGGAGTAGTTACTAACTCTCTAGGGTCTGGTCTTCCTGAATGTTCTTGTCTTTCCAATTCTCCTCTCTCATTGATCAATTCTGGGTGTTCTGTCACCACATAGATGTGACCCAACTTATCCATATACACCCCTTCCTCATACTTGATAGCTAGCCTGGGCACAATTGTGGCAATAGTGGAGGTTACCATCCTAGCAACTGATCTATTTAACCCATCCAGGAAGATAGGAATCTCTTGGGCATTAGTAGACACATATTGCAAGGAGGTATGGTACTCGCCTTCTACAAAAGTCAAGAAGTTTCTCTCGGGAACATGTCCTTGCATGTCTTCTGAAGCCATGGGTATCTCGTCCTCCGATTCACTAGAGGTGTCAGAATAGGTAGAGCGATGATAGACCTGAGTGGTACTTCCTACCGATGATATGACACTTCTTCGGCTACTTAGAACCCTTCCAGACCTCAAGTTCATCCACCCTCTTGGGGCTTCCTTGGACTATAAGCCTCTCCCTAAGTGGCTCCTCAAATACCTCAATTTTACCCTTGAAAATGCTCAAAGTGTTATGGACAACACCACTTTGGCGATACTGTCCTAGGCGATACCAGGTTGTCGGCGATACTATACCAATACAAATCGCGATATGATACTTGGGTAGTCAACGATACGATACTGCTTTTCACACGATACGATACCAATGCTCTAGGCGATACGATCCTATGGGCTTCAAGCGATACGATACCACCCGAAGACACGATACGATACTATTGTAGATCACAATACGATACTAGAAATCCTAACGATATGATACCAGTGCAAGTCACAATATGATACCGCAAACTTGCACGATACGATACTAGCATTAGTCATGATACGACACCAAGAGCCTGCACGATACGATACTATGGAAACTTGTGATACGATACTTGTGCAGATCACGATACAATACCAAGAAAATTCACGATACGATATCTCGGGGGCAACGATACGATACTGGAATTGTGCGTGATATGATATGGCTCGATCGACGATACGATACCGTGATCGGGACGATACGATACCACGTGGACCGTGATACGATACCACTAGCAAATCCCGATCGTGATACCAACTTGGCAATACGATACCAAAAATGGTATCGCGATACCACAGGTGGTAACCAGTGATACGATACTTCAGCGAGTATCGTGATACAGGGGAATTTTGATATCGCGATACCAAAACTGAACCAATCGCAATACTGTAGCCAAATCAACTCCAAATCCAAAAAATTTTCATCCCTTGGTTTCTCTCTCTCTCTCTCCTCTTCACTCCTCACCCTCTGTCTCACTTAAAGGAACTCTAAAAACACTCTATCCCACCCCACGATACCAGATGCGCTTTTAATCATGTGTTGATGCACTTCTATTGTGTTTTTGCTATTGAAATCTTGAGGTATCTTACCTTTGTGATGTCCTACTTGCATCTTGAGTTCACTAGATAGCTTTGAAAGCGTGGAGTGCACGATACCATGTGGACGATACCGATCACTGTCTGCAGACGATACCACTCTGAGAGCAAGTGTCAAATGAACTACAATTTTTTGGTTTTTATAGTTTTTGGTGACTGAAGCATATACTACACTAATTTGGCAATTTTTTTGGGATTTTTCTTGATGATTTTGACTTAATCCTACCCCACTTCTCTTCCTAGCTTAACCCTAACTCTTTCTTCTCTTACTCTCTCCTAACCCTAGACCTAAAAACTCATTACACACACCTCCAAGATGTGAAGTAACAAGTGCTGAAGTGTTCGACTACTTGCCACTGAATGAATTCACTTCTACAAGTACAATTGCTTCACTCTAGAATTATTTCCATCACGAAGGCACCTTGGTTGGGTGTGTCCCCGGCAACGGCACCAAAAATGTGTGTACCTAAGTCACAAAGTCTTAGGGACTTGTGCCAAAGAGACTAAATCTCATTTGCCACACAAATGCATATAGTGGTGGATTGACACACGCTTAATTATCAATCTGATGAACCGACCTAACCAAGTGTATGAGGACTTGTGCGCACATGATGGAAATTGAAGTGGTTCAGCTATCATGCATGAGAAAAGACTAACCTACCTCTCTAACTCACTTAACTGTTGAAAGTGCTTATCGCGATACCACTTACGGTAGTTTTCACTAAATTGATAATATCTCCCAGCTCAGAACTCTGAATATGGAAAATAATAGGTTCCTCTCAAAGCTCTTGACGAGACACTTCTATTGGAGGTGGTGATTTTGACAATCGTGCTTCAAGTTATGACAGAAATAGTGAATGGCAGGAAACTCCCACACTCACTTCACAACTCGTACTTGCTCACACACACACTACAGCAACTCAAAAGTGTTGGGGAGGGATAGACAACAGTCTCACACACACATTCCAAGCTTCACCCACACACAAAAGATCATAGAGAAGATGAAAATTTGCAGGAAAGAAGCAAATTCGAAATTCAAGAGCTCTCCTTCTTCACAATGGCAAAAAGTCTTTACAAAGAGTCACAAAGTGACTTATATACATTTGCCCTAAAAAATGGTCCTTTCACACAAGTGACCGACACTTTATTGACTAATCTCTATTCTCCTACTATTTTACAAGAAATATATTACAATGATTTGGGATTATGCATCTAGAGGACTCCTCTAGCACATTTACATATCTTTTAAGGAATTTCCTAGGATTTTAAGAAGAAAAATATGCCCACTAATTTGAAAATTTTGGGGCTTCCCTTTTGTGCCTCTTTGCTCTACAATAGTTTTCTATGACTTCATTCAAGAAGTGTATGACTCTATCACTTACTAGCTCTATTGGTAGCCCATACCTGGTGAACACATTCTCGAATAAGAATTTCGTTGTTGTTTGGGCATCGTTCTTTGTGGTAGCTTTTACTTCTACCCATTTGGTTAGATATTCAATGGCCACAATAATGTATTCAGCATGGGAACCCTTAGCTGCCCACTTAGAGAATGCACCTCCACCCATCATAGGTTTCAATGGCATCTCATCTTTACGTATAGGGTACTGAGTTCGCTGACAAACATCACACCTCTTCACACAGGTATGTGCATCAATGTGAAGTGTGGGCCACCAAAGGCCTTCAAAAGGTATTGCCTTGATCACTCTATCTAGTCCAAAGTGTCCTCTTGCTACACCTTGGTGAGCAGTTTCCAAGATATTCAGATATTCGCTCTCGTGGACACATAATCTAAGATACCCATCTTTTCCTCATCTGTATAGATTATCTCCAATGAGAGTATAGTCCAGAGCTTCTTGTTCTAAGCTCCTTTGTCTAGCCAATGTCATCTCTTGGGAAAAGGTTCTCGTCTTCAAAAAGGCTACTAATAGTTCGCTCCAATCTGGCACTAAAGACACCCGATGAAGAGTGGCATGTTCCATTGTTGGTTTAGTACAACAGATTCGGCATTCCTTGCACATTCTATGGACATCTACTTCCAAGTTCGTAGTGCATTCCGAGTCTCCTTAATAACTTTAAATTTCTTTGCCTCGAGTAGTGTTGCTCTAATGCAACCACATGTGCTAACTGCAACCACTTCGCGTACTCTTCCTGTTCCACACAACAAGCTAATATTCCTTGATCTATATGTTTGTACATACTCCCTACCATGATATGGTACTTCTGTGCTTTTACTATCTCCCTATCTTGAGTGTTTACTACTGGATGTTTAGGCCCATATGTTAGTACTGGAACTAAGGTCTTGGCCACTATGGTACAACTTCCAAATTAAACAAGTAAGCATCAGGAAGGTCATCTGATACTCCTTGTGGGGCCTCTTTGGATGTGAGCCTCGAGAGATGATCTGCTCTCAAGTGAGTCTTGCCTTTTCTCACCACTATCTCAAACTCATATTCCATTAGTAAGAGGAACCGTCTTACTAATCTCCCTGTATTGCATGGCTTGTTTACCAAGTAAAGTAGAGCTTGATGATCAGTAAAAAATTTAAACTTATTTGCAAGCAAATAATGTCTAAACTTTTTAACCACATATACCATGCCTAACCCTTCTCTCTCACTAGTGGTATAATTTCATTCAGTTGCATTTAACTCTCTATTAGCATAGACAATTGGAAGATCCATATTTCCTTTGCTCGTAGGTTGTGCAAGTATGCACCCAATAGCATAATTGGATGCATCCACATGGACATGGAATGGCTTGTTCCAATCTGGTGTGGTCAAGATTGGTGTTGAACATAATCATCGTTTAAGCTCATTGAAAGATTTCTCACATTCATCCGTCCACTCAAAATTGGTCAAAAGTCCATACAGAGGCTTTGCAATGATGGCATACATGTGTATAAAACGTCTGTAATAGCCACAATGCCCCATGAAATCTTGCACTTCCTTGACATTCTTTGGTCTAGGTAGTTCTACGATAGCTCTCACTTTCTCTTCGTCAGTGGATATGCCGTTCTTCGACATTATGTGTCCTAAAATCTTGCCTTGCGTGACCATGAAAACACACTTCTCTGGGTTCAAAAAAACTTGATATTCTCTACATTTGTCAAAGATTTTCCTGAGTTCAAGTATATGTGTTTGTCTAATGTTGGAATGAGCACAGAGATCAGCAACATAGACTTCCAAATTCTTCCTCAAGAACTCTTTAAACACATGGCACATCAGTCTTTGAAAGGTTGCAGGAGCATTGGTAAGCCCAAATGGCATTACCCAAAAAGCAAATATGCCCCACTCCTGGAAAAAGCCATCCTATGCTAATCTTCTGGTGCAATGGCTACTTGATTATAACCAGAGAACCCATCCAAGAAGTTGTATACTTCCTTGCCTGCTACCCTTTCTAATAGATGCTCAGTGATAGGAAGTGGATAACTATCTCTGATAGTGGCTGCATTAACCTTCTTCAAGTTAATGCATACACGTAACTTGTTTTTGGGCACCACTACAATGGGGAATACCCATTATGTGTGCTCAATTTCATAGATAAATCCAGCTTCAACCAGGCGATTTATCTCTTCTTTGATCTTGGTAGCATAGTTGTCATTGTATGTGTATGGCTTCTGTTTAGAGGGTCTAGCCTCTGAGGTCATGGGGATTGTATGTGAGCATATGTTAGGGTCTACACCTTTCAGGTCCTTGTAACTCCATGCAAACACATCTCTATATTCTCATAGTAAGGCTATCAACTCCTACTCCTCATCTTCACTTAGGTCGTGTCCTATGTATGTGCATCGCTCTTCACCTTCCTCCATGGTCAATATGATTTTCTTTGTAGTTTCTTTGTTATCATAGGCCTCTCCTATGACTGCTTCACGTTTAGGCATCCTGATCATGACTCTCCTATCTTCAACTCCATACTTCTTGAAATTTTCAGGGAATTCAAACAAAGGTTCTTCTTCCTCTCGGGTGACTTCTCTCTTCTTCCTCTTCTTGCCTTCGTTCTTAGTGGTCACTTATGTGGTTAATCTCACCTGATTGGTAGTTTCTTCGTATCTCTAAGGGTGAGCTTCTACTTCGTAAAAATATTCCTCATCTGATGCAGAAGGTGGATCCATAATAATTGACTCTAAATCCGAGTTGCTTGCGTCCTCGAATGCATCAGTGTTAGGTTCACAGTCTTCAATAACCGAACCACCCATGAGTATGAAGACTGAAATGTCATAGCCATCCTCATCATAGTGGGGTGTCCACTGTTCTTCGTTGATGGCTACATCCATAGTTGCTAAAATTTCCACCCAACCATGAGGTTCAAATTCTTCATCAAGAAATACTACGGGTGCATAGGCTAGGCCGTGAATTGATCTATGAGTTTCCTTCGCACCAACCTCTCTTGCTTTTTCTCTTTTCTCTTCTTCTACGGCTACTTTGCACATCCATAAGTGGGTGTCTTCATGCATCCATGAGGATCCTGATCCTATGGAATGCACTGACTTGGTATCATCCTTAGCTCTATGGATGGGATTCCATTGAATAGGGGGCACCTCTCTATGAGAGAAATCTTTGAGATTTACTTTGCTTGTAACACCTAAGTGTTGCAAATACAAAGAATTGGTTCCCCAATCTTGTACCACTTGAAACTGCCGCATAAATGGTCTTCCCAAAATCATCTCATAGGCCTGATTCCTGCTAAAGTCACATATAGCAAAAGTATGCTCGAACTCAACACCACATGTAGTGAGAGTTATTCCTTATAGCAATCCTAAGGGTTTCTCAATATGACCATCGGCCACCTGCAGTTTCATTCTTGTTGGCCTGAGTGCCGGCTTGCCCCAATGCTTCCATAAGGAAGAGGTAGCAATTGTAACTCCTGCACCTGAGTCCAAGATTGCCTGATGGGTTGTGTGCCCCTGATGGGTAACAGGAAGATTGGTGTTTCCTTCTTCTCCTTCGCTCATGTCTCCTATCTTGTCCAAGGGTATTTATGGCACCATTCTATGAGATCCTACCAAGGAATGAGGTTTCGCTACATTTGGCACTGTTTGGCTACATGTTTCCAGAATTCTAGTCTAACCTTGAGTAGCTCTTCTAAAGTGAGATTGCACTGCACTTTAGTATTCTTCACTATCTCCATATTCCTAGGTATGATTGACTTTTTGTTTCTTATCATGACTATGGGTGCTCTCATACAAGTGGACTTAGCTTCCCATGGGCCTGTGAAATGGGGTAGTTCTTGTAAGGAATTTGACTTGAAGTATAATCTCTCATGAGATTGGGCATTTTCCTGCTCTCCATAAATGGAAGGAATGTCTTGTGAGAATTGATCATGCGCATCATCCACAAGTTCAATTGGAGGAGGATCTTCACTTTCTTTAGCCCATTTCTCTTCTTGAATCTCTCGCAGGAATTCTAGTGAATACCGATTCATAGAAGAAGAGGTGTTTGGTTCAGTGGAATTCGGCGCATAAGCATCCTTGGGAGGAATGCTCATTGTTTCACTTGCCTTGTCCTTTCCTTGGGAGGTGGATTCCTTTCCTGATTTTGCAATTAGTCTCTCCAATCTATCTAATAGACCATCAAAATGCAATGGAGTTCTAGTGGAGCTAGAGCAATTGAAGAGGCGACTGGCCTCAAACATGGCTTGAGCCAATTCCACCATCTTGGCACAAAGTTTTGTTCCTTTGAGCTCTAGGTCCGCTCTAGGGTAACACTTTTCATGATCTGTTACATTTGGCCCTTCTTGGATTCTAGTCTGATATGCTTTAAGCATCATATCTATGTCCTCGGAAGTGGGATCTACAAAGATTGATCCTACTCGGGGTGGTGGGTGGGTTATGTGTGGTGGATTAAAAGGTTGGGGAACAGAAGGTGATGGGGATGGTCGTGGAGGTGATGTATGAGAGTGCGTTTGAGATGTGATTTCTATGATTTTGGCTTTGGTTTCTCGTAGACTTTCCTCGAGTTTGCTCATCTTCTTTGCCCATTTCCTTTTCATACATTCAAAATTCATGGCTATCTCTCCAAGCTCTTGTTCTCTTCTTATTCTAGCTCTCAGTCTCGCTAACCTCTGCATTCTTTTCGTGGCCTAAGTCTTGGTTTTGCTTAAGTGCATGAGCTCTCGTGATGACTTGCAATGGGGCCGTGGATGTCACACTTCCCGTGGAGTCTACCACTAAGCCAATAACATTGATAGGAGCAATTTTTGGCATATTGGCGGGGTTCTTGGGACACTCTCGTAACAAATGCTCCTTTCCACAATCTAGACAAAATCCTTGAATTGTCATAGACTGGGTTTGTGTAGGTGCAGGTAGAGGGCAATCACGAATGAGGTGATCTCCTTGACATCAAAAGCATGGTTCTCTAGGAAATGGAGGTCTTATCTGCCTAGGCTGAGGTCTAGAGTTGGGGTTTGCATACATGACATTCGCATATTCTGGCTCCCAACTAGATTCAATCAGCTCTTCATAATAGTATGACTCACTATGCTCCCGTGACTGCATGTAGTAAGCCTATGAGCTCTCGATATGGGTAGAGTCAAAACTATGATCACTTGGGTCACTTTTTGAAAGCGATGGTGTCACTAGCACTAAAGCTTTATTTAGATTTTCTTCTGCAGCTGTATACTTCACTAGGATCACATTGGCTGGAGGAGGAGGTTGCTGCGCTAGGACAAGTTGAGGTCTTTTCTGCCCTTGATATGGTGATTGATAGGATTGCTAGGGCCTGCCATACTACTGTTGTGGGTACTGATTCTGGTATTTTCCTTTCTGTGGGTAAGTTTGAGGATATTTTTTTCTAACAGCTTGTTTGTTATATGGGAAGTCTTGTGCACTATGATTAGTGTATCTCCTTTCTATGGTGTAGTATTGGCTGTTTGGATTAATATGGGGTTGAGCCATGATAGGGCACACATTAGCCATATGATCTCCTCCACATGTGTAGCATCGTTTTCTTGGGGCAAATCTAGGAATTTGCTTGCTAGAGATGCCTAATTTCTGAGCTACCTTTTTCTGCTAGATCCTCAATTGATGTGGATTGTAAGGAAGTGAGACTAGTGGAACTATCTGAATCTTTATAGATCTTTGAGAGCTCTAATTCCTCCCCTAGATTATCCTCAATGTCTATGCACATGTGTACACATTCTTCTATGGATCTAGGGTCCTTCAAGTACACATATGATCTCAGTTTGGGACTTAACAATCCATCTAGAAATAAGCCCACTTGTTTGGTTGGAGTGGGTAACTCTAGAGTAGGGCATCTCTCTAGCTATTGCATAAACCTTCCTCGTGCGAGCCTCACAGTCTCTTGAGGTTTTTGCTTGAAGTTGTATATCAAGGAAGATGTGTTATGCCTAATGCCACTTTTGGAAAACTCAGTGATGAACGCTTCAAGAAGTTGATCTATATTTCTATATTGATCTTGGTGAAGTGGTTGAAACCAAGTCAATGCAGTGTTCTTGAGAGTTAAGCCAAAAGCATTGTATTGAGTGAACAAGTCTTCCACTTGTTCAGCTCTCAAAACTTGCCTAAACTCTGCTACATGGTCATACGGGTCTCCTGTGCCATCGAAGCAATTCTTCATGGAATTAACCAATTGTGTAGGCCTTAAGGTTCTAGCATGTTCTTTAGGTCTTGGTAGAGGCAATTCGTCTGAATTTCTTGGATTTTTAGGTCCCTAGGTCTCTCAGTTTCCACTCTATCCGTCTCTATTCTCATCCTTTCTCTTCCCAAGGGGTTGCAAAACTTACCTCTGGCCTGTCCCTACTTCTATCCCTATGAGCTCCATGAGCTTGGGATGTTCTAGCTCCTTGGTGGTCGTAAGAGACATTATATCTTGGTTGGGGAAAGAGAAATTCTCCCTTCCAAGTGTAGGCATTTCTACCATGCTCTGTGACCACAAAGATTCTCTCTAAAGTATTGTCCAGATAGCTCACTTTGCCTGGGCTATCAGGATCTTTGAACTCATAGATCATGATCGTTCCTACCTCATTCGGCTATTCAGGCTTATACCTCCAAAAGGCTTCGTTAGTTTCTCAGTTTAAGAGTAGGTCTATGCTCTTATTGTATTGGGGAACCCACTCTGGCATGATGATTCTAGTGAGGACTGATTTGCCTCGAAGAGTTCTAAGCTCTCTTTCTAATTTCCCTTGCTCTATGTCACCTATGTCTGTCTCTAGAATCACATTACCAAACTCATCTGTTCTATCCCATTGGTTGGTGACTACGTATATTGTTCCTTCCTTATCTAGGTATGCACCATTTTCGAACTTGACTGTTGGATGTTCTAGTCCAATGGGTTGATTTGGGTTTTTGATCTGGACCATGGATTTTCCCAGGCGATCCTCATAGATGCGAGCACCTAATCAGTTGGTCCTAAGGTATTCCAATTGAGTCTTGTAGGGACCTTCAACCTTTTGCAAGTAAGCCACGCCTGAACTTCCTGTTGGTCTTTCCATTCCATGAGACATCTCTGATTCACTAGTCTCAAAGCTATGGTAGTGTGAATAATTGCTCAAGTAGTGGGCCCATGACCTAGCAGTGTGATTGACACTAGCCTCTGAAGACCTAAGGCTTTGTCTATCTCTCCCTAGGTGTTGTCCTGATCTAAGGTTCATATGCCTTAGTGAGCAATCCCAATTTTTACCCAAGGTACAACCTCGTTGCAGATCAATTTGTATGTCGCTTGGTTCCTTTTTTAGGTGGATATTGTGTTTATGCTTTTGTCTGATATCACATCGTCAGGAATATTTGAGTGACTTTTTTCACTTTAAGTTGATCGCACCACGTTAAATTATTTTCCTTTAAAGTTATCAATCATGAAGAGATTATGTTTCAGCTTGAACTTGAGTGCTCAGGTAGTCTTCAACTCGATAGATGCCTATCATCACCCTGGCTTACTTCTAGCACTACTCACACTTAGCCTAAGCTAGGAATTGACAGAGGGAGTTGAGACTAATCCAACCTCAAGTATCTTATCCCTTGCCCTTGTAAGCCTAGGAAGTGTGTTCCCAAGCCTGCACTCACTCTTGCCTTGAATACCTTTCGATGCTCTTAGTGGACCTGTAAATGTCCCAAAGTTAGCTTAAGGCTTAAATTCAAACGACATAACAAACCGATTTTATTCATGTAACTCACAGACCAAATAGCCTTTTGCCTTTATGGAAAACAATCCTAAAGATCCCTCAGTTTTCCTACCCCAAGGTATGGTCAACCTCAGCTTTCCAATGAGCATAAGATCACTCCAAACGGATTTCATATGAGGAAGTTATGACAGTTTAGGGTTGTGCGATTAAAACATGGTTCAAATAGGCTATCAAAAAAGCAGGATTTTCTCAAATTACTAGTGTAGGGACCTCACAAAGTGCTAATTACTTGATAAGCATGCCCAAAATTACCCCAAAATTTGGAAATAAAAACCCTAAAAAATTTAGCCAAAAATGCTTGTCAATTGCGATGGACAGGTTTGCCAATCGTGATTGATAGAAGTGTCTGTCGGGCCTGTCAATCGCGATTGACATGTCAGTCACGATTTACTGTGTCAATCGCGATCGAGAGAGTCGGTTGTGGGGTCTGTCAATCGGGATTGATGGTGTCAATCGCGATCGACACATTTTTCACAAAATCGGACATAATTTCAGTCAATCGGGGTTGTATCCATCACGATGGACACATGGGCATGCGAATTTTGGTGCCAATTGTGAAATTTCAGTCGGTCGCGATCGAGGGTGTCAATCACGATTGACTGAGTCCTACATGAGAGTCTATCGTGGTTTGTTGACTGTGATTAATAGGGTCTGTCGGTCGTGATTGATGGAATCTGTCGATTGTGGCTGTCGGTCGAGATTGACAGTGTCAATCATGATTGATAGAGGATCACAGAATTTTTTACTTTTGATAAGTGATTTGGAATGTGCTCATCATGTGTGTCATAGTGGTACACTTTGTTTTACCAAAAAGCTCAAATTTTCTGTCGATCGCGATCGACAGATGTCAATGCCATAGAGACAATGCAGAGCTTTTTTGTACCTACGCAACCTATTGGAGACGATGATATAGTAAAAACTTGCAAGAACACTCAAGAAACATGCAAAAATAGCGCACATAATTCTCTCTCTCACAAGTGAAATGAGGGAAATGGAAGGGGACAGGTGATATGACCAAAAAACTGAAATTTTCATGATGATGGAGATGGAGGTGGCAGATGGTGAGGATGATGATGGTGAAGTAAGAAAGATAAAAAGAAGGGAAAGTGGAGAAATTACCTACAACAACCAATGTCACAAATCTATGTCTTACCATCACAACGCTTGCCCTTCAAAGCTTGATCCCCAGCAACGGGGCCAAAATTTGGTGTCACTCTAGCACAATGGCAAGTACCAACATGAGGAGATCCACCCCATAATTGTCAATCCGTGGAGATTGTGAGGACTAGTATGAAGACTATGAGCAAGTGATGGGCACATGTGCATGAGTGAGAAGCACACAAACATGCACACACATACACACACACGCACACAAGGAAAGAACAAGGAGAGGACAATGGAGTTCTTGCATTAGTCAAAAAAGTCTCTTACATAAGCTTAATCACTAACAATCTAATCATAAAAAATGAGCTCTCCTAGCTCTTTTTATAGTTTTTTGACTAGCTTTGGCCTTGTCCAGACCTAGTGTTCGACCTAGTTAAAAATTAGGTTCTAGAGCCTATTTGAGGGCTCAAACGGAGTCTAAAAATTATGAAAATTGGTATGGTAGCTAACTCTACTACTCCTCAAGCTCGAGGAACCCTGAGCTTGAACAAAATGGAGTCTATTCTACCAAAAACAGGATTCACAATGTGTGTGTAGTGATGAAAATCATTTGAGTTGGAAATAATTTATGAAAAAAATGATTGGGCCTTGTTGCCGTATTGTGCATGACTATTCCTTTGTGGCTTGCATGCTCTTCTTATGACTTGTATGCCAACAACAACCGTAATGTACACCATACCCAAGGCACCAACACCCAAGACCACCCATCAGATCGCCTATGCCAAAGGGACCTTGGTATAGATGTGGAGGCGAGTACTTCATAAGAGAGTGCACTCATTCATACAACTCACCACCTCCCTGGACTTGGGAAGGGTATTGCAATGAATGTGGAAAGGAACATCTATTCAGAGACTATCCAAAGAATCCCAATAAGACTCGCGACATTGCACAAATCAATGTGATAGAAGTAATTGAAGCATCATGCAATGATAAAGAGTACATTGTACCATTAAAATCCATCACATGAGCGCAAGCTAAAGGAAAAGAGAGAAAACGAGTAGACTCGGAGCATGAAAAAATGAAAACCTAGAACCCAGGGTACAGGTAGCGGAAGACTCGGAAGATCCATTTGAGAGTAACCAAACAAAGAAAAACCAAAGGTGGAAGGATAGAAGGGAAAAACTCAAAGATAAATGGATGAAGAACAAAAGTAAGGAATACAAGAAGGGCATAAGAGATGGTAAGAAATGTAAGGAACCTAAAATTCGAGAAGAAACGCCCATTACATCTCAAACATTAGAACCAAACAAGCTAGGATCAATCTTAGCCGACCCAAGAACAGACGGTTTGGATATGTGGTTGAAAGCTTACCAAGCCAGGATCACAATTGGACCAAACATAGAGCAACACGAGGAACTCTATCCACAAGGGGAGTTACAAAAGGAGAGACTTGTGATATGTAGAAAAATCATAGAGGTAGCTCAAGCGATTCTAGAAAAGACTATCCGTGTCCTCCCAGAGACAAGAATACCTGAAAATCAATATAATGATTGTCTTAAAACAAAGGACCACAAACCAAAAGATAAAGAAAATAAGGAAGATTTACCTCGCACTCAAGACAAACCAATATCCATAGTCTTTGATTTAGAGGCTGACTGGCCAAGAGAGTTGTGGACCAGGATTCGAGAAGATCAATGGAAAAAGAATGGAAAGGAAAAACCTCCGTTTGAGGAATTAGATGTGGGAAACAATCAGCCAACACCAAATTTGGAAGAAATATATGAAGAAGTCTCGATACTAGACCGAAATAGAGAGGAAGCACATAGTACTTCTACCCTACCAAACTACATGGGAGAATATGAGAAGGAATCCATAATCTTTCGGGCTCCCACAGTATAAGGAAAGGAAAAGGAGTCTTCAGACAAGACCTCACACAATTTAATAGAACTCAAAAAGACCAAAGTACAATGTTGATTGACAATGGAAGAATTACTACATGTCAAGCCTCAAATATGGAAACGATTAGCGGGATAGTTGAAGTTAGAGCATGAGAAGAACAAAAAATAAAGTAAGGAAATTGAAACCCCTTCTACTATACAAATTCCGATGGATAAAGTTGGAGAATTTAGCGAAGGGGATGAGGGCAACACATGTTTACCCGTCACATGCAATGGATACATGACCAAGGCCATACTAGATACAAGAGCAGGAGTAGGTATCAGCACCAAAGAGATTTGGGAGAAATGGGGAAAGCCAACCCTACGACCAACTCGTATGAAGCTTCAATTAATAGATGGTCACGTAGAGAGACCCCTAGGAATATTGGAGAAAATTAATTTAAACCACCTGCGGAGTGGAATTTGAACACATGTTAGCAATATGTCAATTTGGGAAAGCTAATAATTATGAAATGATACTCGGAAGACCTTTCATGAGACAACTCAGGGTAGTACAAGACTAGGGAAGAGACTCATTATATCTTCAACATCGAGGAACCACTACCAAGATAAATTTGGATACATTTGCATATAGGGATGTACCCCCGCTACAATGGAATCCCATACACAAGGAAGAAGATGATTTGTCTATCCATACTGCCGGTTCAAGTGACCAGTCATGGATGCACGAAGATGCCCAATTATGAATGTGTAAGGAAGCAAAGAGAGAGGATAAGAAATTCAGCTATGGTCCATAGGACATCAAAATTATCGACCCATAGAGGACCCAATGTACATGCCTCAGGTTTTCCCTGATGAAGCATTCGAGCCGCACGGTTGGATGGAGATTCTAGCCACTTTGGATGTATGTGTAGATGAAGAAGGATTGACCATGAATGAATGTGTAGATGAAGAAGGTTATGATGTAAGCTTTTACATGGTAGTCCTTCAGGAGGTAGAAGTAGGAGAAGCATTAGAAAAGGAATGGAAAGAAGAATACGAGAGCATAGAAATGGAACCGGAGTTTGATTTAGAGGAACAATACTAAGAAGTCATCCAAGTCGAGGACAAGGGTGGAACAACCAAGGTGTTAGCAATAGAAGCAGCCCCGATAATACCGAACCATGAGGAAACCACAAGTAAGACCGAACCAACCCTGGATCTATTTAAATTCCCATAACACTTCAAAAGATACGAAGTAGAGGAAAGGAAAATAGCCATTCAGATGCCTAAGAGAGAGGCAAGAGAAGGAGAAGCATACGACAACAAGGAACAAACAAAAAAGTCATAGTGACTGTAGAAAATGGAGAAGAAGATGCACATACATAAGAAAGGATGTGTCACATGAAGAGGAAGAAGAATTGATAAGATTGATTTGAGAATATCGAGATGTGTTTGCATGGACCTACAAGGACGGCCTCAAAGGTGTGGAGCCCTCCATTTTTTCTCATCGAATACCAATGACACATGATGCGAAACCATCAAAGCAATGCCCTTACACTTATAATGATGTCTATGCAGCAAAACTTAAGGAAGAGATAGACAAGCTATTAGCAGTCGGATTCATTTACGAGATAAAATGTACATGATGGGTGTCACCATTAGTAGTTGTGCCCAAAAAGAAGGGGAAACTAAGAGTGTGCATTAATCTAAAGAAAGTCAATGCAGCCATGATCCGTGATAGCTACCCATTACCTATCACTGATCACCTCTTGGAAAGAGTTGTAGGAAAGGAAGTCTATAGTTTCTTGGATGGATTCTCCGGATACAACCAAGTAGCTATTGCCACTAAGGACCAACATAAGACCGCATTTGCGACTGAATGGGGTATCTATGCTTTCAAGCTGATGCCTTTTGGGCTCACAAATGCCCCTGCTACTTTCCAAAGGTTGATGTGTCACGTCTTCAAAGAATTCCTAAGGAAGAGTATGGAAGTATACATAGACGACTTATGCACATACTCCGATAGGAGACAAGAACATATTCTGGAGTTGCAAATAATATTTGAAAAATGTCGACAATATAGAGTTTGTTTGAATCGTGAGAAGTGTGTATTTATGGTGAGACAATGAAAACTCCTAAGACATATTTGATGGGGAAGTATCTCAACCCCTAAGCAACGATGAAGCGCGAATGACCTCCACAGGTATCCTTCTTTGACCTCTGCACACAAAAAATGCTCTTACTCAGAGCTTATGCAGAGAACTCCAGTGAGCTTTTGTAGACCTGTAGTAGACACAAGGGCTTTCCAACAAAACAAATTTCACTTGAAATGGATGCTTACACAAAGAGAAACAATGTCTACAACATGAGCTAGTTGAATGCTCACAACTGCTAGTCAAGCAGAGACCTCACTTCACTCCAGCAAACTTTTCTCAGAGATTATACAGAGAATGAATCTCAAACTTGAGTCAACTTTAGAGCACTCTAATAGCTACCCGATGACACCAAAATCATAGAAAATGGATACATAGATAAGGAGAACCAGCCCTTACAACAGAGAGCAAAATATTCCAACAGAGCCTACACAAAGAGAGAGATATCAATCACACAACTTCACTAAATGAATGTTGCTCCCAGCTTACTCAGAGAATGCTCCAGAGAATTGGTAAGCATAAAATAGACTCTTATAGCTATCCAATGAGACAAGAATTACATCAAATGGATACCATATGAGGGAGAACCAATGCTAACAACTCAGGGGTAGAGAGTTGCAACACTGCCTGCGCACACACATAGATATGCCTACTAAAAGAAAACAAACAAGCAAGCAAGGGGGTTGCTTAAGCAAGGGGCTTGCTTATCACAACTCCAGCACTTAGTGCTCACTTTACATGAGCTAAAACTCCAAGAAGATGGCCCAAAAGAAGTCGGGATACATGCTCCTTTTATAGTGAGAGGTGTGCCCCTAAAATCTAGGAACTACCTTTCCAAATCAGCCTCCTAACTTGGAGGAATTAGTTGAGATGACTTGGGGAGTGGTTGAGTGACTTTTCTTGATGGAATCTCGTGGCTTTTGGCTTTCTTTGATTGCTCCACATGTCCATAAAAGATTCCCCACGAATTTTTAGCTTGAAGCTTGACTTTTAACACTCCCCCTCTAGCTTCAATTCTTCATCCTCATCCAAGCTCCTTCATGTTGATGCATTGCTTGAATTTTGAAATCTTCATCCCATCCAAAGCCTTTGTAAACATGTCCGCAACTTGGTCCTTGGTACCAATATGATGTACTGAAACTTCCTTGGATATCACCTTTTCCCTTATGAAGTGATAGTGCACTTCAATATGCTTGGTTCTAGCATGATAGACAGGGTTCGATGCTAGATGAATGCTACTCATGTTGTCACAAAAAATTGGATATGTGTCAACCTGCAAATTAAGCTCCATAATTAACTTCTTAATCCACATTAGCTCACATGTGACTTGAGCCAAAGCTCTATACTCAGCCTCGGTGGAAGATAATGCCACCGTGGGTTGCTTCTTTGAAATCCATGAGATGATCTTGCTACCTAGCATGACTAGGTAACCACTTGTACTCCTTCTATCTTCCTTCGAACCGGCCCAATCGGCATCGGAATAAGCTTTGACCTGCATATCATCATCAAATGAGTAGAACAATCCTTCATTTATAGTGGCTTTGAGATATCGCAACATTCTTCTTGCAGCTTGCAAGTGTGTAGTCCTTGGACTATGCATAAATTGTGATAACACTCCAACTCCATATGCTATGTCGGGCCTGGTTATTGTGGCATAATTGAAAGAGCCTACAATAGATCGATACAAAGTTACATCCTCTAATGGCTCTCCATCAATGGAGCTTAGCTTTACATTAACTTCCATGGGATTTGAAATAGGCTTGCAATGTAGCATCCCAAACCTCTCAAGTAGGTCTAGAATATACTTCCTTTGTATGAGCATAATACCTTCTTCTTTGTATACAACTTCAATGCCAAGAAAATACCTAAGATCTCCAAGATCAGAGATCCTAAACTCCTTTCCAAGCTTTGCCTTGATCTCCTCAATGCCCTTTGTATCATTACCTGTAATGATAAGATCATCTACATACACACACATGTAGACCACAAGTTCTCCTCTTTGTTTGATGAAGAGAGATGGATCCGCCTTGCATTGATTGTAACCACATTTGATCAAATAGTCCACCAATCTTTGGTTCCAAGCCCTTGGAGCTTGCTTTAGGCCATAAAGTGCCTTCTTCAACCTACAAACATGATGTGGAAACTCTTTATGAACAAAACCTAGTGGTTGCTCCATGTATACCTCTTCTTCCAAGTCTCCATTGAGAAAGGCATTCTTGATATCCAATTGGAAGAGCTTCCATCCTTTGCTAGCAGCCATTGCAATTAGTGTCCTAATGGTGCTCATCTTTGCCACGGGGCTGAATGTCTCTTCAAAGTCCACTCCATAGGTTTGTGCAAAACCCTTGGCCACCAATCTTGCTTTGAACCTAGAAATAGATCCATCTGAATTCCTCTTTACTTTATACACCCACTTATTACCTATTACCTTCATGTTCTCCTTCTTGGGCACTAGAGTCCATGTTTGATTTTCCTCAAGTGCGTCGATCTCTTCTTGCATTGCCTCTTTCCATTCGGTGTACCTGCTTGCATCTTCATAGCAATCGGGCTCATGATCTTCTACTACTTTGTTCATATATGCATAATGTGTTGCCATGTATGAATCATAAGTAAACCTTTGAGTTGGATACTTAACTCTAGAAGACTTCCTTTCTTCACCTTTTGGAGGAATAAACCTCCTTTGCCTTGGGAACTTGATCTCTTTCTTTGACGTGGCTTCTTTCTCCATCATGTGTCCTTCATCATCTTCAACTTCATTACCTTCTTCATCCAACTCCACCAATGTTGCTTTGCCTTTGTTGATTGATTGTGCTTCATAGCTTGATGAAGATCTCCCCCTCCATGGTGAGTTCATGCTTGAACTATCTTCATTGATGGAACACCTTGGGCCGCTTAGCTCTAGGTCGATTTGTTCTTCATCATGTCCATGCTTTTCTTCTTCATAGTCCTGCATACAATCATACTTCTTATACCAAGGGAGTAGCTCATCAAATGCTACATCCCTTGATATCCTCAAGTCCTTTGTGTTTGGGTTGAAGCACCTGTAACCTTTATGATCATTTGAATATCCTAGAAACACACACTTTTCTGCCTTTGGTTATAGCTTGTGCCTCAATTCACTTGGCACATGTACATAACAAGTACATCCAAATATCTTCAAGTGGGAAAGATCAGGTTTCTTACCATAATAGGCTTGATATGGTGTCAAGCCATGGATCCCTAAGGTAGGAGCCCTATTCATTAGATACACGGCGGTATTTGCTGCATCACTCCAAAACATGTTAGGTACATTCATCTCATTAAGCATTGCTCTAGCGATCTCGGCAATGTATCTATTCTTTCTCTCTGCTACTCCATTTTGTTGGGGTGTGTACCTGCATGTTACTTGCCTCTTGATGCCTTGATCCATTAAAAAATCAGAAAACTCATTTGAGAAATATTCTCCCCCTCCATCGGACCTTAGCTTCTTGATATATGTACCTGTTTCCTTCTCTACCATTGCCTTGAATGCTTTGAAACATGTAAACACGTCTGATTTGTTTTTGATGAAATAAACCCAAACCATCCTTGTGCAATCATCTATAAAAGTGACAAAGTACTTGTTACCTCCAATGGATTGCTCTTTCGTTGGCCCCCACACATCTGTATGTATCAACTCCAATGGATGTTGGCTTATGTAGCCACTCTTCTTGAATGGAAGTCTCGCTTGCTTCCCTAGTTGACAAGATTCACATAAATGCTTCATACCTTGTCCTTGGAAGTTGGGAAGACCTTCAACCAGCCTCTTGAATTGCATTTCCTTCATTCTTTGTATGTTGATGTGACCTATCCTCTTGTGCCACAAGTCCAACTCCGAAATCCTCTTGTTTCCATATGTGAAGTAGACATGTTGAGTAGAATGAGAATTTACCTCCAAAGTGAAGAGTCTCCCTTGCTTCTTTCCTCTTGCTATGACCTTGTAACCTTGCTTAGGGTTCTCCACAAAGCATCCACCTTTGTTGAACCTTACTTGATAGCCTCTTTCAACCATTTGCCCAACGGACACCAAGTTCTTTGTGATGGTAGGTACATGCAAGACATCCTTGAGACATCTTCCTTCCTCCTTGTCATCCAAAGCTACATCTCCAACATGAGAGATCTCATGGGCTGTATCATCACCTGTTTCTACATGTCCTTTACCTTTGGGAACATGTAGATTAGTAAACCAAGAAGCATTGCAACTCATATGGTTGCTACATCCACTATCAATATACCAAGTGTTATCTACTTTGCTTGAATTCCCATTCATGTGCATCATCAAGAGATTGTCATTTTCTGAACTTGTAGAAGCATAATTACCTTGGCCTTTGTATGAAGAACCTTGATTATAGTTCCTTTGGTTTCCTCCTTGGTAGCAATCTCTAGCATAGTGGCCAAACTTGCCACATATGTAACATCCTTCGCCATCTTGATTCCTGTTTTGTTGATGTCGTCCTCCTCTTCCTCTTGATCTTCCTCTCCCTCTTTGTGATGAGGTGCCTTGGTCATGTCCTTGATTTCTTGAGTGGCCTTGCCTTCCTCCAAACCTTCCTTTGCCCCTTCCTTGTCCTTGTCTTCCTTTGCCCCTTTGATTACCTGCATAGAAAACTTGTGCATCTTTGCTTTTAGTTGAACTTCCACCTATGTTCATTTCTTCGGTGACCATGAGAGCAACCAATTGCTCAAAATCGGGAAGATTATCCCTTACATAAACTGAAGTGGTAAAGGGTTTCCACTTCTCATCATCTCTCAAACCATTGAGAGTATAAGCCACAAGATCGTCATAGTCTACGTGGCTTCCAATGGATCCCAATGCATCTGATAACTCCTTGACCTTAAGTATGTAGTCATTTATGCTACTCCCTGAGCTGTTCCTAAGGTTGTTGAGCTCATTCTTGAGTTGGATCTTCCTTGCTTTGGTGCTTGTTGAATAAAGCCTTTCAAGTGTCTCCCATACCTTCATGCTTGAATCAAGGTCTTGGATATGGCCGATCATGCTATTGCTAATGTGTTGGGAAAGAATAAAGATAACCCTCTTGTCTCTTTCGTTCCATTCCCTAAAGGCCCTTCTCTGGTCATTGGTTGGATTCTCATCCAACCTAGGTCTTGGTTCACTTCCACTAATCAACCCCCAAAGGCCCTTGCCCATAAGATAGTTGGAGACCCTAAATCTCCATGGTTGATAGTTACCTTTGTCTAGCTTTTCAATTTGAGTGTTGAAGTCTCCCATATCTAGTCTTTGATACTTGACCTAGCCCTTGGATAATGCTCCAATGTGTGTAAAATGAAAATGAGGCTCTGAGGTTACCTCAATCCAAAGCTTTCCTTAGATGGACACCTTGTGCTCTTGCAAATTTGAGTAGAATAGCTCCCCCTTGATGTGAGCTACCTCCAAGAAGCTTTTGTTGATGCAACTCTTCAACCACCAACTCCAAGAGGTCTTCTTGCTTGTATGTGATACCCCAAGATGCCCAAATGCTCTGATACCACTGATGGGGGAAGTATCTCAACCCCTAAGCAACGATGAAGCGCGAATGACCTCCACAGGTATCCTTCTTTGACCTCTGCACACCAAAAATGCTCTTACTCAGAGCTTATGCAGAGAACTCCAGTGAGCTTTTGTAGACCTGTAGTAGGCACCAAGGGCTTTCCAACAAAACAAATTTCACTTGAAATGGATGCTTACACAAAGAGAAACAATGTCTACAACATGAGCTAGTTGAATGCTCACAACTGCTAGTCAAGCAGAGACCTCACTTCACTCCAGCAAACTTTTCTCAGAGATTATACAGAGAATGAATCTCAAACTTGAGTCAACTTTAGAGTACTCTAATAGCTACCCAATGACACCAAAATCATAGCAAATGGATACATAGATAAGGAGAACCAGCCCTTACAACAGAGAGCAAAATATTTCCAACAGAGCCTACACAAAGAGAGAGACATCAATCACACAACTTCACTAAAATGAATGTTGCTCCTAGCTTACTCAGAGAATGCTCCAGAGAATTGGTAAGCATAAAATATACTCTTATAGCTATCCAATGAGACAAGAAATACATCAAATGGATACCATATGAGGGAGAACCAATGCTAACAACTCAGGGGTAGAGAGTTGCAACACTGCCTGCGCACACACATAGATATGCCTACTAAAAGAAAACAAACAAGCAAGCAAGGGGGTTGCTTAAGCAAGGGGCTTGCTTATCACAACTCCAGCACTTAGTGCTCGCTTTACATGAGCTAAAACTCCAAGAAGATGGCCCAAAAGAAGTCGGGATACATGCTCCTTTTATAGTGAGAGGTGTGCCCCTAAAATCTAGGAACTACCTTTCCAAATCAGCCTCCTAACTTGGAGGAATTAGTTGAGATGACTTGGGGAGTGGTTGAGTGACTTTTCTTGATGGAATCTCGTGGCTTTTGGCTTCCTTTGATTGCTCCACATGTCCATAAAAGATTCCCCACGAATTTTTAGCTTGAAGCTTGACTTTTAACAATATTGCCTCTAGGAATGGACTTTCTACCGATGAAGACAAGATCAAGGTAATTTTAGAACTTCTAAGACCAAAAATGCAAAGGAAGTGCAAGCGTTTATGGGTCATTGTGGATGTACACAATAATTACCAAGCTGTTATATGGATTGTTGACTCAATTCACATGGTCAGACGAATGCGAGAAAGTGTTTAACGAACTAAAAAAATGACTTAGCTCACCACCTATTTTGAAAACACCCAACTGGAACAAGCCTTTTCATATTCATGTAGATGCTTCCAATTACACAATAGGATGCATTTTAGCTCAATCAATAGATGAGGGAAAATTGGACCATCCTATTGCCTATGCAAGTAGACAATTGAACCAAACTAAAAGAAACTATACAACTACGGAGCGAGAAGGTTTAGGGATGGTGTACGCTGTAAAGAAATTCAAACACTACCTTTTAGCCAACAAGTTCAAGTTCTTCATAGATCATCAAGCCCTATTGTACTTAGTCAATAAGCCTTGTAATAGAAGAAGACTAATGAGATGGTTTCTGTTATTAATGGAGTTTGATTTTGAAATGATTGTAAAAAAAGGAAATACCCACGTGAGAGCTATCATCTCTCTAGATTAACACATGCAGAACCACCTAGCGGAGTATCCGACGATTTGCCAGACACTTACCTGTTCAATTTGGAAGTATATCCTAAGTGGGTAGAAAAACTAATTCTAGTACTCACTCATGGACCACAACACTCAATCAACAAGGAGATTAGAAAGGAAATTCTGCAATCACGTAACTTATACATTGTAGCTGGAAGTGTGTACCATCAAGAACCCAACAGTGTATTATCTAGATGTGTAGAAGCAGACAAACAAAAGAACTTGATTGAACAAAATGATTAGGAGTCTATTGGCCTGATATGCCTAAGGATGTTCATGAGTATGTTGGTAGTTGCACGGAATGTCAAGAAACCACTCCAGATGACCATACATCATTACCTTTCTCTACAATAGCACCCAACTGGAGTAAGCCATTAGTGAAATTCATAAAGACACGAGAGCATGAAGATGGACCAAGTTTGGCTAGGAAACGGTGCCTAGAAGAAATGAGTAAGGACTATGTCATCTTGGGTATTCAAAAGAGGAAAAGATAGTCAACTACGACTATGTGTACATGAAGGAGAGTACTTACCCATATTAGAAATGGCACATGCAGGTGCCGTAGGAGGATATTTCTCAATTGAAAGAATTGTAAAAATGATCCTCTTTGCACGCTTGTGGTGGCCAATGTTGGTGCATACCAATCACCAATTGAAGGCTTGGAAGATCAAATGATGAAGGAAGAATCAATTCCTAAAGTGTGGAAGAAGATTACAATCAGAAGACAAGAGAAGTGTACACATATGTACATTAGCATAGTCATAGATGACTTAGATCTTTTGTTCAGTAAGAATTATGTACAAATTATCTATAAATACCTTGAGAAAAGTCGGGGCATGTATGAGAGTATATGTGACATTAGTTAGAAGTCAAGAATGAGGGAGATAGAAGTCAAGAGATAGAGGAAAGTGAGTTTGTGTTAGCTCTCATCACTCAGTTGTAATTTTCTGAGTTAATGAAGAAATATTGCGCCCGATCTTTTCGTGTCTGCTCCTTCTGTGTTTGATCATTTGTGAAATCCTTTTGAGGATATCTAAGTTGTTAGTTAATGAGCCTGTGATCTGAATTTCAGAGTCCAATTGTAAACAGGCTAGGAGAATTGTGAGTAGGAACATTCATATGTGTTGAATGTCTACAGTTCTCTGAAACAGGCGCAAATTTCGTGTTTAATTTTTTGGTCAGTGCTCACTCCATAGTTTAAAGTTTTGTGCAAGCAAGCACTTAATCTTTAAGTTGGAAGGTGATCTACTCGTGGCTAAAAGCATTTGGCAAAACGGGTTAGATATTGTGAGAATCAAAGTTAAGAAGTTAGGGGTGTCTGAATCGACTTCTCAGAAGTACAGTTTCTGACATAGGTAACTTGAGAAGTTGATTTCTCAAGCTACACTTAATCTTTTGAAGAGATTTAACTTGGAATAGATGCGCAATCTCTAGGAGATGATTCGTACAAAGTTTCATCAAAAACTTTACAGAGGTGATAGGTCAATGTGAAGAAATACTGCAGCAGACTTTTCTGTGTATCATCCTCTTCACAGAATTGTTAATTTCTTGATAGCTAGTAATTGATCTTTTAAATGTGTGAAAGGTTTTGACTTATTCTTGGTATAGAGGTGTTCTAATCACAAGAATAGGTTGTTCTTTTGGAGATTAACACTCGACATCAGTGGTATCAGAGCAGGAGACATCAATTTGAAGAAATTTGAAGAAAGAAAGATCCCGACTGCTGCAGATTCAAGAGATTCAACATTTGAAGGTTCAAGAAGTGAAAGCTTGGAGTCAAAGCTCGAGGAGAAGACAAATTGATATCAAGAAAGGCAAAAGGAGTCTTGATTCGAAGTAAAGGTACATACATTGTTTGTAAAGCTTGAAGATTTCAATACACAGGTGGACACAAGATGGGAGAAAGTTTGCAGATTGATAAGCTAGATAGGGAGAACTATCCAGCATGGTCCATGAGGATGGAAGCACACCTCATGAGCAAAGATCTTATATCATTTATTACAGGAGATGAAGAAAAACCAGAGTTTGCAGATCCAAGTATTCCTACTAGGGAAGAACTTGCAATGTTGAAGACTTGGATGAGAAAGGATGCTCAAGCAAGGAGCATCATCTACATGGCTGTAAATGATTATCTTCTACCTCACATCAGAGGTTTGGAAAGTGCTACAGATGTTTGGAATGCCTTGGAAGAGCATTTCCAAAATACAACTAAGTCAAGGAAGTCCTCACTATGGGCTGAGTTCACAACATTCAAGAAGAAGAGCTCACAATCAATTTCAGATTATGTGGCAAGGATGAAAGATATTGCAGATAGCTTGGGAGCAGTGGATGAAGATATTGAAGAAGAAAAGTTGGTAAGACAAATACTTACAGGCCTAAGAGGTGATGAGAAGTGGAAGCCTTTTATCTTGTCCATAGAATTGTCACTTGATCACTTTACTCCTGACCTTAATCAATTGCTAGGACACATGCTAACCTTTGAGCAGGATCTTAAAGGAGACAATGATAGAAGTACAAGTCAAGCTATGTACTCCAAAGACAAGAAAAAGAATGGCAAGGGAAAGCAATCAAATGAAGATGAAGGGAATTCAAATCAAGCCAACTTCACAAAAGGGAAGACAAATTTCAGAGGTAAAGGAAGAGGAGGTAAGAACAAAGATAATGCTAAAGCTTGTTGGATTTGTGGCAGAACAAATCATTTGGCAAATGATTGTTGGTATAACAATCAAAGTGGAGGATACAACAATCAGAGTTATAATCAAAGAGGTAGAGGAGGCAGAAACCAAAGAGGCAATTTCAGAGGAAGAGGTGGTAGGACATCATATGGTAGAGGAGGTGGAAGGAACTTCCAATCTCAGTCCTACAACAATAATTATTACAATTATGCATCAGATCAGAAGGATGACATGACTCTTATCTTGAATGCAACTCATGAATCAATGGGAGAAGATCAAAGAGTGTTTTATATTGACTCAGGGTGTAGCAACCATCTGAGTGGGAATCTATCCTTGATGACTGATATGGAAGCAAGGGTGAATGGACATACAGTTCAAACAGGTGACAATACTAAACATAAAGTGGAGAGCATTGGATCAGTGAAGACAAAGAGTGGAAGTACACTTCTGAGCAAGGTACTTTATGTCCCTACTATTCCTAAAAATTTGATAAGTGTAGGGCAAATTGTGGAGAAAGGATATGAGGTAAGATTTACAAATGATGGTGTCTATGTACAAGATCCAAATCAGGGATATAGAACCATAATTGCAGGTAAAAAGGAGGGAAGATTGTTCACTCTCAAAGTCCAAGGTAATGTGGGACATGCATTGTTTACCTATGGAGGTCAAAAGGTATCTGAATTAGACCTATGGCATAAAAGGCTAGGTCATTTCAATGAGAGAGCTATAAAGGAGATGTCAAAGAATCAGGTGGTGCTTGGATTGCCAAATATTGAAGGGCAACATATGGTGTACAAGTGTGAAGCTTGTCAATTAGGTAAAGCACATAAAAGTTCTTATAACAAATCAGGGTACAAGTATTCAAATATGCTTGAATTGGTTCATACAGATGTATGGGGTCCCTCAAGGGACTATAGCATAAATGGATCCAGATATTATGTATTGTTTGTTGATGATGCAACCAGGTGGATTACTTTGTATGTAATCAAGGATAAATCAGAAGTTTTCAAGACATTCAAACATTTCCATGCTTATGCAGAAAGGATCACAGGACAAAAGCTAAAGAGGTTAAGATCAGATGGAGGGGGAGAGTATTTCTCAAAAGAGTTTGATGATTATTTGTGGAATGCAGGTATCAAAAGAGAAGTGACTTGCAGGTACTCCCCTCAACAAAATGGAGTAGCAGAAAGGAGGAATAGGACTCTTGTAGAATTTGCAAGAGCCATGATGAAGGAAAAGAATTGTCCAAATTACTTATGGGCAGAGGCCATTAACACTGCAACATACCTTGTGAATAGGTTGCCTTGCAAAGCTTTGGATGGAGGAACTCCTTATGAAGCATGGTGGGGTAAGAAGCCTAGTCTTGATCATTGCAAAGTATTTGGATGTATTGCATATGCTTATGTTCCTTCACAATTAAGACATAAGCTAGAACCAAAAGCAGAGAAGTATGTGTTTATTGGATATGATGATAGACAGATGGGTTATAGGTTGTGGAGTCCATCCACAAAGCAATTTCTTGTTACTAAAGATGTGACATTTGATGAGCAAAATGTGTGGTATTCAGGATCACCAAATGAGTATACAGGTGTTGAAGAAGTTCAAAGAAAAGGAAAGGCAAAGGTAAAAGTTTGTGAAGAAATTGTTGATGAAGTTGACTCTAGATGTAGAGTGCAGGATCATGTAGAAGAAGGGCCAAGATTTGATCCAGAATCAAATGAGGCTGAAACTTCAAGAAGTGCAGAAATCAGAAGATCTACAAGAGAAAGGAAAGATCCTATAAGGTATAGTTATGATAAATCTTTCCTAACAACAAAAGATTATGCCTACATTGTGAAAACAGAAGAAGATCCAACTACTTATGAAGAAGCCAAAGGTAAACAGAATTGGGAAAAGGCAATGCAAGAAGAGTATGATGCTCTACTTGAAAATGAAACTTGGGAATTAGTACCAAGACCAAAGAATCAGAAGGTCATTGGATGCAAGTGGGTATATAAAACAAAGAGGTTTGCAGATGGTAAGGTGTCTAGATATAAGGCTAGACTTGTGGTCAAAGGTTATGCCCAAACTTATGGGGTAGATTATGATGAAACCTTTAGTCCTGTTGCTAAGATGTCTACAATTAGGACATTGATTGCTATTGCTGCTTGCAAGGGATGGAAATTATCACAATTGGATGTGAAGAATGCATTTCTTAATGGTTACATTGCAGATGAAGTATATATGGAGCAACCAGAAGGCTTTATGGAGTCAATTGAATCAGATTATGTGTGTAAGCTCAAGAGAGCTTTATATGGATTAAAGCAAGCCCCAAGAGCTTGGAATTACAGATTGGTCAAGTTCTTGAATGAATGTGGATTTCAAGCATCAAAGGCAGATAGTAGCTTGCTAGTGAAGGCAAGTGAAAATGGATATATTTACATGTGCATTTATGTTGATGATATTATTGTTACAGGAACAGATGCTCAAGGAATCAATGAACTCAAGAAGCAAATAGAGAAGGAGTTTAAGATAAGTGACTTGGGAAACTTATCTTATTTTTTAGGAATGCAGATTGTGTATACTCAACATGGAGTATATGTTTCACAAGAGAGATACTTGAAGAATCTTCTAGTCAAGTTTAACATGGAAGATTGCAAGACCTCAACTACACCATTGGAGGTAAATCATAAATTAAGCAGGTATGGAGGTGAAGAGTTCAATGACATGAAGAAATATCAGAGTTTGGTAGGTAGTTTGATTTATGCTACCTTGACAAGGCCAGATCTATCATATGCAGTGGGTGTGTTGTCACAATTTATGCATTGTCCAAAGAAGACTCATTGGATTGCAGCCCAAAGGGTACTCAGATATATCAAGGGAACCCTAAGTGAAGGTTTGTATTATGGTTTCACTTCTGACACAAGAATCAAAGTGTTTAGTGATGCAGATTGGGCAGGTGACTCAGATGATAGAAGGTCTACCCATGGATATCTATGTTATGTTGGAGACAAGTTAGTGTCTTGGTGTTCAAAGAAGCAACATACAGTTGCTTTATCATCCACAGAAGCTGAGTATAAGGGAATGGTAGAAGCTGCAAAAGAAGTCATATGGTTGAAGACCTTGATGAAAAGTTTTGAGATTGATCATAGTACTCCAATAATTTTTGGAGACAATATGAGTTCTTTGTATTTGGCAGCTAACCCTGTTTTTCATGCCAGGACTAAGCATATAGAGATTCAGTATCATTTCTTGAGGGAAAAGGTACTTGATAAAGAGATTGAAGTGATGTATACTCCAACAAAAGAACAAGTGGCAGATATGATGACAAAGAGTTTGGATGGACCTAAGTTACAAAAGTTCAAGGACATGGCAAGTATAAAGAAGACAGAGAAAACCTCAATTGATGATTGAGGGGGAGCTGTTGGTGCATACCAATCACCAATTGAAGGCTTGGAAGATCAAATGATGAAGGAAGAATCAATTCCTAAAGTGTGGAAGAAGATTACAATCAGAAGACAAGAGAAGTGTACACATATGTACATTAGCATAGTCATAGATGACTTAGATCTTTTGTTCAGTAAGAATTATGTACAAATTATCTATAAATACCTTGAGAAAAGTCGGGGCATGTATGAGAGTATATGTGACATTAGTTAGAAGTCAAGAATGAGGGAGATAGAAGTCAAGAGATAGAGGAAAGTGAGTTTGTGTTAGCTCTCATCACTCAATTGTAATTTTCTGAGTTAATGAAGAAATATTGCGCCCGATCTTTTCGTGTCTGCTCCTTCTGTGTTTGATCATTTGTGAAATCCTTTTGAGGATATCTAAGTTGTTAGTTAATGAGCCTGTGATCTGAATTTCAGAGTCCAATTGTAAACAGGCTAGGAGAATTGTGAGTAGGAACATTCATATGTGTTGAATGTCTACAGTTCTCTGAAACAGGCGCAAATTTCGTGTTTAATTTTTTGGTCAGTGCTCACTCCATAGTTTAAAGTTTTGTGCAAGCAAGCACTTAATCTTTAAGTTGGAAGGTGATCTACTCGTGGCTAAAAGCATTTGGCAAAACGGGTTAGATATTGTGAGAATCAAAGTTAAGAAGTTAGGGGTGTCTGAATCGACTTCTCAGAAGTACAGTTTCTGACATAGGTAACTTGAGAAGTTGATTTCTCAAGCTACACTTAATCTTTTGAAGAGATTTAACTTGGAATAGATGCGCAATCTCTAGGAGATGATTCGTACAAAGTTTCATCAAAAACTTTACAGAGGTGATAGGTCAATGTGAAGAAATACTGCAGCAGACTTTTCTGTGTATCATCCTCTTCACAGAATTGTTAATTTCTTGATAGCTAGTAATTGATCTTTTAAATGTGTGAAAGGTTTTGACTTATTCTTGGTATAGAGGTGTTCTAATCACAAGAATAGGTTGTTCTTTTGGAGATTAACACTCGACATCAGCCAACTCTACATATGGATGAAGATACCTACGTAGGAAGTTGTGAGGCATGCCAAAGAGCTAAATACCCTATTAGAGAAGATGACATGCCTTTAAGACCTATGGTTTGCACGAGAGCCTTTTCCAAATGAGGTATTGATTTCATAGGATCCATTAATCCACCGGCCAGAGGATCACACTCTGAATACATAATAGTAGCAACCGATTATCTAACTAAATGGGTAGAAGCAAAAAAAACTCAAAAAACGATGCACAGACCACAACAAAGTTTCTTTTTTAGCACATCTTTACTCGCTTTGGACTACCTATAGAGATAGTGAGTGATCGAGGAACACATTTCATTAACGAAGTAATAGAGTCCTTGATGAATGAATTCTTAGTGATTCATAAAAAATCAGCCCTTTATCACCCTCAAGCCAACGGTCAAGCAGAAAGTTCCAACAAAGTGTTGTGCTTTGTATTGACAAAGATAGTCAATAGTGGAAGGTCAGATTGGGACAAACAATTGCATCATGCAATTTGGGCCTTCTGTGTGGCTTACAAAAAAGCCATTGGAACTACACCATTCAACCTAGTGTATGGCCAAAATGCAATCATGTCAATCAATTTTTTGGTGCCTACTTTAAAAGTAGCACAACAGCATGAATGGACAAGGCACAAGCTATCCAAACAACTTGAGCAGGTTGAGAAGCTACACAAGACAAGACTACAAGATTTTGCAGGAATTTATGCCGTGAAAAGGAGACAAAAAGCATATTATGATGCACACATCAAAGATAAAGGCCTAGAATATGGAGATTTAGTCCTGGTGTATACTTTGAAGCAACATGCCAAGAAGCTACAAAAATGCGGATATGGACCCCTATTAATCAATAAGATTTCAACATGTGGGGCAGTCAACCTAGCCACATTGGATGGAAATATACTTCCTAATTACATAAGTGGTTGTCGAGTAAAGCACTATATGGAACCATTGACGGATCAGATGTTGACACGACTAGTAGGTGCGCAAAACTGGGAAAGAGAAGAAGATAGAATTAGAGAAGAGGCAAGGCAAGAAGCCCTAGAGTGTATCAAGAGACAAAAAGAGTGGATGAGGCAAAGGGATGAACAATATTTACAAGGTGAGGAGCCAATTCCCATGGCCAACTACCAAGTTCACCAAGCCAACACAAATAACCTCAGCATATCTGTTGGTAGTAGCCAGAGGCATAGACAACGAGGAAGTATGTGAAGGTAGAGTACAAGGAAGAAGTGGGGAGCCAAGTGCATTATTTACTCAAAAGAAATATGTTTTATAATACTTTTCAAACTCTCAATAGTGATTTTCATCAATCTTGTACCATATGTAACATAGAAAAATCCATTTTTGTAATTAGTAGCTCCACTTTGTGCAAGCTGAGGAGTCCTTGAGCTTGAGGAGTTTAGTCAAAACAAGCATACCAATTTTCATTATTTTTAGATCTCATTTACCCCTTCAAATAGCACCTAGAACCTAATTTTTAACTATGCTGATCACTAGATGTGAAACCGGTCAAAACTAGTCTAAGCACTATAAAACGAGCTAGAGAGCTCATTTTTGAGGTTAGCTTGCATGAGTAGAGAAGAGCTTAGATCTATTTTGAGTTGTAAGAGTGATCTTAAGCAATAGAGTCTATTTTCCTATCTTTCATTGTGTATTGCTTGTCTCTTACATGTGTGTGTGTGTGTGTGTGTGTGCATCTCTATGCTTCTCACCTTCACTCTCACTACATCTCACATTCACAATCTTCGTATCACTCCTATCTCTTCCGGAGATTCACATTAAGGAGGTGGAGCTTCTTAACATGGTACTTACCATTGTGCTAGAGGCACACCAAATTTGGCACCATTGCTGGGGATCGAGTCTAGAACGAATATGTGATGGTAAGAGTATAGCAAGAAGTGGTGTTGGAAGGTAAAAATTTCAGCTTATGTTGTTGTTTTTAATTAGTTTTTTGTGTTATTCATCTCCTCTACACTCCTCCTTCACCACTGCATCATATTCTTCCACTCCAAAAAATCAAAAAATTCACCATATCCACCCATTATCCTCATTTCCCCTCATTTGTGCATGTGAGAGAGAGAGAGAGAGATTTTGTGCTTGTATGTGCATGTGTGTTTTTGAGTTCTCTTTCAGGTACAATGCTCTAAAGTAGTTGGAATGGCTCCAAAAGGTAAGAAAATCACTTTCTGTCAGAATTTACCGTTGGAGTTGGACTAGATGGGCTCACGCCATCGTGATTGTGTCACACCATCGCGATTGGCTCATGCCATCGCAACGGCTCGGCCGGACCATCGCGACGGTCTCACACCATCATAAGGCCTATTCAGGAAAAATGGGAATTACACAGGATTTTGAGACAATTCTTTATGTCCCAATGTTTTAGTTTTTGACTCATTCACACACTACAACATGATATTATCTCTTGATTGGAGTATAATAAATTGATAGTTTAATAGTAAGGATAATTTTATGATAAATAGGGTATCAAGGTAGGGCTCAAACTTAAGAAGTTAACATAGTAAATGATATAAATGGGACTTGAATAATTCCCAAATTTCTTGAATAGGCCTTTCATGACAATTCACTTGGACCATCGCGACGGTCACTAACCATTGTGACGATCCCATTGACCCCACACCATCATGATTGGCCCATGCCATCGTGACGATCCTCTGCCACGTGTCATAGTAGACCATCATGATGATACTAGGTACGCCATCGCGATGCTTCAAAATTGGACCATCGCGATTGGCTCAAGCCATCACATCCCATAATCATCACGATGGGCTCACGCCATCCTGATGGTTGCATTGACCGTTGATGACCATCACGAGAGGCTCATGCCATCGTGATTGCTTGCCAGATAGACCATCATGACGCTTCACTTAGACCATCGCGACACCTCGCATGATTGGACCATCGCGATTGTACCACTCCATCGTGATGGTTCACCTGAACAATCGCGACGGTCCCAGACCATCGCGATTGTCCCATACCATCGCGATTGTCCCATACCATCGCGATTGTCCCATACCATCACGATTGTCCCAAACCATCGCGATTGTTCACCTAAACCATCAAATTTAGGGTTGAAATTTTTGGGCAAATTTGAGGCTATTTTGAGAAATTTTTTTGGGTGGTTACACTTATTGGAGGCTGTTGGCAACAGTCAAGGCACCCAAGGACTCACAAGACAAGGAAGCCAAAGAATGGAGCCAGAGCGGAGAGAAGGCACAAGCAGAAAAAGTAGTCAATGAAGATCTGGCAAATAGGCCATCCAAATTTTCCAACCAAACCTCATTTGAACAGTGATTTTCATCACTATCTTAACCTTGTAAATAGCGTTTTTGGATAGTTTCGACTCCATTTTGTGCAAGCCAAGGAGTCCTTGAGCCTAAAGAACATTAGAAGTACCTATCTATCAATTTTCATATTTTTTAGACTCCATTTGAGCCCTCAAATAGGCCCTAGAACCTAATTTTTAACTATGTCGGACACTAGGTCTGGACAGGGCCAAAAACTAGTCAAAAACTATAAATAGAGCTAGAGAGCTCATTTCTTAGGTTAGCTTGTTGTAGAATTGAACTTGTAAGAGCACTTTTGAGTAATCTAAAGAACTCCATTGTCTCTCTCTTTGTTCTTGCATAGTGTGCGCGTGTGTGTATGTGTGTGCATGTTAGTGTGCTTCTCACTCACACATTTGTGCCATCACTTGATCGAGGTCTTCATACCATCCTCATGTCTTCCCGGATTAACATTAAAGGAGGTGCTACTCATCATTGAGCTACACCAAATTTTGGCGCCGTTGCTAGGGATCGAGCTTTGAGGACGAGCGTGTGATGGTAAGACGTAGAGTTGAGGCATTGGAGTCGTAGGTACTTCCTTCACCTTCATCTATTTTCTTTTGTTTTTTTCACCATCTTCATCACCATCTCCCTCCTCCATCTCCATCATCACGAAAATTTCAATTTTTGGTCATATCACCATACCCATACCATTCCCCTCATTTCACTTATGAGAGAGAGCGAGAGAGCGTTTGTGTGCTTGTGCATTTCCATGTTTTTTGAGATTTCCTATAGGAATCAGCATCCCCAGCAGCTACACCAGCTTCAATAGGTAAAAAATTTGACTATGCAGGTCTTGAGGCGTTGACCTCTGTCAATCGCGATCAAAAAACAAAGTGATCCTTTTGCTAAACTAAGTGCATAAATCTGATGTGTAGGCCTAGAGCTTCATGAATATGTGTTTGAAATTTTAAAATTCCTTAGTTTTCTGTCAATCGTGATCGACAAGTCAATCGCTATCGACAAACGATGACGGACACTTGCCGATGAACCTATCAATCACGATCGACACGTCAATCGTGACCGACAGAGTCAACGATTGTTTGACCACAAATGACAGACCCTTTCGCATGCCACGTGTCAATCGCGACCGACCCATCAGTCGCGATCAACCATCAATCACGATTGACAGTCCCGACGGACCTATCAATCACGACTGATTCAGTCAACGACTGTTTGACCATGACCGACAGACCCCTCGTGCCACATGTCAATCATTATCGACCCATCAATCGCGATCGACAGAGTCAACAATCCTTTGACCATGATTGACTTAAATTATGGGCCATGTGTCAATCGCGACTGACAGCCACGATGGACCTGTCAATCGCGACCGACACGTCCATCGCGATTGACATATCAATCACGATTGACATGCAATTCCGGCATCATTTTTAGGGCAAAAAATATTAGTCTATTTTTGGTTAATGTGTGGAAGCATTTACGGTTTAATAGAGCATTGGGAGGCCGCTACACAGTATTTTGAGAAGTCATGCTTGCCTGTTAGCCTGGTTGAACCCTGTTTTAACCCTAGAACCCTGAATTGTCATAACTTCCTCATACAAAATCCGTTTGGGGTGATTTTAGACTCGCTGGATATAGTATTTTTAAGTTGACCATACCCAGGGCGAAGAAAATTGAGGGATCCATAGGATTGTTTTTTATAAGCCACAGAACAATTTGATTTCTGAATTGCATGAACGAAGATGATTGGTTGTGTCAAATGAATTCAAATTTTGAGCTAACTTTGGGACTTTTATAGGTCCATTACGAGCATTAAAGGGCATTCTAGGCAAGAGTAAGTGCAAGCTTGGGAAACGCTTCTGGGGCACACAAGGGCAACCAAGGAAGGAGGCTTAAGGTTGGAGATTCTCAACTTCCTCTTTCAATCCCTAACTTAGGCTAAGAACGTAGAGTGTTGGAAGTACTTTAGGACGGAAATAGGCACGAGACAAGTTAAAGACTATCTAAGAAATCAAGTTCAAGTAAAGGGATAACCTGTGTGTGACTGTTGAAGCTCAAAGTCAAGGACAAAGCATGGAAGCACATCAAAAGGTGGACACACGAGGAAAGAGAGCAAGTAGGGAGCTCCAAGAAGTGTATGTCAAATTTTCAGAAGAATCCCCTACAAAAATAGTGATTTTCATCACTAGAAACCATTGTAAATACCATTATCTATTTTTAGTAACTCCATTTTGTCCAAGCCGAGGAGTCCTCGAGCTTGAGGAGTATTAGAAGTACCATCGTACCAATTTTCATAATTTTTAGACTTCGTTTGAGCCCTCAAATAAGCCCTGGAACCTAATTTTTAACTAGGCCGGACACTAGGTCTGGACAGGGCCAAAACTAGTCAAAAAACTATAAAAAGAGCGAGAGAGCTCATTTTTGAGGTTAGCTTGTTAGAGAATAGAAATTTTGTAAGAGAACTCTTTTGTAATCTAAGCTTTCCATTGTTCCTCTCTTTGATCTTACTTTGTGCGCGTGTGCGTGTATGTGTGTGCATGTTTGTGTGCTTTCACTCACGCACTTGTGCCTTCACTTGCTCGTGGTCTTCATACCGGTCCTCACGTCTCCGCGGATTGTCAAGTAAAGGAGGTGGTGCTTACGCTTGAGCTACACCAAATTTTGGCGCCGTTGCCGGGGAGAGTGCTTCGAGGACGAGCGTTGTGATGGTAAGATCGTAGATTTGCGACGTTGGAAGGTAAAAAAACTATCATTTCAGTTCATTTTCTGTTTTTTCCTCTTCATCTTCATCATCATCATCATCTCCACCTTCTTCCATCTTCTTCTTCATAGAAATTTCTTGTTTTTTAGTGCATTTTCACCATTTTCATACCATTTTTCATGCATTATTGTGTGGGAAGGAGTTAGGAGGTGCAAGGGAGAGCAAGCGCTGTGTTTTTTTCATGATTTTCTGCTCATACGGAGCTCGCCATAGCCGGCGCTCATAAATTTAAATTTCCCGCCAAAAAACGCGATTCTGTGATGAAAATCGCGATTTTGTGGAAATTCAAAATTTTTTGAAAAATCACGATTTTCAGTTTTCCCGCCTAAAAGTTGGTTGAAAAGAATCGCGATTCTGTGTTTTTTCTCAAAAAAACACGATTCTCTGCTCAAAAGCGCGATTCTCAAAAAACACGATTCTCTGCTCAAAATCGCGATTCTCACCAATCACGATTTTCAGCAAAAACACGATTTTGTGAAAAACACGACTTTCTGCTCAAAATCGCGATTCTCACAAATCACGATTTTCAGCGAAAAATACGATTTTGAGAAAAACACGATTCTCTATGACCAAATCGCGATTTTCATGCCAAAAACACGATTTTGTGAAAAAGGCGATTCTGTGAAAACACGAATTTTTGCTCAAAATCGCGATTTTCAAAAACACGATTTTGTGCTCAACATCACGATTTTCTTGTCAAAAACACGATTTTGAGAAAATACGATTTTTAGTGGGCTCAAAATCGCGATTCTCACAAATCACGATTTTCAGCCAAAAACACGATTTTGTGAAAAGAAGGCGATTCTGTGTAATCACGATTTTTTGCTCAAAATCGCGATTTTCTAAAAACACGATTTTGTGCTCAACATCGCGATTTTCATGTCAAAAACACGATTCTGAGAAAACACGATTTTCAGTCAAAAACACGATTTTGTGAATCACGATTCTCTGAGTCAAAATCACGATTCTCTAAAACACGATTTTGTGATCAACATCGCGATTTTCAGAAACACGATTTTGTGATCAAAATCGCGATTTTCAGAAACACGATTTTGTGATCAACATCGCGATTTTCAGAAACACGATTTTGTGATCAACATCGCGATTTTCAAAAACACGATTTTGTGATCAACATCGCGATTTTCAAATCACGATTTTCTGCTCAAAATCGCGATTTTCAAAAACACGATTTTGTGCTCAACATCGCGATTTTTTTGACTTCACAGCATCGCGATTTTCAGAAAGTTCACAAAATCGCGATTTTCTCCAAAGGTCCTGTTTGCCTGTTTTGACCCCCAGGAGCCTGATTTGACATAACTTTCTCATCCAAAGTCCATGTTTTGAGCTCTATAGCTTGTTGGAAAGCTCGTTTCAAATCCTACACGATCTCAAATGTTTTTTTCAAGAATAATGCGTTGATTTTGAGATAGGATAATTTGAAGTTGACCCTCAGGTGGGACTAGGGAACCAAGGGGGCTCTAAAGAATTTTGAACCATACGAAAGGGAAAATTTGGACTCTTGACTAAAGCTTATGAACCTGAGATCTGGTAGACACTTAGGCAAGGATAAACAAAGCATTAGATCTTCTGAGGCTAGTGTCAACCATACATCCAAGTCTTGGACACAACAACTAAGTGGTGATCTTTTACTAAGTTCAGACACAAGTGATTCAGAAATGTCTTTTAGCATGGGAAAACCTGCAGGTGGCTCAGGGACTGCCCATCTACAAACACCAGAAGGTCCCTATAAGACACAGTTGGAATATATTCGGACCAACCAATTAGGTGCTCGCATCTATGAGGATGGTCTGAGGCGATCAGTGGTCCAACTCAAAAATCCAGATCAATCCTTTGGACTTGAACACCCGGTGGTCAAGTTCGAAGACGGTTCATACATTGATAAGGAAGGAACCATGTATGTGGTCACCAACCTACCAGATAGGACTGATGAGTTTGGAAATGTCATTCCTGAGAATGAAATAGGAGACCTAGAACAAGGAAATGTAGGACAAGGACCCCAGACTCCTAGAGGTAAGTCAGTTTTGACCCGAGTGATCACTCCAGACTGGATCCCTCAAGATAACAAAAGCATAGAACTATTTTTGAATAGAGAAACAGAGGAAGCCTTTTGGAGATTCAAGCTAGATCAACCTAGCCAATTGGGCATAGTCATCATCTACGAGTTCAAGGATCCAGAGATACCAGGAAAGGTTGTCTACCTGGATAACACATCAGAGAAAATTTTCTTGGTAACAGAACATGATAGACATGCATATACTTGGAAGAATGAATTGATTTTCCCCCCACCAAGATCCAATGTTTCCCATGGCCTCCAAGGAGTAGGATCATCCCACGCTCATGAAGCCCAGAGAGGAAGAACTAGAGAGAGACTTGAGGTAAGTTTTGCACATACCGTGGGCAGGAATAGGGCAGGATTTGAAAATGAAAGAACTGAAAGAGAGAGACATCAAGCACATAGGCAACAAAGAGATGAACAAGATTTTCCATTGCCTAGACCCCGAGAGTACCCAAGAACCCTTAGACCCATTCAAGTGATCAAGGCAATGAAGAACTATTTTGATGGGACAGGGGATCCTTATGATCATGTGGCCGAGTACAAACAAGTGCTGAGAGCCGAACAAATTGAGGACTGGTTCACCCAGTACGAGGCATTTGGTTTGACCCTTAAGGGCACTGCCTTAGCTTGGTTTCAACCATTGAGTAGAAGCAACTATCACGATATAGGTCAACTGCTAGACGAATTCATTGTAGAATTTTCCAAGAGTGGTATCAGGCATAATACATCATCCTTGATCCACAGCTTCAAGCAGACTCCCCAAGAAACAGTGCGACTAGCAGGTAGAAGATTCAGACAGTATCTAGAAAGATGCCCTGCTCTAGAGTTACCCACTCCGGCCAAACAAGTGGCTTTGTTCTTAGATGGCTTACTGAGCACCAAGTTAAGATCATATGTGTACTTGAAAGATCCTAGATCCATAGAAGAGTGTGTGCGGACGTGCATAGACATAGTAGATAACTTGGGTGAGGAGTTAGGATTGTCCAAACTCTACAAAGATTCGGATAGTTCTACTAGTCATACTTCAAAGATCTCCACAGAAATAGAAGAGATAGCTGAGCAAGTTGCCAAGAAGCTGGGAGTCCAAAATAAACAAACACAGAGAGTCACTCCATTGAATCGGTGTTATACTTGTGGGGGCGACCACATGGCTAATGTATGCCCAATGCAAAACCAAAACATTAGAGAAAGGAATGCTCCATATTGCACTATTGAGAGAAAATACACAAACCACACGGCTCAAGATTGTCCCTACAATAGGCAGGCTGTTAGACAGAATTATCAGCAACCTTACCCACAAGGTAGGTATCAGAACCAATACCAACAGCCATATTATAGACCACAACAGCAATATCAAGTACCATATAGGCCACAACCTATCTTGGGAAACCAACCACCAGCTCCAGCCAACGTGATTCCAGTCAAATATGTTGTGGGAGAGGAAAATCCAAATAGAGCATTGGTGCCCCTAACCCCGTGGATACCAGATAATGACTCTCATGCTCATAGTTCAGACTACTCCCATGAAGGTAGTCCACATGCGTATTACACAGAGTCACCTGAACATAGCGAGATTTACTCGTATCAATATGAGGCACCACCTATGGAGCAAAATTGGGAGCCAGAATACTCCAATGTCATGTACACAAATCCTAACCCTAGGCCCCAGTTGAGACAAATGAGACCACAAGCCCCTAGAGGATCTTGTTTTAGATGTCAAGGTGATCATTTCATTCGTGACTGTCCCCACCCACCATCTCCGAGTCAAGGACAGACTATCACAATACAGGCTTTTTGTCCTGATTGTGGCAAAGACCATCTCCCCAGAGATTGTCCAAGAAACCCCTCTAGTGCACCCAAGATTACACCCATTAATGTGGTAGGGTTAGTGGCAGATTCAAGTTCAAGTAGTAGCAATGTGGCTCCTATACAAGCTGTCACTAGAGCACAAGCCTTAAAACAGGATAAACCAGTAGAACAATCAGAGTCGAGTGAGTCGGGAGAACCTAGTAAGAGGAAAACAAGAACATGGAAGGATACCAGAGAGAAGGCCAATCGCAAGTGGAATAAAAAGTTATCGGAACTAGAAGAAAGCTTAAAAGAAGCAAAAAGAAAAATAGAAGACATTGCATCTCAAAGCCCCTCGCATGCCGAAACTCCATCCACTCCACCTCATCCCACCCCACCACCCATTGTAAATAGACCACAACGAGGGTCTATTCTTGCAGATCCAACCCCAGAAGGCTTGGACATGATGTTCAAGGCCTACCAGGCTCGACTTCAAGAAGGGCCTACAGCGGCAAACCTAGACAAGAGTTACCCTAGAGCAGATTTAGAGATTGAACGGATGAAAATGTGCATGAAAATGGTAGAACAAGCTCAAGCCATACTTGAGACTAGTCAAAAGTTCAATCAGACAAACTCTATCAAATCAGATTTGCATTTCCAGGGCTTACTAGAAAGATTAGAGCAGTTGGTAAACAAACCACAAGTTTCTTTACCTCCTCAGGCTCAACCAGTTATTGAAAGAGGAAGCTCACCACCAATGGGAGCTTATGTTCCTAATTCCACAGATGCTGGAATACCTCCTTCAATTCAACAGTACTCTCAAGAGTTCTTGCGGGAAATACAAGAAGATAAATGGGCCAAGGAGAAGGGTAATTCCCCTCCTATTCCTGAGATTCATGATCTTCATGATCAATTTCCCCAAGACATTCCATCTATTTACGAAGATGAAGCAGAACAACAAGAAGACGACAGGTTAGATTTTGAATCTAATACCTTAGAAGAACTGCCTCAATTTCCAGGCCCATGGGAATCTGAATCTCTCCAGATTAGAGCTCCCACAATACTGGTAAGAAATGAAGACTCAGTGGTTCCAAGGAACACTGATGTCGTGAAGAACACTAAGGTTCAGTGTCATCTCACTGTAGAAGAGCTGCTCAAAGCAAAACCTGAGTTATGGAATCATGTGAAGGATCAGGTCCCAGAACTTGATTCCAACATGCCAAAAGCAGGCTCCAAGCAAAGGGTACCAGAGATACCTCTAGACAAAATAGGGGACATGTGTGAGGGTGAAGAAGGTAATACTTATCTTCCCATCACCTACCAAGGTTACACAACCAAAGCAATCATAGATTCAGGTGCTGGTGTTGCTATTGCAACCACCTCCTTGTGGAAGCAATGGGGCAAGCCCACATTAAGGCCAACTAGAATGAAGCTTCAAATGGCTGATGGTCATTTTGAAAGACCTCTAGGATTGCTAGAAGGGATCACTCTAACCACTTGTGGTGTAGAGTTTGAGCACACATTTGCTATATGTGACTTTGAGAAAAATAATGTCTATGAGATGATCCTAGGAAGACCCTTCCTACGACAATTGCAAATAGTACAGGATTGGGGAACTAACTCCTTGTACTTACAGCACTTAGGGGTCACCACCAAGGTCAATTTGAAGGATTACACCTTCAGAGATGTACCACCCCTACAGTGGAATTCTATCCACAAAGCGAAAGAAGATTCCATCTCTGTGCATTCTGAAAGTTCACCTGATCCATCATGGCTGCATGAAGATACTCATTTGTGGATGTGCAAGGTCGCAAAGGAAGAGGAAAAACGTTTAAAGGCAAGAGAAGAAGGAACTTCGTTAGGAGATAGACTAGTTAGAGACCCAGCCTACACACCGATGATCTTTCCAGATGAGGAGTTTGAGCCTCATGGCTGGCCAGAAATCTTAGCCACCATGGACATTGCTGTCAATGAGGAACAGTGGACACCTCATTGTGATGAGGAGGGTTATGATATCTCAGTTTTCATGTGTCAACCCTTGCTAGAAGAATGTGACCCTAGTGACGTCATAGAGGAAGAAGAGAATGACGATGATCTGGAGTCTATTGTGATGGATAGTTGCTTTAACTCAGAGCAACACTATCTAGAAGATATAGGAGTGTTCACCCAGAAAGAAGAAGAACCTCTCACAAGTATTAAAACAGTAAACTCAAAGGATGGAAGTGAGAGTAGTCAAAAGAAAAAGAAAAGAAAAGCAGTGAAACAAGAAAAGGAGGAATCATTGTTTGAAGTACCAGAAAACTTCAAGAAATATGAAGTTGACGACCGCAAAATTTTGGTACGAATGCCTAAGAGAGAGGCCATCATAGGAGAATCATATGATAATAAAGAAAAGACCAAGAAGATTGTAGTGACCATTGAAGAGAACGAAGAGAGATGCACATATATAGGAGATGACCTAAGTGCAAGAGAAGAAATGGAGCTCATAGCTCTATTAAGGGAATATAGGGATGTGTTTGCATGGCACTATAGAGACTTGAAAGGGGTAGATCCAAGAATTTGCTCTCATACTATCCCCATGACCACTGATGCTAAGCCCACCAAATAGAAGCCCTACACATATAATGATACCTATGCAGCCAAAATCAAAGAAGAAATTGATAGGTTGATTGAGGCTGGATTCATCTATGAGATTGAGCATACCGAATGGGTGTCCCCCATTGTTGTGGTACCCAAGAAGAATGGGAAGTTGCGAGTGTGTATTAACCTTAAAAAAGTTAATGCTGCTACGATTAGAGATAGTTATCCACTTCCAATCACAGAACACCTATTGGAGCGTGTTGCAGGCAAGGAAGTTTATAGCTTCCTTGATGGATTTTCAGGTTACAATCAAGTAGCCATTGCCCCAGAAGATCAACACAAAACAGCTTTTGCTACAGAGTGGGGAATCTTTGCATTTCGGGTGATGCCATTTGGGCTCACCAATGCACCTGCAACATTCCAAAGGCTCATGTGTCATGTCTTCAAAGAGTTCTTGCGAAAGAGCTTAGAAGTGTATGTGGATGATTTATGTGCTCATTCCCAAGAAAGAAGGGTTCACATCCCTGAGCTCAGACAAATCTTCAACAAGTGTAGAGAATATCGAGTGTGTCTAAACCCAGAAAAGTGTGTGTTTATGGTGCGTCAAGGTAAAATCTTAGGTCATATTGTTTCTAAGAATGGAATCTCAACAGATGAAGATAAGGTACGAGCCATAGCGGAGCTACCAAGGCCAAGGAATATTAAAGAGGTACAAGCCTTTATGGGCCATTGTGGATACTACCGTAGGTTTATCCACATGTACGCGATCATAGCTAGACCCCTTTATGCCTTGTTGTCTAATTTTGAGTGGAACGATGAATGCGAGAATTCTTTCAACGAACTGAAAAAACGATTGTGCACGGCACCAATACTCACCACTCCTGATTGGAATAAACCTTTCCATGTCCATGTGGATGCATCCAATCATGCCATAGGATGTGTGCTAGCACAACCCACAAGTGAAGGAAACTTAGATTTGCCCATAGCATATGCTAGTAGACAGCTCACTGCAGCTGAACGAAACTATACCACAACTGAGCGAGAGGGCTTAGGCATGGTATATGCTGTGAAGAAGTTTAGACACTATTTATTGGCCAACAAGTTCAAGTTTTTCACTGATCATCAAGCTTTGTTATATTTGGTCAATAAACCTTGCAATACTGGACGCTTAGTAAGATGGTTCCTCTTACTAATGGAATATGACTTTGAAGTTGTTGTCAGGAAAGGTAGAACCCACCTTCGGGCAGATCACCTCTCTCGCATCACTTCAGGAGAGTCACCGCAAGGAGTGTCTGACGAATTACCCGATGCTTATCTGTTCAATTTAGAAGTTGTTCCTAAATGGGCAAATAAGTTGGTACCAGTCCTAACCTTTGGCCCTGCAAATAAGAATGTGAAAACATCACAAGAAGAAATTGTAAAATCACAAAAATATCACATATTAGCAGGAAGCATGTACAAACAAGATACTGAGGGTGTTTTAGCTTGTTGTGTGGAGGATGATGAACATAGTAGTTGGTTGCAACAAGCCCATGAAGGAATGCTAGGAAATCACTATTCTAAACAACGAACATTGCAGAATCTAAAGTGTTTAGGAGTGTATTGGCCTAGCATGGACAAAGAAATACATGAGTGGATTAAGAATTGTCCAAGGTGCAGAGAGAGACCCCCAGTGGAGTATGCGACCCTTTATCAAGTGTCTTTAATTCCAGAGTGGAGTGCTCCATTGGTAGAGTTTATGAGATCGAGAAAATTACCCAAAGAGGCTAGTCTAGCAAGAAGAAGAAGCATGGAGCAAGAGGCTCAAGGCTATGCCCTAGTAGGAGACAACCTATACCGAAGAGGCAAAGATGGTTACTTAAGACTGTGCGTTCACGAATCAGATTATTTGAAAGTCTTAGAAACTGCACACAGCGGTGTTGCAGGTGGACATTTTGGTCCTCACCAAGTGATCAAGACCATTCTATTCTCAGGACTTTGGTGGCCCACTCTTCATATGGATGCACACACCTATGTGAAGAAATGTGACACATGCCAACGTGCACAATATCCAGTGAGAAAAGACGAGATGCCCTTGAGGCCAATGATGGGAGGACGTGCATTTTCGAAGTGGGGCATAGACTTCATAGGTCCTATTAACCCCCCAGCTAGAAACTCCCATGCAGAGTACATCATTGTAGCCACAGATTACCTTACAAAGTGGGTAGAAGTCAAAGCCACAACAAAGAATGATGCTCAGACTACGGCTAAGTTCTTATTCGAGAATGTGTTCACGAGATATGGACTACCAATAGAGTTGGTGAGCGATAGAGGCACACACTTCTTGAATGAGGTCATTGAAAATCTTCTCCAAGAATTCTTGGTGACACATAAGAAATCTGCCCCCTATCACCCACAAGCCAACGGACAAGCCGAGAGTACCAATAAGATCCTCTGTAACGTATTGACAAAACTGGTGAATAATAAACGCTCTGATTGGGACAAACAACTTCATCATGCTGTTTGGGCTTATCGAGTTGCCTACAAAACGGTACTCAACGCCACCCCATTTCAGATGGTCTTCGGACAGAACGCTGTGCTACCATTAGATTTCTTAATCCCTGCCTTAAAAGTAGCACAAGAGTATGAGTGGAATGGGCATGAATTGTCCTCTAGGATCTTTGATCTCGAACGCTTGGGTGAGACGAGGCTACGAGCGGCAGCAGGCATCTACGCTTCAAAGAAGCGGCAAAAGGCATACTTTGATGCACACATCAAGGATAAGGGATTGAAAGAGGGAGATCTAGTGTTGGTATACACACTAAAACAACATGCCCGCAAGTTGGAAAAAAGAGGATACGGACCCATGATCATTAATAGAATTTCCACTAGTGGTGCAGTTCAGTTGGCCACTCTAGAAGGAGATATCTTGCCAAACTATATTAGTGGCTGTAGAGTCAAGCTATATCAAGAACCTCTTACTGAGGATATGCTAATGAGACTCAACACTGCGAAGAAGCGAAAAGAAGAAGAGTTAAGAGTGAGAGAAGAAGCATAGGTAGAGGCCAGAGAGCGTATTAGGCGAAATAAGTTAAGGCGATTAGGCCTAGAAGTCAACTCAAAAGCCCCAAAATATCACATGGATATGTGTCAAAAGTCAGGCATAGCGACTTCTCACGTCATTGACCGAAGACCCTTTGTGACCATAGAGATAGGACAAGGGAAGGGTGCAAGGATGGTGAAAGCATTGATTGACTCAGGTGCAGCAAGTAGTGCAGTTAGACTTTCCTACTGCCAAGACTTGGGGTTGAACATCAATCCCATAGAAGCTTATCTCATAGGATTGGGAGGTGTGGAAACCCCTTGTTTGGGCGAGGTGGAACTTCCCATCTACCTTCACAATGTTCCAATGAAAGTCAAAGCGCTAGCATGTCAAGATGAGAACCTTACAGAACCACTTGTCCTGGGTCAAGATTGGATCTATGATAGCTGCAACTCAACAAGGGCAATTACAGATGTGGGTACCTAAGAAGCTCCTACATCCACAACAACCTTTGTTCTCCCACATGCAAAAGGTTTCAACAAAGAAGCCAAAAAGAGAAAAGGGTAAGAACCACGTACAGAGACCAAAGGAAGATCAAATCAGCTCTTCAACATTAGTAGGAAGACATGCAAAAAGGATATGGGTCTGGAAGCCAAAAGTGCAAGTAGCCTCCACCGAACCAAAGCGTCAACCACACTGGATACCCCAGTTCAGAAAGCATCCAAAGAGAAAGACGCCTGAAGTGACCTCTACAGTGCCAAATGATGTTCTAAAATGGACTCCAATAAGGAGGATTACATCAGTTCGAGACTCAATGGATACCTCCACCAAGGTCGGCATCAACCTCCGCAAATAACATCGAAAGCCTCGAACGAGCAACAACCATGTGCTCCTTGCACAACCCTGTCTTTTGCACCATTCAGGTCATGCATTTCCAAAGTATGCATTAATATAGGGCCACATTACACGGCCGTGCATAGACACACTTGAGAATCCCATGCACAAGAGCACAGTGACATATGTCAAACATTTCTATTGATACTAACTTTTGTGTTCTTGTTTTGTGATATCCTTTTCTTCAAAAAAAAAAAAAAAAAAAAAAGGAGAAAGAAAAGTGGGCGAGAGCTTGTTCCCAGGTTTGGCTTATGAAACATGAATGAGTCATGCTTAGTTGAAGGTGGAACTGTTGATTACTAGGCATTTATCAATTTGGACAAAAGTGTGTCTCGGCCAGCAGTGAGATTATTGCTGCCTTATCTGGTAGATGACAAGCATTTGGCATGAACATGGCATCTACAACTATGATTCTCTCTTACCATGGTAGGAATGAAGAGCTTGAAGGTCCGCAACTTGAGGGATGCTTAACTACTTCATGTACCAGAGCATCCAAGGAGATATCTGCAAAAGGTAGTTCTGGAGGAGAAGACTCCTGCATATGGTGAGCTAAAGAGAATATGTGAAACTCAGCTTGGTGTAGTTACCCGATGTTGCTTGCCAAGGAATATAAAGCAATTCAATTCTCAGTATTTCCTGAACCAGTATGGAACAGTAGCACTGGTGAATGGTCTATGTCAATCAGCATGGTAATCTCTTAGAAACCGGCACGTGTCCAATATTCCTCTGAGTGTCAATATAGGGAAGTGAACGTGCATGAGCCCAAGCTCAGAAATGCACATTGTTAGTGACAAATGTTGCTTTGAAAAGAGGAGAGGGGATCCACCACTCAAAAGATCTCATCAATGGACAATCAACATGGACATTCATCAACAAGGTTCCATCCCAAAGGCCGAGTGTACAACACGAAGAGGCAAACATCCATCAACCTTCGCCATGGTAAGTATCTTTACTCTGGAAACACCACAACCATGATAGTTTAGGAAACCTCTTCGTCAGCATACCCTTGAGCACTTAGCTCAAGACCCGCAATTTTTGCACCATACTTCTTCCAATGCACTTTCCAAGTAAGCATGCGTAGGGCTACATTACAAGGCCGTGCACAAGGCACATACTTTTTTCAACCCAGGCACGAACACACTTACCCATCATTCATTATGGGTTATGAGTAGTTGGCATGAATGCTCTCAACATCATCTTTAAAAGAGCTAGCGGACATCATGGGAACAACATCCATATCTCGGAAGCAAATTGAAGCCAGTAGTTGCTCCAAATCACTCTTGACAACCTCTTCTGAGCAACTTGCAGTTTTGAAAGCTCACAACGACACATTCTTGCTGGAATCCAAGGAACCAGCTCATACAACGGATGGACACCACCTCTCAAAGCACTACACAGAACAGCCCTTCCAACAAGGGTCTGTCAGGGACGACAGACTCGAGAGGGGGGGGAGTGTTGAAGCTCAAAGTCAAGGACAAAGCATGGAAGCACATCAAAAGGTGGACACACGAGGAAAGGGAGCAAGTAGGGAGCTCCAAGAAGTGTATGTCAAATTTTCAGAAGAATCCCCTACAAAAATAGTGATTTTCATCACTAGAAACCATTGTAAATACCATTATCTATTTTTAGTAACTCCATTTTGTTCAAGCCGAGGAGTCCTCGAGCTTGAGGAGTATTAGAAGTACCATCGTACCAATTTTCATAATTTTTAGACTTCGTTTGAGCCCTCAAATAAGCCCTGGAACCTAATTTTTAACTAGGCCGGACACTAGGTCTGGACAGGGCCAAAACTAGTCAAAAAACTATAAAAAGAGCGAGAGAGCTCATTTTTGAGGTTAGCTTGTTAGAGAATAGAACTTTTGTAAGAGAACTCTTTTGTAATCTAAGCTTTCCATTGTTCCTCTCTTTGATCTTACTTTGTGCGCGTGTGTGTGTATGTGTGTGCATGTTTGTGTGCTTTCACTCACGCACTTGTGCCTTCACTTGCTCGTGGTCTTCATACCGGTCCTCACGTCTCCGCGGATTGACAAGTAAAGGAGGTGGTGCTTACGCTTGAGCTACAGTGACCGATAACTGTCAAGGAAAGAACCTAACACGGTGCGATCAACTTAAAGTGTGAAAATTAACTCTTGAGGTAGGAACAATCACAATCCATGAGTTCAAAGATCATGATAGCCCAGTCAAAGTGACCTATTTAGACAATACTTCGGAGAGGATCTTTATGGCCTCAGAACATGGTAGACATGCCTACACTTGGAATGGTGAATTCATTTTTCCCCAACCAAGATCTAATGTCTCTTTTGGCCACCAAGGAGCTGGAACATCCCAAGCTCATGGAGCTCAAAGGGAGAGAAGTAGAGACAAGCCAGAGGTAAGTTTTGCCAACCCCTTGGGTCGATAAAGGATGAGAATAGAGATGGATAGAGTGGAAACTGAGAGACCTAGAGCCCCAAGAAATCAAAGAAATGAAGACGAAGTCCCTCTACCAAGACCTAGAGAGCACACGAGGACTTTGAGACCCACACAGCTAGTTAAATCCATGAAGAACTACTTCGATGGCACAAGAGACCCATATGATCATGTGGCCGAGTTTAGGCAAGTCTTGAGAGCTGAAAAAGTTGAGGACCTATTCATGCAGTACAATGCTTTTGTTCTAACCCTTAGGAACACCACCCTTACATGGTTTCAACCACTAAACGAGAGACAATTTAGGAACATTGACCAACTTCTAGAGGCATTCATTACCGAATTCTCTAAGAGTGGCATAAGGCATAATACTTCCTCACTGATTCATAACTTCAAGCAGACCCCCCAAGAGACGGTTAGACTTGCAGGAAGAAGGTTTAGGCAATACTTAGAGAGGTGTCCTATTCCTGAGTTATCTGCACCAACCAAACAAGTGGCTTTATTCCTAGATGGACTGCTGAGCACAAAGTTGAGATCGTATGTGTACTTGACAGACCCTAGAACCATAGAAGAGTGTGTACGCATGTGCATTGACATTGAAGATAACCTAGCGGAGGAACTAGAGCTTTCAAAAATCTACAAAGATTCAGATAGTCCTACTAGCCTCTCTTCCACGCAGTCTACATCTATTGAGGAACTCACTGAGAAAGTAGCTCAGAAGCTAGGAGTCTCAAGTAAACAAATTCCAAGATTTGCCCCAGTAAAAAGATGCTATACTTGTGGAGGTGACCATATAACAAATGTGTGTCCCATTATGGCTCAACCCCAAGTGAATCCTAGTAGCCAGTACTGCACCATAGAACGGAGGTACACCAATCACACTATGCAAGATTGCCCCTACAATAAGCAAGCTGTTAGGCAAACGTACCCACAACCATACCCTCAACAAGGAAGATACTAGAACCAGTACCCACCACAACAGTATGCTAGGCCTTAACAAACCTACCAACCACAATATCAGGCCCAGGAGAGACCTCAACTAGTGCTAGCCCAACAACCTCCTGCCCCAGCCAATGTGATTCCCATAAAGTATGCAGCTACAGAAGAAAATTTGAATAGATCTATAGTCCTAGTAACTCCATTACTTTTGAAAAGTGACCCCAGTGACCATAGCTTTGATTCTACATATATTGATAGCCCCAAGGCTTACTACATGCGGTCTCCTAAACATGGTGAATCCTACTATAGTGAAGAACCGAGTGAATCTAGTTGGGATCTAGAGTATGCAAATATCATGTACGCAAATCCAAACTCTAGACCTCAAGCTAGGCAGGTACAACCCCCATTCCCTAGAGGGCCATGCTACAGATGTCAGGGAGATCACCTCATTCATGATTGCCCATTGCCTGCCCCTACACAACCCCAATCGGTGACAATTCAAGGCTTTTTTCAAGTTTGCGGAAAGGAGCATCTCTTACGAGACTGCCCAAATAACCCTAAAAACATGCCAAAAATCACTCCTATCAATTTTATTGGATTAGTACTAGACTCTTGCAGGAAGTGTAACTTCCACTCCACCAGTGCAAGTGGTCACCAGAGCTGAGGCATTGCAGCAGAATCAAGGTGTAGGCCAAGAAAAGAGTGTCGAGGTTATTGAAACAGAGAGAATAGCCAAGAAATGGACGAGAGCATGGAAAGATAGCCGAGTGAGAATGAAAAGACAATGGTCTAAGAAGATGAGCGAATTAGAAGAAAGCATAAGAGAAACAAAAGCCAAAATTGTTGAGCTCACCTCTCAAACAAACTCTCCATACCACCACCACCTTCATCCCTATCACAATCTAATCCACCATCTTTTAACCCACCTCATACAATTCCACCACCCCCTAGAGTAGGATCAGTATTAGCTGACCCCACTCCAAAAGACATAGACATGATGCTTAAGGCATATCAGGCCAGAATCCAAGAAGGGCCAAACATGATACATCACAACAAGTGCTACCCTAGAGCTGATCTAGAGATAGAAAGAACCAATCTTTGTGCTAAAATGGTATCATTGGCTCAGACCATGTTTGAAGCCAGTCACCTCTTCAACTACTCTTGCTCAACTAAGACACAGTTGCACTTTGATGGACTGTTGGAGAAGTTGGAGAGTATAATTGCAAGATCTGATAAGGAAGCCATATCCCAAGAAAGAGCCAAGGCAAGCGAAAGAAGAAGCATTCCCCCCCAGGAAGCTTATGTGCCTAATTCCACTGAACCAGACACATCTTCTTCTATGAATCGATATTCACCAGAATTCCTACGAGAGATTCAAGAAAAGAAATGGGCTAAAGAGAGTGAAGTCCCTCCTCCCATTGAACTTATGGATCATGCACATGATCAATTCCCACAAGACATTCCTTCTATTTATGGAGAACAGGAGAGTACCCAATCTTAGGAGAGATTAGACTTTGAGTTTAATTCCTTACAGGAGCTACCCCACTTCACAAGCCCATGGGAAGCTAAGTCCACATGTATGAGAGCACCCACAATCATGGTAAGAAACGAAGACTCAGTCATACCTAGGAACACAGAGGTAGTGAAAAACACTAAAGTGCAGTGCAATCTCACCTTGGAAGAGCTACTCAAAGTTAGACCAGAACTATGGAAGCATGTAGCCAATCATGCCAGAAGTAGTAAAACCTCGTTCCCACGTAGGATCTCATCGCACAGTGCCAGAAATACCCCTGGACAAGATAGGAGACATGAGCGAAGGAGAAGAAGGAAACACCTATCTTCCCATTACCCATGAGGGGTACACAACCAAGGCAATTTTGGATTCCAGTGCAGGAGTTACAATTGCTACCACTTCCCTATGGAAGCGTTGGGGCAAGCCAACACTCAGGCCAATGAGAATAAAATTGCAGATGGCCGATGGTCACATTGAGAGACCCTTAGGACTACTAGAAGGAATAACTCTCACTACATGTGGTGTAGAGTTTGAGCATACTTTTGCTATATGTGATTTTAGCAAAAATCATGCATACGAGATGATTTTGGGAAGACCCTTTATGCGGCAGTTGCAAGTGGTACAGGATTGGGGAACGAATTCCTTGTACTTGCAACACTTAGGTGTTACAACCAAAGTCAATCTCAAGGATTACTCTCATAGGGATGTACCTCCCATCCAATGGAATCCCATCCATAGAGCCAAAGATGATACTGAGTTCGTGCATTCCATAGGATTAGGATCCTCATGGATGCATGAAGACACTCACTTATGGATGTGTAAATTAGCAGTAGAAGAAGGGAAGAGAGAAAAGGCTAGAGAGATAGGTGCAAAGGAAATCCATAGATCAATTCAAGACCCAACCTATGCACTTGCAGTATTTCTTGACGAAGAATTCGAACCTCATGGCTGGGCAGAATGGCTATGACATTTAAATTTTCTCAATAAAGCCAATCATGGGGGATTCGGTTCTTGAATAATGTGAACCTAGCACTGATGCATTTGAGGATGCAAGCGACTCCCATCTAGAGTCAATCATTATGGACCCACCTTTTGCATCAGATGAAGAATACTTTTATGAAGTAGAAGTTCACCCTCAGAGACATGAAGAGCTCACCAAGGATGTAAGATTAACCACGCAAGTCACCCTTAAGAATGAGGGAAAGAAAAGAAAGAAGAAAGAAGTCACACCAGAAGAAGAAGAAACTTTGTTTGAAGTCCCTTAAAACTTTAAGAAGTATGAAATAGATGATAGAAGAGTCATGATAAGAATGGCTAAACATGAGGCGCAATCAGGGGAAGCCTATGATAACAAAGAAACCACCAAGAAAATAGTTGTAGCCATAGAAGAAGGAGAGGAGAGATGCACTTACGTAGGACATGACCTGACGGAGGAAGAAGAGCATGAGCTAATAGCCTTGCTAAGAGAATACAAAGATGTATTCACCTGGAGCTACAAGGACTTGAAAGGTGTAGACCCTGACATATGCTCGCATGCAATTCCCATGACCTTAGAGGCCAAACCCTCTAAGCAAAATCCATACACATATAATGATAATTATGCCGCTAAGATCAAAGAAGAGATAGATCGCTTGGTTGAAGCTAGATTCATCTATGAAATTGAGCACACTGAGTAGGTATCCACCATTGTAGTGGTGCCCAAAAAGAATGGAAAGTTATGTGTATCCAAGATGGTTTTCATTGTTTCTGTGGGAACCGTTTTGAACTGTTCTGGATCGATCTCATGGGGGGAACCTTCCATGGCTGCTTCCAGGTTTTCTTCATTTTGTTTCTGCAACCGTTTATTCTCTTCAAGTGTTGTAGCCATATGCTTTCGAAGTAGAGTCAAATTACGCCGGACTCTCAGGTTATCTGTTTGGTACACTTCCAGCAAGGCTTCGAGTTGTTTGACACCGGGTTCTGCTGATGGTTGGGGTGCCTCCAAGAGTGTTTGATGGGCTTGCTCGAGAGTGGTGTGGCGTTGGTTGAGTTCCGCATTTTCTTCTTCTAGCCTTATGAGTCGTGTTTGTAGTTGCTGATGGTTTGTTGTCAGCTGATGATGGCGGCCTTCTAGTTCCCTGTACTCCCGTTGAAGTTGATATACGCATTGATGTAATGATAGGAATATACTATTTACATTAAAAGATGCAGTTAAAGATGAAGATGCAGGGGGAATGGGGAAGGGAGTTGTGAATGCTGTGGAATCAAGTGGTGAAGTAGGTGGAGGGGGTATGGGAGATTGAGGTTGTGTGGGGGGTGGGGGTGGTACTGTGGCGGGTGATGTCTCCATTGTGTCAAATGTGGGTGTGACAGTAAAGAGGGGGACCGTGGGTGGAGTGGAAGTGATATTGGTGAAGAGTGTCATGAAGGTGGGCATGGAACCTCCTCCAAATTGGATGTCGGGAGAGAGAGGAATTCCCATGACGACTGTGGTAGCGGTAGAAAAGGGCGTGGTCGTGCCGGGTGGTGAGGAGAAGTGTGTAGTGAGAGGTGAGGTGGGTGGGGAGAGTTGTTCCTCCTGATGTTCTTCTGTTGGTGTGCGGCCTCCCGGTTCTGACACATTGATGTGTATTTGTTTTCCAGATCGAATGGGTCGGGCAGGCACACATTTCTCGAATCGATTAATGTATGTCATGGCTGCATGTATGGCTTCATCTAAGCCGACCGCCTCTGCATGTAGGTTCATGGATTCGATAAACATATCGTCCACACCTTCCTCTGCGAATAGTAGGCTCATGAGCACCTTGCCTGATTCAAGTGACATTTTGTGTTGTTCCCGAACTCGCTTCATGGTTTGGTACAATCTTTTTATTTGTGCCGAATATGCTGGGGCACTTGCTAGCTCTGAGAGTTCATCATATTCTTGATGTTGTTCTTCGTCGGCTTCTTCTTCTTCTCCTCCTACCTCTTGTTCATCTCCTTCGACTTCTACGACGACTGGTTGTGTCGGGGCTGGTGTTGTTATGGTGGGATGTGGTTCCTGGGTCTGGTCTGCTTCTGTTTCAAGATTAGATTCGTAGATCAGTCTGGCAACTTCTTCATCCGTGAGGTCATTGAGAGTAAATCCCTGTGGAAATTCCAAGTCTGATGGAATGGGGGGAAACACCAAGTTGGGTCCTTCTATACTTGTCTGGGAAGACGAATGGTGAATGGCCGAACACGCCTAGTTTGAGGAGGAGTCACCTCAGGTGTGGTAGTGGCTCCCCTTGGTTGAGCACATGGTAATTGGACGCCCCCTCTCATCTTCTTCGATGGAGGACCCGCTGTTGATAGTCGCCTTTGGAATTCTTGGGCCCTGGACCACACTAGTGCTCTTTGAATGGGCACGTCATATGCTAGGCACCTGTAAATTATTCGTGTTAGGGCACAACAGCCATGAAGTACATTTTTCTGCTTCTTATTCCATCGCTGATGGGCTAGGTGTATCTGATCGATGACCCAGTGCGGTATGTTGAGGGTGAGGTTCTCTGTTTCTGCCAAGTATAAGCTGAACCATATTTTCTTAGGGGGCATAGTGAATCGTTCCTGTGCGGGAAAAGCAAAATGTTGCATAACAGTTCGTAAGTGGAGAGCAATGGTAGGCGTCATTGCCACCATGTCCTTCAATTTATTGAGATCCTTATCCTTCATCCTACCCGGGACCATTGTTTCTTTCTCAGTGGGAATGTGCATACTTTGCATGTTCAATGCTTCCCATACCAGATTGAGGGTCAGTTTGAATCTCTTGAGTTCGTGTCCTGACAACAATGATGGTAGTACAAAAGTACTATCGCCTCCCTTGGCCCTGCTGGGAGTGATGGTGCTGATAAAATAGGAGCAGCGTAGAAAATCAGGTTTAGGCAAGTGTGCCCTAAAATATCTATCCAGGCCTGCCTTGGTCCAAACTGATCGCATTACTTCTGCATTCTGATAGTTCTCGAATTCCCGAGTGAAAAAGTGGTAGCGTCCCCATTTGCCATTAAATTTGATTTCTGCTTCCCAGAAGTAGGTGTCGTCACCCAATGGCCCTGCTACATCACTAAACCAATGAGCATGTTTCCCCACTTGAGAAGTGTGTCCCTGAGGAGGGTCCTGGATAGGAAGGACATGCACCGCTTGAAGTTCTTGAGGCCTTTCGGTGAGTGGCGGTTCTAGAAGAATGGTTTCAATGTCCACAATATGTGCACTGGACCCTGCCTGGGAACTGGTGCCTCCAGCTTCTGCCATCGTTATTGCTTGCTAGCTGGTTCTTTCGAGAATATAGAGCATGCGTTAATATTGTAATGTACAAGATAGAACACGTTTTGCCCCCGTTACAATATTATTGTGAGGTGAGTAATGGGTTAGTGGGTCAGTGAGTGCACGATGACAGTGTGTGTAGTTAATGAATGGATAGTCCTAGGAGCTAGATGGAAAGATGCAGTGTCTGACTGATGCAGTTAGTAAGTGGAGATGAAATTACAAATTGGAGTCGAGGGATTTATTACAAGTGTTAGGTTGCCAAACGCAATGGGTGGCTCTTGGTTTTGGTTTTGTGGAGACTCTGGAGGGTTGCATGAGTAATTCTGCTCGGGGGTGATGCGTCTTTGGGACCCATTTATGAGTGAGTCTGTGCGTGCTTCTAAGTGACTGTGTGTTCGAGTGTATCAGGCAAGAGTGGGTGGCGGTTCCTTGAGTGAGTGAAGTCGGTCGTGTATGATGTGAGTCGTGTGGGACTAGTTGAGCCCGCAAGCAAGCCTTAGGCACCCAAATTTGTCTTGATTGTGGGTCAGCCTTCATCGACTTCTTGGGCACCCAGATAGATTTCACTTTCTCAACAGAGGTTTTAGGAGTCCTCTTATTAGTATCATGTCGTTGATTACTAATAGGTGGTTGAGACAGTTGTCGCGACTTGGCTACAATCGGAAGCTCGTCTTTTCGCACCCACATTTGTTTCACTGGCTGAGTTGTTCGGCTTCGCACGTTCTTTTGGTCTCCCTCATAGATAGTCTTCAGTAATTGATCTGCCCTTAGTTGCTGCCTCCTTCTGGCCTTTGGAAAAGAAGGGAGTTCCGTGGAGGTCTTGACTTCTTTTTTGAGATCTCCATTCCTCTGCATCACATAGCTTTGGACAAGAACAGCATGGTCAACTTCATGTGTACCCCTGGAAGGACCAGGAGTCTGTGCCTTTTCTAGTTCCTAGAGTGCTCCATTATCTAACTCAACTGTAATTCTACTCTGATTCACCCATACCTGAAGAAGTCCACTTCTTAGGTTTAAGTTGACTGCTTGGTCATAGATCCAGTCTTGACCCAAGACAAGAGGTTCAGTGAGGTCCTCATCTTGACATACTAGTACTCTGACTGTCAATACTTCGTCTTGAATGGAGATGGGAAGATCCACCTCGCCCAGGCAAGGGGTTTCCACACCTCCCAATCCTATGAGATATGCTTCTATAGGATTGACAGTTAATTTCAACTCTTGACAGTAAGACAATTTAACAGCACTAGTGGCTGCACCTGAGTCAATCAAGGATCTTACAGTCCTTGCACTTTTTCCTTGTCCTATGCCTAAGGTTATAAAAGGACGTCGATCAATTATCCTATGAGAGCTGATACCTGAAACTTCACACATAGCCACATGATATCCTTGGTCTGCGTCGGCATCTTGCCTAGGTTGCTCTCTACCTTGTCTTCTTAATTTCATTCTCCGTATGCGCTCTAAGGCTTCTGCTTGAGCTTCTTCTTGAATTCACTTTTCTTCTTCTTTGCGTTTCTTAGCAGTGTTGAGTCGACTTAGCGTTACCTCTGTGAGAGGTTCCTGATACAACTTGATTCTGCATCCGCTAATGTAGCTCGGGAGAACATCGCCTTCTAATGTGGCTAGTTGTACTGCTCCACTTGTTGAGATTCTATTAATGATCATGGGTCCGTAGCCTCTTTTCTCTAGCTTCCTCGCATGTTGTTTCAAAGTGTAGACTAGTACTAGGTCTCCTGCTTTCAAGCCTTTATCCTGAACATGGGCATCAAAATATGCTTTCTATCGTTTCTTAGCTGCATATATCCCTGCAGCCGCCCTCAGTCTTGTTTCTCCTAATTGTTCAAGGTCAAAAAGTCTAGAGGAGAGTTCATGACCCGTCCATTCGTGCTCTTGTGCTACTTTCAATGTAGGTATTAAGAAGTCCAATGGTAGCACTGCATTTTGACCAAATACCATCTGAAAGGGGGTGGCTTGGAGTACCGTTTTGTAGGCGACTCGGTATGCCCAAACACCATGGTGTAGTTGTTTGTCCCAATCAAAGCGTTTATTATTCACTAATTTGGTCAACACATTGCACAGAATCTTGTTGGTGCTCTCAGCCTGGCCATTTGCTTGAGGGTGGTAGGGGGCAGACTTTTTATGTACTACCAAGAACTCTTGGAGCAGATTTTCAATAACTTCATTCAAGAAGTGAGTGCCTCTATCACTGACTAGCTCTATAGGTAACCCGTATCTTGTGAATACATTCACAAACAAGAATTTAGTAGTTGTTTGAGCATCGTTCTTCGTCGTGGCTTTTACCTCTACCCACTTTGTTAGATAGTCTGTCGCAACAATGATATATTCTGCATGGGAACCCTTAGCTGGGGGATTAATAGGACCTACGAAGTCTATTCCCCACTTAGAGAATGCACGTCCACCCATCATAGGTTTCAGTGGCATCTCATCTTTACGTATAGGATACTGAGTTCTCTGACAGACATCACATCGTTTCACATAGGTATGTGCATCCATGTGAAGGGTCGGCCACCAGAAGCCTGCAAATATTACTGCCTTGATCACCCGATCTGGTCCAAAATGTCCTCCTGCTACACCTTGGTGAGCAGTTTCCAAGATCCTAAGATATTCACTCTCATGGACACATAGTCTCAGGTAACCATCTTTACCATGCTTGTATAGATTATCACCAATGAGTGAGTAATCCTGGGCTTCTTGTTTTAAACTCCTTTTCCTAGCCAGATTCATGTCTTGAGGGAATGTTTTCGTCCTCAGAAAGGATACCAGTGGTTCACTCCAATCTGGCACTATGGACACTTGATAAAGAGTGGCATGTTCCAGAGGTGGTTTAGTGCAACAGATTGGGCATTCCTTGCACAACTTTTGGACATCAGCTTCCATAGTCGGCCAATGCACTCCGAGTCTCCTTAGTTTGTAGGGTTCGTTGCTTTGAATAGTGTTGCTCTAATGCACCTACATGTGCTAATTGCAACCATTTAGCGTACTCATCCTCTTCCACACAACAGGCCAAGATTCCCTTATCTGTGTGCTTGTACATACTTCCTGCCATGATGTGATACTTTTGGGCTTTCACTACCTCTCTATTCTGTGTGTTTACTACTGGATGGTTAGGCCCGTATGTCAATACTGGCACTAATGGCTTGGCCCACTGTGGTACAACTTCCAAATTGAACAAGTAAGCATCGGGAAGGTCATTTGACACTCCTTGTGGGGCTTCCCCAGATGTGAGCCTAGAGAGATGGTCTGCTCTCAAATGAGTCTTCCCTTTCCTTACCACTACCTCAAAGTCATATTCCATTAGTAAGAGAAACCATCTTACCAATCAGCCTGTGTTGCATGGTTTGTTTACCAGATACAGCAATGCCTGATGGTCAGTAAAAAATTTAAACTTATTTGCAAGCAAGTAATGTCTAAACTTTTTAACCGCATATACCATGCCTAGTCCTTCTCTCTCCGTAGTGGTATAATTTCGTTCAGCTGCATTCAATTGTCTACTAGCATAGGCAATTGGAAGATCCATATTACCTTCACCCGTAGGTTGTGCAAGTACACATCCAATAGCATAATTGGAGGCATCCACATGAACATGGAATGGCTTGTTCCAATCTGGTGTAGTCAAGATTGGTGCTGAACATAATCTTCGTTTAAGCTCCTGGAAGGAATTCTCACATTCATCAGTCCACTCAAAGTTAGTCAAAAGTCCGTACAGAGGCTTTGCTATGATGGCATACATGTGTATAAACCGTCAGTAGTAACCACAATGCCCCATGAAAGCTTGTACTTCCTTGACATTCTTTGGCCTAGGTAACTCGGCTATAGCTCTCACTTTCTCTTCATCAGTGGATATGCCATTCTTTGACACTATGTGTCCTAGAATCTTGCCTTGCCTGACCATAAAGACGCACTTTTCTGGGTTTAGGCAGACTTGATATTCTCTACATTTGTCAAAGATTTTTCTGAGTTCAGGTATATGTGTATGTCTAATGTTGGAATGAGCACAGAGGTCATCAACATAGACTTCCAAATTCTTCCTCAAGAACTCTTTAAACACGTGGCACATCATAATTTCTAGCTCCATTTTGTGCAAGCTGAGGAGTCCTCGAGCTTGAGGAGCTTAGGTAGAATGAGCGTATCAATTTTCGTTATTTTTAGACACCGTTTACCCTTCCAAATAGCATCTAGGACCTAATTTTTAACTATGTCGGTCACTAGATGTGAAACCGGTCAAAACTAGTCTAGAAACTATAAAAAGAGCTAGAGAGCTCCTTTTTGAGGTTAGCTTGTTTGAGCTTAGAGTTATTTATGCTTGTAATAGTGTTCTTGAGCAATAGAGCTAATTTCTCACCTTCCATTGTGTCTTGCTTGTCTCTTCATTGTGTGTGTGTATGTGTGTGTGCATCTTGGTGCTTCTCACCTTCACTCTCACATCATCTCACATTCACGATCTTCATATCACTCCTATCTCTTCCGCCGATTGACAATTAAGGAGGTGAAGCTTCTTAACGTGGTTCTCACCATTGTGCTAGAGCAACACCAAATTTGGCACCGTTGCCGGGGATCGAGTCTAGGACGAATGTGTGATGGTAAGAGTATAGCAAGAAGTAGCGTTGGAAGGTAAAAATTTCAGTTTCTGTTGTTGTTTTTACTTAGTTTTTAGTGTTTTTCACCTCCCCCGCACTCCATCTTCATCACCGCATCATCATCTTCATCTCCAAAAAAATCAGAAATATCACCATATCCACCCATTCTCCTCATTTCCCCTCATTTGTGCATGCGAGAGAGTGAGAGAGAGCTTTTGTGCTTGTGTGTACTTTTGTTTTCTTGAGTTTTCTTGCAGGTACAGAGCTCTAGTGCATCAGGAAAGCTTGGAAAAGGTAAAATTTTCAGTTTCTGTCAGAAATTTCCGACTGTGTCAGACCATCGCGATGGTCTGCAAAGTTCGGATTTTGAGGAAGGCGAGTTCACCACCGTGTAGGCGACCCCTGCGTGTATAGGAATCCATAGCTGCATCTCAAAAAATTGCATTTTGGTGGACCATCGCGACGGTCTCAGACCATCGCGATTGTGTCACACCATCGCGACGGCTCGACCGGACCATCGCGACGGTCTCACGCCATCGCGACGGTTCATTTGGACCATCGCGACGGTTCGTGGACCATCGCGACTGTTCGGTTGATCCCACACCATCGCGATTGGCTCACGCCATCGCGCCGACGGTGCCACGTGGCAAGTTGGACCATCGTGACGATACCCTTAGACCATCGCGACAACTCAAATTTTGGACCATCGTGATTGGCTCACGCCATCGCGCCCTGACCATCGCGACGGTTCACTTTGGACCATCGCGATTGTTCACGTTGACCATTGACTGACGCCATCGCGACGGTTCACATTTACGCCATCGCGATTGTCCGCCTGATCGAGCCATCGCGATTGCTCACTTTTGGACCATCGCGACCGTGCACTTCAGACCATCGTGATTGTTCACCTTCACGCCATCGCGACGGTCCCAGACCATCGCGATTGTGCACCCCCATCGCAAATTTTAGGGTTTCATTTTTTGGCCAATTTTGGGGCTATTTTTGGAAAATTTTTGGGTGATTATATTCATAGGAGACCCCTTAGCTCATATTTGGAGAAAAACCTGTTTGTCAGTTTTTACCCCCCAGGGGGCAAGCATTAAAAAGTTGGGCAAAAGGGAAGGGACTTAAAAGGTGTATATACTCAAGTGCTTGATCATCCAACTATGAATTGGTCTAATATCGGATTTTTCCAGGTCTAGCAAGGGCAATCAAGGGCAACCAAAGCAAGGCTGTGAAGGGCATAAGGCTTGGGAAGCGCGGCTTCTTGGGCATGAGAGCAACCAGAAAAGCTGACTCGAGGTTGGAAGATAACTCAACCCCCTCAGTCAATTCTTAGCTTAGGATAAACGGTAGTATTGTGGATTAAAGACGATAGGAACGCCTCAAGTTCAAGAGAATTAAATTTATCAAGTCCAAGACTAAAGATAAAGGTGTGTGACACGAAAACCTAAAGGAAAGAACATAAGTCTGACGGAACGAGAACTCAAAGTCCCACGGAAAGTCGAATTCCTGACGCATACATTAAGACAAGAATCTAAAGAAATCTAAAAAGAATCAAGAAAGTAATAACAAAGAATCATTGACGATCTGAGTGTGTACTGAGTGTGCAAGGAAGAAAATTAATGAACCTTAGATCGGGCAAACATATAGGTAAGTCAGACCGACAAAGCCTTAGATCATCCAAGGCAAGTGTAAGAACTACTGCACGATCGTGGGCTCAACAATTGAACACTAGTTATCTCTACGAGAACTCAGACACGAGTGAATCAGAAATGGCATTTAGCGCAGAAAGACCAGAAGAAGGGTCGAATGTAGCCTATTTAGAAAAACCAGAAGGACCCTATAGGACTCAACTAGAGTTTCTCCGAACCAACCGATTAGGTGCTCGCATCTATGAGGATGGTTTGCGAAGGCAAGTGGTGCAAATGCACAACCCCGATCAACCCATTGGATTGGAACGTCCAGTGGTGAAATACGAGAGAGACGCGTACATAGACAAAGAAGGAACAATGTACATCTTAAGTATGCAGCCAAACAATACCAACGAGTTTGGCGTGATTCAGCTAGAGACGGAAACTAAATCTCAAGGAAAGGAACCATTAGAAGAGCCTAGAACACCTAGAGGGAAATCTGTACTGACACGAGTACTAATCCCAGAATGGATTCCTCAGGACAATAGAAGCATAGAGTTGTTTGTAAATAAAGAAACTGATGAAGCCTTTTGGAGATACAAGACAGAACTACTTAGTGAGGTAGGTATCATCACGATATACGAGTTCAAGGACCCGGATACACCTAGAAAGGTTGTACAGACCTAGCAGAAAAAGTGGCTCAGAAACTAGGAGTTTCTAGTAAACCTAGGGTGCTAATGAACAAGCGTTGTTACACCTGTGGTGGTGACCATATGGCAAATGTGTGCCCCAATGCACCACAACCTCAAGCCAACCCTAGTGGCCAATACTGTACAATAGAGAGAAGATACACGAATCATACGACTCAGGACTGCCCATACAACAAACAGACCGTGAGACAGAACTACCTGCAAGCATACCCGCAGCCAGGTAGGTATCAAGGCCAATACAATGCTCAACCTTATTACTATAGGCCTCCTCAGAACTACCCATACTAGGCTCAACAGAGACCTCAACCTGTCTTAGCTCAGCAGCCACCCCCACCAGCGAATGTCATCTCAGACAAATACGCTGCTGCAGAAGAGAACCTAAGTAGGGATTTAGTGCCTTCTTCACCTTTGATCACAGAGAGTGACCCGAACTCAAACAGTTTTGACTCTACGCATGTAGATAGTCCACCCGCATATTACACAGAGTCACCAGAACATGTGGAGACATATCATTATGATAGTCCACCAGTGGAACCTAGTTGGGAGCCAGATTATGCTAATGTGATGTACACAAACCCAAACCCACGGCCCCAATTAAGACAACAGAGACCACAGGGCCCTAGAGGACCATGCTTTAGGTGCCAAGGAGATCACTTCATAAAGGATTGTCCACATCCTCCAATAGCAGGGCAATCACAGTACTATAACATACAAGGCTTTTGTGCCGATTGTGGCAAAGAGCACATAATCAAAGATTGTCCTAAGAACCCCGTTAATGCTTCGAATGTGACACCGATCAACGTGATAGGTATTGTAAACAACGCAGATGGATCCAACCCTACATACGTGCCTATCCAAGCTATCACAAGAGCCTAGGTGCTCTTACAGAACCAACAGCTTAATCAAGGGAAAGTAGCTGGAAGTAGTGAAGTTGCAGAATCTAGCAGTAAAAAGACAAAATCTTGGAAAGATTCTAGAGAAAGAATTAAGAGAAAATGGAGTAAAAAGATAACTGAGTTGGAAGGAAGTTTAAAGGAATCTAGAGCCAAAATCCTAGAATTGACTTCACAAGACTTGAATCAAGAGAATCCAGCTCAAAAATCAGGATCAGTTTTAGCAGAACCCATACCAGAAAATCTAGACATGATGTTTCGTGCATATCAGGCTAGATTAAAAGAGGGACCTCAGGTAGCTGAAATGAGTAGAAACTACCCTCGAGCTGATCTAGAAATTGAGAGAACCAAACTTTGCATGAAGATGGTAGAATTAGCACAAGCATTGTTCGAAGCCTCTAGATATCTTAATTGGAATAACATGGCAAAACCGGAATTACACTTTCAAGGACTAATGGAGAGGCTAGAATACTTGATAGAAAGCAAAGAGAAAAAGGATTAGCCTAGGAACCCTATTGTCCCAGAGACACAGGAAAATAATGTACCATCCCTATCTCAAGTACCCAATACAGAAAGTCAAGACAATTTGTCTTCCGTACATAGGTACTCACATGAATTTTTGAGGGAAATCCAAGAAGAGAAATGGAGAAAAGAACAAGGAACTCATCCTCCTATTCAAGAAATAGACGACTTGCAGGAACAATTTCCCCAAGACATTCCCTCTATTTACAATGAGGTAGAGGAGGAACAACTGAGTGAACACACAGGATTTGAATCTAATTCTTAACAAGAATTACCTCAGTTCACAGGACCTTGGGAAGCCAAGTCTATCAGTATGAGAGCACCCACGATAATAGTGAGGAATGAAGAATCAGTAATCCCTAGAAACACGGAAGTGATCAAGAATACCAAAGTACAGTGTAATCTCACTCTAGAGGAGCTGCTGAAGATAAAACCAGAACTGTGGAAACATGTAGCAAATCAATTCCCTGAGCGTGCTACTACTCCCTCACAAATAGGATCACATAAGAAGGTACCGGAAATACCCGTAGAAAAGATTGGAGATGTAAGCGAAGGAGAGGAAGGTAACACTTATCTTCCGATAACCCATCAGGGCTACACCACGAAAGCCATCTTAGATTCAGGAGCCGGAGTAGCCATAGCTACCACCGCTTTATGGAAATGTTGGGGTAAGCCAGCATTAAGACCCACCAGGATGAAGCTACAAATGGCTGACGGACACATAGAAAAACCATTAGGCTTACTAGAAGGCATATCTCTCACCACTTGTGGTGTAGAATTTGAGCATACCTTTGCCATTTGTGACTTTGCAAAAAATCATGCTTATGAGATGATATTGGGACGACCATTCATGCGTCAGTTGCAAATTGTACAAGATTGGGGAACTAATTCTTTGTACTTGCAACATTTAGGAGTGACTACCAAAGTCAATCTTAAAGACTATTCACATCGAGATGTACCCCCAATACAATGGAATACCATCCATAAGACACCAGTAGAGACGGAATCCGTGCACTCATTAGAATCAGATCCTTCTTGGTTGCATGAGGATACTCATTTATGGATGTGTAAAGTAGCCAAACAAGAGGAAGAACGATTAGAAGCCAGGACCTTAGGTGCAGAACAAAATCCACGAACCCTTCAAGATCCAGCTTACGCGCCTGTAGTATTTCCAGATGAAGAGTTTGAACCCCATGGTTGGGCAGAAATCCTAGCAATCATGGATGTAGCCATCAATGAAGAACAATGGACACCCCACTGTGACAAGGATGGCTATGACATCTCAGTTTTCACGATAGAGCCAATCATGTGCGATGCAATTTTAGAAGAGTGTGAACCTAACACTGATGCATTTGAGGATGCAAGCGATTTTGATTTAGAATCAATTATTATGGACCCACCCTTTGCATCAGAGGAAGAATATTTTTACGAAGTAGAAACTCACCCTCAGAGATAGGAAGAAATTACGAATGAGGTGAGGTTAGCCACAGAAGTGACTAACAAGAGTGAAGGCAAGAAAAGAAAGAAGAAAGAAACCACGACAGAAAAAGAAGAATCTTTATTTGAAGTACCCGAGAACTTCAAGAAGTATGAAATCGAAGATAGAAGAATCATGGTACGAATGCCGAATAGAAAGGCGAATGACGGACAAGTATATGATAACCGAGAGAAAACCAAGAAAATAATAGTAGCCATAGAAGGAGAAGAAGAAAAATGTACATACATAGGGCATGATTTGACGAAGGAAGAAGAAGAAGAATTAGTAGCCCTATTGCGCGAATATAGAGATGTTTTTGCTTGGAGTTACAAAGATCTGAAAGGAGTAGATCCAGATATATGTTCTCATAGAATCTCTATGACTCCAGATGCAAAACCGACGAAACAAAAACCATACACGTACAATGATAATTACGCTGCGAAGATTAAAGAGGAGATAGATCGGCTGATAGAAGCAGGATTCATCTATGAGATTGAGCATACCGAATGGGTATCCCCCATTGTGGTAGTGCCCAAGAAGAATGGAAAATTGCGTGTGTGTATTAACCTTAAAAAAGTTAATGCCGCCACGATTAGAGACAATTATCCTCTTCCTATCATAGAACATCTATTGGAAAGAGTTGTGGGCAAGGAAGTTTACAGCTTTCTTGATGGTTTTTCAGGCTATAATCAAGTAGCCATTGCTCCAGAGGACCAACAAAAGACGGCATTTGCCACTGAATGGGGCATATTTGCATTTCGGGTAATGCCATTTGGCTTAACAAATGCACCCGCCACTTTCCAGCGACTCATGTGTCATGTTTTTAAGGAATTCCTACGCAAGAGTTTGGAAGTTTATGTTGATGACTTATGTGCACATTCAAATGTAAGAAAGACGCATATCCTGGAGTTAAGACAAATATTTGACAAATGTCGAGAATATCAGGTTTGTTTGAACCCAGAAAAGTGCGTTTTCATGGTCAGACAAGGCAAAATTCTAGGACACGTTGTGTCAAAAAATGGAATCTCTACGGATGAAGAAAAGGTGAAAGTAATTGCAGAATTACCTAGACCAACTAATGTGAAAGAGGTGCAGGCATTTATGGGCCATTGCGGTTATTATAGGAGATTCATACACATGTATGCAATCATAGCCAAGCCTTTGTACTCTCTTTTAACCAATTTTGAATGGACAAATGAATGTGAAAATTTATTCAATGAACTTAAACGACGCTTGTGCTCAGCACCTATATTGACTACACCAGATTGGAGTAAGCCATTCCATGTACATGTGGATGCATCCAATTACGCCATAGGATGTGTGTTAGAACAACCCACGAAGGAAGGTAATATGGATCTCCCCATAGCTTATGCGAGCAGACAATTGAACGCAGCAGAAAGAAATTACACCACGATGGAACGAGAAGGATTAGGGATGATCTACGCAGTAAAGAAGTTTAGGCACTACTTGTTGGCCAACAAATTCAAGTTCTTTACAGATCATCAAGCCTTATTGTACTTAGTCAACAAGCCATGTAACACAGGACGACTAATACGTTGGTTTCTCTTACTCATGGAGTACGATTTTGAAGTAGTAGTCAGGAAAGGAAGGACACATCTTAGAGCTGACCACCTTTCGAGATTAACCTCAGGAGAAGCTCCTCAAGGAATAGCGGATGAATTACCAGATGCTTATTTGTTTAATCTTGAGATAGCACCAGAATGGGCTAAACCTATAGTCCCTATTCTGACATACAGACCCAAGAATCCTAAGATAAAGATCAAAGAAGGAGAGATTACCAAATCTCAGAGATACCAAATCATAGCAGGAAGCATATATAAACAGGATAATCAAAAGATTCTTGCTTGTTGTGTAGATGAATCAGAACATGCAAATTGGTTGCAATTAGCACACGTAGGTGCATTAAAGCAACATCATTCGAAACATCGAACATTACAGACTCTGCATAGACTAGGAGTATATTGGCCTTCGATGGAAGCAGATGTCTACAAGTTGTGTAAAGAATGCCACGTTTGTTGTGAAAGACCACCAGTAGAGCATGCTACACTATATCACGTGTCTCTCACACCAGACTGGAGTGAACAATTAGTGACATACTTGAGGACGAAGACATTCCCTCAAGGAATGACTTTAGCACGACAACGTAGTCTAGAGTAGGAAGCTCAAGATTATTCACTTATTGGCGATAACCTATACAAAAGAGGACGAGATGGATATCTAAGACAATGTGTTCATGAGAGCGATTATCTGAGCATACTAGAGACTGCACACCAAGGTGTTGCAGGAGGTCATTTTGGACCCGATAGGATAATCAAAGCCATCCTCTTTGCAGGATTATGGTGGCCCACTCTTCACATGGATGCTCATACCTATGTAAAGAGATGTGATGTGTGCCAAAGAACTTAGTTTCCTACTCGCAGAGATGAAATGCCATTGAAACCCATGATGGGCGGACGTGCATTTTCTAAGTGGGGTATAGACTTTGTAGGACCCATTAACCCCCCTGCAAAAGGTACACATGCTGAATACATTATTGTCGCGACGGATTATCTTACCAAATGGGTAGAGGCAAAAGCCACGAAAAAGAATGATGCACACACGACTACAAAATTCTTATTTGAGAATGTCTTTACAAGATATGGACTGCCTATAGAGTTAGTGAGCGATCGAGGCACTCACTTTCTAAACCAAGTCATTGAATATTTGTTATAGGATTTTATGGTGATTCACAAGAAATCCGCACCATATCATCCTCAGGCCAATGGTCAGGCTGAAAGCACTAATAAGATCCTTTGTAACGTACTGACGAAACTCGTGAACAACAAACGTTCAGATTGGGACAAACAGTTACACCACGCTGTTTGGGCATATCGAGTGGCCTACAAGACCGTACTCAATGCAACTCCCTTTCAGATGGTTTTTGGTCAGAATGCTGTGCTTCCTTTGGACTTCTTGATACCGACCCTTAAGGTTGCACAAGAATATCAGTGGACCGGCCATGAATTATCAGCAAGAATAATGGACTTGGAACGATTAGGAGAAACCAGGCTAAAGGCAGCAGCAGGAATATATGCAGCGAAGAAGCGACAAAAAGCATATTTTGATGCACATGTGAAAGATAAAGGCCTAAAAGAAGGAGATTTAGTTCTAGTATACGCTAAAGCAACACACACGTAAGTTAGAAAAGCGAGGTTATGGACCTATGATCATTAACAGACTCTCAACAAGTGGAGCAGTACAGTTAGCCACCTTAGAAGGAGACGTAATGCCTAATTATATTAGTGGCTGTAGAGTCAGGCTATATCAGGAACCTCTTACCGAGGATATGCTTAGACGACTCACGTTGGCAAAGAAGCGTAAGGAGGAAGAAAATAGAATACGAGCGGAAGCTCAGGCAGAAGCAATAGAACGCATTAAACGCATGAAGTTAAGAAGACAAGGACTAGGGAGAGAACATTATAACCATCTGGAAACTACACCGAGATATCCCATGGCCATGTGTCAAGTAAAGTCAACCACTCATCCTAGTATAGTGGACAGGAGACCATTCATCACAGTCAGGCTAGAGCACCGCAACCCTTGCCAAGAGCTCAGGGCTTTAATTGACTCAGGTGCTGCGACTAGTGCGATTAGATGGTCCCACTATAAGGATTCAAGAATAAAAATGCGGCCAATTGAGGCATACCTCATAGGGCTAGGAGGCATGGAAACCCCTTGCATGGGTGAGGCGGACCTTCCTATCCTCATTAAGGAAGTGACCATGACAGCGAAGCTACTAGTGTGCCATGATGACAACCTGATAGAACCCCTAATCCTTGGCCAAGATTGGCTATACGATCACTCAGTGGACCTAAATCTTAGACAAGGCTCCTTACAGATTGGAACCTTAGATCAGAAGCGAGTGATACCGCTTGACTTCCCTAATGGAACTCTGACTGAGGTCTGCAACCCTAGACCCTATGAAATGCATGCGGCGGAAGACCGGAAGATCTTTGGTCAGATCAATCACGTTACGTCTACACCAACCCACTCGGGCTTGGCTATGGACAGTTGTCAATCAGAAGGACGACAGGAGATCTTCCCTGGGGCTTCCTGCAAACTAGATGGGGCAGTTACCCAACCGCTAGGGCAGATGGACACAATCAGCGGTCAGGTGGGTTGCATCAGCGGCCAAATGAGCACAAAACCCTGCGGTGCTCATCCTTCCAAACTTGTTGTGGACTAGCCTAGATTAAAGATAAAGAACGAATCACTTCCTAATGGGCAAGTCACGCAAGTGTTGGATCTCCCTTCTTTTCCAAAGCAGAGCGTCCAATGGACCTCTCAAACCCAACCACGAACGAGTCAACCACAACAGAGGAACCCAGACCGATGACACCACCAGATAAGGCAAGGAAAGCAGCAGTATCAACATCACAGAACAAGTGGCACGAGACAAATATGGGTGCCAAAAGGACAGCAACCACAGGCTATTGGCAACACTGCAGACGAGAACAGGACAAAGTTGCAAAAGAAGCAGAGTCAGTATTCAAAGTCCCCTCGATCTTCTTCTACAAGTACAAATACTCGGCAGATTTGGATCGCCAAGAAGTATCTTATCAATCAACCCACACCCATGTAGATTTGGGTACCCAAACAATGTATTATAGCCCAACCCTCAAGCCATGTAATATATACCCCTCAGAAACCTTTTCATCCTTCAATACCACCAAACCCGATACCACTTTTTGTCCCTCAGCAGAAACATACCACCCACTCAAAGACTCTTAGGAAATGGATACCGAAACGTATCCAGACGTCTTCTTGTACCCCCTTATCTAACAATTCTCCCACCCCGTTTAAACTCCACCCTTGTAATAATTCACCCTCAACCAAACCTTGTATGAATTCATACACCAAAACCCCACATCATGCATTATAAAAGCTCATCAAGAAATGTATGCATAATTTGACCATGTAGGCGTCTAGAGACCTGCATTAGTTTTGCGAAAAATCATAGCATTAATCACTTCACAACACCTGGCTACACGGGTTACACATCGGTTATGGAAAGGGATTGCGGTCTCACCTTAATGGGATCATAATTAATTTCCATGCTAATGTGCTAATCTTTTGTAGCATATCTTTTCCATTTGCTCGTCAGTCATCATGCAAACCGAAGCAGGACCATCAGAAGCTGGCCCAAGCACACCAATGGCCAATATTGGAGAATTACTAGCGGAATCTTATCCGACGATGCAACCTCCAGAGTTTCAAGGTTTTCCAGGACCCATGCCAATAGACGATCCTCCTCGAGGATATACTGAGAAGATTCATCGTAACTCTCACTGGTTTCAAGGCCTAGCAGGACCCTTAGCAGATGCTGATTTCATATTTGAGGCCAATTTGGCATTTGATCTTCGCACATGGGCCAAGTACCAGTTCTTTTCAAGAAAAGTTGAAGGATTCCAGAATACCCAAGATTTAACGCACGTTTGGGCACAAGCAGGATTTACAGAATATTTTAGTGACCCTCTGCCTAAACCTGATTTTTACAGATGCTTTTACTTAGTAACCACCTTGACAGCTTCAAAGAACAAGGATCTACCCGGCACGTTCATGTTACCATCCTTGGTAAATGATCCTCCATTCAGAAGATTTTATTTGTCTAAAGATTTAATTCGCGCAGCTCTAAAAATACATGGAACACACACTCCGACGGAGCGAGAAAGACTAGTCCCAGAGCAGATGAAACGTGGTGACGTAACTAAGTGGGAGGATATTTCAGCTATAACCCCTGAGCTCTCCAAGCCATTACGGATATGCATGCAGCATTTTGCTTTCCCTGCTCAGGATCGTTTTACCATGCCCCACAAAAGAATCTGGTTTGGATTATACTTAGCATGTACTGGACCTCAAACGGTTGATCTAGCTAGCTGGATAATTGATCAGCTCTATTTGGCACAACATAGATGGGAACGAAAGAAATTCATCAATGGATGTTGTGCACTTACAAGGATTATATATATGTGTTTGGCGTATGACTTACCGATTGAGCGTGCCATGACCAGCGACGAGTTGAAAGCATTCAAAGGGACTACTAAGAAGGCTAGAAAGTCTAGCAAAGGCAGAGCCGGAAAGCGGATGAGAGGCACTATCCCCTGCTTACAAGTCCCAAAATCACCCTCCCCACAACCATCTCCAGAGCAGTCACCGACAGCAGCCACTCCCACGGTACCACCAATTCGTATCCGGTTATCAAGACCAGTTACACCGGAAGGCACCACCAGTACTGTTGCACCCCAAGCAGCCACAACCACAAAACCTATCACCACGGCAGCAGAACTTCCGACCACTATTGGTGCGGAAGCGTTCTCTTTTCCAATACCCCATTTAGAAGCAGAACAAGCAGAGCTACTGAACACAACGTTCGATTTTGAGATGCCCGATGCATTCTCCAATGAGTTCCAACTTTCAGAAGGACAACTGATTTCTCAAGAATATGAAAGGCCTAGCTACCCTACCACACCCGGGGATCAGCCACAAGGACAGATCGTGTCCAGCTCTGATGACGAAAGAACAGCAACCGATGACGACGAAGGCGATGACGAAGCCAGCCAGGGCACTATCGAATCTCAAGAGCATGAACAGACAGATGGCCAAGGACAACAAACAGACACACATGGTGATACAAGTACCCATGAAGATGAAACTTGTGAAGCAGCAGCTTACACACTGGCTATTAAGAAGCTGTATAGAACTATGGAAAAAGTTTGGGCACGCAAAAAGCTGACCGAGGAAGAGAGTCAAGCCATAATAGAACAAGAACTTGTCACAGGCGGATTCGAAGACGCATACATCAAAGGATTCCGAGAGTTAGTCAAATCAGTAGGCTCCAATGAAGCCCTCAGGTACTTGCAAAGAAAGCCACTACCACAGTTTGACCCCCGCCGCGTACGATTACTTTCAAAGCCCGGCGAATACATTCGTGTACCAACAGGAGCACAGTCTTCAGAACAAGCCAGGGAGGCACGCCTCGTCCTCGAAAGTTCGTTGGTAGCAGAAACCATCCTTGTAGACTCCCCACCCCGCGCTACAACTGTACATACCTCAGTAGTCACTGAAGTACCGACCACCCCAACCGCTCCTCCATCACCGCCCGTCCATCCAGCCTCCCCTCTTCACCCTCCTTCCCCCAGACCAACATCTTCATTCGCCGGTGGCGTAGCAGAAATCGTCTTTACGACCACTCACCCCACAATTCCTGCACCCATTAGACTTAGTCTACCCCCTCATACACCCACCTTTCTATCCAACCCATTCCTCCATCCATCTTTTCCATCTTTCCCCACAACTCCAAGACCCCTTTTTCCATTCCCACCGCCCCTAACCTTCTCCCTAGTCTCACCTCCCCGACCCACTGTAACCCCTTTTTCCCCTTTTCACCAAGCTGCTCCAGCCAGCCCCCCTGTAAATTACTCCTCAACCTTTGTAAATCCCGTATTTACACCAGCACAAGCACCCACGGTCACACCCATATTCAGGTCACTGCACTGGACACGTCCAATGACATGGACATCTCACCACCCACTGCACCATCACTCACTTCACTCACGGCACAAACATTTTTAGGCACATCACAATTTTCAACAATCACTACAGCATCCACCTTCCCACCCCCATTCCCCGTTCCCGTTGCATCTACATCCACTGCATCTTCATTTAGCACCCCATTAATACTATCACCCACTGTAGATAATGCATTCCGACAGATGTTCATGTGCATGATGCAAGTAAGAGATGAGTTCACATCTCTTGGCGATAATTACAGCAGCTGCAAAGGACAACCAATGACTTACAATCGCAGCTTAATTTATTGTCTATTGAGAATGCCTCACTGAACACCCGCTACCAAGAATTACGAGAGGCCTATCATAAATTAGAACAAGAAAGCGAAGAAAAGACCAAGGAAGCCACTACTGACCTGGATAACTTATTAAGAGCCCAGACAATGCGCAACGCAACACTAACGAGAAATATGGGCTTACTCAGAAGACATCTAGCAGCAACAAAGGAAGAAAACCAGCGCTTACAGGACCAGAATCGCGAAAACTTAGAAGCAGCCCTAGACCATCCAGACCAACCACTCAGTCCTAGCCGGTTCAAAGCCATTCCCTCAGACTCGATGAGGATGCTGCTAGAAGATCATGTAAGGCTGCTAGATGAATACGATCGCATGAATGAGGAGTTACAGAAACTCAAAGAAGATCATAAATTACTCCAGTTACGAGCACCGGCACACCCAGACATACCAGCACCTGTGGAACCCTCTCCTGACGTCTTAGAGGAACTCAACGCATTAAGGGCCCAGGTATCAAACCTTGAATCAAGGATCGCAGTATATGAAGCACCACCAAGGCCAGATTCCCCACCTGAGCTACCAGCTGAAGAAGAAACTGTCACCATCCCCGTGGAGGAAACGTTTGAAGAGGCATACGAGCCACAACCCATCCCAGGCGGACGCGTCACGGCCAAAGGCCAGATGACTTACGAACTCCCGGCCCCCGCGTGGATGAAGACAATTGAAGAACTTGGGACAACGCACTCAGCTACAGTAGAGGCACAATTACATGCCATGGCGATGATAGAAGAAAGAATTTTACAATCTCCATTCTTTGCTCATTTGGCCCCTCGACGATACATATCTGGGCATGAGCTACAGTATAAACCGTATTTTATGTTAATGGCTGAATACCAGTTAGCCATTGAGAAAGAAACCGGTAAGGAACCATCGCATGTGACTCAATTCAAAGAGGACGATCTACCACTTGATGCGCAACAAGGAGAGATCTATCAACGAGAGTGGCGCAAAGACTTACTACAGAAGTATCCAAAAATGATGAGCACATGGGTAAAGGCACCTTTGCATTTAAAGTACAACCCATGTTGGGGACCAGTACCACGACGCCGCTCCTGGACTGCCTTTGCTATTAAGGTACAAAACAATAAGCAGTGCCAGGACTGGTTGAATTACCTCTATTTTAAGCCACCCATCGAGTTACCAACTGTAGGCTACATGATGGCTACAATTCGCCACTGGCTCCCTAGATTAAAGCAATGGACGATATAGCAGCGCACATGACTGTCAAAATCTTTGATATGATGCAAATGGTTTTTAAAGTTTTCCGACGCGTCAAGGCACCTCATGTAAACACCCCGGGCTTTGAGCATGGCAATTTTGATCTGGTATATGATATGAGTACAATGCCATCGCTACGGGTGTGTTATGCCTGGCATTGCAGAATAAAGTATCTACCGGCGTGCTACAAGCAGACGTTCGAAGAGATGTTCACCACCGGCTTCTGGGAATACCATTCAGAGGTATTCATAAGCAAGCCGACACATTTATTACACTTATTTGCCTGTGAACGAATGGTCTATTCCACACACTATAACCTCCCACCATCAGATGAACCGCAACCAATAGATTGGGAGAAACTCGAGGCCGATCTGGCCCGAGGCATTCGTATCTCCGAGCACACCCTCGCTCAAGACCTCCTACAAAACTATATCCGGCAGACCTCACAACAAGGTTCTGTCAAGGACGACAGAAGCGAGAGGGAGGGGGGTGTTGGAAGCAGCCAGAGGCATAGAAGACGCGGAAGCATGTAACGCCGGAGCAGGAAGCTAGTGGAATCTTTTTTCAAAGAATCATGTTTTAGAAATACTTTTCAAAAACCTCGAACAGTGATTTTTATCACTATTGTAACATATGTAACATAGAAAAACCCTTTTCTTAATTTCTAGCTCCATTTTGTGCAAGCCGAGGAGTCCTCGAGCTTGAGGAGCTTAGGTAGAATGAGCGTATCAATTTTCGTTATTTTAAACACCGTTTACCCTTCCAAATAGCATCTAGGACCTAATTTTTAACTATGCCGGTCACTAGATGTGAAACCGGTCAAAACTAGTCTAGAAACTATAAAAAGAGCTAGAGAGCTCCTTTTTGAGGTTAGCTTGTTTGAGCTTAGAGTTATTTTGAGCTTGTAATAGTGTTATTGAGCAATAGAGCTAATTTCTCACCTTCCATTGTGTCTTGCTTGTCTCTTCATTGTGTGTGTGTATGTGTGTGTGCATCTTGGTGCTTCTCACCTTCACTCTCACATCATCTCACATTCACGATCTTCATATCACTCCTATCTCTTCCGCGGATTGACAATTAAGGAGGTGAAGCTTCTTAACGTGGTTCTCACCATTGTGCTAGAGCAACAGGTCTCTTTTCTGATTGTGCAATTAGCCTCTCTATTCTTTCTAACAGTCATTCAAAGTGCAACTATGTCTTCGCTGAACTAGAGATGTTAAATAGGCAACTGGCTTCAAACATGGTCTGAGCCAATTCCACCATCTTAGCACAAATTTTGGTTCGTTCTAGCTCTAGTTCTGCTCTAGGGTAACACTTTCCATGATCAGTTACATTTGGCCCTTCTTGGATTCTGGCCTGATATGCTTTAAGCATCATATTAAGGTCCTCAGGAGTGGGATCTGCTAGGACTGATCCTACTCTAGGGGGTGGTGGAATTGTGTGAGGTGGGTTGGAAGGTGGCGGGTCGGATGGCGATGGGAATGGTGGTGGTGGGGTAGTGTAAGAGGGAGTTTGAGATGTGAGTTCAGTTATCCTGGCCTTTGTTTCTCTGAGGCTTTCCTCAAGTTCGCTCATCTTTTTTGCCCATTGTCTTTTCATTCTTTCACGACTATCTCTCCAAGCTCTAGTCCTTTTCTTGGTTATACTCTCAATTTCACTAACATCTGGGCTCTTTTCCTGGCCTACGCCTGGGTTCTGCTGTAAGGCTTGGGCTCTCGTGACCACTTGTATTGGCGCAGTGGAAGTGACACTTCCTGTGGAATCTACCACTAACCCAACAACATTGATGGGAGTGATTTTCGGCATGTTATTAGGATTCTTTGGGCAGTCTCGTAAGAGATGCTCCTTTCCACAATCTTGATAAAAGCCTTGAATTGTCACTAACTGGGGTTGTGTAGGTGGAGGCAAGGGACAATCACGAATGAGATGATCTCCTTGACATCTGTAGCATGGTCCTCTAGGGAATGGGGGTCTTACTTGCCTAGGTTGGGGTCTAGAGTTAGGGTTTGTGTACATTACATTTGTGTACTCTGGTTCCCAACTAGGTTCATTTGGCTCTTCACTATAGTAGGACTCACCATGTTCAAGAGACTGCATGTAGTAAGCCTGGGGGCTATCAATATGTGTAGAATCGAAACTACGGTCACTGGGGTCACTTTCTGATAGCAATGGGGTTACTGGCACTATGGCTCTATTCAGGTTCTCTTCTGCAGCTGCATACTTTACCGGAATTACATTAGCTGGGGTAGGGGGTTGTTGTGCTAATACAGGTTGAGGCCTTTGTTGGTTTTGGTATTGTGGTTGGTAGGTTTGTTGAGGCCTAGCATACTGCTGCTATGGGTACTGATTCTGGTATCTTCCTTGCTGAGGGTAGGGTTGAGGGTAGGGTTGCCTAACAGCTTGCTTATTGTAGGGGCAATCTTGCGCGGTATGGTTGGTGTACCTCCGTTCTATGGTGCAGTATTGGCTACTCGGATTTACTTGGGGTTGAGCCATAATGGGACAAACATTCGCCATATGGTCGCCTCCACAAGTATAGCATCTTTTCACAGGGGCAAACCTTGGGATTTGTTTGCTAGAGACACCTAGTTTCTGAGCTACTTTCTCTGCAAGTTCCTCAATTGATGTGGATTGCATGGAAGAGAGGTTAGAGGCACTATCTGAATCTTTGTATATCTTGGAAAGCTCTAACTCCTCCCCTAGGTTATCCTTAATGTCGATGCACATGCGTACACACTCTTCTATGGTCCTAGGGTCTTTCAAGTACACATAGGATCTCAATTTTGTACTTAGCAATCCATCCAAGAATAAAGCCACTTGCTTAGCTGGTGTGGGGAGCTCTGAAACAGGGCATCTTTCTAAGTATTGCCTAAATCTTCTTCCTGCAAGTCTCACGGTTTCTTGAGGGGTTTGCTTGAAGCTGTGAATCAAAGAGGAGGTATTATGTCTTATGCCACTCTTAGAGAATTCAATAATGAAAGCCTCTAGGAGTTGGTCTATACACCGGAATTGTCTCTCGTTCAATGGTTGAAACCATGTAAGAGCTGTGTTCCTAAGGGTTAGGCCAAAGGCATTGTACTGCATGAATAGATCCTCCACTTGTTCAGCTCTCAAAACTTGCCTAAACTCTGCCACATGATCGTATGGATCTCGAGTGCCATCGAAGTAGTTCTTCATGGACTTAACTAGCTGAGTTGGTCTCAAAGTCCTTGTGTGCTCTCTAGGTCGTGGTAGAGGGAACTCATCCGCATGTCTTTGATTCCTCGGAGCTCTAAGTACCTCAGGTTCTACTCTATTTGTTTCCATCCTCGTTCTTTCTCTGCCCCCTGGGTTGGCAAAGCTTACTTCTGGCCTATCTCTACTTCTATCTCTTTGAGTTCCATGAGCTTGGGATGTTCCAGCTCCAGGGTGACCATAGGACACGCTCAATCTTGGTTGGGGGAAAATGAATTCACCTTTCCAAGTGTAAGCATGCCTATCATTTTCTGTAACCACAAAGATCCTCTCTGAAGCGTGATCTAAGTAGGTCACTCTACCTGGGCTATCTAGATCTTTAAACTCATAGATCATGATTGTTCCTATATCATTTGGCCGATCAAATTTATACCTCCAAAAGGCTTCGTCAATCTCTCGGTTCAGAAGCATATCTATACTCTTGTTGTCCTGGGGAATCCACTCAGGAGTGAGAATTCTCGTAAGAACAGATTTCCCTCGAGGGGTCCTGGGCTCTGCACCCATGTTTCCTTGTTCTAGGTCCTCTATGTCCGTCTCACGGATCACATTCCCGAATTCATCTGTCCTCTCCGGGTGACTAGTGACCACATATATGGTTCCCTCTTTATCAAGGTATGCACCATTTTCAAACTTGACAACAGGGTGCTCTAGCCCAATAGATTGGTCTGGGTTTTTTATTTGGACCACGGATCTTCCTAGACTGTCCTCATAGATGCTAGCACCTAATCGGTTGGTCCTAAGGTATTCCAGCTGCGTCTTGTACGGGCCTTCTACCCTGTGCAAGTATGGCACTCCTGAACTTCCCATTGGTCGGTCCATGCCTTGAGACATCTCTAATTCACTGGTCTCAGAGCTAGGGTAGTATGAGTGGTGGCTCAACTGCTGGGCCCAAGACCTAGCAGTGTGGTTGACACTGGCCTCTGAAGACCTAAGGCTTTGTCTATCTCTCCCTAGATGTCGCCCTGATCTAAGGTTCATAAGCCTAATTGAATAACCCAAATTTGCCCAAGTACAACCTCGTTGTGGAGTCCTTTTGTATCAGTTACTTGATTCTTTTTAGTTGATTACCGTGTTAAAAGTCTTGTCTGATATCACGTCGTAAGGTATATTTGAGTGTAGTTCCGCACTTAAAGTTGATCGTTCCACGTTAAGTTCTTTTCCATTAAAGTTCTCGACAGTACAAAGATTATGTCCTTAGCTTGAACTTGAAAGTTTAGGTATTCTTCAACTTGATAATTGCCTATCGTCGTCCTGACTTACTCCTACCTCTAGTAGTTCTTAGCCTAAGCTAGGAATTGACGAAGGGGAGTTGAGAATATTCTGACCTTTCTTGCTGGTCCTTGTTCCTTAGTGCTCGAGAAGTTGATTCTCAAGCTTGCACAAAGCCCTTGCTTGGATGCTCTCAATTGCTTCCCAATAGACCTGCATCAGTCCCAAGATTAGCTCCAGACTTAAATATAAATGACACAATAGACCACTTCCATGCATGTAACTCACAGACCAAGTTATCCTTTGCCTTTATGAAAAACAATCCCAAGGATCCCTCAGTTTTCCTACCTCGGGTATGGTTAACTTCAAAAAAACCTATCTAATAATCCTAACTTCAAAATCACAGCAATTGGGTTTTGTATGAGGAAGTTATGTCCGATCAGGGTTTAGGTGCTAAAACAGGGTTCAAAACAGTTTACTCAGGCAGATAGGAATTCTTGAATTACTTGGGTTGCGGCCTCACAATGCAATGCTAAACCCTTAAAAGTTCCCCAAAAAATTAGACCACAATATTTTTTGCCCTTAAAAATTGGCCAAATTTTCCCTTCTATCGCGTTCCCAAGTTCTGTCAGTCGCGATTGACAGGTCAATCGCGATTGATGTGTCGATCGCGATTGACAGGTCCGTCGTGGCTGTCAGTTGCGATTGATGGGTCAATCGCGATTGACACGTGGCTCGAAAAGTCAATCAATCGTGGTCAAAGGGTCGTTGACTCTGTCAGTCGCGGTTGATGGGTCGATCGCGATTGACAGGTCGGTCGCGAGGGTCTGTCCGTCGTGGTCAAACAATCGTTGACTGTGTCGGTCGCGATTGACAGAGCCGTCGTGGGCTGTCAGTCGTGATTGATGGGTCAATCGCGATTGATGACTCGATCGCGATTGACACGTGGCACGCGTATGATCTGTCCGTCATGGTCAATCGGTCGTTGACTCTGTTAGTCACGATTGACAGAGCCGTCGTGGGCTGTCAGTCGCGATTGACTGGTCGATCGTGATTGACAGGTCTGTCCGTCGTGGTTTGTCGATCGCGATTGACAGAGCGATCACGATTGACAGAAATCTGATGAATTTCAAAAATCTAAACACAGTTTTGGGAAGCTCTAGGCCTGTAGATCATGGTTTTGTACTTTGTTTGGCAAATGGAACATTTTTTCTATCGGTCGCGATTGACAAAGGTCGGCGACACAGAGACAGTTCCGTGACGTTTTTACCTGCGCGGAGTGCTGGAGAAGATGATGCAGCATGTACCTGCAAGACAGCTCAAGAAACATGCAAAAACTGCACACACAATATCGCTCTCTCGCTCTCTCTCACAAGTGGAATGAGGGAAATGGAAGGAGGAAGGAAATATAGTCAAAAAACTGAAATTTTTGCGATGTTGGAGATGGAAGTGGGAGATGGTGATGATGATGATGGTGATGAAGAAAACAAAAGGAAATAGATAAAAGTGAAGAAAATACCTATAACTCCAACGCTTCAACTCTACGTCTTACCATCACACGCTCGTCCTCAAAGCTCGATCCCCGGCAACGGCGCCAAAATTTGGTGTAGCTCAGTGATGAGTAGCACCTCCTTTAATGTCAATCGGGGAAGATGTGAGGATGGTATGAAGACCTCGAGCAAGTGAAGGCACAAGTGCATGAGTGAGAAGCACACAAACATGCACACACATACACACACACGCGCACACACAGCAAGACAAAGAGTGAGGAGCAATGGAGTTCTTAGATTACTTTCAGAAAGTTCATACAAGTTCAAAACTATTACGAGCTAACCTCAAAAATGAGCTCTCTAGCTCCTTTTATAGTTTTTGACTAGCTTTGGCCCTGTCCAGACCTAGTGTCCGGCCTAGTTAAAAAATTAGGTTCCAAGGCTTATTTGAGGGCTCAAACGAGATCTAAAAAATACAAAAATTGGCAGGTAGATACTTCTAAAGCTCCTCAAGCTCAAGGACTCCCTTGCTTGCACAAAATGGAGCTACAAAAATACAAAATGGTATTTACAATGGTGTTTAGTGATTAAAATCACTATTTGTGTAGGGATTTTCTCTGTTGATTTGTCATACACATCTTTGAGCTCCCTACTTGCTCTTTCTTCTTGTGTGCTCAACTCTTTGATGTCTGAAAAATTTAGATGGCCTACTTGCCAGATCTTCTTTGGCTACTGTGTCTGCTTGTGCTATCTCTTCGTTCCGACCCTCTTTGTCTTGTGGCTCCTTCGGTTCCCTGACTGCTGCCAACACACATGTATGCCATCATTGCAAAGCCTCTGTACAGACTTTTGACTAACTTTGAGTGGACGGATGAGTGCGAGAACTCCTTCAATGAGCTTAAACGGCGATTGTGTTCAACACCAATCTTGACCACACCAGTTTGGAATAAGCCCTTTCATGTTCACGTAGACGCATCCAACTTTGCACTTGGATGTGTGCTAGCACAGCCTACTGGTGAAGGTAATATGGATCTTCCAATTGCCTATGCCAGTGGACAGTTGAATGCAGTGAAACGAAATTATACCACCACCAAACGAGAAGGATTAGGCATGGTGTATGCAGTTAAAAAGTTTAGACACTATTTGCTTGCAAATAAGTTTAATTTTTTTTACTGACCATCAAGCATTTTTATATCTCGTGAACAAGCCATGCAATACAGGTAGATTAGTAAGGTGGTTTCTCTTACTAATGGAATACCACTTTCCCATCCCTATTTCCCCTTCCCCTTGCATCAACACCCACACCCATTCACTCACTCCAATGTTAATATCATCACCCACAATCGACATCGGATTCCGTCAAATGTTTGCATGTATGGCACAGGTTAGAGATGAATTTGCATTTCTAGGCACCAGTTACCAGACACTGTAGCAGACCACGAATGACTTACAGTCACAGCTAAATTCCTTAACCATCGAGAATGCCTCCCTTAACACACGCTACCAAGAGCTACGCAGGCCTACCATACACTTGAACTAGAAAGTGAACAGAAGACAAAAGAGGACATTACAGATATCGACAATTTGTTAAGGGCTCAAACCATTCAAAACGCGACACTCACTCAAAACATGGGACTACTAATATGCCACCTAGTAGTAGCCAAAGAAGAGAATCAATGCTTGCAAGAATAGAATAGAGAGAACCTCGAAGCTGCTTTAGATCAACCAGACAAACCTCTCATTCCTAGTCGTTTTAAAGCCGTCCCCTCTGAATCTATGAAGATACTATTGGAAGACCATGTCAGACTACTAGAGGATTATGATAGTATGATTGAGGCATATTAGAAGATTAAGGAAGACCACAAAATGCTACAGTTATGAGCACCCATACAACAAGCACCAACAACTCCTATGGCATCTCCTGAAATCATCAAACAAATCAATGCTCTACATGCCCAGGTACAGACTCTTCAAACACAAATCACAGCATACGAAGAACCTCCTAGACCTGATTCCCCACCAAAACTCCCAATGGAGGAAGAAACCGTATCTATCTCGGTGGAGGAAATGTATGAAGAAGCCTACAAACCCCAATCCATCCCAAGCGGACGCATCACGATCGAAGGCTAAACCACCTTTGAACTCCCTACCCCTGCATAGATGAAGATTGTCGAAGAACTTGGGAAGACCTTCTCAGCACGGATGGAGGCACAATTACATGCAATGGCCATGATAGAGGAACGTATACTACAATCACCTTACTTTGCTCATTTGGCTCCTCGTAGGTATATATTTGGGCATGAGCTACAATATAAGCCATATTTCATGCTAATGGCAGAGTATTAGTTAGCGATCGAAAAGGAAACAGGCAAGAAACCCTCACATGCAACTCAATTTGAGCCTTAGTTAGCGATCGAAAAGGAAACAGGCAAGAAACCCTCACATGCAACTCAATTTGAGCCTGGTGACTTGCCACCCAAAGTGCAGAATGGAGAAATCTTTCAACCAACTTGGCACCAAGACTTATTACAAAAATATCCCGAAATGATAAGCACATGGGTCAAGGCACCCCTGCATTTAAAGTATAACCCATGTTGAGGACCAATGCCACAATGCCGCTCCTAGAAGGCCTTTGCAATCAAAGTATAGAACAACAAGCAATGTCAAGACTGGGTAAATTATCCGTATTTCACTCCACCCACCGTATGTCAGGATATATGATGGCAACTATTCGCCACTCGATCCCTCGCTTATGCCGCATGGACGATGTAGCTAGGCATATGACTGCAAAAATATTTGACATGATGCAAATACTATTCAATGTCTTCCATCACGTCAAGGCACCACACGTTAACACCCCACGATTCAAGCATGGTAATCAAGATTTAGTGTATGATATGAGCATGACACCATCGCTCTAGGTGTGTTATGCTTGGCACTGTTGCATTAAATATTTATCGGCATGCTATAAAATGACATTTGAAGAGATGTTTACTACCGGTTTTTGGGAGTACCATTCAGAGGTGTTCATCAGCAGGCCCACACACCTACTCCAATTATTTGCCTGTGAACAAGTAGTGTACTACACTCACTATAGACTCCCGCCACCAGCTGAATCTCAACCCATAGAGGACAACAAAAGCGAGAGGGAGGGGGTTGTTGGCAGTAGCCAGAGGCACAGATGACGAGGAAGTATGTGAAGGTAGAGTACAACAAAGAAGTGGCGACCCAATCACATTATTTTTTCAAAAGAAATATGTTTTTATAATACTTTTCAAACTCTCAAGAGTGATTTCCATCACTTTATGCCATATGTAACATAGAAAAGCCCATTTTTGTAATTAGTAGCTCTGTTCTGTGCAAGCTGAGGAGTCCTCAAGCTTGAGGAGCTTAGTAAGAACAAGCCTACCAATTTTTGTTATTTTTAGATTTTGTTTACCCCTTCAAATAGCACCTAGAACCTAATTTTTAATTTTGTCCGTCACTAGATGTGAAACCGGTCAAAACTAGTCTAAAAACTATAAAGAGAGCTAGAGAGCTCATTTTTTAGGTTAGCTTGCATGAGTAGAGAAGAGCTTAGAGCTATTTTGAGTTGTAAGAGTGATCTTAATAGGCAATAGAGTCTATTTTCCTATCTTCCATTGTGTCTTGCTTGTCTCTTACATGTGTGTATGCAACTCTATGCTTCTCATCTTCACTCTCACTACATCTCACATTCACGATCTTCATATCACTCCTATCTCTTTCGTGGATTGAAATTAAGGAGGTGGAGCTTCTGAATGTGGTACTTACCATTGTGCTAGAGCAACAATATCCCAACCATATTGAGCTACCGAATACTAGTTGATAGATGCATTGATAGACTCAGGAGCAGCACTCAGCCACATACGAATAACGATTATTACGCATCTTCAGATGATTATACAATCGACTAAGGCTCGCATGATAGGTGTTGGGAGCCAAGTCATAGAGTGTATTGGAGAAGGCATAATATCCATCCACCTAGGAAATTCTACCATGGAGCAACGAGCTTTGGTATGCAAAGATGAGGATTTAATAGAAAACCTGATCCTAGAGCAATATTGGATTCTTGAGAATGAAGTGATCATTCATTTAGCTCAAGGATACATCTCAACCAAAATAGAGCATAAGGACATCTTTAGAGTGCTAGAAGAAAGATCTCCTCATATGCATGAAGTCATCAAGCATGAGAAAGAAACACAAGAAGAAGAAAAAAAATCAATCAAGAGCATACCCAAAGAATACCCTAAGATAGAATTACCAACAGAGATGAATGAGTCACCTGGTGATGTACCTTCATTCCCCATGCAATTGGAATCCAAGAGAGAATGTGAAGACAATACTCCTAAAATTACCTACAAGAAGGGAAGAACATCCACATGGAAGTCTACTATGCAATTACCACAGTCAGGACACGCTAATCTACACTGGGTTTGCAAGGATCGAATGAGGGAATCAAAGAAGTTGACACCGAAGCAAATCACTCACACCATTAAGGCAAGGAAAAACAAGAATTTCTCTTCACAATTAGGACCAAAAATACTTCTAAAAGTATGGCTCCCAAAATCATTAGTAGAAGCCCAAAAAACACGGTAGCATATGTGGATTCCAAAGAAGGTCAGAGAGACTACGAACCAAGAACTAGACAAGCTCGATGAGATATTATGCCAACAAAGCAAAGTGGAGACATCCAAATGAAATCATCAAAGGTACAAGAAGAACATGACATCAACCAATCAGATTGTGAGAAAGAAAGAGAAAAGGTCAAGAAAACGACAAAACCAAGAGAAGACAAAGTCTCAAATTTTAGCTACAAAATGGATATGGAGACCCAAGAGACTGCACAGACAGGAACAACAGACTAAATAGGATTCCAATTGCAGTCATGAAGAGTTGATTGCACCTAAAGTATGCATGCCAGGGTGTTGGCATACAAGTCATAAGAAGATCATACAGACACAAAGGATCAGTCATGCACAATATGGCAACAAGGCCTAATTATTTTTTCCATGGACTATTCACAACTCAAGTGATTTTAATCACTACACAAACATTGTAAATTTTGTTTTTTGTAGAACAAACTCCATTTTGTTCAAGGCGAGGAGTCCTTGAGCTTGAGGAGTATTAGAATTAGCAACATACCAATTTTCATAATTTTTAAACTCCGTTTGAGCCCTCAAATAAGCTCTAGAACCTAATTTTTAACTATGCTAGACACTAGGTCTGGAGAAGGCCAAATCTAGTCAAAAAACTATAAAAAGAGCTAGAGAGCTCATTTTTGGGTAGGATTTGTTTGTGAATTGAGCTTATGTAAGAAATTTTTTGACTAATGCAAAGAACTCCATTGATCCTCTCCTTGTTCCTGCCTTGTGTGCGCATGTGTGTGTATGTGTGTGCATGTTTGTGTGCTTCTCACTCACGCACTTGTGCCTTCACATGCTCGTAGACTTCATAGTAGTCCTCATGTCTCCACGGATTGACATTTATGAGGTGGATCTCCTCACGTTGGTACTCGCCATTGTGCTAGACTGACACCAAATTTGGTGCCGTTGCCGGGGATAGAGCTTCGAGGACAAGCATGTGATGGTAAGACGTAGAGTTGAGACATTGGAGTCATAGGTAATATCCTTTCTTTTCCTTATTTTTCTTCAATTTTTCTTGTTTTTGCATCACCATCATCATCCTCACCATCTCCCACCTCCACCTCCATCTTCACAAAAATTTCAATTTTTTGTTCATATTCCCCTACCCACCTCATTTCCCTCATTTCACTTATGAGAGAGAGTGAGAGAGAGCTTGCATGCTATCAGTTTTTGTGTGTTTTTGAGCTTTTGCTGCAGGATCTAGCTGTACCACTATCTCCACCAGCTTGCACAGGTACGACAGAACTCTACACAAGTCCGGGGACGACAACCTCTATCTATCGGGACAGACATAAAAACTTAATATTTTGTGAATGCATGTTTGGCACGATAACCTACACCATCAGAGCACTCCAAATCACTAAAAAATTCTAAAAATTTGCGTTTTTTCAGTCTATCGCGACAGACACCGTCTATCGTGACAGACAGCACCCCACGATAGAGGCCGTCTATCGTGACAAACAGAGCCCACGATAGATGATAGACCCAGTAGAGGGGTAATTTTTTGAAAATTTGGGCTAAATATTGGGCATATTTGCATATTCAATCACGTATACCATTACAAAGTCCTTGAAAAAATGCACTAAACTCTTGAAAGGTTCTGCTTGTCTATTTAACCCCCTAAACCCTGAACGGTCACACCGTTTTCATACGAAATCCATTTTTTGAGCTCTAGAGCTTGTCAGAAAGCTCGTGGTGAATACACACGCCCTCAACTGTTTTTTATAAGAATGATGCATTGATTTTGAGATAGGGTATTTTGAACTTGACCCAGTGAGGGGTAGGTACACCAAGGGAGCTCTAGAGAAATTTTTTTTGGCAATACAAAAGGGGAAGCTAGGGTCATTAAAAGTGTCTGAAATAAATTGTCTGTCAATTGAAGGATCAAACTTGAGCTAAACTTGGAATTTTTACAGGATCATTGAGAGCTTTTGGAGAAAGCAGAGCAAGTGCCATTGTGTGCAGGCTTGGGAACGCACTTCCTGGGCATACAAGCATAGCAAGGAGGAATGACTTGAGGTTGGAACATCTTTTAACCCCCTCAGTTCATTCTTAGCTTAGGCTAAGAGTGAGTAGTTGTTCAAATTGACTAGTAATACGATAGGAATACTCAAGTTCGAAGAGCCTTTAATTTCTCAATTCCAAGAATAGGCTAAATTGCAGTCAAGGGACAACTTAAAGGAAAAGAACTTAAACTAAGTGGATGAAGAACATCAAGTACGACACACTTAAGCGCTCCTAACGATGCTAAATTAAAGACAAGAACACACATACAAAGGAACTCAAAAGGAACAAGTGATTGGTATCAAAGAATCAGCAACGTGGTTGTACAAGGATCATTTGGTTAGTTGGAAGGGCATATGAACCTTAGATCAGGAAGACACCTAGGGAGACACCATCAAAGTATTAGATCATCCGAGGCTAGTGTCAACCATACAGCAAGATCTTGGGCCCATCAATTGAGCGATTACCCCTACGCTCTAGACTCAGAAACTAGTGACTCTGAGATGTCTTATAACATGGAAAGACCTATAGGTAGCTCAGGAGTGGCATACCTAGAACGACCTGAAGGTCCCTACAAGACTCAATTGAAATATATCCAGACCAACAAATTAGGTGCACGCATCTATGAGGATGGTCTGAGAAGATCTACTATCCTAATTAAAAACCCACATCAACCTATGGGACTAGAACACCCAGTAGTTAAGTTCAAAAATGGTTCTTACATTGATAAAGAAGGAACAATGTATGTGGTCACTAGTCAACCAGAAAGGACAGATGAATTTGGCAACATAATCTCAGAGGTCGAAGTAGGAGACATAGAGCAAGGGAACTTAGGAAAGGAGCCAAAAACCCCTCGAGGCAAGTCAGTTCTGACGAGAATAATCACTCCAGAGTGGGTTCCCCAAGATAATAGGAGCATAGATTTGCTCTTGAATCGAGAGACGGATGAGGCCTTTTGGAGGTATAAGCCTGAGAAGCCAAATGAAGTAGGAGCTCTTACCATTTATGAATTCAAAGATCCTCATAGCCCAGGCAAGGTAATCTACTTTGATGATACTTCAAAGAGGATCTTTGTGGTGTCAAAACATGGAAGGCACGCATACACTTAGAAGGGTGAATTTTTTTTTCCCCAACCTCGATCCACTGTGTCTTATGGTCACCAAGGAGCCGGAACATCTCAAACTTATGGGACTCAAAGAGAAAGGAGTGGAGACACACCCGAGATGAGCTTTGCTAATCCACTTGGAAGAGAGAGAACAAGGATTGAAACTGATAGGATGGATAGGGAGAGACATAGAGACCCATGGAATCCAAGAAATACAGACGAATTCCCTCTCACAAGGCCTAGAGAACATGCTAGAACCTTAAGACCCACACAATTAGTAAAGTCCATGAAGAATTCGTTCAACGGCACAGGCGATCCATATGACCATGTAGCAGAGTTTAGGCAAGTTTTGAGAGCTGAACAAGTGGAAGAATTGTTTACTCAATACAATGCTTTTGGCCTAACACCCAAGAACACTGCATTGACTTGGTTTCAACCACTTCACCAAGATCAGTACAGAAGTGTAGATCAACTGCTTGAAACATTCATCACCGAGTTTTCCAAGAGTGGTATTAGACATAACACATCCTCCCTGATATACAGCTTTAAGCAAACACCTCAAGAGACAATGAGGCTCACAGGAAGAAGGTTTAGGCAATACCTAGAGAGATGCCCGGCTCCAGAGTTACCCACTCCAGCCAAGCAAGTGGCCTTGTTTCTAGATGGATTGTTAAGTATCAAGCTGAGATCATATGTGTACTTGAAGGACCCTAGATCCATAGAAGAGTGTGTACACATGTGCATAGACATTGAGGATAATCTAGGGGAGGAATTAGAGCTCTGAAAGATCTATAAAGATTTAGATAGTTCTTCTAGCCTCACTTCCTCACAATCCACATCAATTGAGGATCTAGCAGAAAAGGTAGCCCAGAAATTAGGTGTCTCTAGCAAGCAGATTCCAAGATTTACCCCAGGAAAACGATGCTACACATGTGGAGGAGACCATATGGCTAATGTGTGGCCTATCATGGCTCAACCCCAAGTGAACCCTAACAACCAATATTACACCATAGAAAGAAGATACACCAATCACACTGCATAAGATTGCCCAAATAACAAACAAGCTATTAGACAAAATTATCCGCATCCATATCCACAGCAAGGAAAATACCAGAATCAATACCCACAACAGCAGTATGGTAGGCCCCAGCAACCCTCTCAACCACCCTATCAAGGGCAACAAAGACCTCAGCCAGTCCTAGTGCAGCAGCCCCCGCCTCCCGCCAATGTGATTCCAGTAAAGTATGCAGCTACAGAAGAAAATCCAAATAGATATTTAGTGCCAGTAACACCATCGCTTTCAGAAAGTGACCCAAGTGATCATAGTTTTGACTCTACACATATTGAGAGCCCACAGGCTTACTACATGCAGTCTTCGGAGCATAGTGAGTCATACTATTATGAAGAGCCGAGTGAACCTAATTGGGAGCCAGAATATGTGAATGTCATGTATGCAAACCCCAACTCGAGACCCCTGCCTAGGCCGATGAGACCTCTATTTCCTAGAGGGCCATGCTATCGCTGTCAAGGAGATCACCTCATTCGTGATTGCCCTTTATCGACACCGACACAAACCCAATCTGTGACAATTCAAGGCTTTTGTCTAGATTGTGGGAAGGAGCACTTGATACGAGAGTGTCCCAAGAACCCCAGCAATATGCCAAAAATTTATCCTATCAATGTTATTGGCTTAGTGGTAGGCTCCATGGGAAGCATGACTTCCACAACCCCAGTGCAAGTCATCACGAGAGCTCAGGCACTTAAGCAAGACCAAGACCTAGGCCAGGAGATGAATGCGGAGGTTAGCGAGACTGAGAGCCAGAATAAGAAGAGAACAAGAGCTTGGAGAGATAGCCGTGAATGTATGAAAAGGCAATGGGCAAGAAAGATGAGCAAAATCGAGGAAAGTTTGTGAGAGACCAAAGCCAAAATCATAGAAATCACATCTCAAACGCACTCTCACACCTCACCTCCACTACCATCCCCATCACCTTCCACTCCTCAACCTTCTAATCCACCATACGTAACCCACCCACCACCCCGAGTAGGATCACTCTTGGCAAATCCCACTCCAGAGGACATAGACATGATGCTTAGGGCATATCAGGCCAGAATCTAGGAAGGGCCAAATGTAACAGATCATGAAAGATGTTACCCTAGAGCTTGAACGAACCAAGTTGTGTGCCAAGATGGTGGAATTGGCTCAAGCCATGTTTGAGGCCAGTCGCCTTTTCAATTGTTTTAGCTCTAGTAGAACACCATTGCATTTTGAAGGTCTGTTAGACAGATTGGAGACGATAATTGCAAATTCTGGAAAAGGAATCGACTCCCATGCTAAGGAGAGGGCAAGTGATAGAATAAGCATTCCTCCCAAGGAAGCTTATTTGCCTAACTCCACTGAACCAGACAACTCTTCTTCTATGAATCGGTATTCACCAGAATTCTTGCGAGAGATTCAGGAAGAGAAATGGGCTAAAGAGAGTGAAGTTCCTCCTCCCATTGAACTTGTGGATGACACACATGATCAATTCCCACAAGACCTTCCTTCCATTTATGGAGAGCACGAGAGTGCCCAGTCTCATGAGAGGTTAGACTTCGAGTCTAATTCCTTACACGAGCTACCCCATTTCACAGGCCCATGGGAAGCAAGTCCACTTGTATGAGAGCACCTATGATCATGATAAGAAACGAAGACTCAATCATACCTAGGAACACAGAGGTAGTAAAGAATACTGAAGTGCAGTGCAATCTCACTTTAGAAGAGCTACTCAAGGTCAAGCCTGAATTATGGAAACATGTAGCCAAGCAAGTGCCAAACATGTCAAAACCTTGTTCTCAGGTAGGATCTCATAGAACAGTACCGGAAATACCTTTGGACAAGATAGGCGACATGATCGAAGGAGAAGAAGGAAACACCTATCTCCCTATCACTCATCAGGGTTACACAACCAAGGCCATTCTGGACTCAGGTGCAGGAGTTGCAATTGCTACCACTTCCTTATGGATGTTGGGGCAAGCCAGCACTCAGGCCAACGAGAATGAAATTGCAGATGGCTGATGGTCACATAGAAAGACCCTTAGGGATACTAGATGGGATAACTCTCACTACTTGAGTTTGAGCACACATTTGCTATATGTGACTTTAGCAAAAATCAAACGTATGAGATGATTTTGGGAAGACCTTTCTTGAGGCAGTTGCAAGTGGTACAAGATTGGGGGACCAATTCTTTGTATTTGCAACACTTGGGTGTCACTACCAAAGTGAATCTCAAAGATTTCTCTAATAGAGATGTGCCCTCTATTCAATGGAATCCCATCCACAGACCCAAGGATGATACGGAGTCAGTGCATTCCATAGGATTAGGATCCTCATGGATGCATGAAGACACCCACTTATGGATGTGTAAAGTAGCAGTAGAAGAAGAGAAGAGGGAAAAAGCCAGAGAGGTAGGTGCAAAAGATACCCATAGATCAATTCAAGACCCAGCCTATGCACCTGTAGTATTTCCTGACGAAGAGTTTGAACCTCATGGTTGGGCGGAAATCTTAGCAACTATGGATGTAGCCATCAATGAAGAGTAGTGGACACCCCATTGTGACGAGGATGGCTATGACATCTCAGTCTTCACAATAGAGCCAATCATGGGAGATTTGGTTTTGGAAGAATGTGAACCTAGCACTGATGCATTCGAGGATGCAAGTGACTCCGACCTAGTGTCAATTATGATGGACCCTCCTTTTGCATCATATGAGGAATATTTCTACGAAGTAGAAGCTCACCCTCAAAGATATGAAGAAATTACAAATGAGGTGAGATTAACCACACATGTGACCACCCAGAGTGAAGGAAAGAAGAGGAAGAAGAGAGAAATCTCACCAGCGGAGAAAGAATCCTTGTTTGAGGTCCCAGACAACTTTAGGAAGTATGAAATAGAAGATAGGAGAGTCATGATAAGAATGCCAAAATGCGATGCACAAGCAGGAGAGGACTATGATAACAAAGAAACCACCTAGAAAATAGTGGTAGCCGTAGAAGAAGGAGAGGAGAGATGCACATACATTGGACATGACCTTAATGAAGAAGAGGAGCAGGGGTTGATCACCTTACTACGAGAATATAGAGATGTGTTTGCATGGAGCTACAAGGACCCGAAAGGTGTAGACCTGGACATATGCTCACATACTATCCCCATGACCTCAGAGGCCAAACCCTCTAAACAAAATCCATACACATACAATGACAACTATGCTACCAAGATCAAAGAAGAGATAGACCGCTTGGTGGAAGCCGGATTTATCTATGAAATTGAGCACACTGAATGGGTATCCCCGATTGTAGTGGTGCTCAAAAAGAATGGCAAATTACGTGTGTGCATTAACTTGAAGAAGGTTAATGCAGCCACTATCAGAGATAGTTATCCGCTTCCTATCACTGAGCATCTATTAGAAAGGGTAGCAGGAAAAGAAGTATACAGCTTCCTGGATGGGTTCTCTGGTTATAATCAAGTAGCCATTGCACCGGAAGATCAGCATAAAATGGCTTTTGCCATAGAGTGGGGTATATTTGCTTTTAGGGTAATGCCATTTGGGCTTACCAATGCTCTTGCAACCTTCCAAAGATTGATGTGCCATGTGTTTAAAGAGTTCCTGAGAAAGAATTTGGAAGTCTATGTTGATGATCTCTATGCACATTCCAACATTAGACAGACCCATATACCTAAACTCAAGAAAATCTTTGACAAATGTAGAGAATATCAAGTCTGCTTGAACCCAGAAAAGTGTGTTTTCATGGTCAAGCAAGGCAAGATTCTAGGACACATAGTGTCAAAGAACGGCATCTCCATTGACGAAGAGAAGGTGAGGGCTATTGCAGAACTACCTAGGCCTAAGAATGTCAAGGAAGTGCAAGCTTTCATGGGGCATTGTGGTTATTACCAACATTTCATTCACATGTATGCCATCATTGCAAAGCCTCTGTATGGACTCTTGACCAATTTTGAGTGGACTGATGAGTGGGAGAAATCCTTCAATGAGCTTAAGTGGTGATTGTGTTCAGCACCAATCTTGACTACACCGGATTGGAACAAGCCATTCCATGTCCATGTGGATGCATCCAATTATGCTATTGGGTGTGTGCTTGCACAACCTACAGGTGAAGGTAATATGGATCTTCCAATTGCCTATGCTAGTAGACATCTAAATGTAGCTGAACGGAATTATACCACTACCGAGAGAGAAGGATTAGGCATGGTATATGCGGTAAAAAATTTTAGACACTATTTTCTTGCAAATAAGTTTAAATTTTTTACGGATCATCAATCTCTATTATACTTGGTAAATAAGCCATGCAATACAGGCAGATTAGTAAGATGGTTCCTCTTACTAATGGAATATGACTTTGAGGTAGTGGTGAGGAAAGGAAAGACTCACCTGAGAGCAGATCATCTCTCAAGGCTCACATCCAGAGAGGCTCCACAAGGAGTATCAGATGACCTTCCTGATGCTTACCTGTTTAATCTGGAAGTTGTACCACAGTGGGCTAAGTCCTTAGTGCCAATATTGACATATGGGCCTAAACATCCAGTAGCAAACACCCGAGACAAGGAGATAGTAAAAGCCCAGAAGTACCATATCATGGTAGGGAGCATGTACAAACATACCGATCAAGGGATATTAGCTTGTTGCGTGGAAGAGGATGAGTACGCAAAATGGTTGCAGTTAGCACATGTAGGTGCATTAGAGCAGCACTACTCAAAGCAAAGAACTTTACAGACACTGAAGAGACTCGGAGTGCACTGGCCAATGATGGAAGCAGATGTCCATAGGATGTGTAAGGAATGCACAATCTGTCGTACTAAACCACCAGTGGAACATGCCACTCTTTATCAGATGTCTTTAGTACCAGATTGGAGTGAACCATTAGTAACCTTTTTGAGGATGAGAACCTTTCCCCAAGATATGACATTAGCTAGACAAAGAATCTTAGAACAAGAGGTGTGCGTTAGACTATACTCTCATTGGGGAAAATCTATACCGACAAGGAAAGGATGGGTATCTTCAATTATGTGTCCACGAGAGCAAATATCTGAAAATCTTGGAAACTGCTCACCAAGGTGTGGTAGGAGGACACTTTGGAACAGATAGAGTGATCAAGGCAGTACTTTTTGCAGGTCTTTGGTGGCCCACACTTCACATGGATGCACATACCTATGTGAAGAGGTGTGATGTTTGCCAGCAAACTCAATATCCTATGTGAAAAGATGAGATGCCATTGAAACCTATGATGGGTGGGCGTGCATTCTCTAAGTGGGGAATAGACTTTGTTGGTCCTATTAACCCCCCCAGCTAAGGGTTCCCATGCTGAATACATTATTGTGGCCACTAATTATCTAACCAAGTGGGTAGAAGTAAAAGCCACAATGAAGAACGATTGTAGTTCAAGCATAAGCACCACCTCCTTTACTTCTCAATCCGTGGAGACGTGAGGACCAGTATGAAGACCACGAGCAAGTGAAGGCACAAGTGTGTAGGTGAAAGCACACAAGCATGCACACACATACACACACATGCACACAAGGCAAGATCAAAGAGAGGAACAATGGAAATCTTCAATTGCAAAAGAGTTCTCTTACAAAAGCTCTATTATCTAACAAGGTAACCCCAAAAATGAGCTCTCTAGGTCTTTTTATAGTTTTTGGACTAGTTTTGGCCCTGTCGAGACCTAGTGTCTGACCTAGTTAAAAATTAGGTTCCAAGGCTTATCTGAGGGCTCAAACAAATTCTAAAAATTATGAAAATTGGTAGGATGATAGTTATAATCCTCCTCAAGCTCAAGGACTCCTCGGCTTGAACAAAATGGAGTTACAAAAATAGAAAATGGTATTTACAATGGTTTTTAGTGATGAAAATCACTATTTTTGTAGGGGATTCTTTTGAAAATTTGACATACACTTCTTGGAGCTCCCTACTTGCTCTCTCTTCTTCTATGTCCACTTCTTTGATGTGCTTCCATGTTTTATGCTTGACCTTGAGTTCCAACACTCCCCCCCCTCTCGAGTCTGTCGTCCTTGACAGACCCTTGTTGTAATGGTTATTCTAGACGTTGCTTTGAGAGGGAGTGTCCATTCAGATGAACCAGAGCCGTCTCTCTTCCAAATGTGGTAACGTTGGTTGTCCGGTTCTTCATTGGTCACTGTGATCCTTTGCAAGTTGTAGTCCCTTGGTAGGTGCTTCTGCCTTGGATTCCAGTATGACTGTGTCGTTGTGAGTCTACATTGATGACCTCAGATCGTCCAAAGATGATGTTCATAGTAGTCATGCCAAGTACTCATAACCCATAATGGATGATGGGTAAGTGTGTTCGTGCATGGGTTGAGGAAAATATGTGCCTTGTGCACGGCCTTGTAATGTAGCCCTATGCATGCTTACTTGGAAAATGCATCGGAAGAAGTATGGTGCAAAAATTGGGGGTCTTGAGCTAAGTGCTCAAGGGATGCCGACGAAGAGGTTTCCTAAGCTATCATGGTTATGATGTTTCCAAAGTAAAGATACTTATCATGGAGAAGTTCGATCGATGTTCATCTCTTCGTGTTGTACACTGGGCCTTTGGGATGGAACATTGTTGATGAATGCCCGTGTTGATGGTCCACTGATGAGATCTTTTGAGTGGCTGATCTTGACTCCTCTTTTCAAAGCATCATTTTCCAAATACTGAGAATTTAATTTCTTTATATTCCTTGACAAACAACATTCAATAACTACACCAAGCTTAGTTTCACATATTCTCTTTAGCTCACCATAAGCAGTAGTCTTCTCATCCAGTATACATACAAAGATTTGCAGGGTACCAGAACTACCCCTTGCAGATATGTTGAAGCTCAAAGTCAAGGACAAAGCATGGAAGCACATCAAAAGGTGGACACACAAGGAAAGGGAGCAAGTAGGGAGCTCCAAGAAGTGTATGTCAAATTTTCAGAAGAATCCCCTACAAAAATAGTGATTTTCATCACTAAAAACCATTGTAAATACCATTATCTATTTTTATAACTCCATTTTGTTCAAGCCGAGGAGTCCTTGAGCTTGAGGAGTATTAGAACTATCATCCTACAAATTTTCATAATTTTTAGACTCCGTTTGAGCCCTCAAATAAGCCCTGGAACCTAATTTTTAACTAGGTCGGACACTAGGTCTGGATAGGGCCAAAACTAGTCAAAAAACTATAAAAAGAGCTAGAAAGCTCATTTTTGGGGGTGGCTTGTTAGAGAATAGAGCTTTTGTAAGAGAACTCTTTTGCAATCGAAGCTTCCCATTGTTCCTCTCTTGATCTTACTTTGTGCGCGTGTGTGTGTATGTGTGTGCATGTTTGAGTGCTTTCACTCACGCACTTGTGCCTTCACTTGCTCATGGTCTTCATACCGGTCCTCACGTCTCCGCGGATTGACAAGTAAAGGAGGTGGTGCTTACGCTTGAGCTACACCAAATTTTTGCAATCCTTCATGAGCTTGTTGCAACCAACTACTATGTTCATCGTCCTCAACACAACAAGCTAGCACACCTTCCGTATCTTGTTTGTGCATGCTTCCTACCAATATGTGATATTTTTGTGATTTTAGAATTTCTTCTTGTGATGTTTTCACATTCTTGTTTGCGGGTCCGAAGGTTAGGACTGGTACCAGTTTATTTGCCCATTTAGGAACAACTCCTAAATTGAACATATAAGCATCGGGCAATTCATCAGACACTCCTTGCGGTGACTCTCCTGAAGTGATGCAAGAAAGGTGACCTACCGAAGGTGGGTTCTACCTTTCCTAACAACAACTTCAAAGTCATATTCCATTATTAAGAGGAACCATCTTACTAAGCATCCAGTATTGCAAGGTTTATTAAAAAAATATAACAAAGCTTGATGATCAGTGAAAAACTTGAACTTGTTGGCCAATAAATAGTGCCTAAACTTCTTCATAGCATATACCATGCCTAATCCCTCTCGCTGAGTGGTGGTATAGTTTTGTTCAGTTGCAGTTAGCTATCTGCTAGCGTATGCTATGGGTAAATCTAAATTTCCTTCACCTGTGGGTTGTGCTAGCACACATCCTATGGCATGATTGGATGCATGCACATGGACATGGAATGGTTTATTCCAATCAGGAGTGGTCAGTATTGGTGTTGTGCACAAATGTTTCTTCAGTTCATTGAAAGAATTCTCGCATTCCTCGTTCCACTCAAAATTAGACAGCAAGGCATAAAGAGGCCTAGCTATGATCGCGTACATGTGGATAAACCTGTGGTAATATCCACAACGGCCCATAAAGTCTTGTACCTCTTTAACATTCCTCGGCCTTGGGAGCTTGGCTATGGCTCTAACTTTATCCTCATCAGTAGATATTGAAAGAACTTGGAGAAGCTTGTAGAAGGTAGAAAAGTGTGTTTCGAAGTGACAAAGTTTGGTCAAGCCAACCAACACAAGACCAGCCCTTGAGCTTATGGAGACTCAAATAGACCTTACAGGCATGCAATAAGTGCAAAGAAATTCACTATGTACTTTGCAGCATCAAGGAGAATGAGTCGATACAAAACAGATAGGTTCGCGGTTCGACTAGCTCAAACAAATTACTATCTATGGAAGAGACAATGAACTTCAAATGCCCATAGAGACCAGCATGATTACAATTAGAAAAAAACCTTTAATGGGAGTGATACACATAGGGTCGCGTGTATGGAATGCATAAAATTATAAGGAATAAGCAAAATATCCTAAAGGAATGAATGCGACATTCACCAATGGTACTTCCTATTTTTCAGGAATATGTAGAGATTGACCCCAAGACAGAAAAACTCAGATTTCTCCCAATCTACTGAACCAAATGCTTTGAAAATTATAAGCATAACCTAGACACTTATACCTTTCCAATGAGCCATTTGCTTTCAATTTGAAGCTCTGGAGAGAGAGCAGCAGCCTCTGCAAGATTACTGTTGGCAACGAAGATGATGCAGACAATTGAAGAAGCAAGACAATGATGGTCACAAATGTATGTATATTGCTTCCATGTAATGTACAAGTGATTTCAAGTCTTTATATAGACTCTAGGAGTGTTCCACGACTTCTACAAGAGAAATTTGAATTCAAATGAAGCAGGAAATGGTTGTTGGAGGGAATCAATTCACTTTCCTACAATCTAGGAAAACTGAAGATCTAGTTTCATCCACTTTTAGGTGATTGATTGCATGATTGAATGCAACTTCAACCACCACAAATTCGTGAGATTTGGGCTCTATCTTTCTACCTTTACATGTGTTAAGCTCAAGGCTTTTATAATAGTAAATGAAGCATCAAAAATCTCTCAAAAAAAATACAATAAATGAGCATAAGAAAAAGAAGTCTCCAACAGATATTCTTTTGATGCGATAGCCTTTGATGTAGATCAAATCCACCTCAAGCATAGTGTAGGCTTGATGTTCCAACAGCTCCCCCTCAAGCAAAAGTATGTTTGAGTCTTCATTCTCTGATAGGTTGAATACTTGCCATAGCTTTGAATCTACAAAGCTTTATCGAATGTGGAATCATATCCATACCTTTTTGGTTGTTTCTTCTCTCTTGCTGATCTTCTAGGTGCTTGTTTGGAGCATTCTCCAACCTCTTGCATCTTTGTTTTGCCTCTTGATTTCTATAGCTTGTAATCCTTTTCTCTTTCATCTTGGTCATCGTCTGTATCACTTCTTGGATCCTGGACTTGTGTATCATGCTTTCTTCCTAATTGATGAGAGTCAGAATCAAGATCATATGGTAGTGTTACCTTTTATTTGTCTTCGTCATACCAAGACATGTGTTCTTCAAACACAACATCTCTACTTGTAGTGAATTGCTTGGTTGAAGGATTGAAGAACTTGTAACCCATCTGAGTTGAATCATATCCAATAAACACTACCTTTGTTGCCCTTTCATCTAGCTTACCTCTTATTTGTGATGGTACATGAACATACGCGAAACAACCAAAAACCTTGCAATGTCCAAGACTAGGTTTTCTTCCATGCCATGCTTCATAAGGAGTCATACCTTGAAGTGATTTGGATGGTAGTCTATTGACAAGGTACACAGCAGTTGAAATAGCTTCTGCCCAAAGATAGTGTGCCAACTTCTTCTCTTCAAGCATTTTTCGGGCTGATCCAACCAATGTCTTGTTTCTCCTCTTTGCAATTCCATTTAGTTGAGGAGAGTACCCAGTAGTCACTTCCCTTTTGATACCTTTGTCCTACAAGAACTCATCAAACTCTTTGGAGAACTATTCTCCCCCTCCATCAGATCTGACCTTCTTTAGTGATCTACCTGTATGATTCTCCACATGTGCAAGATACTTCTTGAAGCAACCAAACACTTCATTCTTACTCTTGATAAAGTATAGAACAGTCCATCTACTATGATCGTCAATAAATGAGACACTTGGTCCCCATACATTTGTATGTACTAAGTCCAATAAGTTGTTGTGGATGTAGCCTTTGTGGTTGAATGGTTGTCTTTGTGCCTTCCCAATCTGACATGCATCACATCTGTTGATCATGTGTTGCTTTGATATGTTTGGCAGTCCTAGAACACTTTGATCCCTGCATATATCCTTCAAGGTTCTTTCATTCACATGAGCAAGTCTCTTATGCCACACTTCAAGCTCACTTAGGGTTTGAGACCCAAAGTTGAATAGAGCTATGTTCTTGGTTTCTCCTACTTCAAAAATAAAGAGCCTACCATGCTTCTCACCTCGGGCTATCTTTTTGAAGCCTTGACATTGGATCTTCTAAAAAAGCTCCATGTTGGGTGAACCTAACTTGCAAGCCTTTTTCAACTATTTGGCCTACACTTATTAGATTTTTAGTGATAGTGGGTACATAAAGAACCTTAATCAGAATGTTTGTCCTTCCATTGGAAGCTTTGACATTACCAATCTTCTCCACATTGTGCTTCATCTCATCCCCTTTTTGCACTTCATGTCTATGCTTTGAACTTTCCAAGTCAGATAGAAGAGCATTGTTGCCTGCAACATGATTCGAACATCCTGAATCTATGTAGAAAAAATGATCATCTTCTTTACCTTCTTTGTGGCTTAGATTCATAAGAAGCAATGAGTCTTCATGTGGTTGATCTTCTGAATAATTGTTGTAGTCCCTTCTATTATAGCCTCTATTGTTATTATTGAAGTTGTGTCCACCTCTGCCTCTATTGCTGCCATATCCACCTCTTCCAGTTCCTATCTGGGTCTTCCCATTGAACCAGCAATTCTGAGTGGTGTCGTTGGTCTTATCGCATATGGCATAAGGTTGAACATTCTGACCTTTGGCTTTGTCTTGATTTGGTCCTTTCTTCTTCCCTTTCCACTTGCTCTTGCTTGTGAAGTTGTCTTGAGAAGTCTCTTCTTCCTTCTTCTTGCCTTTCTGCTCCTTATCCTTCTTATCTGTATATAGAGCACTAGTTGAATTACCATGATAAGAGTTACCTTCCTTTATGCTATTGTTGGCTTCTTGATTGAAGAGTTGTCCAAGAAAGATGTTGAAATCTGGAGTCTGCACATCCATGATGAGATCATAAGCCATCGTGAAGGATTTCCATTGCTTATCACTTTGAATGCCGTTGAGAATTTGCCTCATGATGACCTCTTCTTCAATCAGCTCTCCAATGGATGCTAACTAATCCGCAACCTCTTTGACCTTGGTAACAAACTCTGTGATGGCTTGTTTAGGTGTCTTCTTCATTTGGTTGAACTCGTTCCAAAGATGATTCTTTCTTGCTTTGGTACTAGAAGAAAAGAAAGTCTCGAGGGCATCCCAAGTCTCTTGAGATGTCTTGCATCCTCTAATATGTGGTAATAGAAATTCAGAGATAGAGTTTAGTATATACGACCTTGCTTGAGCATCCCTTGTGCACCAAAGTGTGAGCTTATCTGTCTCCTCTTGTGTAGGTCCTCCTTTGGAACTTGGAATAGGCATAGCTTCATCACCTGCTACAATTCCATAAAGATTTCTACCTTGAAAATAGGCCTCCATTCTGATTTGCCAAGCCGCATAGTTGTGTCGATCAATCTTCTCGATCATTGAGGGAAAGCCGTCACCCATCTTGATCTAGCTGTGATACCACTGAAAGAACTTGGAGAAGCTTGTAGAAGGTAGAAAAGTGCATTTCTAAGCGACGAAGTTTGGTCAAGCCAACCGGAACAAGACCAACCCTTGAGCTTATGGAGACTCAAATAGACCTTATAAGCATGCAATAGGTGGAAAGAAATTCACTATGTACTTTGTAGCATCAAGGAGAATGAGTCGATACAAAACAGATAGGTTCGCGGGTCAACTAGCTCAAAAAAATTACTATCTATGGAAGAGACAATGAACTTCAAATGCCCATAGCGACCAAGGTGATTACAATTAGAAAAAATCCTTTTATGGGAGTGATACACATAGGGTTGAGTGTATGGAATGCACAAAAGTACAAGGAATAAGCAAAATATTCTATAGGAATGAATGTGACATTCACCGGTGGTACTTCCTATTTTTCAAGAATACGCAAAGATTGACCCCGAGACAAAAAAACTCAGATTTCTCTCACTCTACTGAACCAAATGCTTTGAAAGGCATAAAATAGAAACTTATACCTTTCCAATAAGCCATCTTCCACTCCATTTGGAGCTCTGGAGAGAGAGCCGCAACCTCTGTAAGATTACTGTTGGCGAAGAAGATGATGCAGAGAATTGAAGAAGCAAGACAATGATGATCACAAATGTATGTATATTGCTTCCATGTAATGTACAAGTGATTTCAAGTATTTATATAGCCTCTAGAAGTGTTCCATGACTTCTACAAGAGAAATTTGAATTCAAATGAAGCTGGGAATGGTTGTTGGAGGGAATCAATTCACTTTCCTACAATCTAGGAAAAGTGAAGATCTAGTTTGATCTACTTTTAGGTGATTGATTGTGTGATTGAATGCAACTTCAACCACCACAAATTCATGGGATTTGGGCTCTATCTTTCTACGTTTACATGTGTAAATCTCAAGGCTTTTATAACGGTAAATGAACCATCAAAAATCTCTCAAAAAAAATACAATAAATGAGCATAAGAAAAAGAAACTCTCCAACGGATATTCTTTCGACGCGATAGCCTTTGATGTAGATCAAACCCACCTCAAGCATAGTGTAGGCTTGATGTTCCAATAGATATTCCATTCTTAGAAACAATATGAACTAAGATTTTACATTGTTGTACCATGAACACACACTTTTCTGGGTTCAAACACACTCGATATTCTCTACACTTGTTGAAGATCTGTCTGAGCTTAGGGATGTGGTATCTTCTTTCTTGGGAATGAGCACATAAATCATCCACATATACTTCTAAGCTCTTCTGCAAGAACTCTTTGAAGACATGACACATGAGCCTTTGGAAGGTTGCAGGTGCATTGGTGAGCCCAAATGTCATCACACGAAATGCAAAGATTCCCCATTCTATGGCAAAAGCCGTTTTGTGTTGATCTTCAGGGGCAATGGCTACTTGATTGTAACCTGAAAATCCATCAAGGAAGCTATAAACTTCCTTGCCTGCAACACACTCCAATAAATGTTCAGTGATTGGAAGCAGATAGCTATCTCTGATCGTAGTGGCATTAACTTTTTTAAGGTTAATACACACTCGCAACTTTCCGTTCTTCTTGGGCACCACTACAATGGGGGATACCCATTCAGTATGCTCAATCTCATAGATAAATCTAGCTTCAATCAACCTATCAATTTCTTCTTTTATTTTAGCTGCATAAGTGTCATTATATGTGTAGGGCTTTTGTTTGGTGGGCTTGGCATCAACAGTCATGGGGATCGTATGAGAGCATATTCTCGGATCTACTCCCTTCAAGTCTCTATAGTGCCATGCAAACACGTCCTTGTATTACCTTAATAGAGCTACGAGCTCCATTTCTTCTTCTGCACTTAGGTCATCTCATATGTATGTACATCTCTCTTCGTTCTCCTCAAGGGTCACTACAATCTTTTTTGTCTTTTCCTTGTTATCATATGATTCTCCTATGATGGCCTCTCTCTTAGGCATTCGTACCAAAATTTTGCGGTCCTCAACTTCATATTTCTTGAAGTTTTTTGGTACTTCAAACAATGATTCCTTCTCTTCTTGTTTCACTGCTTTTCTTTTCTTTTTCTTTTGACTACTCTCACTTCCATTCTTTGAATTTACCGTTTTAATACTTGTGAGAGGTTCCTCTTCTTTCTGGGTGAACACTCCTATATCTTCTAGATAAAGCTACTCTGAGTTAAAGCAACTATCCATCACAATGGACTCTATATCATCATCATTCTCTTCTTCTTCTATGACATCACTAGGGTCACATTCTTCTAGCAAGGGCTGACACATGAACACTGAAATATCATAACCCTCCTCATCACAATGAGGTGTCTATTGTTCTTTATTGATAGCAATGTCCATGGTGGCTAAGATTTCTAGCCAACCATGAGGCTCAAATTCCTCATCTGGAAACATCATCGATGTGTAGACTGGGTCTCTAACTGGTCTATCTCCTAGTGAAGTTCCTTCTTCTCTTGCCTTTAAACGTTTTTCCTCTTCCTCTGTGACCTTGCACATCCACAAATGAGTATCTTCATGCAGCCATGATGGATCAGGTGAACTTTCAGAATGCACAGAGATGGAATCTTCTTTTGCTTTGTGGATAGGATTCCACTGTAGGGGTGGTACATCTTTGAAGGAGTAATCCTTCAAATTGACCTTGGTGGTGACCCCTAAGTGTTGTAAGTACAAGGAGTTGGTTCCCCAATCCTGTACTATTTGCAATTATCGTAGGAAGTGTCTTCCTAGGATCATCTCATAAACATTATTTTTCTCAAAGTCACATATAGCAAATGTGTGCTCAAACTCTACACCATAAGTGGTTAGAGTTATCCCTTCGAGCAATCCTAGAGGTCTTTCAAAATGACTGTCAGCCATTTGCAACTGCATTCTAGTTGGTCTTAATGTGGGTTTGCCCCATTGCTTCCACAAGGAGGTGGTCGCAATAGCAACACCAACACCTGAATCTATGATTGCTTTGGTTGTGTAACCTTGGTAGGTGATAGGGAGATAAGTATTACCTTCTTCACCCTCACACATGTCCCCTATTTTATCTAGAGGTATCTCTAGGACTTTCTGCTTAGAGCCTGATTTTGGCATATTGGAATCAAGTTGTGGGACCTGATCCTTCACATGATTCCATTGCTCAGGTTTTGCTTTAAGCAGCTCTTCTACAATGAGATGACATTGAACCTTAGTGTTCTTCACGACATCGGTGTTCCTTGGAACCACTGAGTCTTCATTTCTTACCAATATTGTGGGAGCTCTGATCTGAAGAGACTCAGATTCCCATGGGCCTAGAAATTGAGGCAGTTCTTCTAAGGTATTAGATTCAAAATCTAATCTTTCGTCTTCTTGTTGTTCTGCTTCATCTCCATAAATAGATGGAATGTCTTGGGGAAATTGATCATGAAGATCATCAATCTCACGAATAAGAGGGAAATTACCTTTCTCCTTGGCCCATTTCTCTTCTTGTATTTTCCACAAGAACTCTTGAGAGTACTGTTAAATTGAAGGAGGTATTCCAGCATCCGTGGAATTATGAACATAAGCTCCCATTGGTTGTGAGCTTCCTCTCTCAATAACTGGTTGAGCCTGTGGAGGTAAAGAAAATTGTGGTTTTTTTACCAAGTGCTCTAATCTTTCTAGTAAGCCCTGGAAATGCAAATCCGGTTTGATCGAGTTTGTCTGATCGAACTTTTGACTAGTCTCAAGTATAGCTTGAGCTTGTTCTACCATTTTCATGCACATTTTCATCCATTCAATCTCTAAATCTGCTCTAGGGTAACTCTTGTCTAGGTTTGCAGCTGTTGGCCCTTCTTGAAGTCGAGCCTGGTAGGCCTTGAACATCATGTCCAAGCCTTCCGGGGTTGGATCTGCAAGAAGGGACCCTGGTTGTGGTCTATTCACAATGGGTGGTGGGATGGGATGAGGTGGAGTGGATGGAGTTTCGGCATGCAAGGGGTTTTGAGATGCAATGTCTTCTTTTTTTTTTTTTGCGTCTTTCAAGCTTTCTTCTAGTTCAGATAACTTTTTATTCCACGTACGATTGGCCTTCTCTCTGGTATCCTTCCATGTTCTTGTTTTCCTCTTACTAGGCTCTCCTGATTCACTCGACTCCGATTGCTCTACTGGTTTATCTTGTTTTAATGCTTGTGCCCTAGTAACTACCTGTACAGGAGCCACATTACTACTACTTGCACTTGAATCCACCACTAAGCCTACCACATTAATGGGTGTAACCTTGGGTGCACTAGAGGGGTTTCTTGGACAATCTCTGGGGAGATGGTCTTTACCACACTCAGGACAAAAGGCTTGTATTGTAATGTTCTATCCTTGGCCTAGAGTTGGTGAGTGGGAACATTCACAAAGGAAATGGTCACCCTGACATCTGAAACAAGGTCCTCTAGGGGCTTGTGGTCTCATTTGTCTCAATTGGGGCCTCGATTTAGGGTTTGTATACATGACATTCGAGTATTCATGCTCCCAATTTTGTTCCATATGTGGTGTCTCATATTGATATGAGTAAATCTCACTATGCTCATGTGACTCTATGTAATAAGCATGTGGACTACCTTCATGGGAGTAGTCTGAGCTATGAGCATGAGGGTCATTATCTGGTATCAATGGGGTTAGTGGCACCAATTCTCGATTAGGATTTTCCTCTCCCACAGCATACTTGATTGGAATCACGTTGGCAAGAGCTGGTGGTTGGTTTCCCAGGACTGGTTGTGGCCTATATTGTGCCTGATATTGATGTTGTGGTTGATAATATGGCTATTGGTATTGGTTTTGAAACCTACCTTGCTGGCAAGGTTGCTGATAATTCTATCTAACAGCCTATCTATTGTATGGGCAATCTTGAGCCGTGTGGTTCGTATATTTTCTCTCAATAGTACAATATGGAGCATTCCTTTCTCTCATGTTCTAGTTGTGCAACGGGCATACATTAGCCATGTGGTTGCTCCGTAAGTATAACACCAATTCAATGAGGTGACTCTTGGTATTGGTCTATTTTGAACTCCTAGCTTCTTGGCAACTTGCTCTGTTATCTCATCCAGCTCAGTGGAGGCTTTGGAGGTATGAATAGTAGAACTGTCAGCGTCTTTATAGAGTTTGGATAGTCCTAACGCCTCACCCAAGTTGTCTTCTATGTCAATGCAGGTCCGCACACACTCTTCTATGCTTCTAGGCTCTTTCAAGTACACATATGATCTTAACTTTGTGCTCAGTAAGCCATCTAAGAACAATGACACTTGTTTGGTTGGTGTGGGTAACTCTGGAGTAGGGCATCTTTCTAGGTATTGTCTGAACCTTCCACCTCCTAGTCGCACTATTTCTTGGGGTGTCTGCTTGAAGATGTGGATCAAGGATGATGTGTTATGCTTGATACCACTCTTGGAAAATTCTACAATGAATTCGTCTAGCAGTTGACTTATATCGTGATAGTTGCGACTACTCAGTGGTTGAAACCAAGCTAAAGCAGTGCCCTTAAGAGTCAAACCAAATGCCTTGTAATAAGTGAACAAATCCTCAACCTGTTCAACTCTTAACACTTGTTTGAACTTGGCCACATGATCATAAGGATCTCCTGTCCCATCAAAATAATTCTTCATTGCCTTGATCACTTGAGTGGGTCTAACGGTTCTTGGGTCCTCTCGTGGTCTAGACAATGGAAAATCATGTTCATCTCTTTGTTGCCCATGTGCTTAATATCTCTCTCTTTCAGGTCTTTTATTTTCAACTCCTGATCTATTCCTACCCACAGGGTGTGCAAAACTTACCTCAGGTCTCTCTCTAGTTCTTTCTCTCTGGGCTTCATGAGCTTTGGATGATCCTACTCGCTGGAGGCCATGGGACACATTGGATCTTGGTGGAGGGAAAATCAGTTCATTCTTCCAAGTATATGCATGTCTATCATTGTTACCAAGAACATTTTCTTTGATGTGTTATCCAGGTAGACAACTTTGCTTGGTATCTCTGGATCCTTGAATCTTTCCCAATTGGCTGGGTTGATTTGGCTTGAATCGCCAAAAGGCTTCTGTTGGAACTGAAGGACTCACAAGGCAAGGAAGCTTACGGAGGGAGTCAGAGAGAAGAGAAAGTACAAGCAGACAGAGCAGTCAACGACGATCTGGCAAGTAGGCCAATATTTTTTTCAGGACACTAACGCATATAAAAGAGGTGGACACACAAGGAGAAGGAGCAAGTAGGGAGCTCCAGGAAATGTATGTCAAAATGTTAATAGAAACCCCTACAAAAATAGTGATTTTCATCACTAAAAACCATTGTAAATACCATTTCATATTTTTGTAGCTCCATTTTGTGCAAGCCAAGGAGTCATTGAGCTTGAGGATCTTTAGAAGTACCTACCTCTCAGTTTTCACATTTTTTAGACTTCGTTTGAACCTCGAAATAGGGTAGAGAACCTAATTTTTAACTAGGCCGGACACTAGGTCTAGACACGGCCAAAACCTAGTCAAAAACTATAAATAGAGCTAGAGAGCTCATTTTTGAGGTTAGCTTGTAATTGATCTAAACTTGTATGAGCACTTTTGAAGCAATCTAAAAGAACTCCATTGTCTCACTCTTTGTCTTACCGTGTGTGCGCGTGTGTGTGTATGTGTGTGCATGTTGGTGTGCTTCTCACTCACGCACTTGTGCCTTCACTTGCTCGGGGTCTTGATACCATCCTCATGTCTTCCTGGATTGACATTAAAGGAGGTGCTACTCATCACTGAGCTACACCAAATTTTGGCGCCGTTGTCGGGGAACGAGCTTTGAGGACGAGCGTGTGATGGTAAGACGTAGATTGGAGACGTTGGCGTTGTAGGTAATTTCTTTACCTTTCTTATTTTTCTTTTTCTTACCTCACCACCATCATCACCATCATCATCCTCACCATATCCGATCTCCATCTCCATCATCACGAAAAAAAATTTAGTTTTTTGATCATATCACCTTCTCCACCTCATTTCCCTCATTCCACTTGTGAGAGAGAGCGAGAGAGCGACTTGTGTGCTGTGTTTTTGCATGTTTTTTGAGCACTCTTGCAGGTATAGCTGTATCATCCCCTCCAGCACGCTGCGCAAGTACGGAAAACTCAGAAACTGTCTATGTGTCGCCGACCTCTGTCGATCGCGATCGACAGAAAATTCAACTAATTGGTAAAACTAAGTGCACCACTAGGACAAGCACAAAGAGCACATTCCAAATCACTAAACAAAATTGAAAAATTCCGTGTTTATTTCTGTCAATTGCGATTGACACCGTCGATCGCGATCGACAGCCACGATCGACAACATCTGTCAATCGCGACCGACAGACCTTGTCAATCACGACCGACAGACCCCACGACCGACCGACTGCCACGTAGGACCTTGTCAATCACGATTGACACCGTCGATCGCGATCGACAGCCACGACCGACACCTCTGTCAGTCGCGATTGACACCGTCGATCGTGACCGATTGAATTTTGGCGATTGACTGAATTTCACGCATTGCCACGTGTCCATTGCGACGGACACATCCCCGATTAACTAAAATCATGACGAAAATCCCAAAAAAAGTGTCGATCGCGATTGACACCATCGATCGCGATTGACAGGACTCACGACCGACTCTATCAATCCCGATTGACACTGTCAATCGTGACTGACGTGTCGATCGTGACCGATAGGCCCCGACGGACACCTCTGTCAATCGCGATTGACAGACCTGTCGATCGCGATTGACAGGCTTTTTGGCCAAAAAATTAGGGTTAATATTTCCAAGTCTTTTGGGTAATTTTGGGCATAATTAGCAAGCCATTCGTGATTTGTGAGGTCCCTACACATGTGTTTTTGAGAAAAAATCTTGTGATCTGTTAGCCTGTTTGAACCCTGTTTTAGCACCAGAACCCTGAACTGGCATAACTTTCTCATACGAAATCCAATTGCTATGATTCTTGTCTTGTCGGAAAGCTCGTGGGTATTTTGAAGTTGACCATACCCTGGGGTAGGAAAACTAAGGGATCCTTGGGATTGTTTTCCATAAAGGCAAAAGGCAAGTTGGTCTGTGAATTACATGCATGAAAGTGATATGTCTATCCTTTGAATTTAAGTCTTGAGCTAATCTTGGGACTGATACAGGTCTATTGAGAGCAATTGAGAGCATCCAAGCAAGGGCTTTGTGCAAGCTTGAGAATCAGGTTCTCGAGCACCAAAGAACAAGGGATTAGCAAGAAAGGTCGGAATATTCTCAACTCCCTTTGTCAATTCCTAGCTTAGGCTAAGTTCGATTAGTGCTAGGAGTAAGTTAGGACACGATAGGCACGTGACAAGTCAAAGACTATCTAAGAAATCAAGTTCAAGAGATAACCTGTGTGTGACCCAGAACTTTAAAGGAAAAGACTTAACGTGGAACGATCAACTTCAAGTGCGGAAATACACTCAAGTACACCTGACGACGTGATATCAGACAAGACCATAAACACGGTAATCAACTAAAAAAGAATCAAGTAACTGATACAAAAGAACTTAGCAACGAGGTTGTACTTGGGCAAATTTGGGCTATTCAATTAGGCTTATGAACCTTAGATCAGGGCGACATCTAGGGAGAGATAGACAAAGCCTTAGGTCTTCAGAGGCTAGTGTCAACCACACTGCTAGGTCTTGGGCCCAGCAGTTGAGCCACCACTCGCATTACCCTAGCTCTGAGACTAGTGAATCAGAGATGTCTCAAGGTATGGAGAGACCTGCGGGAAGTTGAGGTGTGCCACATTTGTATAGGGTGGAAGGCCCCTACAAGATGCAGCTTGAATACCTTAGGACCAACCGATTAAGTGCTAGCATCTATGAGGATGACCTAGGAAGATTCGTGGTCCAGATTAAAAACCCTGAACAATCCATTGGAATAGAACATCCAGCTGTAAAGTTTGAAAATGGAGCATACTTGGACAAAGAAGGAACCATATACGTAGTCACCAGTCACCCGGATAGGACAGACGAATTCGGAAATGTGATCCCAGAAGCGGACATAGGTGATCTGGAGCAAGGAAACATGGGTATAGAGCCTAGGACCCCTCGAGGAAAATCTGTTCTTACTAGAATCCTCCATCCAGAGTGGATTCCCCAGGATAATAAGAGCATAGATTTGCTCCTAAATCAAGAAACCGATGAAGCCTTTTGGAGGTATAAATCAAATAGGCCAAGTGATGTAGGGTCAATCTTGATCTATGAGTTCAAAGATCCTGATAGCCCAGGCAGAGTGACCTACTTAAATCACATTTCAGAGAGGATCTTTGTGGTTACAGAACATGACATGCATGCTTATACTTGGAAGGGTGAATTCGTTTTCCCCCAACCAAGATCGAACGTGTCATATGGTCACCGCGGAGCTAGAACATCCCAAGCTCATGGAACTCAAAGAGACAGAAGTAGAGATGGGCCAGAAGTAAGCTTTGCCAACCCAGGGGGCAGAGAAAGAACGAGGACGGAAACAAATAGAGTAGAACCTGAGGTACTTAGAGCTCACAGGAATCAAAGAAATGCGGATGAGTTCCCTCTACCACGACCTAGAGAGCACACAAGGACTTTGAGACCGACTCAGCTAGTTAAGTCCATGAAGAACTACTTCGATGGCACTAGAGATCCATATGATCATGTGGCTGAGTTTAGGCAAGTCTTGAGAGCTGAACAAGTGGAGGATCTATTCACGCAGTACAATGCCTTTGGTCTAACCCTTAGGAACAGAGCCCTTACGTGCTTTCAACCATTGAATGAGAGACAGTTCAAGAGCATAGACCAACTTCTAGAGGCATTCATTATCGAATTCTCTAAAAGTGGCATAAGACATAACACTTCCTCGCTGATTCATAGCTTCAAGCAAACCCCTAAAGAAACCGTGAGACTTGCTGGAAGAAGATTTAGGCAATATCTTGAAAGATGCCCTGTTTCGGAGCTACCCACACCAGCTAAGCAAGTGGCATTATTCTTGGATGGATTGCTAAGTACCAAATTGAGATCATATGTGTACTTGAAGGACCCTAGGACCATAGAAGAGTGTGTACACATGTGCATTGACATTGAGGACAACCTAGGGGAGGAACTAGAGCTTTCAAAAATCTACAAAGATTCCGATAGTGCTTCTAGCCTCTCTTCCTCGCAATCCACATCAATTGAGGAATTAGCAGAGAAAGTAGCCCAAAAACTAGGTGTCTCTAGTAAAAAAATTCCTAGATTTGCCCCAGTAAAGAGGTGCTATACTTGCGGTGGTGACCATATGGCAAATGTATGTCCCATTATGGCTCAACCCCAAGTAAATCCTAGTAGCCAGTACTGCATCATCGAGCAAAGATACACAAATCACTCAGCACAAGACTGCCCATACAATAAGCAAACGGTTAGGCAAACCTACCCTCAGCCATACCCTCAACAAGGAAGATATCAGAGTCAATACCCACCACAATAGTATACTAGGCCTCAGCAAAATTACCAACCGCAATATCAGGCCCATCTGAGACCCCAGCCTGTGTTAGCCCAACAACCTCCAGCTCCATCCAATGTGATCCCTGTAAAGTATGCAGCTGCAGAAGAAAACCTGAATAGGGCCATAGTGCCAGTAACCCAATTGCTCTCAAAAAGTGACCCAAGTGATCATAGCTTTGACTCTACACATGTTGATAGCCCCCAGGCCTACTACATGTAGTCTCCTGAACATGGTGAGTCCTACTATAGTGAAGAGCCTAGTGAACCTAGTTGGGAGTCAGATTACACAAACGTCATGTATGCAAACCCCAACCCTAGACCTCAACCAAGGCAAGTAAGACCCCCATTTCCTAGAGGACCATGCTACAGATGTTAGAAGAAGTGAACCTAACCCTGATGCATTTGAGGATGCAAGTGACTCCGATCTAGAGTCAATCATCATGGACCCACCTTTTGTATCCGATGAAGAATACTTCTATGAAGTAGAATGTCAACCCCAGAGGCATGGAGAGCTTACAAATTATGTAAGGCTAGCCACACATGTGACCCTGAGGGAAGAAGGAAAGAAAAGAAAGAAGAGAGAAGTCACACCAGAGGAGGAAGAATCTTTGTTTGAGGTCCTAGAAAACTTTAAGAAGTATGAGATAGATGACAGGAGAGTCATGATCAGAATGCCTAAATGAGAGGCACAATCAGGGGAGGCCTATGATAACAAAGAAACCACGAAGAAAGTAGTTGTAGCCGTGGAAGAAGGAGAAGAGAGATGCACGTACATAGGCCATGACCTGACGGAAGACGAGGAGCACGAATTGATAGCCTTGCTAAGAGAATACAGAGATGTGTTCGCTTGGAGTTACAAGGATTTGAAAGGAGTGGACCCTGACATATGCTCACACACTATCCCCATGACCTCAGATGCCAAACCCTCTAAGCAAAAGTCATATACATATAATGATAATTATGCTGCCAAGATCAAAGAGGAGATAGATAGACTGGTTGAAGCTGGATTCATCTATGAAATCGAGCACACTGAGTGGGTATCGCCCATCGTAGTGGTGCCCAAGAAAAATGGAAAGCTGCGTGTATGCATTAACTTAAAGAAGGTCAATGCAGCCACAATTCGAGATAACTATCCGCTTCCTATCACATAGCATCTCTTAGAAAGAGTAGCAGGCAAGGAAGTGTACAGCTTCCTTGATGGATTTTCGGGCTACAATCAAGTAGCCATAGCTCCAGATCAACATAAGACAGCTTTTGCCACAGAGTGGGGTATGTTTGCCTTTCCTGTAATGCCATTTGGGCTTACCAATGCACCAGCTACCTTCCAGAGGCTGATGTGCCATGTATTTAAAGAGTTCATGAGGAAGAACTTAGAAGTCTATGTTGATGATCAATGTGCTCATTGCAACATTAGGCAAACCCATATTCTTGAACTCAGACAAATCTTTGACAAATGTAGAGAATATCAAGTCTGCCTGAACCCAAAAAAGTGTGTTTTTATGGTCAGGCAAGGCAAGATTTTAGGACACATAGTGTCAAAGAATGGCATATCCACTGATGAAGAGAAAGTAAGAGCCATAGCCGAGTTACCTAGGCCAAAGAATGTCAAGGAAGTACAAGCTTTCATGGGGCATTGTGGTTATTACGGACGGTTTATACACATGTATGCCATCATCGCAAAGCCTCTGTATGGACTTTTGACTAACTTTGAGTGGACTGACGAATGTGAGAATTCCTTCAATGAGCTTAAATGGCGATTATGTTCAGCACCAATCTTAACCACACCAGATTGGAATAAGCCTTTCCATGTTCATGTTGATGCATCCAATTATGCTATTGGGTGTGTACTCGTGCAGCCTACCGATGAAGGTAATATGGATCTTCCAATTGCCTATGCTATGACAATTGAATGCAGCTGAACGAAATTATACCACTACGGAGAGAGAAGGATTAGGCATGGTATATGCAGTTAAAAAGTTTAGACATTATTTGCTTGCAAATAAGTTTAAATTTTTTACTGACCATCAGGCACTGCTATATCTCGTAAACAAGCCATGCAATACAGGAAGATTAGTAAGATGGTTTCTCTTACTAATGGAATATGATTTCGAGGTTGTGGTAAGGAAAGGGAAGACTCACTTGAGAGCAGACCATCTCTCTAGGCTCACATCTGGAGAAGCCCCACAAGGGAGTGTCAGATGACCTTCCTGATGCTTACCTATTTAATTTGGAAGTGGTGCCACAGTGGGCTAAGCCATTAGTGCCAGTATTGACGTACGGCCCTAACCACCCAGTAATAGCCACACAGGATAGAGAGGTAGTAAAAGCCCAAAAGTACCACATCATGGCTGGAAGTATGTACAAGCACACAGATCAAGGGATCTTGGCTTGTTGTGTAAAAGAGGACGAGTATGCTAAGTGGTTGCAATTAGCACATGTAGGTGCATTAGAGCAACACTACTCAAAAGAACGAACCCTACAGACCCTGAGGAGACTAGGAGTGCATTGGCTGACTATGGAAGCTGATGTCCAGAAGTTGTGCAAGGAATGCCCAATCTGCTGCACTAAACCACCTGTGGAACATGCCACTCTTTATCAAGTGTCCATAGTGCCAGATTGGAGTGAACCACTAGTATCCTTCCTGAAGACGAAAACATTCCCTCCAGACATGACTCTGGCTAGGAAAAGGAGTTTAGAACAAGAAGCCCAGGATTACTCACTCATTGGTGATAATCTATACAAGCGTGGTAAAGATGGTTACCTGAGACTATGTGTCCATGAAAGTGAATATCTCAAGATCTTGGAAACTGCTCACCAAGGTGTAGCAGGAGGACACTTTGGACCAGATTGGGTGATCAAGGCAATACTATTTGCGGGTTTCTAGTGGCCTACCCTTCACATGGATGCACATACCTCTGTGAAACGGTGTGATGTTTGTCAGAGAACTCAGTACCCTATACGCAAAGATGAGATGCCACTGAAACCTATGATGGGTGGTAGTGCATTCTCTAAGTGGGGAATAGACTTTGTAGGTCCTATTAATCCCCCAGCCAAGGGTTCACATGCTGAATACATCATTGTTGCGACAGACTATCTAACCAAGTGGGTAGAGGTAAAAGCCACAACGAAGAACGATGCTCAAACAACAGCTAAGTTTTTGTTTGAGAATGTGTTCACCAGATACGGGTTACCTATAGAGCTGGTAAGTGATAGAGGCACTCACTTCTTGAATGAAGTTATTGAAAATCTGCTCCAAGTCTTCTTGGTAGTACATAAGAAGTCTGCCCCCTATCACCCTCAAGCTAATGGCCAGGCTGAGAGCACCAATAAGATCCTATGCAATGTACTGATGAAATTAGTGAACAAAAACGCTCTGATTGGGACAAACAGCTACACCACGTTGTTTGGGCATACCGAGTCGCCTACAAAACGGTACTCCAAGCCACCCCATTTCAGATGGTATTTGGCCAAAATGCAGTGCTACTGTTGGATTTCTTAATACCTACATTGAAAGTAGCACAAGAGCATGAATGGACGGGTCATGAACTCTCCTCTCGACTTTTTGACCTTGAACGATTAGGAGAAACAAGACTGAGGGCGGCTGCAAGGATATATGCAGCTAAGAAACGACAAAAGGCATACTTTGATGCCCACGTTAAGGATAAAGGTTTGAAGGCAGGCGACCTAGTACTAGTATACATGTTGAAACAAAATGCGAGGAAACTGGAGAAGAGAGGCTACGGACCCATGATCATTAATAGAATCTCAACAAGTGGAGCAGTGCAACTAGCCACATTAGAAGGCGATGTTCTCCCAAGCTACATAAGCGGATGTAGAGTCAAGTTATATCAGGAACCTCTCACAGAGGAAATGCTAAGTCGACTCAATACTGCTAAGAAACGCAAAGAAGAAGAAAAGCGAATTCGAGAAGAAGCTCAAGCAGAAGCATTAGAGCGCATACGGAGAATGAAATTAAGAAGACAAGGCAGAGAGCAACCTAGGCCAGATGCATATGCAGATCAAGGATATCACATGGCTATGTGTGAAGTTTCAGATATCAACTCCCATAGGATAATTGATCGACGTCTTTTTATAACCTTAGATATAGGACAAGGAAAGGGTGCAAGGACTGTAAGAGCCTTGGTTGACTCAGGTGTAGCCACTAGTGCTGTTAAATTGTCTTACTGTCAAGAGTTGAAATTAACTGTCAATCCTATAGAATCATATCTCATAGGATTGGGAGGTGTGGAAACCCCTTGCATGGGCGAGGTGGAACTTCCCCTCTACATTCAAGACGAAGTAATGACAGTCAAAGTACTAGTGTGTCAAGATGAGGACCTCACTGAGCCTCTTGTCTTGGGTCAGGACTGGATCTATGATCATGAAGTCAACCTAAACCTAAGGAGTGGACTTCTTCAGGTATGGGTAAATCATAGTCGAATTACGGTTGAATTGGAAAATGAGGCACTCAAGGAACTAGGTAAGGCACGAACTGCTGGTCCTTCTAGGGGCGCACATGAAGTTGACAATGCTATTCTTGTCCAAAACTGTATGATGCAGAAAAAGGATTGTTTCAGCAACAAAGTCAAGGATAAGACGGTACTCCCTTCTTTTCCAAAAGCTAGAAGGATGCAGCAACCAACGGCAGATCAAATACAAAGGAAGCAGAGCACTACCTATATTGGAGGCCAAAAAAAAGAGCAAAGCAGATTGTTTCAGCCGTTGAAACAAGTATGGATGCGGAAAGGCGAACACCTTGTTGCGACCAGGCCAACCCCACGGCCAAAACCTCTTATTAGTAATCAACAACACAACACTAATAAGAAGTCCTTCATAAATTCTTTTGCGAAAGTGAAGTCTATTTGGGTACCCAAGAAGTCAATGAAGGCCAGCCCACAATCACGACAAATCTCGGTGCCTAAGGCTTGCTTGCGGGCTCAAATAGCTACACCAAGGCCACACCCTCTACAACATGTTTCACTCACTCGAACATCTGATGCCCAGTCTTACACATCACGCACGGACACGTATTCTTCCATGCGCACAAGTAGAATCACTTGTAAATGGGTCCCTAAAAAGCCTCATTTTCAAGTCGATGCTCCTAACAAACTCTCCAGAGGCATTACAGAATCAAGAGGCAAGAAGTAACATGGCAGATACGACAGGAACTAGCTCCCAGGCAGGCACCAGCCCCCAAGTCGTGGACATTGAAAGTCTTCCCATTGAGGAGGAATTGAAGGAATGCCCAGTGGCATTGAGGGCATTACACGCCATACCGGTTCAGAATCCTCCACAGGGGCACACAATGCCGGTCAGCAAAAACTCACATTGGTTCAGTGATGTGGCAGGACCCCTAGGTGAAGGCACTTACATGTGGGAGGCGGAGATAGAATTCAATGGGCGCTAGGTTAGATATCACTTTTTCACCAGGGAATTTGAGAAATTGCAGAATAATGAAGGACTGAAACCTATATGGAAGAAGGCGGGACTCTACGATTACTTCAAATTCCAATTGCCAAAGCCCGATTTTCTAAGGTGCTCTTATTTGATTAGCACCCTCACTCCGAGCAAAGACAAAAAGGGATACAACTCCTTTGTCCTCCCATCTCTCACAAGGGGCAATGAACTGAAGCGTTTGAGGTTGACTATCAATTTGGTAAGGGAAGCTCTAGACATGAAAGGTATGCACATTCCTACAGAGAAAAAGACTATGCACCCCGACAATATGAAGAACAGGAATCTGACGAAATTAAAGGACATGGTGGCAATGACACCTACAATTGCCATTCACTTGCGAATGGTCATGCAGCATTTTGCATTTCCCGCTCAAGAGAGGTTCACAATGCCACCTAAGAAGATATGGTTTAGTCTATACTTGGCTGATGCCTTTGATTTGACAATCAACATGCCCCACTGGATTATCGACCAAATCCACTTGGCTCATCAAAGGTGGTATAAGAAACAAAAGTATGTATTGTATGGATGTGCCCTCACCAGGATTGTGTATAGATGTTTGGCTTATGATGTGCCAGTGCAGAGGGCATTAAATTGGGCATTACATGAAGAATCTACGCAAATGCTGGAGGATGAGGCAGATGATGATGCAGACCTGTTGTAACTTCTTCACCGAAAACGCAAACGCATAAGTCCCTCTGAGAGCCAAGTGCAGGGATCAACTGCTGGCCATGACGACGAAGTTTTTCATGATACTGCTACTTCTATTCACGTTGAGTCTTCTGGTCCCTCTTCTCCAATTAAGCAACAGGAACAAGGTGCCAACCTAGAAGACTCCGATGAAGTTTCTTCTTGGGTGGATTTTCATCAACAACATCAAGACTCTGTGAAGGATATTGCTGCCGAAATTCTTAACAACGTGATAGCCATGATTGATGCCGTAATCGACAAGGCTGAGGCGACCAAGCAGAATACTCTTATACCCATTCCTCCCCCAATAAACCTTGTTGATCCCATTGGCCTCGTTGCGCCTGTTGTTCCCGACACACCCAGTTCTCCATCCTCTTCTCCCAACTACTCTCCACCACCTTCCCCTCATCTGTTTTCCACTTCTACATCCCAATCTCTTCCTGCTCTTCCTTCTCCAATCCCGATGTTCAATGAACTCGAGTCTATGGGTCCACTCTTGATTCAGTTTTCTCAGCACTTACCTATGCAATTGAAGCTGGCAACCGATAATATTCGACACGAATTCCAGCACAAAGTGGATATTTTAGAGGTAGATATTGCCCCATTACAGGAAGAAGCAAATGTGGTTAAGGCAGAGAACCATGCTTTGCAGTTTCAACTTTAGCAACTTCAAGCTCGGATTACAGAGCAGGATGATCTAATTGCTCAAAGAGATGCAGCATTGGCTGAGTTAAAAGCCAAAGATGTTCTTTTAATTGCTCGTGATGAAGAAATCAAGCAATTAAATCAGTTGGTACAGGATAAGGAGGATGCTCGGATTGCTCTCGGTAATCTTTTAGAAGAAAATCGCGTCGAGCTTGATGAGGTCATGCAGAGAGGACAAGAAATGGCTACTTTGGTTAAGCAGACTACTGCAGAATTACAGGCCGCATCTACCGATCTTTTTCAGGCGAATTTTGCCCTAAAAGCACAGACGAGTCTGACAATTCAAGTTAAGAAGGAATTAGCAGGGATTATGAAAGAAAGAGATGCTTATTATCAAACAATTCAATATCAAGCTCAGGAGCTGGAACGTAGAGAAAAGCAGCTAGCCTTTCAAGCATAGCGACTATCCAGAATTGATGGTCAAATTGCAGATATGAGATTGAGTCGAGATGCAACCCTTTCCAATGATTTTTATTTGCAAGAAGCCTTTTTGCAGTCGCAGATCGATGCTTTGATAAGTCAGGTATTTTTGGCGAGTTCAGTATGCACTGACGCACAATTGGTGGAGCCAGAAACATTAAAACTAATGTTGGATTCATTAAAACAGAAAATCACCACAACTTTTAAATTAGCCCGAACTATGTATATACAAGGCATTGTAGATGAGCCTTAAGTTTCGTTTCGTTGCAGGTTCGAGTCCACCGTGCATGCCAGTGTTAGGCCGCCGGATTGGCACACTGTAATTTTATATTTTCATATATTGCACGCACCGAAAGGGCGTAGTGAAGTGATGTAACCCTTTTACCTATTAATGAAGAGACATTATGGTGTTCTCCGAAGGTAGAGGAGACGGGATTGCCAGACTGTCTGTCTAGGCGATTTGCAACCTTGTGGAGACGTCGTAGTGCAGATTACAGATATTCTGAGTACTGTCACTCTGTCTTTGTTGACTCACAGTAATTCTTTATTAACAAAGTAATGTTATGTTCACGTTAATAAGTCTGTGCGACTGTGATCATTAATTTGTGCGTTAAATACGCTGTAAGGAATAACCGAAATACGAACAATAATACGGTGTAGAAGAAGTTATAATGGATAGTAGAGTGCTGCTTAATTTGATAGTTAAGTTGGGAAAATCAGATAAAGGGCCTCTGCATTGTCAGACCCCTACCATCCCCAAGAACCCGAAAGAGATTAAAAGCCGACGTGGCGGAAGTCCCTTTTTAACAGAAGCATAGGAAGTTCAAAATCAAACCAAAATTGAGTTCCTTGAAAATAAATGTACTAAACAGCTAGAGCATAATAATAACGTAGAGATCGAACTAAAGAAAATAGAAGGCAGGTTTAGAACACTCCAAAGTTCATATCAAATAATGGCCAAAGCCAATGAGGACATAAACAAGTTGTTGATGGAGGAAGGACAAATGAAAGGAGAAAATCAGATTGTACAAATAAATTAGGAGGGAGTAGAAACAATGAGTAGAGAAATTCAAAGGTTGTAGAAAGAACTCAAAGAAGATAAGGAAGTGGAAAAACAATCTAGTGTGCATGCTGCCAGTGCCATGAGGGGATATAACAAATTACATCTGGATATAGAGAAAGAAAGGAGCGAATGGAGCTGAGAGCCAGTGCCATGAGGGGATATAACAAATTACATCTGGATATAGAGAAAGAAAGGAGTGAATGGAGCTGAGAGAGAGAATTGCTAGTATCTCAGAATCAAGGATTTATGATGGAGGTTACATAGTTAAAGAAAAATATAGAAATTCAACAGGGAAAAGTTGAGGAACAAGTGGTGACTACACAAGCAGGGGAACAAGAATTATTAGAAGATACTAGATTTTAGAATTTTCATGAGCAAGAAGAGAAGAACACTGAAGATTATTCAGATGAGTTTGTGCAGATGCTTTTGACAAACATGGAGTCAAGGAAGATGCATGATGAATATGAAGATCAGATTGTAAAGTTTTCTTTAGAGAATGGAGTAAATCGAGATCAACATCATTGGGCAGAAGATGGTCTAGGAATACCCTTTTGTATGATCCTTGAAAGTGTCAAGAATTATCAGACTACAAGAATGGGTTTACCACCTAATAAATATTTGGAATATGAGGAGGATATCACTGTTACTAAAGAATTATTTGAAAAAGCTAACCCTAAATGGAGGAATAGGTGGTTGGATTCGAACAAGGAATGCATAAAGATTTGGAAGGAAGCACCATTGCAATTAAAGATAAATCTAGCTTATTGCCCAATAGCTAGAAGAAGGGAGTGGTCAGTATTTTGGGAAAGAAGAAATGCAAGACAAATTCCAGCAAAGTGGCTGAATGATGTGTAGTTAATCTTTTGTGCTATAATGATTGACAACAAACAACTTGCTTATTTCATCCTTGCCATGTCCATATCCATATCAATTTTTCCCCGTGATGACCTAAATAGTGTTAACATATACAAAATGTGCATATACAAGTTCCAAAATAATCTCTATACAACTTTATCGATTTTCAACCATCAACATTAGCTCTTTTTGGATCTTTTGTGGTCCATTACATAAGATACAGACCTAATTTGGATCTTCTCTAATCCACTACATAAGAAAAGGGCCTCATGCAAGTATATATTCATCATTAAAATTATAATACAGATGAACTCTTTTGATTGGATGTCAAGGACCTCCAAAAATTCTCTAATCATCATCCACTACACCTATTAGAAACTTTATTCGTGTATCAATAATCAACCATTAAATTAAAATGATAGATCTTAGTGTTATTTGAAAAATTTCTTTACAAGCTTCACAATAAGCCAAGAATCTTTCAAAAGATATAGATAGATTGGAATGTATACCCTTTAGAATACAAGTAGTACTATATTGGCTACCAACAATCTAGCCTTTGAGATTTTTAAATTTTGGAGGAATCCTTGTAAGTCCTTGCCACTGGCTTGAAAGCATCAATATACATTTTGGCATCCCTTGGGAACTTACTACATGCCATTTGGAGTAGTATATTTTCTGAGATGGTCTATAATGCAAGTACACCACTTCCTCACTATTTGTTCTAGAGGTTTAGATGTTAAGTTCCCAATTAAAAATGAGATTCTCTCTATCTTTTCATGGATTACTGAAACAAATATTTCATATCTTTTACACATTAATTTCCATTCAAAAATCCTATTTAAGACATCCTCAAATATGCCCTCAAGGATTGGAAATTTATCAAGCTTGAATCTACATTACTCGTACGAATATTCGGCATTTTTTAGGAAACCAGATGCTCCTCTTTCTTTGGGCATTTTAGTTATTCATGGGAATCAAAACCCCTACATCCGAGGGGTGCAATTTCGTTGCCAAATTCTTACATGTGGCCTCTTTTCCAACTCTCCAAAGATGAGAATTTTCTTGAAATTAGGACCTCAATACTTGTGTGGTGTAGAGCCAAGAAGGAGAAATCCACCTTCTCTCCTCATGAAGATGTATCATGGGGCATCATGAAGTGCCTCTTTATCCCATATGTAAAATATTTGTTTCTTTTTTAGAGTTAAAAATAGGTTGCAAAAGCTTTTCCTCTCATAACTTCAAGAGGATGGAGTAGCACTGGAAAGTGCCTCCCCTTCATGGGTGCCTAGTCCAATCCCAAGAGTGGGGGGATCTTTCTATGAGTTGCTACATGTGCTCAGATTTTCTATAGATGTGTGTGGGCATGATGCTCATTTGAGCATGATCACCGACTATAAATGAAAAATCATTACCACTCTAATACTAGTATTACAACATAATTCTTTTACATTGAGCTCCACAGGTTAGCTCATGTGCGATAGATCCCATGGATTAGTCACACATAGAGATCTACATTTGTCAACCTCCTAGATATGCCCGATATGCATTTGAGTATACCCCTATGTTCTCCTCTCCTCTTGTACTAACAAATGAGGTAATATACCTCAAGATTTTTCGAATGACATGAATTAACTTCTTGCTTCCATGGTTTATGAGTGATTCACACCTCTCAAGGGTCATGTAATGTGACAATCAGAACCCTAGACATTTTTGCGCAAAGTGTAACATGCATGCACATCATTTTCAAATATTTTCTTTCCTTGATATGAATATCGATCATGATATATCTTTGAGAAGGGAATATCCTCTCATCCCTTGCCATCTACATTTGTCTCTATGGTTCTTGATCTCTAATTTCTAATTTCATGTATATCCACCTCAAAAGATGCTTTTCTTGTAGAAAATGAATATGCCTAGATATCTTTCTGGTATTTATGATATATTGAATTCTATCTATCCAAGACCTAGACACATCAAAGAAGGTATGGGAGTGTCTAGAGGGATTATGTTCTAATTCTACAAAAGCTAGGAAGATGTAACTCAAGAATGAACTTAATAAGAGTACAAAATCATCCAGCTAGAGCATCAATGACTTCATTCTTAAGGTCAAGGAAATTTCAGATGCACTTGGATCAATATGGTGTGTAGTAGATGATGATCAGTTATTTTCCCACATACTAAATGGGATTAGAGAATATGAAAAATGGAAAGCCTTCATAACTTCTATCTATGTAAGGGATTCATTTCTATATTTTTAGAGACTCACCTCTCTAATGGTGGCTAAAGTACTCATAGAGGTAATAAGTCAAAGGGAAGGCAAGATCAACTCTTCTATACATGCAAAGGAGGAGGAAAACGCTATAAAGATGGATAAAGAAGAGGTAGAAGAAAATACCAAGGCACCCAAAGAAATCAAGAGAGCCAATCAAGTCAAGGTGAATGTTCGTATTCAAGAGGAAGAGGAGGAGCTAGAGGTAGAATAGATAGATTTGGAGGCAGAAGGAACTACAACTTCAATGGATGCTACATTTGTGGGAATAAAGGTCATTATGCCAAGGATTGCTATAAAAACAACGAGGTAACAACTACAAAGGTTAAGGCAACTATGCTAACTCATCAAAAACATTGGATAATGAGCACTTGTTAGCTGTGAGGCATATTAATGAAGACCAAGTACCTAAGAAAAGAAGATTTTTCAAGAGAGGTGACAACTCAGAGCATGAGATACAACAAATGGGAGGTGTCAATTTTGAATTCAACCATAAATCAAGGATCATATATGAGGTAATGCGTGTTCCCAACATTACCAAGAACCTAATCTTTGTTGTACATGTGGTAGAAAGAGCATATCAAGCGAAGTTCAACAAGGGATGCAATCTGAACCCGCATATCCTAGTGGATGATGCCTTGAAGCTGTGGTAGGAAGTCCTGAGTTCAAGTCTTGCCTGGACATGTCCATGAGTCTCTCATGATGGGTGCCTCTATGTTATGAGGTTGGGTGTGTGAATGTGTATTTACAATTCATTGTACTCTCAAAAACAAGGGATGCTTCATAGAATATCGAAGGAATGGCTATGAGTTGATAGCTAAAGGTAAGAAGGAAGTAATAATATTTACACTTTTATAGGTAAAGGGAAAAGCAATAAAGTCATATTCATCACCTATGGAAACAAGAAAATGGGAGATTTGGATATGTGGCACAAGAGGTGTGGCCACATCAACATGCAAAAGATCAAGGATATGGAGAAGAGGAAAGTATTAAGATAACTACCTCATTTTTCATTTAAAAAGTCACATGAGATGTGTAAAGCATTCCAACTTGCCAAGTGAACAAGGAAATCATTCAAGAAAAGTAGGTATCTAGCACATTCTATGCTAGACCTTGTGCATACACATGTATATGTGCCAAAAAAAGATCCATCCATTGGAGGTAACACATATTTTATGACAATTATAGATATGGTTACTTAAGGAAGGTTTAGTTGTATCGCATTAAAAAAGATAATCAAATATGTTTGACATGTTTGAAACATTCACAACTCAAGTGGAGAAGGAATTAGGATACTACATGGAAGGCCTAAGGTCAAATGGAGGGGGAGATTATTTCTCCAATGTTTTTTGTGACTTCTTTTAGGACTAAGGGATAAAAAGATAAGTGACATGCAAGTATACTCCCCAACCAAATGGGGTGGCAAAGAGGAAGAATACATATATAGAAAAAATTGCTAGGATCATGCTTAATGAAATGAATATTCCTTTGATTTATTGGGAGGATGTTGTGCCTATAAGAAATGATAGCACAATGGAATAAACCACTAAATAGAGTTGAGGATAAATTACTAACAAAGAGAGATGTAGACTAAGAGATAGAGAACTCAAATTCTCAACTCGACAAAGCAACAGTGGGTTTCTTCTTACTGCTCCATGTAATAGCTGCACCTCCAAGTGAGAAAAGAAAGCCACTAGTAGATCTTCTATCTGGAGTACTACCAGCCCAATCTGCATCGGTGTATCCATGAACCTGCAAGTCTACACCAACTTCATAAAACAATGCATAATCCAAAGTAGCACTCACATTACGTAGAGTGCACCTCAGAGCATCCAAATGTGGCTTCCTGGGAACCTGCATAAACTGACTTTCAAGTCCAACAGTGTAGCTTAAATCAAGCCTTGTAACTGTAAGATATATAAGACTTCCCACAATTTTCCTGTACATAGTAGCATTTTCCAATGCTTCACCTGATGTAGTATCCAATTTCAAATTCTGATCTAAAGGCATAGAAATTGGCTTACAATAAGCCATACCTTACTTTTGCAGCATATTCAAGGCATATTGCCTTTGCGACATCCATATACCTGTTTCTGTATGTATAAACTCAATGCCCAAGAAATAGCATAGCACACCAAGATCTTTCATGTCGAATTCCTGCATAAGAAGTTTCTTTACCTCTTTGATGCTTTCTTCATTATCACCACCTACAATCAGGTCATCAACATAAATAGCCACAATAGTGATGCCATCATCAGCCTTCCTTGCATATAGTGAGTGATCTGCATCACACATAGAAAACCCAATGCTGGTTAAGTAAACAACAATCCTTGCATGCCATGCATGCGGAGCCTGCTTCAGCCCATACAAAGCCTTTTGCAACCTGCAAACATATTCTGGATGCTTTGAATCTTCATATCCTTGTGGCTGGTCCATATATACTTCTTCCTGTAACTCACCATGTAGGAAAGCATTCTTCACATCCATCTGATGCAAAGTCCATCCTTTTGCTGTAGCTAATGCAACAAGTGTCTTAAGTAGACATTTTAGCTATAGGGCTGAATGTTTCCTCATAATCAATGCCATATGTCTTTGCATATCCTTTAGCTACCAATCGTGCTTTATACCTGCTTATGCTACCATCAGCATTATGCTTTACCTTGTAAACCCATTTACAGCCTATGGGTTTCTTTCCTTGCGGCAATGGAACCAGCTTCCATGTATCATTTCCATAAAGTGCAGCCATCTCCTCATCCATAGCTTTTTCCCTATCTGGCTTACCAATTGCATCTTCAAAACAAGAAGGTTTAGCATCTTGTATTACCTTTGTCATGTAGGCACAATGGCGAGCCATGTAACTATCATATGTCAATCGTTGCACTAAATTACGCATCCTCCCAGATTTTCTTGGTCCTGGGTCACTTCTCCTTGTATCATCTGCATGTGCCCTTCTTACTCCTGGAGTCTTCACAGAGGGCAATCCAAGTTCCTCATCAAGACTCTTTTCTGAACCGCTTGAATCTCCATCAACGTCTTCAAAACCTGCACATGTTTTATGACCAGCAGAAAGCTTTTCTTTACCTTTCTTGGATGTATTTGATGAATTTGCTGGACTGAAATTCCCACGTAATCTTCCACTCCATGGATTTGAGTTGGAACTATTGCTTGGTGATGCATCCGGTCCACTCAAAACCTGAGATTCTGCACTTGATTTTTCAGCATTTTCTTCGTCATTTGGTTCAAGACTCAGTCCTTCTTTGGCATCTGCATAGAAGCTTGACATTTCATCAAATACCACATCTTTGCTCACCTTTACATGTTGTGTGAGTGGGTTATAACATTTATATCCCTTTTGCTCAAGGGAGTATCCAATGAAGACACACTTTTCTGCTTTTGGATCAAGCTTCATCCTCAATTCATCTGGGACATGTACATATGCATTACAACCAAAAACTTTCAGATGTGATAAGTTTGGATTTTTACCTGTAAACTTCTCTTCAGGTGTAACTTGATGTAACAGCAGTCGAAGTTCTGTTCATGATGTATACCACAGTATGCACAACTTCTGCCCAATAACAATGAGGCATATTCTTCTCAACCATTAAGGCTCTTGCTATTTCTGCAATATGTCTGTTTTTGCGTTCAGAAACACCATTCTGTTGTGGTGTGTACCTGCATGAAAATTGACGCCAAACTCCATGATTTTTTAGAAAACTACTGAACTCATTTGACATGTATTCACCTCCTCCATCAGATCTTAATGTCTGAATGTACTTCCCTGTCTGCTTTTCCACCATAACTTTAAAATTGTGGAAGTGAGTAAACACCTTGCTCTTTTCTTTCATGAAATATACCCATACTTTGCGTGTATGGTCATCAATGAAAGTAACATAAAACCTGCAACCACCCATAGATGTGGTCTTTGCTGGACCCCATTGTACTACTTCTAGTACATTCTCACTAACATGCTTGTCATGTGGAAATGATGCTCTTGATTGTTTTCCAAATTGACATGCTACACATACCTTTTGCATTTCTGCAACTTTGAAATTTGGTAGTCCATGGACAATCTCCTTTGACTGCATCAGTTTCAGCCTTTGCAAGTTTGCATGTCCAATCCGTTTGTGCCATATCTCTATATCTGCAATAACTCCTGCACCTTTTGCAAACATGGCTGCATTCATTTTCAGGAATCTTCACATTTACGGTGAACATCCTACCCACTTTGTTTCCTTTGGCAACCAATCGTCCATCCTGCTTGTACTCTTCTACATATAATCCATCAGCATTGAACCTGACTTGTAATCCCTGGTGAACCATTTGTCCAACAAAAACCAGATTCTTTGTTATATTTGGAACATGCAGCACATCAGCGAGATGTTTTACCTTTCCATCCTCCATAGACAATGCTATGTTTCCTGTATGCTCAATAGGATGCGATGTATCATCACCTGTTTCAACATAACCAAGAATTGGCATTTTTTGCAAACTACTAAACCATTCTGCATGACTGGTCATGTGATTTGAAGCACCTGAATCAACATACCAGACATTATCATTCGATTTTGAAACACCAGCAGACATCGTATTCATCATGTGATGTTGAACCATAAACAGCCTCTCAGAATCATCTGCACTTGTGGATGCATAGTTGTTTTGCTGCCTTCTGTTATTTTGATTCTTCAACCTACAATCACGTTCAAAGTGTCCAGGTTTACCACAATTCCAACATCCTTTACTATAATTACCTAAATCATTTCTTTGGAAATTTCTGCGACCTCTTTGACTCCCCCTGCCTCGAAACTGTCTTCTTCCTCCTGCATGATTCTGTTGTTGACCTTGGTCTTGGTTATTGTTTCCCCTTCCACTTCCAAAACCTCTACCTCTGCCTCTTCCTCTGCCAGAGTAGAATACCTGCTCAGAACTGGGCTTTCCTTGGGAGTTTGAATCCTCATCAAGATTCTTTTCTTCAATAATCAGCATAGATACCAAATCAGCAAAATTCGAAATATTTTCCTTGGTCTATATAGAAGTTCTGAATTGCTTATATGCAGCTCCTAAACCACGAAGGCACACTTCCACCTTATCATCATCATCTACATTCACGCCAATAGATGCAAGTGACTCACATATGCTTTTGATTTTTAGAGTGTAGTCACTTACGGACATGCTCTTTTTCTCCAATGTATGCAGCTCGTTCTTGAGTTGCAATTTCCGTGCTTTTGTATTGGTCTCGTACAAAGTGACCAAACTGTTTCGAGCCTCTTTTGGAGTCTTGGCATCCTGTATGTGTCCAATCATGCTATCCTGTATGCTAACAGATAGCCAATACATTACCTTTCGTGCTCCTTGATTCCATTCCTCATATGCTCTTAACTATTCTGCAGTTCGATTCCTTTCTGGTAACTGCGGAGCATTTTCATTCTCTTCTTCGATGTACTTCCAGTAGCCTTTTCCCATCAGGAAATTCGTCATTCTGAATCTCCAAGCATGGAAGTTGTTTATGTCCAGCTTATCACTCATAAGCTGACTCATTCCATCTGCGTTTGCCATTTCTGCAACAATTCACAACACTGAAACACACTACAAGCAGCACTTCTGCTTGAACACTGTCGCACTATGACGTGACAGTTCGATCTCAGAAAAACACAGTTTTCGTGTATCAACAGTACACGGAATCGCTTGAAATTCTAGATCTGGAATATATGAGTGTCGCCAAACACAACGCAACTTACAGTTTCTGAAACTGACCTGATTTTTCTATGGGCTCCACCTTGTGGGCTCGAAACAGAGGTCGAGATGGCTCCGAAACTTTGATTTGACAAAAATGAGTGACCTTGAAGGGATAACTCGCGAAAATATTTTGAGTTCTTCTACCTTCACGCCAATTTTCGTAGCAAACGGAGGCCGTTTGTGTAATCGCGTTTTCTCCATGCCTTGCCGCGCAGTCTTCACCGTCGCCTTCTCCACGAGCTCTCTACAGCCGCGCTGGCTCTGATACCATGTCACGAGGAGAGATAAGGAAGAGAGCTCACACACGCACTCTCACTCTCAAGGAGAAGCACACACACAAATTGAGACAGGGAAGAATGATCTTCTTCTTCTTCTTCTATTACATAAAAGGAATGTACAATAATGACCTAAAAACAAGAATACAACAAGTGCAATATATAAAGACTAGTACATAAGGAAAAACCTAATCTCTGTGAATGAGTTAGCTGGCAAGAAACAAATGTGCCATCACTCTCGGTAGATAAATGTAATAAAGCTCAATGAAGTATCCTGACATATACCGACGTGACCACTAGACATGTCAGAGAAACGAAAAACTGGTACCTGTCATCCTGGATCATCACATGTTGAGCTTGATATCTCAACATGTGTGAGGCATGAGGAGGTGTGTGGTGAAACTAGGTGAGTTGAATAGCTCTATTTTTTGCCCATATCTTGAAGTAGAGTTGTTAGAATCAGACAAACTAGGACCATTGGATGCGTCTCATCGATAGCTTCGAAAAGAACCCCCTATTGACCATATTCTGAGTTTATAGCTAAGAGAATTTTTTTTTTTGTGCTTACTATTGTTTCATGTATCACGACACCATTTACACTTATGAGAGTGATGATTGTGCATGATAACACTCATTTGCATTTGACCAAAGTTACTATTGTGCAAGTACATCTCCTTATACACTCGGTTAGGTTTAAGATACTTCTCGGATTGATAATTAAAATGTGTGATCCCCACTATATGTACTTGTTGGTGATAGAGGTATAGTCTCTTTCGTCACAAGTCCCTAAGTTCTTGCTTAGGTACACACGTTTTTTGGTGCCATTTCTGGGGAAGTACGAGTCCAACCGAGGTGCTCGCATGATGGTAAGAGCTCTTAGGAGAAGGTACGAGTTGTGAAGAGGTGAATGCTCTGCTTTGGTAAGTCAAACTCTTTTGCACTTATTACTTCGCACTTAGAAAGTGTGTGTGTAGTAAGTTAATAGATTTAGGAGAGAGAGTGAGTAGGAGTAGAGAGTAGGAGGAGGAGAGGAGACTAGTGCGGGTAGGTAGATTTCCCAAAATCCAAAAAAAATTCTTTTCTTTTTGCACCTAACAATCTTGGGTGAGCCTAGGGTATAAAAGCCAAGAAAGTCATTTGAAAAAGTCACTTGTTCAAGTAAGTATCATGGGTTGCACGACCGGTATCATGGCCGAGCTATCACGCATGTTTGTGGCATTAGAAGGAAGCCAAACAAGGAGAGAAGCAAGAGATCACATCATTGAGGTGAGAACACCTAGAATCAACTGAAAAGATCAAATTAAAAACTTTAAAAACATGATAGCAGATGTGATCGGTGTCGCGGGGCAAGTGTCGTGGGTTAGAGAGAGTTTTTGTTTTCCAAAGGGACATAATTAGAAAGAGGAGATCACAAACATCACATAGGTATAAAAGTTTTCAAAAAAACTTTTAATTTGAGTGAGTTAATCCCAAGTATCGTGACCGATCGAGTTCAAGTATCACGATACTTGAATTCCCGTGTATCGTGATGAGTTTTGGTATCTTGATACCAAAACTCCCATGTATCGCGATACTTGCCAAGTATCGTATCGCCTCCTTGTGGTATTGCGATACCATCAAGGTATCACATAACGCGAAGTCGAGGTATCGCGATCGCACTTAAGTGGTATCATATTGTGCATCTTGCGGTATCATATCGTCCAATAGGAGGTATCGTATTGTGTTGGTTCAGTGGTATCGTATCGCGAGGTCAAGTGGTATCGTATCGCCTGGAAGGTATCGTATCGTTTAGAGATTGGTATCATATATATCGTCCCGAGAATTCTCTAGTATCGTATTGTCCTACTAACTACTGGTATCGTATCGTGAGCCAATCAAGTATCGTATTGTTAGCTATCTTGGTATCTTCGTATCATGCCAGTCAGAGGTATTGTATCATGACCACTTCCAATATTGTATCGTCTTGATAGCAATATCGTATCGCCGAAGTTGGTATCGCCTTCGTGGTATCGTATTGCTTGAGGTGGTATTGTCGGTAGTGGTATTGTGTATCCTGGAAAACAAAGTTATCGTATCGTGAAAATCTGGTATCATATCGCCTATTCTGAGGTACTCCCAGAGAGATCCTGTTTCCCTGTTTTAACCCCCAGAACCCTGAACTGGCATAACTTTCTCATACGAAATTCATTTGTTGTGATTTTGGGTTCCTTGCAAAGCTCGTGGGAAATACTACAAAAACATTGATTGGTTATCTTAAAAGTAATATGTCCATTATTAGATATATTATTTTGAATTTGACCTTCAAGTGGGACTAGAAACCAAGGAGTTCCAAAGGATTTTGAGCAATACAAGAGAACCTTGGGACCACAAGACAAGGCTTATGAACGTAAGATCTAGTAGACACTTAGGAAAGGATAGACAAAGCATTAGGTTCAACAAGGGCTTTTGAATGGGGATCTCATTTTGGATACGTTCCATGTTGGGACCAAAGGATCTGTTGGACATCATGCAATGAATTGGATGATGAACTATTTTAGCTTGCATTGTGAGGTTATGCCTACAACTGGAAGGTTGCACTTGTCAGATAACTTTACTCGTCGAGAGGTATTTCAAATATATAGAGAAGACATGGAAAATAGAAATGAGAAGTATGTGTTGTATCGTCACTTTACTCGATTATGGAAGGAAGAGTTTAACAATGTTTCTATTCCTCGTAAAGTTAGAATGGGTGAATGTTCAGTTTGCGCCACGTTGAAAAACATGGCAAAAGGGGCTACAACACCACTGTAGGAAAAGAATAATTTTAAAAACCTTCTTAACAACCATCGTGAGAGTCAAGCTTTAGAGAGAAAGAAAGCAATTCATCATCGAAGTAAAGCACTCAGAAATCCGGAGCGTTAAATGTGTTTGTTGATCGATGGTATGGATAAAAAAAAAACTTGTTTGCCACATTTTTATCGCATCACTAAGGTCATTGGAGATGAAGTCCTTGTGCAAATGCATTTGGTTGGTGCTTTGGTATACAATGGAACTGTAATGTCCAAGGTTTTCTTCACATATCCGAATGTGCATAATGATCCAAACCTTACAGTTACTGTCATTCATCGTGTTTTGCAATCATGGAAGGGTCTTTTGCCACCAACTCTATATTTGCAACTAGATAATACTACAAGAGAGAATAAAAATTCTACAGTCTTTGGATATTTAAGCATGCTTGTTGAAAAACAGGTATTTCAGAAGGTTAAGGTAAATTTCCTTCTGGTTGGCCACACTCATGATCACATTGATCAAATGTTCAGTACTTTCTCTAAGAAGTTGGCACGTAACAATGCTTTTACTCTTCCGATTTTATCTGAGCTGATTTCAGAAGCATATACTCCAAAACCAGAAGTTCAACACCTCACACAGATTTATGACTTTAAGCACTTTTGCTCAATCGGCCTTGATAACAGTGCTAAGGTTTTGGCTCCATTGCACAATATTAGTTTCAACCATGTATTCTTGATGAGGAGGGTTGATGAAATAACCCTTTTATTTTCAAAGCAGTATTCATCTTCTCTTGGGTGGGAGCCTAAAGAGGGATGCAGATTCTTATTGCAGGTGCCTAATTTGTCTACTGTAACAGTGTATGGTGCAGAACAATCACCATATGAAGATAAAAACAATACAGAAAGATGTGGAAATGTGGTTGATCAAAGTAAAAGTTGGATGCATGCACTCATTGAAAAGAAGAGACATATTGAACGTGCAAAAAAATATGCTGGAGATCAAGATGTATCTTGGTGGGAGGACTTTTTCAATCATCAAGAAGAGATTATACAGTATACAATTGCAGGTCACTGGCCAGTTGATGTTCCATTCACATGGGATTTTTGTACACAAAGATCCGTGAATGTGGCCCAAGCATGTAATGCAGATGCACTTCAAAGTTTTATACAGGCCCAAGGATGACAAAACAGGCAGAAGCAAGATGGCAAGGAAATTTAATCGAGATAAACGTTGGAACACTTATTGCACTACTTGCTGATGGTGATGAGGCTACCAGACCATTTTGGATTGCAAAGGTTTTAGAGATAACTAAAGATATTGATCAGAGAAGAATAGAGGCTTTGATGGTGCATTGGTATTACACTAAAAGTAGTAATGCATTCACAGGTAAATATAACTTAGAAATGGTGTTGCTCTAGCACAATGGTGAGAACCACGTTAAGAAGCTTCACCTCCTTAATGTCAATCCGAGGGAGAGGTAGGAGTGATATGAAGATCGTGAACGTGAGATGATGTGAGAGTGAAGGTGAGAAGCACAAAGATGCACACACACATACACACACACAATGAAGAGACAAGCAAGACACAATGGAAGGTGGGAAATTAGCTCTATTACTCAAGAATACTCTTACAAGCTCAAACTAGCTCTACTCTCTTCTTTGCTCCAACAAGCTAACCTCAAAAATGAGCTCTCTAGCTCTTTTTATAGTTTCTAGACTAGTTTTGACCGGTTTCACATCTAATGACCGGCCTAGTTAAAAAATAGGTCCTAGAGGCTATTTGGAAGGGTAAACGATGTCTAAAAATAACGAAAATTGGTACGAGTATTCTACCTAAGCTCCTCAAGCTCGAGGACTCCTCGGCTTGCACAAAATGGAGCTATGGATTACAAAAATGGGGTTTTGTCTATATTACATATGTTACAAGAGTGATGAAGATCACTGTTGGATGTTTGAAGAAGTAATAAAAATATAATTGTTTTGAAAAAATGGTCCGACTGGCTCCCTGCTTCGTCTTCACATGCTTCCATGGCGTCTGTGCCTCTGACTGCTTCCAACACCCCCCTCCCTCTCGCTTCTGTCGTCCCTGACAGAACCTTGTTGTGAGGTCTGCCGGATGTAATTCTGTAGGAGGTCTTGAGCGAGGGTGTGCTCTGATACACGAATACCTCGGGCTAGATCAGCCTCGAGTTTCTCCCAGTCGATAGGTTGCGGCTCGTCTGGTGGTGGGAGCTGATAGTGTGTGGAGTACACCATTCGTTCACAGGCGAATAATTGCAATAAGTGTGTCGGCCTGCTTATGAATACTTCGGAATGGTACTCCCAAAAACCGGTGGTGAACATTTCTTCGAATGTTTGCTTGTAACATGCCGGTAGATATTTGAGCCTGCAGTGCCAGGCGTAACACACCCGTAGCGATGGCGTTGTGCTCATATCATAGACTAAATCCAAGTTGCCATGCTCAAAGCCCGGGGTGTTGACATGGGGAGCCTTGATGCGCCGGAAGACTTTAAAGACCATCTGCATCATGTCAAAGATTTTGACAGTCATTTGCGCGGCTATATCATCCATAGGTTTTAATCGAGGGAGCCAGTGGCGGATCGTCGCCATCATATAGCCAACTGTGGGTAACGCGACTGGTGGCTTGAAGTAGGGGTAGTTCAGCCAGTCTTGGCACTGCTTATTGTTCTGTAGCTTTATAGCGAAGGCAGTCCAAGAGCGGCGTCGTGGTACTGGTCCCCAGCACGGATTAAATTTTAAGTGAAGAGGCGCTTTTACCCACGTGCTCATCATCTCTGGATAATTTTGCAGTAGATCTTTGCGCCAGTCTGGTTGAAGGATTTCACCTCTCTGCGCCCTTGGTGGCAAGTCCTCTGGCTCGAATTGAGTTGCATGCGTCGGTTTCATGCCGGTTTCTTTCTCTATGGTTAATTGATATTCTGCCATTAACATAAAGTATGGTTTATACTGAAGCTCATGCCCGGATATGTATCGTCGCGGGGCCATTTGAGCAAAGAATGGTGATTGTAAAATTTTTTCTTCAATTATGGCCATGGCATGTAGCTGTGCCTCTACTCTGGCCGAGTGTGTCGTTCCGAGTTCTTCTACTGTCTTCATCCACGCGGGGGTAGGTAATTCGTAGGTCATCTGGCCTTCGGCCGTGACACGTCCGCCTGGGATGGGTATCGGTTCATAAGCCTCTTCGAAGGTCTCCTCCACCGGGATAGTGACTGTTTCTTCCTCAGCTGGTAGCTCAGGTGGGGAATCTGGCCTTGGTGGTGCTTCATAGATGGCGATTCGAGATTCAAGATTCACTACCTGGGCCCGGAGTGCGTTGAGTTCCTCTAAAACTTCAGGTGCAGGGTCCACAGGTGCTGGTAATTCCGCTGCTACTGGTACCTGTTGTGTTGCTGGTTCTCTGAGCTGTAGCAGTTTGTGATCTTCCTTTAACTTTTGATACTCTTCATTCATACGGTCATAGTCCTCGAGCAATCTAACATGGTCATCTAGCAACATCCGCATCGACTCAGATGGGATTGCCTTGAATCTGCTCGGACTTAGTGGCTGTTCTGGGTGATCTAAAGCCGCCTCCAAGTTTTCTCTGTTCTGCTCTTGGAGTCTCTGGTTCTCTTCTTTTGCTGCGGCTAAGTGTCTTCGCAATAAGCCCATATTTCTAGTAAGCGTTGCATTGCGGACAGTCTGGGCTCTAAGTAGGTTGTCTAAATCCGCGGTGGCCTCTTTGCTTTTTTCCTCACTTTCTATTTCTAACTTGTGATAAGCCTCTCGTAACTCTTGGTACCGGCTGTTCAGTGAGGCGTTCTCAATTGACAACAAATTAAGCTGCGTTTGCAAGTCGTTCGTCGTTTTCTGCAGCTGTTGATAGTTAGTGCCGAGTGATGCAAACTCATCGCGGACTTGCGTCATGCATGCGAACATGTGTTGAAATGCTGTGTCAATGGTGGGCGATAGTAGTAGTGAAGTGCTAAATGAGGATGCAGTGATAGTAGATGCGGTGGGAATGGGGAGCGGGGTTGGGACTGTGGATGCAGTGGTGATTGTGGAAAATTGTGAAGTGCCTAAATATGAGGGTGCTGTGAATGGAGTGGGTGGTGGTGAGGTGGGTGGTGATATGTCCATGCCATTGGACGTGTTTAATGTTGTGACTGTGAAAAGTGGTGTGATTGTGGGTGGTTGCGTAGGTGTGAATACAGGATTTACAAACGTAGAGTAGTTTACAGGGGGGATTGTTGGAGCGGCTTGGTGAAACGGGGAAATAGGTGTTAGGGTAGGTTGGGGAGGCGAGACTGGGGAGAAGGTTAGTGGGGTTAGGAAGGGAGATGGGGGTCTTAGAGGTGGGGGAAACGCTGGGAAGGATGAAGGGGTGAAGGGGTTAATATAGGGATGCAGAGGGCTGGGTGTGGGCCTGGTGGTATGAATGGGTAAGGAAGAGGTTGGGGCTATATTGCTTTGTACAGGTGTGGATGTGGGGAAAGCAGGTGGGTGTGCGGGTGATACAGGATGGGTTGGTGAAAGATGAGGTGAAAGAGGAGTCGAAGGGGTGGAGGTTATTTCGAGGATTGTAGTGGTATGAACAATGGTGGTACGGGGTGGCGAATCTACAAGAATGGTTTCTGCGGTTACTGAACGTTCGGGGGCGAGGCGTGCCTCCCTGGCTTGTGCTGAAGATTGGGCTCCTGTTGGTACACGAATATACTCCCCGGGTTTTGAGAGTAGTCGCACTCGGCGGGGATCAAACTGTGGTAGTTGCTTTCTTTGTAAAAATCTGAGTGCTTCATGGGAGCCTACTGATTGGACTAACTCTCGGAACCCTCTGATATAGGCGTCTTCGAATCCTCCTGAGATGAGTTCCTGTTCAATTAATGCCTGGCTCTCCTCTTCAGTTAACTTCTTTCGTGCCCAGACTTTCTCCATGGTACGATATAATTTTTTTATGGCCAATGTATATGCTGCGGCTTCGAAAGTTTCATCTTCATATGTGCTGGTGTCGCCGTGTGTGTCAGTCTGTTGGCCTTGGCCCTCTGTCTGTTCCTCTTGTGAGCCCTGGCTGGCCTCATCGTCGCCTTGATCGTCGTCTGTTTCAGTTCTTTCTTCTTCAGAGCCCGACACAGCTTGTCCCTGTGGCAAGTCTCGCGGCGTAGTGGGGTAGCTGGGGCGCTCATATTCCTGGGAGAACAGTGGTGCTTCTGAATATTGGAACTCGTTTGAGAATGCATCAGGCATCTCAAAGTCAAATGTCGTGTTTATGGGGTCGGTCTCCATATGTGGTATCGGGAAAGAAAACGCTTCCGCACCAATGGTGGTGGGAGCTTCTGCGGTTGTGGTGGGGGGTTCTAAGGTGGTAGCTGCCTGAGGTGCAGCGGTACTCGTGGTGGCCTCCGTAATTACTGGTCTGGACAACCGTATGCGAATAGGTTGTACCGTGGGAGCAGCTTCTGTCTGTGGGCGCTCGGGAGAGGGTTGTGGTGACGGCGACTCTGGCACTTGGAGGCAAGGGATGGTGCCTCGCATGCGCTTACCTGCCCGTGTCCTACTGGGCTTCCTAGCTTTCTTCGCTGTGCTCTTGAATGCCTTTAATTCCTCTCCTGTTAATGCACGCTCGATGGGCAAGTCATAAGCCAAACACATATACACAATTCTGGTGAGTGCACAACATCCGTTAAGCACTTTTTTACGCTCCCATCTGTGCTGTGCCAGGTACATCTGATCTATGATCCAGCTTGCCAGATCAACTGTTTGAGGTCCCGTACATGCCAAATATAATCCGAACCATATTCTTTTGTGTGGCATGGTAAATCTGTCCTGAGCTGGAAATGCAAAATGTTGCATGCATATTCTTAGTGGCTTTGACAACTCAGGTGTAATGGCCGAAATCTCTTCCCACTTCGTGACATCCCCATGTTTCATCGGTTCTGGAATCAATCTCTCTCGGTCTGTGGGAGTGTGGGTTCCATGAATCTTGATGGCTGCTCTGATTAGGTCCTTAGAGAGATAAAATCTCTTGTAAGGTGGATCATCCACTAGAGTAGGCAATATGAAGGTTCCTGGGATATCCTTATTCTCCGATGCCATCAATGTAGTGATTAAATAATAGCACCTATAAAAATCCGGTTTGGGTAGAGGATCACTGAAATATTCTGTGAAACCGGCTCTGGCCCAAACATGAGTTAAATCTTGGGTGTTTTGTAGGGCTTCGAATTCTCTGGAAAAAAACTGGTACTTCCCCCACGTGCGGTCATCAAAAGTCAGAGAGGATTCAAATATAAAGTCTGCGTCCGCGAGGGGTCCTGCCAGGCCCTGAAACCAATGAGAGTTCCTGTGTATCTTTTCGGTGTAGCCCATAGGGGGGTTATCGATAGGCATGGGTCCTGGAAATCCCTGAAATTCCGGCGGTGGAGCAGTAGGGTGGGACTCTGCTCGTAGCACGTTGAGTGGTACTGCTGCTACATTGGGGCCTGCTCCTGATGTTCCTTCGTCAGTTTGCATGGTGGCTGGTGCGCTAGTGAGAAAGATCTGCTACAAAAGATTAACACATTAGCATGGAAATTAATCATGATCCCATTAAAGTGAGACCGCAATCCCTTTCCATAACTGATGCGTAACCCGTGTAGCCAAGTGCTGTGATGTGATGGATGCAATGTGTCTTGCAGCACTAGTGCAGGTCTCTAGACACCTATACGTTTCAGATCATGCATACATTTCTTGATGAGATGAGATTACGAGTCGTGCGTGATGATGGTGTGTGAATTTATACAAGGTTTAAAGGTTAGTAATTGAGTACAAGGTTGTAGGTTAGTCGGGGGGTAGTTAGACAACGGGTTAGGGGAAGACGGTTGGACACGTTTCGGTATCCATTTCCTAAGGATCTTGGAGTGGGTGGTGGGTTTCTGCTGAGGGGCAAAAGGTGGTGTCGGGTGTGGTGGTATCGAGGGATGAAATGAGTTGTGGGGGTTATATATTACATGGCTTATGGGTTGAGCTATGATACATAGTTTGGGTACCCAAATCTGCGTGGGCGTGGGTCTATGGGTAAGGTACTTCTTGGCGATCCACATTTGTCGGATGCTTGGACCTGTAGAAGAAGGTCGAGGGGATGGTGAAGATCGATTCAGTTTCTGTACTGCCCTTTTTTTGTCGATTTCTGCTTGGCTGGAGTTCGTTGGTGCTTTTTGTCCTTTCGGCACCCATATTTGTCTGGTGCCACTTCCTTTGGGAGGCCTAAACTGCTTTCCATGTTGAGTCTTCTGATACTGCCGTCGGTCTGGGTTCCTTTGTCGCGGTTGACTCTGTTGTTGTTGAGGTTGAGAGGTCGGACGGACACTCTGCTTTGGAAAAGAAGGGAGTTCCAACACTTGCGTGACCTGCCCATCAGGAAGTGATGTCTTTCGTAACTTTAATCTAGGCCAGTCCGCAACAAGCTTGGAAGGATGAGCACCGTAGGGTGTCGTGCTCATTTGGCCGTTGATGCAACCCACCTGACCTCTGATTGTGCCCTTCTGCCCTTGCTGTTGGGTAACTGTCTCTTCTAGTTTGCAGGAAGTCCCAGGGAAGATCTCCTGTCGTCCTTCTGATTGACATTCATCCATCGCCAAGCCCGAGTGGGTTGGTGTGGACGTAGCGTGATTGAGCTGATCAAAGATCTTCCTGTCTTCCGTCGCATGCGTTTCCTTGGGTCTAGGGTCACAACCGTCAAGCGGAATGCCGTTAGGGAAGTCAAGCGGTATCACTCGCTTCTGCTCTAAGGTTCCAATCTGTAAGGAGCCTTGTCTAAGATTTAGGTCCACTGAGTGATCGTATAGCCAATCTTGGCCAAGGATTAGGGGTTCTATCAGGTCGTCATCATGGCACACTAGTAGCTTCGCTGTCATCGTCAAATCCTTAATGAGGATAGGAAGGTCCACCTCACCCATGCAAGGGGTTTCCATGCCTCCTAGGCCTATGAGGTATGCCTCAATTGGCCGCATTTCTATTCTTGAATCCTTATAGTGGGACCATCTAATCGCACTAGTCGCAGCGCCCGAGTCAATCAAAGCCCTGAGTTCTTGGCTATGGTTACCGTGCTCTAGCCTCACTGTAATGAATGGTCTCCTATCCACTATGCTCGGATGAGTGGTTGACTTTACTTGACACATGGCCATGGGATATCTGGGTGATGTTTCCAGATGGTTATAATGTTCTCTCCCTAGTCCTTGTCTTCTTAGCTTCATGCGCTTAATGCGTTCTATGGCTTCTGCCTGAGCTTCTGCTCGTATTCTATTTTCTTCCTCCTTACGCTTCTTTGCCAACGCGAGTCGTCTAAGCATATCCTCAGTAAGAGGTTCTTGATATAGCCTGACTCTACAGCCACTAATGTAATTAGGCATTATATCTCCTTCTAAGGTGGCTAACTGTACTGCTCCACTAGTCGAGAGTCTGTTAATGATCATAGGTCCATAACCTCGCTTTTCTAACTTCCGTGCGTGCTGTTTCAGCGTATATACTAGAACTAAATCTCCTTCTTTTAGGCCTTTATCTTTCACATGTGCATCAAAATATGCTTTCTGTCGCTTCTTCGCTGCGTATATTCCTGCTGCTGCCTTTAGCCTGGTTTCTCCTAATCGTTCCAAGTCCATTATTCTCGCTGATAATTCATGGCCGGTCCACTCATGTTCTTGTGCAACCTTAAGGGTCGGTATCAAGAAGTCCAAGGGAAGCACTGCATTCTGACCAAAAACCATCTGAAAGGGAGTTGCATTGAGTACGGTCTTGTAGGCCACTCGATATGCCCAAACAGCGTGATGTAGCTGTTTGTCCCAATCTGAACGTTTATTGTTCACGAGTTTCGTCAGTACGGTACAAAGTATCTTGTTAGTGCTTTCAGCTTGACCATTGGCCTGAGGATGATATGGTGCAGATTTCTTGTGAATCACCATAAAATCCTGTAACAAATATTCAATGACCTGATTTAGAAAGTGAGTGCCTCGATCGCTCACTATCTCTATAGGCAATCCATATCTTGTAAAGACATTTTCAAATAAGAATTTTGCAGTCGTGTGTGCATCATTCTTTTTTGTAGCCTTTGCCTCTACCCATTTGGTTAAATAATCTGTGGCAACAATAATGTATTCCGCATGTGTACCTTTTGCAGGGGGGTTAATGGGTCCTACAAAGTCTATACCCCACTTAGAAAATGCACGTCCGCCCATCATGGGTTTCAATGGCATTTCATCTCTGCGAGTAGGAAACTGAGTTCTTTGGCACACATCACATCTCTTTACATAGGTATGTGCATCCATGTGAAGAGTGGGCCACCATAATCCTGCAAAGAGGATGGCTTTGATTATCCTATCTGGTCCAAAATGACCTCCTGCAACACCTTGGTGTGCAGTCTCTAGTATTCTTAGATAATCGCTCTCATGAACACATTGTCTTAGATATCCATCTCGTCCTCTTTTGTATAGATTATCGCCAATAAGTGAATAGTCTTGAGCTTCCTGCTCTAGACTGCGTTGTCGAGCTAAGGTCATTCCTTGAGGGAATGTGTTCGTCCTCAAGTATGTCACTAAAGGTTCACTCCAGTCTGGTGTGAGAGACACATGATATAATGTCGCATGCTCTACTGGTGGTCTTTCACAGCAAACACTGCATTCCTTACACAACTTGTAGACATCTGCTTCCATAGAAGGCCAATATACTCCTAATCTGTGCAGAGTCTGTAGTGTTCTATGTTTTGAATGATGTTGCTTTAGTGCACCTACGTGTGCTAATTGCAACCAATTCGCATGTTCTGATTCATCTACACAACAAGCAAGAATCTTTTGATTATCTTGTTTATATATACTTCCTGCTATTATTTGGTACCTCTGGGATTTGGTAATCTCTCCTTCTTTGATCTTTATCCTAGGACTCTTGGGTCCGTATGTCAGAATAGGGACTAACGGCTTAGCCCATTCTGGTGCTATCTCGAGGTTGAATAAGTATGCATCTGGTAGATCATCAGCTACTCCTTGAGGAGCTTCTCCTGAGGTTAATCTTGAGAGGTGGTCAGCTCTAAGATGCGTCTTTCCTTTCCTAACTACCACTTCAAAATCATACTCCATGAGTAATAGAAACCATCGTATCAATCGTCCTGTGTTACAAGGTTTGTTAACTAAATATAATAGGGCTTGATGATCTGTAAAGAACTTGAATTTGTTGGCCAACAAGTAGTGCCTGAATTTCTTTACTGCGTAGATCATCCCTAATCCTTCTCGTTCCGTCGTGGTGTAATTTCTCTCTGCTGCGTTCAGTTGTCTGCTAGCGTAAGCTATGGGGAGATCTATGTTACCTTCATTCGTGGGTTGTGCTAACACACATCCTACGGCGTAATTGGATGCATCCACATGTACATGGAATGGCTTACTCCAATCTGGAGTGGTTAATATAGGTGCTGAGCACAAGCGTCGTTTAAGTTCATTGAATGAATGTTCACATTCATCTGTCCACTCAAAATTGGTTAAAAGAGAGTACAGAGGCTTAGCTATGATTGCATACATGTGTATGAATCTCCTATAATAACCGCAATGGCCCATAAATGCCTGTACCTCCTTCACATTAGTTGGTCTGGGTAATTCTGCAATTACCTTCACCTTTTCCTCGTCCGTAGAGATTCCATTTTTTGACACAATGTGTCCTAGAATTTTGCCTTGTCTGACCATGAAAACGCATTTTTCTGGGTTCAAACAAACCTGATATTCTCGACATTTGTCAAATATTTGTCTCAACTCTGGGATATGTGTCTGTCTTACATTTGAGTGCGCACATAGGTCATCGACATAAACTTCCAAGCTCTTGCGTAAAAATTCCTTAAAAACATGACACATGAGTCGCTGGAAAGTAGCGGGTGCATTTGTTAAGCCAAATGGCATCACACGAAATGCAAATATGCCCCATTCTGTGGCAAAAGCCGTCTTGTGTTGGTCTTCTGGAGCAATGGCTACTTGGTTATAGCCTGAGAATCCATCAAGAAAGCTGTAAACTTCCTTGCCCGCAACTCTTTCCAATAGGTGTTCCGTGATAGGAAGAGGATAACTATCTCTAATCGTGGCGGCATTAACTTTTTTAAGGTTAATACACACACGCAATTTTCCATTCTTCTTGGGCACAACCACAATGGGGGATACCCATTCGGTATGCTCAATTTCGTAAATGAATCCTGCTTCTATCAACCGATCTATCTCCTCTTTAATCTTCGCAGCGTAGTTATCATTGTACGTGTACGGTTTCTGTTTTGTCGGTTTCGCATCTGGAGTCATAGGGATTCTATGAGAACATATATCTGGGTCTACTCCCTTCAAATCTTTGTAACTCCAAGCAAAAACATCTCTATATTCGCGCAATAGGGCAACTAGTTCTTCTTCTTCTTCAGTCGTCAAATCATGCCCTATGTATGTGCATTTTTCTTCTTCTCCTTCTATGGCAACTATTACTTTCTTGGTTTTCTCTCGGTTATCATATACTTGTCCGTCATTCTCTTTTCTATTAGGCATTCGTACCATGATTCTTCTATCGTCGATTTCGTATTTCTTGAAATTCTCGGGTACTTCAAACAAAGATTCTTCCTTTTCCGACATGGTTTCTTTCTTCTTTCTCTTCTTGCCTTCACTCTTAGTAGTCACTTGAGTGGCTAACCTTACCTCGTTCGTAATTTCCTCGTGACTCTGAGTGTGAGTCTCTACTTCGTAGAAATATTCTTCCTCTGATGCAAAGGGTGGGTCCATGATAATTGATTCTAAATCGAAATCGCTTGCGTCCTCAAATGCATCAGTGTTTGGTTCGCACTCTTCTAAAATTGCATCGCCCATGATTGGCTCTATCGTAAAAACTGAAATGTCATAGCCATCCTCGTCACAGTGGGGTGTCCATTGTTCTTCATTGATGGCTACATCCATGGTTGCTAGTATTTCCGCCCAACCATGGGGTTCAAACTCCTCGTCTGGGAATACTACAGGTGCATAGGCCGGATCTTGAAGGGTTCGTGAATGTTGTTCCGCACCTAAGGTCCTTGCTTCTAAACGTTCTTCCTCTTGTTTGGCTACTTTACACATCCATAAATGGGTATCCTCATGCAACCAAGAAGGATCTGATTCTAATGAGTGCACGGATTCCGTCTCTGCTGGTGTCTTATGGATGGTATTCCATTGTATTGGGGGTACATCTCTATGTGAATAGTCTTTAAGATTGACTTTAGTAGTCACTCCTAAATGTTGCAAGTACAAAGAATTAGTTCCCCAATCTTGTACAATTTGCAACTGACGCATGAATGGTCGTCCCAATATCATCTCATACGCATGATTTTTGGCAAAGTCACAAATGGCGAAAGTATGCTCAAATTCTACACCGCAAGTGGTGAGAGATATGCCTTCTAGTAAGCCTAATGGTTTTTCTATGTGTCCATCAGCCATTTGCAGCTTCATCCTGGTGGGTCTGAGTGCTGGCTTACCCCAACGTTTCCACAAAGCGGTAGTAGCGATGGCTACTCCGGCTCCTGAATCTAAGATGGCTTTCGTGGTGTAGCCCTGATGGGCTATTGGAAGATATGTGTTACCTTCCTCTCCTTCGCTTACGTCTCCAATCTTTTCCACGGGTATCTCTGGTACCTTCTTCTGTGATCCTATCTGAGAGGGTGTGGTAGCTAGCTCAGGGAATTGATTTGCTACGTGCTTCCACAATTCTGGTTTTACCTTTAACAATTCCTCCAGGGTGAGATTACACTGTACTTTCGTATTCTTGATCACTTCCGTATTTCTAGGGATCACTGATTCTTCATTCCTCACTATTATCGTGGGTGCTCTCATACTAATAGACTTTGCTTCCCAAGGTCCTGTGAACTGAGGTAATTCTTGTAAAGAATTGGATTCACATCCTGTGGGTTCACTCAGTTGTTCCACCTCTACATCATCATATATAGAGGGGATGTCTTGGGGAAATTGTTCCTGCAAATCGTCTATTTCTTGAATAGGAGGATGAGTTCCTTGTTCTTTTCTCCATTTCTCTTCTTGGATTTCTCTTAAAAATTCATGTGAGTACCTATGTATGGAAGACAAATTGTCTTGACTTTCTGTATTGGGTACTTGAGACAGGGATGGTGCATTCCTTTCCTGTGTCTCTGGGATAATAGGGTTCCTATGCTGATCCTCTTTCTCTTTGCTTTCTATCAAGTGTTCTAGCCTCTCCATTAGCCCTTGAAAGTGTAATTCTGGTTTTGCCATGTTATTCCAATTAAGATATCTAGAGGCTTCGAACAACGCTTGGGCTAGTTCCACCATCTTCATGCAAAGTTTAGTTCTCTCAATTTCTAGGTCAGCTCGAGGGTAGTTTTTACTCATTTCTGTTACTTGAGGTCCTTCTTTTATTCTAGCCTGATATGCACGAAACATCATGTCTAGATCTTCCGGTATGGGTTCCGCTAAGACTGATCCTGATTTCTGAGCTGGGATTTCTTGGTTTGATTCTTGTGAAGCCAATTCTTGTATTTTGGCTCTAGATTCTCTTAAACTTCCTTCCAACTCACTTATCTTTTTACTCCATTTTCTCTTCATCCTTTCTCTGGAATCTTTCCAAGATTTCGTCTTTTTGCTACTCGATTCCGCATCTTCACTAGTTTCGGCTATTTTCTCATGATTAAGCTGTTGGTTTTGTAAGAGTGTCTGGGCTCTGGTTATAGCTTGGATAGGCACGTATGTAGGGTTGGATCCATCTACGTTGTTTACAATACCTATCACGTTGATCGATGTCACATTTGATGTGTTAACTGGGTTCTTAGGACAATCTTTGATTATGTGTTCTTTGCCACAATCGGCGCAAAAGCCTTGGATGCTATAGTACTGCGATTGCCTTGCTATTGGGGGATGTGGACAATCCTTAATGAAATGATCTCCTTGGCACCTAAAGCATGGTCCTCTAGGGCCCTGTGGTCTCTGTTGTCTCAATTGGGGCCGTGGGTTTGGATTTGCGTACATCACATTAGTATAATCTGGCTCCCAACTAGGTTCCATTGGTGGACTATCATAATGATATGTCTCCACATGCTCTGGTGACTCCGTGTAATAAGCGGGTGGACTAGTTACATGAGTAGAGTCAAAACTGTTGGAGTTCGGGTCACTTTCGGTGATCAGGGGTGAAGAAGGCACTAAGGCCCTACTTAGGTTCTCTTCTGCAGCCGCATATTTGACTGAGATGACATTCGCTGGTGGGGGTGGCTGCTGAGCTAAGACAGGTTGAGGTCTCTGTTGAGCCTGGTATGGGTAGTTCTGGGGAGGCCTATAGTAATAAGGCTGAGCATTGTATTGGCCTTGATACCTACCGGGCTGCTGGTATGTTTGTGGGTAGTTCTGTCTCACGGTTTGTTTGTTGTACGGGCAGTCCTGAGCCGTATGATTTGTGTATCTTCTCTCAATTGTGCAATATTGGCCACTAGGGTTGACATGAGGTTGAGGTGCATTGGGGCACACGTTTGCCAAATGATTTCCACCACAAGCGTAACAACGTACATTTGTAGGTAGCTTGGGCACCTGTTTACTAGAAACTCCTAGTTTTTGGGCCACTTTTTCTGCTAGGTCTTCTATCGAATTAGACAATTTTGTGGATGCTAGAGAAGAACAATCTGGGTCCTTATAGACTTTTGAGAGTTCTAATTCATCTCCTAGATTATCCTCAATGTCTATACATATTCTTACACACTCCTCTAGCGTTCTGGGTTCTTTCAGGTACACATAAGAGCGTAGTTTAGCGCTCAACAAGCCATCCAGGAACAGTGATACTTGTTTGGCTTGTGAGGGTAGCTCTTGCATTGGACATCGTTCAACATATTGTCTGAATCTACGGCCTGCCAGTCTTACTGTTTCCTGAGGGGTTTGCTTAAAACTATGAATCAACGAAGACGTGTCATGTCTAACCCCACTTTTAGAGAATTCAGTGATGAATGACTCTAAAAAGTGATGGATGTCTCTAAACTGCCTTTGTTGCAGTGGTTGGAACCAAGTTAAAGCGGTATTCTTTAACGTTAGTCCAAATGCGTTGTACTGCGTGAACATGTCCTCGACTTGTTCTGCTCTCAGTACTTGCTTGAATTCTGCGACATGGTCATAGGGATCTCCTGTCCCATCAAAATAATTTTTCATTGATTTTACTAATTGCGTGGGCCTCAATACTCTTGCGTGTTCACGTGGTCTAGGTAGAGGAAAATCATCTCTACCACCTGGTATTCCATGTTCTCTTTGTCTATCCGTCCTATTAGTGTTCGTGGTTGTTCTATCTCTCCCTATGGGGTGAATGAAGCTTACTTCCGGTCTCTCGTGATTTCCTTCTCTTTGATTTCCATGGGCTGAGGATGTTCCTGCCCCTTGTTGATTTGCATTCATGTTTGTTCGGGATGGAGGGAATATCAATTCACCTCTCCAAGTGTAGGTGTTTTTAGCGCGCTCAGGCACCACAAAGACTCTTTCTGAAGTCTCATCCAGGTATACAACCTTTCCAGGTGTATCTGGGTCCTTGAATTCATAGATTGTGATGATGCCTACCTCACTGGGGTTTTCCTTTCTATACCTCCAAAAGGCTTCGTCTGTCTCTTTATTTACGAACAACTCTGTGCTCCTGTTATCTTGAGGGATCCACTCTGGGATGAGTACTCTTGTTAATACGGATTTCCCTCTCGGTGTTCTAGGTTCTTCTAACGGTTCTTTTCCTTGAAATTTCCCTTCTGTCTCTAATTGGATTGTGCCAAACTCATTAGTATCGTTTGGTTGCGTACTTAGGATGTACATGGTTCCTTCTTTGTCTATGTAAGCGTCTCTCTCAAATTTCACCACTGGTCTTTCCAATCCAATGGGTTGATCAGGGTTGTGCAGTTGCACCACTTGCCTTTGCAAACCATCCTCATAGATGCGAGCACCTAATCGGTTGGTTCGGAGAAACTCTAACTGCGTTCTATAGGGTCCTTCAGGTTTTTCTAAGTATGCTACATTAGACCCTCCTGCTGGTCTGTCTGTGCTAAATGCCATTTCTGATTCACTTGATTCTGAGCTCAACTCGTAGGGATAACTACTGTTCAATTGCTGAGCCCAAGATCGTGCGGTGGTTCTTACACTAGCCTCCGATGATCTAAGGCTTCTTCTGTCCGACTTACCTATATGTTTGCCCGATCTAAGGTTCATTAATTTTCTTCCTTGCACGCTCGATTACACACTTAGATCGTCAATGGTTCTTTGTGATTAATTCTTGGTTCCTTTTAATTTCTCTTTGGATTCTTGTCTTAATTTATGCGTCAGGAATTCGACTTTCGTGATGATTTTAAGTTTTCGTTCCGTCAGACTTATGTTCTTTTCTTTAGGTTTTCGCGTCACACACACCTTTACTTTAAATCTTAAACTTGATAGAATTAGGTATCTTGAACTTGAGGCGTTCCTATCGTCGTTAATCCACAACTACCGTTTAGCCTAAGCTAAGAATTGACTGAGGGGGTTGAGTAATCTTCCAACCTCGAGTCGGCTTTTCTGGTTGCTCTGATGTCCTGTTGCCCAAGAAGCCGTGCTTCCCAAACCTTGCTGTCCTCACTGCCTTGCTCGCTTGCCTTGGATTGCCCTTGCTAGACCTGGAAAAATTCCAATATTAGACCAATTCACAAGATGATCAAACACTTGAGTATCTACACCTTTTAATCCCTTCCCTTTTTGCTCAAATTTTAATGTGTGCCCCCTGGCTTCCTAGTCCCAAACTGGGTGAACCTCAAAATAGCTTATCCAAAAATAGACGTATCCTTTATGAAAAAAACAGTTGAGGTCACGTAGTACTCGTCACGAGCTTTCTAACGAGCTATTAAGCTCAAAAAACGGACTTCGGATGAGAAAGTTGCACGCGTTCAGGCCCTGGGGGGTAAAAATTGACAATCCAGTTTTCCCTCAAATATGAGCTAAGGGGTCTCCTATGAGTCTAATGGTCCAAAAATTTTCCAAAAATACCCTCAAAATTGGTCAAAAATTGAAGTCCAAAATTTGCGATGGGGGTGGGCAATCGCGATGGCCTGGGACCGTCGCGATGGTCCGAGCGAACCGTCGCGATGGCGCGGGATTTGGACAATCGCGATGGCGCGAAAAGGCGAACCGTCGCGATGGCTCGAAGTGAACGATCGCGATGGCGTGAGGTCGAACCGTCGCGATGGTCCAAAAAATGAACCGTCGCGATGGCGTGATCGGGCGGACAATCGCGATGGCGCGGTCAACGGTCAACGGTGGACAATCGCGATGGTCCGAAGTGAACCGTCGCGATGGTCCGCGATGCGATGGCTTGAGCCAATCGCGATGGTCCGATTTTGGGCTGTCGCGATGGTCCGAAGGTTGAACCGTCGCGATGGTCTATCGTGACACGTGGCACTGTCGTGGCGATGGCGTGGGCCAATCGCGATGGTGCGGGGTCAACTGGACAGTCGCGATGGTCCGAGTGGACCGTCGCGATGGCTCAAGTGAACCGTCGCGATGGTCCGAAAAAGCGAACCGTCGCGATGGTCCTGCCGAGCCGTCGCGATGGCGTGAGCCAATCGCGATGGTGCGACACAATCGCGATGGTCCGAGCCAATCGCGATGGTCCACCAAACAACGAATTTTTGAAATGCAAAAATGGTTCCGTGTATGCACAGGGATCGCCTATCTAGTGGTGTGGTCGCCTACCTCAAAATCCGAACTTGGCGGACCATCGCGATGGTCCGACACAGTCGGAAATTTCTGACAGAAAGTACATTTTTTACCTTTTGGAAGCTTTCCTGATGCTCTGAAGCTCTGTACCTGCAAGAAAACTCAAGAAAACACAAGTGCATACAAGCGCAAAAACTCTCTCTCGTTCTCTCGCACGCACAAATGAGGGGAAATGAGGTGAATGGGTGGATATGGTGAATTTTCTGATTTTTTTTGGAAATGGAGATGATGATGCGATGATGAAGATGGAGTGTGGGGGAGGTGAAAAACACTAAACACTAAGTAAAAACAACAACAAAAACTGAGATTTTTACCTTCCAACGCCACTTCTTGCTATACTCTTACCATCACACATTCGTCCTAGACTCGATCCCCGGCAACGGCGCCAAATTTGGTGTTGCTCTAGCACAATGGTGAGAACCACGTTAAGAAGCTTCACCTCCTTAATGTCAATCCGAGGGAGAGGTAGGAGTGATATGAAGATCGTGAACGTGAGATGATGTGAGAGTGAAGGTGAGAAGCACAAAGATGCACACACACATACACACACACAATGAAGAGACAAGCAAGACACAATGGAAGGTGGGAAATTAGCTCTATTACTCAAGAATACTCTTACAAGCTCAAACTAGCTCTACTCTCTTCTTTGCTCCAACAAGCTAACCTCAAAAATGAGCTCTCTAGCTCTTTTTATAGTTTCTAGACTAGTTTTGACCGGTTTCACATCTAATGACCGGCCTAGTTAAAAAATAGGTCCTAGAGGCTATTTGGAAGGGTAAACGATGTCTAAAAATAACGAAAATTGGTACGAGTATTCTACCTAAGCTCCTCAAGCTCGAGGACTCCTCGGCTTGCACAAAATGGAGCTATGGATTACAAAAATGGGGTTTTGTCTATATTACATATGTTACAAGAGTGATGAAGATCACTGTTGGATGTTTGAAGAAGTAATAAAAATATAATTGTTTTGAAAAAATGGTCCGACTGGCTCCCTGCTTCGTCTTCACATGCTTCCATGGCGTCTGTGCCTCTGACTGCTTCCAACAAATGGTGTGTGATATTAAACGAACAGGTTCAAAAAAGAAAAAGAATATTCGAAGCACATCCACTCTTAAAATGGATGATGTAGATATTCTTGTTTATGATTTTTCCTTAACAAACACAGGTCACTTGAGGAAAGCAACCATCAACATGATAAAACAAAAGCTTCCAGATGTATGTGGTACAGGAAATCATAGGCAAACAAGAAGAGTTGTGCATGATCCTGCAGAATTTGGTATGTACGTGGATGAAGATAGAGCTCTTGTGGATATAGAAGAAGAAGAAGAGAGCTCTCAACAGTATGAGACTGAATCAAGTGCATCAGATGATGAGGGTGTAGACATAGATCGACATAGTTGTGAGTTGCATTGAAGCTCTCAGACATTTTTAGTGCTTATGTAAATGCCTCGAAGTAGTTTGGTTAATGAAACCATGTTTTGTAGCAATTTTGAATAACAATCAGATATCCACCCATTAAAAATATGTCTAAAATGTTATTTTTGTATAAGAACTATTCAGTTATACATTCTTTATATAGATTTTAGACATGTGAATGTCTTATCATATAGATTTTGGACATGTCAATGTCTTATCATATACATTTTGGGACATGTCAATGCCTTATATAGTGAAATTTTGACTACATTTTGAGCTCTTTTTTTATGAGAAAATGACAAAAAATGTCAAAAAATCATATATTTTCACCTCATTTTTGTAATATATGTATACTCGTATAAAGGAATCTCAAACATAAGCTGCCATTTGCTTGATTTTTGACGAGAGTGTTCTCTTTTTACGACATAGTTCTCGTTTGTTACGACTCGCTGTTATACAGCTCAAGATTATCCATACAATAGGTAGGCTATCAGACAAAATTATTAGCAACCTTACCAGCAGGGCAAGTATCAGAATCAATACCAACAACCATATTATAGGCCACAACAAGTCCTAGGAAACCAACCACCAGCTCCTGCCAATGTGATCCCAGTTAAGTACGTAGTGGAAGAGGAGAACCTTAATAGAGCATTGGTGCCACTAACCCCGTTGGTCTCAGAAAATGACTCTCATGCTCATAGTGCAGACTACTCCCATAAAGATAGTCCAGAAGCTTATTACCCAATCACGAGAGCGTAGTGAGGCTTATTCCTATCAATACGGGACACCACTTATGGAACAAAATTGGGAGCCAGAATACTCCAATGTCATGTATACCAATCCCAACCCCAAGCCCCAAGCGAGACAAGTAAGACCACAAGCCCCTAGAGGTCCATGTTTTAGATGTTAGGGCGACCATTTCATTCATGAATGTCCCCATTCACAGAATCCAGGGCAAGGACAAAACATCACAATACAAGGCTTTTGTCGTGAGTGTGGCAAAGAACATCTCCCAAGAGATTGTCACAGGAATCCCTCTAGTGCACAAGGTTACACCCATTAATGTGGTAGGCTTAGAGGTGGATTCAAGTTCAAGTAGTAGCAATGTGGTTCCTATGCAGGCTGTCACTAGGGCACAAGCTGTACAACAAGTAAAACCAGTTGAACAATCAGAGTCAAGTGAATCAAGAGAGCCGAGTAAGAGGAAAACAAGAACTTGGAAGGATACCAGAGAGAAAGCTAATTGCAAGTGGAATAGAAAGTTATCTGAACTACAAGAAAGCTTGAAAGTTGCAAAAACAAAAATAGAAGACATTGCATCTCAAATCCCCTCGCATGTCGAAAATCCACACCACCTCATTCCACCCCACCAGCCATTGTAAATAGACTGCAACCAAGGTTTGTTCTTGCAGATCCAACCCCATAAGACTTGGACATGATGTTCAAGGCCTACTACGATCAACTTCAAGAAGGGCCAACAGCCGCAAACTTAGACAAGAATTACCCTAGAGCAGATCTAGAGATTGAACGGACAAAAATGTGCATGAAAATGGTAGAGCTAGCTCAGGCTCTGCTCGAGACCAATCAAATGTTCAATCAGACAAACTCTGTCAAGCAAGATTTGCATTTCTAAGGCTTACTAGAAAGATTAGAGTAGTTGATAAACAAGCCCAAGGTTTCTTTACCTCCACAGGCTCAACCAATGGTACCTCCACAGGCTCAACCAATGGTTGAAAGAGAAAGCTTACCACCAACAAAAGCTTATGTTCCTAATTTTGTGGATGATGGAACACCTCTTTCAATTCAGCAATACTCTCAAGAGTTCTTACGGGAAATACAAGAGGAGAAATGGTCCAAGGAGAAGGGTAATCCCCCTCCTATTCCTGAGATTGATGATCTTCATGATCAATTTCCCCAAGACATTCCGTCTCTGTGGAGACCAAACAGATCAACAAGAAGATGAAAGATTAGATTTTGGATCTAATTCTTTACAAGAGTTGCCACAATTCACCGGTCCATGGGAGTCGCAATCTCTCCAGATTAGAGCTCCCACAATACTGGTAAGAAACGAAGACTCAATGGTTCCAAGGAACACTGATGTCATGAAGAACACTAAGGTTCAGTGTCATCTTACCATAGAAGAGCTCCAAAAAGTAAAACCCGAGCTATGGAATCATGTGAAGGATCAGGTCCCAGAAGTTGATTCCAATATGCCAAAATTAGGCTCTAAGCAAAACGTTCTAGAGATACCTCTTGATAAAATAGGGGACATGAGCGAAGGTGATGAAGGTAATACTTATCTTTGGATCACCTACCAGGGTTACACAACCAAAGCGATCATAGATTCAGGTGCTGGTGTTGCTATTGCGACCACCTCCTTGTGGAAGCAATGGGGCAAACCCATATTAAGACAAACTAGAATGAAGCTTCAAATGGCTGATGGCCATGTTGAAAGACCTCTAGGATTGCTAGAAGTGATAACTCTCACCACTTGTGGGGTAGAGTTTGAGCACACATTTGCTTTATGTGACTTTGAAAAAAATAACGTCTATGAGATGATCCTAGGGAGACCCTTCCTACGATAGTTGAAAATAGTATAGGATTGGGGAACCAACTCCTTGTACTTATAGCACTTAGGAGTCAGCACCAAGGTCAATTTGAAAGATTACACCTTCATAGATGTACCATCCCTATAGTGGAATCCTATCGACAAAGTGAAAGAAGATTCAATCTCTATGTATTCTGGAAGTTCTCCTAACCCATCCTGGATACATGAAGATACTCATTTGTGGATGTGCAAGGTCGCAGAGGAAGAGGAAAGACGCCTAAAAGCGAGAGAAAAAGGAACTTCTCAAGGAGAAAGACCAGTTAAAGACCCATCCTATAGACCGATAATCTTTCTAGATGAGGAATTTGAGCCTCGTGCTTGGGCAGAAGTCTTAGTTACCATGGACATTGCAGTCAATGAAGAACAATGCACACCTCATTGTGATGAGGAGGGTTATGATATTTCAGTGTTCATGCGGCAGCCCTTGTTGGAAGAATGTGACCCTAGTGATGTCATAGAAAAAGAAGAGAACAATGATGATCTAGAGTCCATTGTGATGGATAGTTGCTTTAACTCAGAGAAGCACTATTTAGAGAATGTACGAGTGTTTAACCAAAAAGAAGAAGAACCTCTCACAAGCATTAAAACGGTAAATTCAAAGGATGGAAGTGAGGGTAGTTGAAAGAAAAAGAAAAGAAAAGCAGTGAAACAAGAAGAGGAGGAATCATTGTTCGAGGTACCAGAAAATTTCAAGAAATATGAAGTTGAAGATTGGAAAATTTTGGTACGAATGCCTAAGAGAGACGCCATCGTAGGAGAATCGTATGATAATAAAGAAAAGACCAAAAATTGTAGTAATCATTGAAGAGAACGAAGAGTGATGTGCGTACATAGGAGAAGACCTAAGTCCAGAGGAAGAAGTAGAGCTTGTAGCTCTATTAAGGGAATAGAGGGACGTGTTTGCTTGGCACTATAGAGACTTGAAGGGAGTAGATCCGAAAATTTGCTCTCATACTATCCCCATGATTGTTGATGCCAAACCCACCAAACAAAAGCCTTACACATATAATGACACTTATGCAGGTAAAATAAAAGAAGAAATCGACAGGCTGATTGAAGTTGGATTTATCTATGATATTGAGCATACTAAATGGGTGTCCTGCATTGTAGTGGTGCCCAAGAAGAATGGAAAGTTGCAAGTGTGCATTAACCTTAAAAAAGCTAATGCTGCTACAATTCGAGATAGTTATCTGCTTCCAATATGTGACTCTTTATCACGTATATTTAATTCCAGAATGGAGCGCTCCATTGGTAGAATTCATGAGATTGGGAACATTACCCAACGAAGTTGGTCTAGAAAGAAAACGGAGCATGGAGCAAGAGGCTCAAGACTATGCCTTAGTAGGAGACAACCTATATCGGAGAGGCAAAGACTGATACTTAAGATTGTGCATTCACAAATCAGACTACTTGAAAGTCTTTGAAACTGCACATAGTGGTATTGTAGGTGGACACTTTGGGCCTGACTGAGTAATTAAGACCATTCTATTCTTAGGACTTTGGTGGCCTACTCTTCATATGGATGCACATACCTATGTGAAGCAATGTGACACATGCCAACATGCACAATATCTGATAAGAAAAGATGAGATTCCTTTGAGACCAATGATGGGAGGACGTGCATTCTCGAAGTGGGGTATAGACTTTGTAGGTCCCATTAACCCGCCAGCTAGAAACGACCAAGAATGATGCTCAAATGACGGCTAAGTTCTTATTTGAGAACATGTTCACTAGATATGGGTTACCAATAGAGTTAGTAAGTGATAGAGGTACACACTTCTTGAATGAAGTTATTGCAAACCTTCTCCAAGAGTTCTTGGTAATACATAAGAAGTCTGCCCCCTATCATCCACAAGCTAACGGACAAGCTGAGAGCACGAATAAGATCCTATGCAGCGTATTGAGAAAACTCATAAATAATAAACGTTCTAATTGGGACAAACAGCTTCATCATGTTGTTTGGGCTTACCGAGTTGCTTACAAAACAGTGCTCAATGCTACCCCATTTCAGATGGTCTTTGGACAGAATGTTGTGCTACCATGGACTGCCTAATCCCAGCATTAAAAGTAGCACAAGAGCATGAGTAGAATGGACATGAATTTTCCTCTAGGATCTTTGATCTAGAACGCTTAGGTGAGATGAGGCTATGAGCGGCAACAGGCATCTATGCTGCAAAGAAAAGAAAAAAGGCATACTTTGATGCACACATCAAGGATAAAGGATTGAAAGAAGGAGATCTAGTGTTGGTTTATACACTAAAGCAGCATGTGTGTAATTGGGGAAATGAGGATATGGACCCATGATCATTAATAGAATTTTCACTAGCGGTGCAGTTCAATTGGCCACTCTAGAAGGTGATATCTTGCCAAACTATATTAGTGGATGTTGAGTCAAGCTGTATCAAGAACCGCTTACAGAGGATATGTTAATGAGACTCAACACTGCTAAAAAGCAAAAAGAAGAAGAGTTGAGGGTCAGCGAAGAAGCACAGCCAGAGGCTAGAGAGCGCATTAGGCGAAATAAGTTAAGGAAACTAGGTCTAGATGTCAACCCGAAAGCCCCAAAATATGACATGGACATGTGCCAAAAATCGAGCATAATCGCTTCTCTCATAATCGATCGACACCCCTTTGTGACCGTGGAGGTAGGTCGAGGAAAGAGTGCAACGACTGTGAGAGCCTTAGTTGACTTAGGTGCAGCAACTAGTGTAGTTAGACTTTCATATTGCCAAGACCTACAATTGAACATCAAGCCCATAGAAGCCTATCTCATAGGTTTGGGAGGTGTGGAAACCCCTTGTTTGGACAAGGTGGAACTTCCAATCTACCTTCAAGATATTCCAATGAAAGTCAAAATGCTAGTGTATATGGATGAGGACCTTATAGAGCCACTTGTCTTGGGTCAAGATTGGATTTATGACCATGCAATCAACTTGAACTCAAGAAGTCAACTTCTTCAAGTTTGGGTACATGAACAATGCATTACTTTAGAATTAGAGAATTGCATGCTCACAAATCAAGATGTCACACATTCTGTCAGTTCTTCTAGGATTAATCTTAGCAAAAAAGATGTATGTGTCAAAACCTCTATGTTCCAGAACCACTCAATCATGGAAGAACAGGCTCAAAGACAAGCAGACTCCTCTTGTTGCCACCACAACTAAACCAAAAAGTCAAGCAACACAGTACATGACAACCGCTATATCAAATAGACAAAGAGATTTCAAGAAGAAAGTAGTTCTGGGCATGAGGCAGATCTGGGTACAAAAAGGATAGCAACCACCAGCCTTGCCAACACAATTCCCCCCCAGGCAAGCCAACCATGGGAAGACAAGAACCAAGCAATGAGGGCCAGCTCAACCAAAAGGTCTTCGACAAATTTGGGTGCCAAAAAAATAGCTACAGCTCAACAAGGGCGATTACATATGTGAGTTCCCAAAACACTCTTACATGCACAAAGACCTATGCTCTCCCCCATGCAAAAGGTCTCCACAAAGAAGCCAAGGAGAGAAAAGGGTAAGAATCGAGCACAAAGAACAAAAGAAGATAAACTCAAGGATATGGGTTTGGAAGCCAAAAGTACTAGTAACTTCCACAAAATCGAAGAGTCAACCACGTTGGACACCAATTTTCAGTAACCATCCAAAGAGGAAGAGGCCACAGGTGATCTCTACAGGACAAAATACTATTCTAAAATGGACTCCTATCAGGAGGATTACATCATTTCGAGATCCAATTGACACCTCCAAACAAAGATTGCATCAAGTCTACAAGCAACAATGAAATCCTCGACATGCAATAACCATGTGCCTTTGGCATAACCTTGTCTTTTGCACCATTCAAGTCATGCATTTCCAAAGTATGCATTAATATAGGGCCACCTTACATGATCTTGCATAGACACAATTGAGAATCCTAGGCACATACAACACATCTGGCATATGTAAAATATTTTATTGATGCTAACACCTTTCTTCTTGTTTTATGCCATTGTTTTAAAAGAGAGAGAGAGAGAGAAAGGAAAAAAAAAAGCAACAAAGAAAGAAAAAAGAAAAAAGAGGAAGCAGAAAAGACAACGAGAGGAGACATGACCATGCGCATGAAGAATCTCATCACTGAACCATCAGCAAGGACATCCATCAACAAGAAAGATGTTCAATCACCATGATGGAAGTACAACACGAAGAGTTGAAGTTTGACGGACCTTTCACCATGGTAAGAATTCTCTACTTCAACAACACTATAATCATGATCGATTAACACCTCTTCATCAGCATACCCTTGAGCACGTAGCTCAAGACCCAACTTCTTGCACCATAATTCTTCCAATGCATTTCCCAAGTATGCATGCATAGGACTACATTACAAGGTCGTGTACAAGGCACATTCTTCCTCCAACCCATGCACTAATGCACTTACCCATCAGTCATTATGGGTCACGAGTGCTTGGCATGAAAACTAGGGAAGCCATCTTTGAAAATCAGAGGACATCAAGGTGGCAACAGCAAGGGCAAGGAAGCAATCCACCATCGAGAGCTACTCACAATCAATCGTGGTAAACTCTTTTGAGCAGCTCATAAATTTTGAAAGCTCAACAATACACTCTCAGGCTGGAATCAAGGAACAAGTATGTATAGAGGGACTAAACATGAAGAATGGGACAATCGACACCACTATAGGTGGAAGACAGACCACTCTGGTGGAGACATGAGGAACTCTACCTCTTAAAGGACTACACGGAACAACCACTACAACAAGGGTCTGTCAGGGATGACAGACTCAAGAGGGGGGGGGGGATTGTTGACAATCAAGGTCAAGCACAAGCATAGAAGCACATCAAGGAAGTGGACACACAAGAAGAAGGAGCATGTAGGGAGCTCTAGTAAGCACATGTCAAATTTTTAGAAGAAATCCCTATAAAAATAGTGACTTTTATCCCTAAAAACCATTGTAATTACCATTTTTCATTTTTGCAACTCCATTTTGTTCAAGCTGAGGATTCCTCAAGATTGAGGAGTATTATAAATATCACCCTAGCAATTTTCATAATTTTTAGACTCCGTTTGAGCCCCCAAATAAGCCTTGGAACCTATTTTTTAACTAGGCTGGACACTAGGTCTGGACAAGGCCAAAACCACTCAAAAAACTATAAAAAGGGCTGGTGAGCTCATTTTTGAAGTTATCTTGTTGTAGATTTGAGCTTTGTAAGAGAGTTCTTTTCTAATCGAAGATCTCCCATTGTTCCACTCTTTGCTCTTACCTTGTGCGCGTGTACGTGTATGTGTGTGCATGCTTTCACTCACACACTTGTGCATTTCACTTGCTCTTAGTCTACATACCAGTCCTCACATCTCCGTGGATTCACATTTATGAGGTGCAAATCTCACGTTGGTACTCACCATTGTGCTAGAGTGATAGTCCTGTATCGTGATACATGCCTGTTGTGGGACCCATGAGTATCGTGTATCGTCTATCAACCTATATTGTGTATCGTGTGCACTTCAAGTATCGTGTATCGTCCCAGTCTTGTATCGTGACCCGAGGGATATCGTGTATCATCTGAAGTCAAGTATCTTGTATCGTGGATAGTCCATGAAAGGAGAACTCAAGCTAGATTAAGTTGATTCAGAGGATAAACATAAGTTTGAGAGGCCCATAAAAAAATTTTGATCGAGGTATTTAGTGAATGAACCTTCGCTCAGGATGTGTACGAGGAAGCCGACATAGTTTAACCGAGAGTGTAAACTTACCTAGTGCTAATTTACAGTATTCTGACACCTCGAGTGAATCAGACAAAGAAGAGAGGATGGCCTCAGAAGACATGCACAGTTCAGTGCTATTGACAAGAATTATGTCAGTCATTGAAGGAGAATATAGAACCTCCTTGGAGTATGTGAACACCAACCCGCATGACATACCTAATCTTGATGGACTAAATAGAACCGTAGCACGAATGAAGAAAGCAAATGAATCGGAGATAGTTCCCTGACCTGGAGTGAAATATGGACAAAAGAGGAATGAGTTACGTAGTGATTTCCTAGAAACCATAAGTGAACCATGAGAAAGTGAGAATGTGGACCATATTAGTGGTGGAGAAACTAAACGACAGGTTTCTACCCCCTGAGGCAAGTCTAAAGTAACTAGAGCTTGGAGAGGTGACAAAATCCCGTAGGATGACGTGTTGATTGATGTCCACATGGTAGCCGGGATGTTGCAATTGCTACAAGCCCCTACATCTTTGTGGGGATAAAGTAGTAACCAAGTCACCATCTATGAGCTGCAAGACCGGGAGGACCTTTCTAGAATCACTTATATGGATACCAACATGAGGACTTACTGGCCCAACTCAAATCTAGAAAGAGCCCGATTAAAGTATCAAGGTATTCTAGTGTTCCCCCCCAGAGACCAAGGAACTACATCCCAAAATCCTCATGGAACATACCAAATTTTTGCTTGTCAGAACTTGGGGCAGGACCGACAACAAAATATCCCTACAAGGACCAATGTTCAGTTCTCCACACCAGGCGCAAATCCTAATTATCAACCCCCAACTAATGGAGAACCTAGGAATAGAAATCCAGTGCCGGTAAGACCACCTTTAGGATGGGGAATTGGAGTTCAAGTAAGACATCCAGCACTTCCTGTCATGTCCAAACCACCCAAACCAGGAAGAATATTACGACCAATTCAAGTGGCCAAATGTATGAGAAGCCATTATGATGGATCCAGCAAACCTTATAATCACATAGCCGAATTCAAGCAAGTGATTCGTGTAGAACAAGTGGAAGATTTTATGATCCAATATGAGTCATTTGGGTTGACACTTACGGACACCGCCTTGGCGTGGTTCCAACCTCTTGAGCCCGATCAATTCCTAAATATGGAACAAGTATTTCAGGAAATGATTGAAGAATTCACTAAGACGAGCATTAAGAACAATTCTTCATCACTGATCCATAGTTTCAAACAGTCCCCTATGGAGTCAGTACGATTGGTGGCTTAGAGATTTGAGTGATATGTAGACAAATGCCCCATAGAAGAGAGACCCACCCAAGAAAAGATGATTTCTTTATTTTTTGTTAATGGATCCCTGAGAGCACTAGTCTATGTAAAGAGATCACAAACCTTGAGTGAATGCTTGAAGGAATGCATAGATTTGGAAGATAATTTGTTGGAAGACTTGAAAATTCCTCAAACTAAGGGTAAGAGCGAGGATAGTTCCAACAACATCACTAGTACTAGCAATAATGTGGAGGAAATTGCCGACTTAGTGGCTAAAAATTTATGAGTGCAAGGACAGAGGAACTACCCTAACCCCCCACTATGAATGCCAATGTTAAGAAGGTGTGTATACTATGGAGGAGATCATCCCGTTCATGTATGCAATAGTGGAATTGCTCCATCAAATCTCTACATACATAACTGTCCACCAGTCCAGACTCAGGCCCAGTATTGCAGTATTGAATAGAAATATGCCAACCACAACACTGATAACTGCCATTACAATAGACAACCTACATCATTCCAACCATCGCAATTCAGGCCATATGGATACCCAATGATAGACCTAGGCAGGGAGTTTCCCAAGCACCCTCAGTACCAGAATACAGCTCCCAATCAACGTCCTTATGAATACCAAGGATACAACACACCACCGTTGGTCTTGGGACAACAACCACACCATCCTCAGAACGTAGTCTCGGTGAAGTTGGCCCGAGCTGAAGAAAACACACAGAGAGCCCTGGTACCAACTACTCCTTTGACTGGCACGGACAACTACAATCAATCCTATGACCAGGCTTGGGGAGATTATTATTCATACAAAACAGACCCTATGAATTACGAGCAGGTCTATGAGCAATACTCATACGGGAAAAATAACTATGATCAATCATACGGATATGGAGCTGATTATGCAACCCTAATGTACACCAACCTAAGAGCTCAAACACCCTCTAGCCCCATCATTAGACCTCCAAGCCCTTGAGGACCGTGCCACTGATGTGGAGGAGACCATGTCATTAGGGAATGCACTTTACCATACCAACCACCTCACAAGGTTTGGGAAGGATATTATGGGGATTGCAGAAAAGAGCATTTGTTTAGGGACTATTCAAAAAACCCTAACAAAATGAACCACACAACCCAAGTGAACATAGTAGAGGTAGTAGAGCCTTCAGGAAGTGATAAAGAATATGCAGTGCCCTTGAAGGCAATCACAAGAGCAAGAGCCAAAGAAGGACTAGAAGAGTTAAACTCCACTAGAAATGCAACCAACAAACCAAAAACTCTAGTACCTCAAGTAGTGCCAGATTGAGAAGAATCCGAAGAAAACTCAAAGGAAAAATAGACTCAAAGATGGAAAGCTTGACGAGAGAAACTAAGAAATAAATGGACCCAACAAAGAGAGGAAAGGAAGAGCAAAGAGGAGTCACAGCACATTACAACTCGCACACCTGAAAAGGATTCTAGTGCTCGAGAAAAGGAGAAAGGTAGACAACAAGCAGGATCAGTTATAGCTGATCCCATGCCTGAAGACCTAGCCATGTGGATAAACGCCTATCAATCAAGAATTAAAAATAGACCAACTGTGGAACAACATGAAGTGAGTTATCCTAGAGGGGATTTGGAATAAGAAAGGTTAGCAATCTCTAAGAAATTGATAGAATTAGCCCAAAACTGATGAAGAGTCTTAATCTCCAAAAGAACAAGCTATCCTTGATTTTAGACCACCTCTATATCAAGAATAACTTTAAACTCCAACCAATTTTGGAAGACAAGCACCAAACTATCAAGAAATTAGCTAACTGTGAAGAAAGTCATTTCTCAGAAAAGTCTGCTGCACCTTAATCACTCATTGACTAATCATTTGTGTAAATTTTTTGATAAAACTTTGTAGACTGTTTTGCCTAGAGATTGTGCACCTCCTCCAAGTTAAAACACTTCAAAAGCTTGAGTATATTATGAGAAATGATTCAAACAATCTACCTATGTCTGAAACTCTCTCTCTGTAGAATCGACTTTGACACCTGCAACTTCTAAGACATGTGTTTGTTATTGATCTTTGGAGTTGTCCTCTCCAATCATTTAGCATAAAGAATTAACAAGACATCTTTATTTTGTCAATCCTGGAAGTATACATGAGACCACAGCCCCTTCTACATGATAGAATCCAAGAAATAAGAGGTAAATGGCTGAATTTTTGAGAATAATGAAGATGAAGAGGAATTTCTAGGGTTTGGATTATCTTGAGCAAATCTCCATCATATTCCACAATCTTTGTGTCTAAAGCATGTTATTTCTTCAGCAGAATACATCCATAAAGTCAAAACTCAAAAATGTTACTTGTACCATCCAAACAAGACAATCCCGATTCTATACAAACAGACGATTTTTATCTCCAGCACCATTTTTCATCAGTAATCAGCTCTCTTCATACATATTCAACAGAAACACACAACAGAAGCCCACAAATCTCCATGGATACACAAAGAATAGACTCACAACTCAAAGAAATCACACAAAGAGGAGAAAAACACGATTTTCAGCAGGAAAATCTCTCTTCACTTGGATAGCATGTAAACAAATAATCAACCAACCCCCTCATAATAGAGGAGATTTTCTTTTATACATTTTCAAGTGTCCCTTTTCACACTTGAATTTTGATCCTTTCCTCTATTATTGTAAAAATATGCTATCTAGGAGTTTCCAAAAATTCTAGAAAAATTACATAAGATTCTATTCTACATAAGGAAGACTCTTCCTTATTTTTACATCAGTTGCATAAATTTTTTTACAAGTTTTTGGCATTTTACAATTGTTTCTCATAAAAAATACTACAAAAAATACTTCTTCTAACATTCTTCCCCTCCTAGACCTTTTGGCTCCTGACAAAAGACATTCCTGCTCATATATTCCAAATGCTCTCTTCACTTCTTCTTTCTTTGGTAGACCTGTGACAATAGATCATGGTTCTTTCTTTCTGTAATGTTCAGGTTATTTACCATTTCAAACAATGCTTTCCTCCACTGTACTGCAGCTTCTGGTTTATCGATTACATCCTTTTTCAAATACTCTGTGTAAGCAGCTTCATATGCAGTAAGACGAGACTTTGTGACCACTGTCAAGTTTCCAAATATTTCTGATTCTCTCTCAAAAAACCCATAATCGAATGCATCTTCAAAATTTTGTAAATAGTGACTGCCAAAAATATTATTCTGGTGTAGTATGCCATTAAACAGATTCTATCAAGTGTTTCACTAAGATCAAACAATAATGCATTAGTAGGAGAATTGAAGCCAATGTAGTTTAAGATTCTGACATCTGTATCTGTGTATGTCTCTATACATGCCAGAATGAGTCTCATTACTCTGATCAGTAAAATGCATGCTGGGTCATTCACATCTTTGTATGTAGCTATAACAGACTCAGTTGTATCCACCATATACTTTTTTGTAGGCCATGTTCCTGCCTTTGGACCTGCTATCTTTGGGAAATTCAACCATTTAGATGGGATTTGTCCTTCTTTCCTTCTTTCCTAAAAAATTGTCCATTCTCTTCTTCTTGCTACTGGGCAGTAAGCTGGATTAATTTTCAACTGAAGGGGTGCTTCCTTCCAAATTTTCCTGCATTCTTTATTTGCATCCAACCATCTATTCCTCCATTTTGGATTGGCTTTCTCAAATAATTCTTTGGTCACATTGATATCCTCTTCATACTCTAGATATTTATTTGGAGGTAATCCAACTCTTGCCAACTGATAGTTTTTGATACTTTCCATAATCATGCATAAAGGTATGCCTAGTCCATCTGCAGCCCAATGATGTTGATCAGGATTTATTCCTTTATTTAGAGCAAACGTGACAATTTGATCTTCATATTCATCATGCATTTTTCTAATGAAATCCATTCTGGACTCTTTGTTTGTCAACAATTTCTGGACAAATTCCTCTGAATATTCTTCTCCTGGTCTTTTATTTTCTGATTCATTGCCATGTTGGTTTCTATCATTACTTCCCACTTCATAGTCTGTTGTATATGTAGTCTCTATCTGTGCTTCTTCCTGAGCTTGTGGCTTTTCCAACTTTTTCTGTAGTTCTTCTATTATCACCATCAAACTTCTGTTTTGAGTTGCCCAAACCTCTCTTTCTTTTATCCATTCACTTCTTTCCTTTTCCATTCTTGACTGCCAATCACTCCTTTCTTTTTCCATATCCATATGCAACTTGTTATAACCCCTCATTGAGGTAGCAGCATGTGTACTAGCTTGCTTCTCTAGTTCCTTGGCCTCTTTTGTTGGTGCATGCCAATCATCAATTGAAGGTTTATGAAGAAATGAAGTCAAGAAATCAAGAAGAGAACAAATTCAGAAGTTTGAAGGAAGGACATACTCAGAAATTCAAAGCTATGTACACATATGTACATTAGTTCAGATATAGGTGACTCACACTTTTGATTAGTCATAAGTTTGTACATATTTGCCTATAAATGTTTTGAAAAACGTCGGGGCATATAGAATAGAGAATAGGAAGAGAGAAATCAGATGTAGAAAAGTGTCATTGGACACATGAAAAGATAGTGAAGTTATCTCTTCAATGTAGTTGTAACCTTTCTGAGTATTCGAAAAAATCTTGCGCCCGATGTTTCGATGTTTCCTACTTCTGTAGTTAATCTTTTGAGAAATCCTTCTGAACATATCTAATTCCATAGTTAATCAATCTATGGCTAGAATTTGAGAGTCCAATTGTAATCAGGCTAAGAGAATTTTGCATAGGAACATTCATATGTGAAATGTTCTAAGTGTCTTCTGAAACAGGCGCAGATTTTGTGATCAAAGAAATTATCAGTTCTCAGCACACAGTGTAAAGTTTTACACATGTGATAGCTCAAAATCTAAGTTGAAAGATAAGCTATCTACATCTAAAAGCATTTGACCAAACGGGTTCGACATTGGGAGAACTATAGCTAAGAAGTTGCAGGTGTCAAAGTCGCTATTGCAGAGAAGGTGTTTTACACATAGGTAAATTATTTGTGTGATTTCTCAGAGTATACTGAATCATTTGCAGAGATTTAAGTTGGAAAAGGTGCGCAACCTTAAGGCAAAGCAATCTACAAAGTTTTATCAAAAACTTTACATGAATGATTATTCAATGAGTGATTAATCTGCAGCAGACTTTTCAGAGAAGTGATTTCTTCACAGTTAATCAATTTCTTGGTAATGTGATAGTGGATTTTCAAAATCCTGTGGAGTCTAAAGTTATTCTTGGTCTAGAGGTGGTCTAATACCAAGGATAGCTTGTTCTTTTGGAGATTAACACTCTCCATCAGTGGTATCAGAGCAGGTTGTGTCAAAATTAAGGAAAGGAAGACTCCGACTGCTGCAGATATACAAATTCTACATCTTGAAGGTTCAGAAGGATAAAGTGTTGAAGAAAGATTGAAGGGAGACACGCAAAGATTATCAAAAGGATCAGAAGAAGCAACACTCGAAGTTAAGGTACATTTATTTCTTGTAAAGGCTAAAGCTTTGAGACTACAGGTGAAGCAAGGATGGGAGATAGTCTCCAAATTGAAAAGTTGGATAGAGAGAACTATCCAGCTTGGTCTATGAGAATGGAAGCTCATCTGATGAGCAAAGATTTGATAGCATATATTACAGGTGAAGAAGAGAAGCCTCAGTTCAGAGATCCTAGTGTTCCAACTAGGGAAGAATTGTCAGATCTAAAGAATTGGATGAAGAAGGATGCTCAAGCAAGGAGCATAATCTACATGGTAGTCAATGACTATTTGCTTCCTCACATTAGAGGACTTGAAAGTGCATGTGACATTTGGAATGCTTTGGAAGAGAATTTCCAAAACACAACCAAATCAAGGAAGGCTTCACTATGGGCAGAATTTACTACTTTCAAGAAGAAGGCCTCACAATCAATCTCTGATTATGTGACAAAGATGAAGGACATTGCAGATTCTTTAGGTGCAGTGGATGAAGATATTGAAGAAGATAAATTGGTAAGACAAATTCTCACAGGGCTAAGAGGAGATGAGAAGTGGAAGCCTTTTATTTTGTCTACAGAACTTTCATTAGATCACTTCACTCCTGATTTGAATCAATTGTTAGGTCGTATGCTAACTTTTGAGAATGATATCAAAGGAGATGTAGATAAGAGTGCAGGTCATGCAATGTACTCTAAAGACAAGAAGAAAGCTAACAAAGGAAAGCAACAATCAGGTGAAGAAGAAGGTACTTCAAACCAAGCAAATTTCATAAGAGGAAAAGGAAATGGCAGAAGTAGAGGAAGAGGCAGAAACAACAAAGATAATGCAAGAGCTTGTTGGATATGTGGTAAGACCAATCATCTATCTCATGATTGTTGGCACAATAATCAGAATAATGGTAAATATCAGAACTTTAATCAAAGAGCAAGAGGTGGTAGATTTCAAAGAGGAAACTTCAGAGGTAGAGGTGGTAGGAATTCTTTTGGAAGAGGTGGAGGAAGAAGCTTCCAAAATCAATCCTATAATAACACCTACTACAACTATGCATCAGATCAGAAGGAGGATTCGACTCTCATTATGAATGCAACATGTGAAACCTCACATGAGGACATAAGAGTGTTCTATATTGATTCAGGATGTAGTAATCATTTAAGTGGGAATATTGCTTTGATGACTGATCTAGATCATAATGCAATTAACCATACAGTTCAGACAGATGATAATACAAAGCATAAGGTAAAGTCAATTGGTTCAGTCAAGGCTAAAGATGGGAGCACTCTTCTGAGTAAGGTTCTTTATGTTCCCACAATTCCAAAGAATTTGATCAGTGTAGGTCAAATTGTGGAAAAAGGATATGAGGTAAGATTCACCAATGATGGAGTCTATGTTGAAGACCCTAGTCAAGGGTATAAACAGGTTGTTACAGGAAAGAAAGAAGGAAGGCTCTTCACATTGAAGGTACAAGGAAATGTTGGACATGCTATGTTCACATATGGAGAGCAGAAGGTATCTGAATTGGATCTTTGGCATAAAAGACTTGGACATTTCAATGAGAGAGCTATTAAAGAAATGATTAACAATGGTTCAGTGTTTGGGTTGCCTAACATTGCAGGTCAACACATGACATACAGATGTGAGGCATGTCAATTAGGTAAGGCTCATAAGCAACCTTATTCCAAGCATGGGTTTATGTATTCAGAAAGACTTGAGTTGGTGCATACAGATGTGTGGGGTCCTTCAAAGGATTTTAGTATAAATGGTTCAAGATATTATGTCATATATGTTGATGATGCTACCAGATGGATCACAATTTATGTGATTAAAGAAAAGTCAGAAGTGTTTAATACATTTAAACACTATCATGCATATGCAGAAAGGATTACAGGTCAAAAATTGAAGAGACTAAGGTCAGATGGAGGGGGAGAGTATTTTTCAAATGAATTCAATGATTACTTGTGGAATGCAGGTATAAAGAGAGAAGTTACTTGCAGGTACTCTCCTCAACAAAATGGTGTAGCAGAAAGGAGAAATAGGACACTTGTTGAATTTGCAAGGTCCATGATGAAAGAGAAGAATTGCCCAAATTATTTGTGGGTTGAAGCTGTTAATACAGCTACATATTTGGTCAATAGATTGCCTTGTAAAGCTTTGCAAGGTATGACACCATATGAAGCTTGGTGGGGTAAGAGACCTACCTTGGATCATTGCAGAATATTTGGATGCTTGGCATATGCATATGTGCCATCTCAATTGAGGCATAAGTTGGAGCCTAAGGCAGAAAAGTATGTATTTATTGGTTATGATGATAAGCAAATGGGATACAGGTTGTGGAGTCCATCCACAAAGCAATTCCTTGTATCCAAGGATGTTACATTTGATGAGCAAGGTACTTGGTATGCAGGTAAATATAATGTACATGCAGATGTTGAAGAAGTAGTGGATCAAAGGAAAGGTAAAGCAAAGATTCAATTACTTGATGAAAATGAGAATAATGAAGTACAGGTTGAAGTTGAAGAAAGGCCAAGGTTTGATCCAGAATGTGATGAACCAGAGACTTCAAAAAGTGTAGAAGTTAGGAGGTCATCTAGGTACAAATGGCAACCTACAAGGTATAGCTATGACACCTCATTCTTGACTACTAAAGATTATGCTTATTTGGTAAAAGCAGATGAAGATCCATCTACATATGATGAAGCCAAAGGCAAGAGAAATTGGGAAGAAGCCATGCAAGAGGAGTATGATGCATTGATAGAAAATCAGACTTGGGATTTGGTTCCTAAACCAAATAGTCAGAAAATCATTGTTTGTAAGTGGGTTTACAAAACCAAAAGATTTGCAGATGGAAGTGTGTCTAGGTACAAAGCTAGACTTGTTGTGAAAGGGTATGCACAGACATATGGAGTGGACTATGATGAGACTTATAGTCCTATGGCAAAAATGACAACCATTAGAACTCTCATAGCAATTGCTGCTTGCAAAGGTTGGAAGTTATCTCAATTAGATGTTAAAAATGCTTTTTTGAATGGTTACATTTCAGATGAAGTTTACATGGAGCAACCAGATGGGTTCAAAGATCAAGTGAGTCCAAATTATGTGTGTAAACTCAAGAGAGCTTTGTATGGATTAAAGCAGGCCCCAAGGGCATGGAATTATAGGCTTGTAAAGTTCTTGAAGGATCTTGGATTTCAAGCATCAAAGGCAGATAGTAGCTTGCTAGTCAAAGCAAGTGAAGATGGATTCATTTATGTTCGTATTTATGTTGATGACATAATACTTACAGGAACAGATGATAAAGGAATACAAATGATCAAGAAGCAGATGGAGAAAGAGTTCAAAATCAGTGATTTGGGGAACTTGTCATTCTTCTTAGGAATGGAGATTTTATATACTCAACATGGAGTATATGTGACCCAAGAAAGGTATCTTAAAAATTTGCTAACCAAGTTTAAAATGGAAGATTGCAGGGTTGCACCTACACCATTGGAAGTGAACCATAAATTGTCTAGATTTGGAGGAGAAGAATTCAGAGACATGAAGCTCTATCAAAGTTTGGTTGGTAGCTTGATTTATGCTACATTAACAAGGCCTGATTTGTCATATGCAGTTGGTGTGCTTTCACAATTCATGCATTGTCCTAGAAAGGAACATTGGATTGCTGGACAAAGAGTACTTAGGTACATCAAGGGTACACTCAGAGAAGGATTGTACTATGGATTTACTTCTGATACAAGAGTGAAGATATATAGTGATGCAGATTGGGCAGGTAATGTGGATGATAGAAGATCAACACATGGATATTTGTGCTATGTAGGAGACAAATTGATTTTATGGTGTTCTAAGAAGCAACATACAGTTGCTTTGTCATCTACAGAAGCAGAATATAAAGGTATGGTGGAAGCTGCAAAGGAGGTAATATGGCTAAAGACACTTATGAAGAGTTTTGATGTTGTTCAGAGTATTCCTATAATTTGTGGAGACAATATGAGTTCTCTATACTTGGCAGCTAATCCTGTGTTTCATGCTAGAACTAAGCATATTGAAATACAATATCATTTCCTGAGAGAGAAGGTCATTGATAAGGAAATTGAAGTTATGCATACACCTACAAAAGATCAACTTGCAGATATGATGACAAAAAGTTTAGATGGACCAAAGCTACAGAGATTCAAGCCTATATGGCAGGTATTAAGAAGATAGAGAAAAACCTCAATTAATGATTGAGGGGGAGCTGTTGGTGCATGCCAATCATCAATTGAAGGTTTATGAAGAAATGAAGTCAAGAAATCAAGAAGAGGACAAATTCAGAAGTTTGAAGGAAGGACATACTCAAAAATTCAAAGCTATGTACACATATGTACATTAGTTCAAATATAGGTGACTCACACTTTTGATTAGTCATAAGTTTGTACATATTTGCCTATAAATGTTTTGAAAAAAGTCGGGGCATATAGAATAGAGAATAGGAAGAGAGAAATCAGATGTAGAAAAGTGTCATTGGACACATGAAAAGATAGTGAAGTTATCTCTTCAATGTAGTTGTAACCTTTCTGAGTATTCAAAAAAATCTTGCGCCCAATGTTTCGATGTTTCCTACTTCTGTAGTTAATCTTTTGAGAAATCCTTCTGAACATATCTAAGTCCATAGTTAATCAATCTATGGCTAGAATTTGAGAGTCCAATTGTAATCAGGCTAAGAGAATTTTGCATAGGAACATTCATATGTGAAATGTTCTAAGTGTCTTCTGAAACAGGCGCAGATTTTGTGATCAAAGAAATGATCAGTTCTCAGCACACAGTGTAAAGTTTTACACATGTGATAGCTCAAACTCTAAGTTGAAAGATAAGCTATCTACATCTAAAAGCATTTGACCAAACGGTTTCGACATTGGGAGAACTATAGCTAAGAAGTTGCAGGTGTCAAAGTCGCTACTGCAGAGAAGGTGTTTTACACATAGGTAAATTGTTTGTGTGATTTCTCAGAGTATACTGAATCATTTGCAGAGATTTAAGTTGGAAAAGGTGCGCAATCTTAAGGCGAAGCAATCTACAAAGTTTTATCAAAAACTTTACATGAATGATTAGTCAATGAGTGATTAATCTGCAGCAGACTTTTCAGAGAAGTGATTTCTTCGCAGTTAATCAATTTCTTGGTAATGTGATAGTGGATTTTCAAAATCCTGTGGAGTCTAAAGTTATTCTTGGTCTAGAGGTGGTCTAATACCAAGGATAGCTTGTTCTTTTGGAGATTAACACTCTCCATCATCTTTCAATTCTATTTGTAATCTCTTGATCTCCTTGTGCAATTCTTCCTTTTCTTCCTTTGTCATCTGAGCAGTCTTGGTTTCATCCTTTAACTGGCCTTCTTCCAATAATAGTCTGTTTATTTCCTCATTTGCTTTAGTCAAAATTTGATAAGAAGTCTGCAAGGTTCTATATCTTCCTTCAATTTTTCTCAGCTCCATTTCTAGTTTATTATTCTGCTCTGTTAGTTTTACACTCTTTTCTTCAAGATATTGGATTCTATTTTGTTTCTGTACTTCTAATTTCTCCAAAGCAATTATTCTATTTGTAAATTCCTCATTTTTCTCCTGCACCATCCTCAATTGTTCTAACATTTGTTCCTTTTCCCTTTTGTGCTCCTTAATGATCATACTTCCTTTCTCAAACTCCGATTCAGCTACCATACCAGATATAATCATATTCCTGCTTGATGGTCTGAACTGCTCTATGTTGCTCATAATAATCAGGCAAGCAGATCTTATATTTTTGGGTATTCTTTCCAACCCAACTTCCATTTCCATTTGTTTGATTTTATCTTTTTATCTTCTTTGCACTCATTCTCCTCTTCTTCTTCTTCATACTCTATAACCTTAGTCTTTTGTTCTTCATAGCTTTGATCAACTTCCAAAGTTTCTTGGTCTGCAATATCTTCTTCATGTTCCAATGTCTGATCATCCTGATTCTCATATCTTGATCTATCTTCATCTACCTTTGCTTCTTCTACCTCATTATTCTCCAATTCTGGTTGTTCTTTTTCAGAGAACTGTGTTTCTTTCTCCTGTATCTCTTTTTCTTAAATTAGGGTTTCCTGAATTAATGTTGATTCAGTTTCCTCAGTGAATTTTATATGATCATTACTAGTCTGCTTTTTCTGTTCCTCCTCTTGTTCATCTATGTCCATTAGGTCCAGCTCCTCCTCTTGTCCTTGATCTTTTGTGATTTTAATCTCCTCATTATTGTTCAAATCATAAAGTACATCCTCTATGCTTTGTTTGATTTCCTTTTCTATAACTCCTTCTTCTAATTCTTTAGCATTCTTCTTTTCCATTGTTTCCTTTATTTCTTGAATTTGGTCTGCACCCTTCTGTTTTATGACTGAACTGCTTATCTGTAACCCTTTTTCTGCTTCTACTTTTCCTTCATCAAATTTAACATAAGTTTGTTGGGAGGGTTTGGTCCATATTGACTTTAGTCCTGAATGCACTAACCCACCACTGAACTCCTTTCTCATTTCACTTTCCTCTTCTTCCATTACTGCTTTACCTTTCATCATCCTTCTTTCCTCTTCAGGAATGATTTGCTTAACTGCTTCCTCCTGGACTTGCTTCCCTTGAGGCTTCTCTCTCAGATCTTCAGGCGTTTTATGTTTTTCAGTGGCCTGTGTAACCGCATTAGGGGTACTGGGTACTGATAAATTCAGACTTTTTAATAAGAAACTTTCAATATCACTTTCAGAGTCTGAGGAAAATTGTGAGGATCCTGCTATGCCTGATTTTTCCACTTTTGACTCTCCTGCAACAGTAGATTCCTTCTGCTCTTCTCCTACTGTCACTTCTTCTTTCTCCTTTAAAGTTACAAATTCAACTACTGATTTTCCCTTCCCCTTCTTGGTCAACTTCTTCTTTTGTATTGGTTTCTTTTGAACTTTCCTTTTAGCTACCACTGTGGTTCTGGTTTCTAGAGGTCCTTGCAGTTCTTTGAAGTATGCTAGCAGTTCTACTTCTTTCTTAACAAATACTTCCTCTGTCTCGGCTGCCATCATTTGATCATGAAGCTCTTCATAATGCTCTACTTCCTCCTGAACCCAAATCTGTTGCCTTGCAAGAATAATCTTCTAGCATCTTTTGATATTGTGCCTCATATATTGCTCTTTTGTTATTACCTTGAGTCAGATAAGTATATAACTGCTCTTTGCTTGTTTGAGGTGGATGAGGATCACTAGAAGATTGGACCTGTTTCTGAGCAGCTTCATGCTCCTCTTTGGTTACTTCATCCTGCTCCAATTCAACCTTCCTTGGATCCAACCTCCTTTTCTTTATAGGAACCACTTCCTCACATATTACCTTTCTCTTCATTCCTGCTCCCCTCATGCTAGTTTGTCCTTCTGCTTCTCTCATAGACATCTTCTTGGGAGGGCTCTTGATTCCTGACATAAGACTTCTGAAATATTGTGCCTCTGGAGCCAGCTTCAATTGATCTTCCATTCCCAATACATGATATATGATCCTAGTGAGAAACTGGGCTCCATTCATATATTTTTTCTGCTCCCAGTGTTTAGCTGCTTCTTTCAACTGTTCATGTATGTACAGGATTACATCCATGACTCCGAAGGGCTTATTCTGTCCTTGTTGTTAAACATAATCAGTGTAACAGACTTATGTGGCATGGTATACCTTGGTAGTTTTGGGAAGCAAAAGTATTGCAAAAACATCCTAATGGCATATTCCTCATTCTCCTTTCCCTTGAAATCAGTAAATTTTGAATATCCTATATAGGTTTCTTTATTCTTTTTCACAAAGCTATGGTCAAGCTTCGTTCCCATTGGGTAGAATTGCAAAGCTGCTCTGATATGTTCTGCTTTAATAGTGATATTCACCTCCTGATTATCTTTGTTCTTGACTTTGCACCGGAAATAAGCATCATTACCTTTTCCTACTTCCAACAAACTGTTCATTACTTGTGCCACTCTCTCAAAATCTATGAAAAATATGGGTTCTTCCAGCAATTTATGCAACCCTACTGCCTTCCACCTTTTTTGATTGACGGCTACCCTTTGAAATCTATAGAACTCTTGACACAGCATAGTATATTTATATCCTCCTACTCCAACTGTGAATATATGCTGTCCAATTATGCTTAGGGTCTCTTTGAGCTCCTTCACCACCTTTTCTGCCTCTGGAATCTCTGGCTCTTCATCTGACTCCAGGTCCACCTTCTCTATCATAGCTTCACTATCCAGGAACCAGTGTCCTCTTGACAAAGTGACTGATTCTGCTTTGAAATCATGAATAGGTAGCTCCTTTGCATTCACCATTCTGGATAATATATAACACATAAAAAGAAAGAACTCCACCCACATGAGTCACAAATAATAGTTATTTTGAGATGAAATGAAGAAGGAATTTAAACTCTGACCTCTTTAGAAAACTCAATTAAAGTGACCATTACATGTGTAGCAAGATGTCTAGTGCACTCCCCTCTTCTGACAATTCTTATCCAAGAAGAAGATGTTTTTAGAAGAAAAAGATTGAAATAAAAAATAAACAACAATAAAGAATTACAAAAATAAAAAATCATAAAAAATAGAATAGACAATACAAAAAATAATAAATAGGGATTTGCTACCCTTCTTCCTATATCTTGCTTTGTGCTATATAAATTTATAAAAGGAAAAAATCGATAATTTTTCTCAATTTTTCTTTTTCTTTCTTTCTCTTTTTTTTTTTAGTAATTTCTTCTATTTCTTTTCTTCTCTTTTTTTTCACTTCTTTTTTTTATATATAATTTCTTCTATTCCCTTTCTTCCCCTCCTAATTCTCTTTTTAGAAAAAGTATAGGGTAAAAGGATTTTGTTCTAATTTCCAATATGTTGTGATTTTCTTTTGTCTAACCTTCTGATCTGATTTTGAAAAGAAATCTAAATCCAGATCAAATACAGATGGTCTTTTTCCATTGAATCAATTCTGATTTCTTTACCCAATACTATTTAACCTTAGTTGTCTTTATTTCAAGAAGAAATCCATCTCCTTCAGATAAGCAATTTTTTGAATGTTTTGGCCTCCATATCCATTTTGTTCTAGAATTTTGTTCTGATGAGCAGACCTTGGGTATGCTTTGTTTCCATATCCTTCTTGTTCTAATGCTTTGATGCTTCAGATTATACCATGGTCGCCACCTTGCTTCTTGGTGTCCATCCTCCTTTGCCTTCTCAACTTTTTGCAGATTTTGATTAAATGAGGCTTGATCCTTTGGTGTTTGTATTGGTAATGTCTGTATGTCTTTTATTGGAAAAATAAATTCTTCCATGTCTGGGTCATGAACCTGATTACCTTCCTGTTCTTCATTACTCAATAAAAATATTAAAAACCTTTTTTCATTTATGATCAAGTTAAGCTTCATTTTTTCAAAATTCAAAATTACTTTACCTTGTTTGAGCCATGGTTGTCCCAAAATCAATTTTTCAGTCATCAAATAATCTGGCCATTCTTCATAATCTATTTTCATATATTCATCATTGAACCTAACTTTAATAGATAGTGAAGACATGCTTTGTATCATTGTCCTTCCAGAGTTTTGATAAAGGTTCTGCTTTTAGTTCTTTTCAGGCTAAATTTATTTACCAAAGCTAAACTAATCATATTCACTTGAGCTCCAGAATCTATCAAAACCCTAATTTTTTCATTTTGATAATCCATTATTATCACAGGCAAATGTTCCTTTTGTCTTAGAGGTGTTTCACACAAACAGACTTCCCCATGATCTTTGGTTTTTCTTATCCTTTCCTTTGCTTCCTGTTGAGCCTCTTTTCTAATGTTGTCTTCTTCTTTTTTCCTGTTTTGAGCTTATTGCAATCTTCTCCATTCAGAAGCGGTTAATGGGAGATCATATCTTTTAACTCTACATCCACTTATGAAATTTGGCATGATCTCTCCATCTATGTTAGCTAATTGGATAGCTCCACTGTTACTTATCTGATGTATAATATATGGCCCATGTGCTTTTTCTGAAACTTTTTCTGATGTTCTTTGACTGTGTAAGCCAAAACTAAATCTCCTTCTTGTAGATCTTTTTCTTTTATATGAACATCATGATAGGCCTTTTGCCTTTTCTTGTCCACATATAAACTCATAATGGCTTGGAGTCTAGAAGCTCCCAATTTTTCCAATTCTATTACTCTCTCTAATAGTTCATGTCCAGTCCAATTGTAGTGACTACCTACTTTTAATGTTGGAATGAGGAATTCCATAGGTAGAACTGCATTTTGTCCATATACTAGATTGAATGGTGTGTTTCCTATTGCAATTTTATAAGCCATTCTATAAGCCCATAGGACATGATTAAGTTGTAATTCCCAATCATTCATGTTTGTGTTTACTAATTTTGATAGTACAGTGCAAAGTACTTTATTAGTACTTTCTGCTAACCCATTGGCTTGTGGATGATATGGGGTTGACTTTCTATGACTGATTAGGAAATATTCAGTTATATTTTCTATGATTTGATTTACTAAATGGGTCCCCCTATCACTTACCAATTCAATTGGAAGTCCAAATCTAGTGATGATGTTTTCATAAAGGAATCTAGCTGTAGTATGAGCATCATTCCTTCTTGTGGCTTTGACCTCAGCCCACTTTGTCAGATAATCTGTAGCCACTATTATGTATTCAGCATGTGATTGTCTTGCTGGAGGATGTATAGGTCCAATGAAATCTAACCCCCATTTACTAAAGGCTCTGGTTGAAATTAATGGAACTAATGGCATATCTTCTATTTGGTTGACTCACCCTCTGACAGATATCACATCTTTTTACATAGGTTCTTGCATCAGGAAATAGGGTTTGCCACCAAAGTCCAGAATATAATATGATTTTAGCTGTCCTGTCACTTGAGAAATGTCCACCTGCCACTCCAGAATGTGCCATTTCCAACATTTCCAGATATTTATCTTCAGGAACACAAATTCTTAAATATCCATACATCCCTCTCTTATACAATTGTTCTCCTATCAATTGATATTCTTCAGAGATTACTTGTAGATTTTTTGAATCTGCACCAGCTATTACTTGTTTTCCTTTCTTCTTCCTTTTCAACTCTTTAATAATCTTTTCACTTCAATCATGATTTTTCTGAAACCAATATAGAGTTATGAATTCTGAATCTTGCAATGATTGACACTTCCAGCAATTAGCAATGTATTTTGTTACATCTTGAATCTTATTAGGCCAATGTACCCCCATCCTATTGATATTACTCAGGGTGACTACCCTAGAAGCATGAGCACAAGGGTTCCAACAATGAGCTCTTTTTAAGTATTCCTGTTGCTCTTCCTCAGGAGTACAATATTCCAATATGCCGGTATGGTTGAGATGATACAGGTGGCCAACTAGCAGCATAAAATTTCTGCTTTGTAATACTAAGTGTGTGTTGTTTCCAAATGTTCTGCAAGGTCCCATGGTTAACAATGGTACTAAAGTCATAGCCCACTCAGGAACACTTTCTACTTTGAACAAATAAGTATCTGGAAGGTCATCATCTATAGGTGAACTAGGTTCTTTAGACTGAATTCTAGACAAATGATCTGCTCTTAAGTGTGTTTTCCCTTGTCTGACCACCACTTCAAACTCAAATTCCATCAGTAAAAGAAACGATCTGACTATTCTACCAGTGTGACAAGGTTTATTTACCAAATTTAGTAAAGCTTGATGGTCCACAAAGAACTTAAACTTGTTGGCCAAAACATAATGTCTATATTTTTTTACAGCAAATATCATTCCCAACCCTTCTCTCTCAGTGGTTGTGTAATTTTTCTCTGCTAGATTCAATTGCCTACTAGCATAAGCCACTGGGAAATCTAACTTGCTTCCTTCTATTGGTTGTGCTAGCACATAGCCTAAAGCATAATTTGAAGCATCCACATGGACATGAAAAATTTTATCCCATTTAGGTGTTTTAAGAATTGGGGCTGTTACCAAACACGTTTTTAGAGTTTCAAAGGCTTGGTCACACTCCTTGGTCCACTCAAACTTTGTAATTAGGGCATATAAGGGTTTGGCTATGTCAGCAAACTTGTGTACAAATTTTCTATAGTACCCACAATGTCCCATCAAAGTTTGAAGTTCCTTTATATTTGTTGGTCTTGGAAGTTCTATTATGGCCTTTATTTTCTTCTCATCAATTGAAATTCCATTTTTAGAGACTATGTGACCTAACATTCTTCCTTGTCTTACAAGGAATACACACTTTTTTGGATTTAAACACACTCTGTAGGTTCTGCATTTCCTAAATATATTTTCTAAATCCTGCAAGTGATCTTGTCTTTTTAGTGAAAAAGTACAAAGAATATCAACATAAATTTCCATTACATTCCTCAGGAACTCTTTGAAGATATGACACATCAACCTCTGAAAAGTTGTTGGGGCATTGGTTAACCCAAAGGGCATAACCCTGAAAGCATAAATTCCCCATTCTGTGGAAAAGGCAGTTTTATGTTGGTCTTCCAATGCTATAGGTACCTGATTGTATCCTGAAAAACCATCTAAAAAACTATAAACCTCCTTCCCTGCAACTCTTTCTAGAAGATGATCTGTTATAGGCAGTGGATAACTATCCCTTATAGTTGCTGCATTCACCTTTTTCAAGTTAATGCATACCCTAAGTTTCCCATTCTTTTTGTACCACAACTATAGGAGATACCCATTCTGTATACTCAATCTCATAGATGAAATTGGAAGCCAACAGCTTGTCAATTTCTTCCATTATTTTAGCAGAGTATTTATCATTGAAGGTGTAATGTCTCTGTTTGCTAGGTTTTGCATCAGGTGTAATAGGAATCTTATGCTCACAGATTTTAGGATCAATACCTTTCAAATCCTTGTAGCTATAAGCAAACACATCCCTATAATTCTTGGCCAAACTTCTTAGTGCTTCCTCTTCTTGGGTTGTCATGTCATCAACCACTACAATATGTCTTTCTTCTCCCTCTTCCTGAGTGATCATGACCTTTTTAGTTTGTTCCTCATTATCATAAGCCTCCCCTTTCTTCTTTTCTCTCTTTGGTTTCATCTTTAGAAGTAATCTATCTTCTACTTCATAAGTCTTGAAATTTGCTGGTACATCAAACTGTTGATCTTTGTTTGTTTCCTTTTTCTTCTTCTCATCCTCTTGGTTTTCTTCTATTTCTTTGTGTTTGTTTTTCTTATACTTGCCTGAGATTTTATCTTTTATTGCATCTTCAGCTTTTACTTCTTCCAAAAACTGTGTTTTTCCTTTTTCTAATATCATTTCTTCTTTCTGGTCCTCTTCTATTTTTTATACCTTTATCATTTGTATTCCTATGTGAAAAACATCATACCCTTCTTCATTTTGAAATTCCTTTCCTACATACTCATCATTGGCCAGATCCATGGTAGCCAATATTTGGTTCCACCCATAGGGCTCAAATTCTTCATCTTTCAATTGTTGTGGTACATAGTTCTCATCTTGTAACTTTCTTCCTTCCACACAATCTTCTCTTCTCAATCTCCTTTTTCTATTGGTGAGGTTTCTTATCATATTTCACTTCCATATTGATGATTCAGTTTCATCCTGGTCTTCCATCTCTGATTCTTCACTTAATTCTTGATTTTGATGTATTTTATACCATTCTTGAGGAGAGATGTCACAGTAGTGCCCATTTCTTAGATTCACTCTGGTTATTCTTCCTTTTCTCTGAAGGTATAAACAATCATTACCCCAATCTTGCACAATTTGCATTTGTCTCATAAATGGCCTTCCTAGGATAATTTCATATGAAGTAGATTGTGGGAATTCAACTATGGCAAAAGTATGTTCTATCTCTATTCCACATATATCCACAATCACTTTTTCCCATATTCCTAGGGGTTTTTCTATGTGTCCATAAGTTGCAATCTCATTTTGGTGGGTATTAATTCATTTTTTCCCCATTTTTCCCGGGTTTGTTTAGTCATGATGGCTACTCCTGATCCACTATCCAGAATAGCTTTGGCCTGATTTTTTCCAAATTGTATTTTTAGGGTTGAGTTTCCCTCTTCTCCTTCACAATATCCTCCTATCTTATCAATGGGAATATACCATAATTCCTCCAATTCCTGCAGTTGTGGATGAAGATTTTTTGGTATTGTTTCCCCTTTTTTCATTTTGTTTTGTAAGTGAGGATTCTGTTTCATCAATTCTTCCAATGTTGTGTGATATAGAATTGTACATTTTTTATCTATATTTACCTGGAATGTTATTTGTGGATTTTGTTCCTGATTAGTATTTCCTCTTGTTCTTGTTGCCTGTGATTCCTCAACTATTTTTTGAGAATTATCTAATTCTTCTAATTTGAGTTGTGCTTCTTGTATGATTTGTTTGCATTTTTGCATCCTTTCATGTTCTATTTCTGGCATAGGATAAGCCATTCCGTGGTCTGTAGGATTTGGTCCCTCTTGAATTCTTCCCTTATATGCTTTGATCAATGTTTCTAGACTCTGTGAATTTCCTATCTCAGACTGAGTTTGTGTCTTCTGAGAAGGAGTACTGTTTGATTGTTCCCTATTCTCTTCTTCCAAATTTTTACCCATTCTTTTTTTCCTTTCCCATTTCCCTTTTTGTCTATTTTTCTTTCCCTTTGAAACTGATCCTTCATTTTGTTCCTTAGTTGTTTCTTGTTGTTTAGCTTGTGCCCTTCTTATAGCATTTATATTTATTTGGTCAATGTCACTCAATTCTTCTTGCTCCATGATGTTGACTGTTTTCAATGGTATGTTATTAGGTGTGTTTTGTGGTTTTTGAGGATTTTTTGGACACTCCTTTATTAAATGATCCCTGCCACAATCCTTACAATAAGCTCCCTCTATTCTTAATGTAGGAGGTTGTGGACAGTCTCTAATGATATGTTCTCCTCCACACCTACAACAAGTTATCTTTGGTCCCCCTTTGAACTGAGGTTTTTGATTGGACATATAATTATTGGTTATATACATGAATGTGGCTGTATCCATCTCAATTCTCCCATTTCCCAAGTCTAAGGCTTGTAGTTCTGGTTCTCTCAATTCATATCCTTCCCATTCTTCTTGATATCCTTCATTCCATTGATAATCTTCCTTGTATGGTGACCTTGTTCTTGAGTTTCCCTCCTCTATTGGTGTGTATTTAATTGGTACCACATTTGTTGGTACAGGAGGTTGTTGCCCAAGTAGAGGTCTTGGTTGCTCAATATATGCTGATTCTCTTTGACTCACATAATCTCTCTCTTTTATGGGTTGTTTATTATAGAAGCATTCCTCCCTGGTATGATTTGTCCATTTTCTCTCTAGTGTACAATATTTGAGTGTTTTCCTATCTTGCAAATGTGGTGGCTTTTGATATGGGCATTGTTGTACCAAATGATTTTCTCCACAATTGTAGCATTTTTTATTTGTGTTTATCCTAGAGTTTATCAAATTGGTTTTGGTGCTTACCTCTAGGGCTTTAGCTATGGCTTGAGCCAATTCTTCTGCTGGTGGGATTTTTTCTTCATTTGTTCTAGGTTGATCAAATGCTAACAGGTCTTGGCCTCTGTTATCTTCCAAATCTATTGCTTCTTTTACACAAGCTCCTATGTAGGCCTCCACCTCTTCAGCTCTAATCAACTGCCTAAATTTTGCAGCATGAGCATGAGGATCATAATATCCTTCATATTGATTTTTCATGCATTTGGCTACCTGATATGGTCTAAGCATTCTACCCTGATTTTGCCAATGATGTTTTCTCCTTAGAGGAAAATCATTACATGCTTCTGGTTCCTTTTCAAAAGGATTTGGAGAAGTATGTGTTCTTCTACCTTGTTGTTGCTCACCATTATTGTGAATTTCATGTGATCTTGGCAAGTCTGATTGCCCTAGGTTCTATTCCCAAGGTCTCTTGTCAACACATTGCCCTAAGTCATTTGAATTTTCTGGGTCTTGTGAGAAGATGTATACACATCCTTGCCTATCCTCATATCGACCATCTTTGAATTGAGCTATTGGTGTTATGTTCAGGGGAACTTCTAAGTTTCTCAGTCTAATGAGAAACTTATGCATTCCATCCTGATATACATAGGTTCCAAACCTATTTGTGTACATGTATTTGAGGATATTTCTATAATCCCCAATTTTAATGGGCTCATTTGTTTCATTTAAATTTCCATGTTGTTTTCTTGCCCTAAATTTTTTTTCTTGCACTTCCCCTTCCAGTGGCTCTATTTCCTTCCTTCCCAAGTCTTGCTTGGAATGTGTGTATAATTTGTTTCCAGACCTAAGGATCATTCAATTAATTTTCACGATTCTGAGGCTAAAATCCTGTTTTCCCACGATTTTGTGGCTAAAATCGTGTTTTCCATGATTTTCTGGTCAAAATCGTGTTTTCCTCGATTTCTTGGCTAAAATCGTGTTTTCCACGATTTTCTGGCTAAAATCGTATTTTCCACGATTTTCTTGTCAAAATCGTGTTTTCCACGATTTTTTTGTCAAAATCGTGTTTTCCACGATTTCCTGGCTAAAATCATGTTTTCCACGATTTTCTTGTCAAAATCGTGTTTTTCCACGATTTTCTTGTCAAAATCGTGTTTTCCACGATTTTCTTGTCAAAATCGTGTTTTCCACAATTTCCTGGCTAACATCGTGTTTTCCACGATTTTCTTGTCAAAATCGTGTTTTTCCACGATTTTCTTGTCAAAATCGTGTTTTCCACGATTTTCTGACTAAAATCGTGTTTTCCACAATTTTCTTGTCAAAATCGTGTTTTTCCACGATTTTCTTGTCAAAATCATGTTTTCCACGATTTTCTTGTCAAAATCGTGTTTTCCACGATTTCGTGGCTAAAATCGAGTTTTCCACGATTTTCTTGTCAAAATCATGTTTTTCCACGATTTTCTTGTCAAAATCGTGTTTATCACGATTCTGTGTTTAAAATCGTGTTTTCCACAATTCTGTGCTCAAAATCGTGTTTTTCACGATTTTGTTGTCAAAATCATGTTTATCACGATTCTGTGTTCAAAATCGTGTTTTCCACGATTCTGTGCTCAAAATCGTGTTTTTCACGATTTTGTTGTCAAAATCGTGTTTATCACGATTCTGTGTTCAAAATCGTGTTTCCCACGATTCTGTGCTCAAAATCGTGTTTTTCACGATTTTGTTCCCAGACAATCGTGATTGCTCACAATCGTAAATAACACGATTTTCTTATGAAAATCGTGTTCTGGGAAACGCGATTTTATCCTTTATTCAGAAAATCACGATTTTGTGTTTGATTACAGGATCGCGATTCTGTTCAATTTTTTTGAAAATTTTCAGATATTGATTTTCAAGTTTTTATTTCTTCTACAAAATCGCCCTATCTAGTTTTTAACATGCAATGAAAAAATTAACTCAAAATAATATTTTTTTCACTGAAAATTGTAAAACTCAGACTATCGCGATTTCGTGATTTTGGTTATTTCCTACTTTTCTATACTTAATGATCATGAAAATCTAAAGGAATGCAATTAAAATGATATTGAGGTCCCTCACCTTGCTTGCTTGATTGAAAAATTCTCCAAAACTTGTATCTGCAGGAAGTCGCGATTCTGTGCCTGTTCTCTCTCTCTCTCTCACTCAAAAAATTACTTTTTCTCTGAAATTCCAGACTTTTATAGTGTTCGCAAAATGGCGACTTTGTGCATTCTTTATTGATTTTCACTTCTTTTCTTTCTTTTTTTTTTTTTCTTGTTCAATTTCTTTCTTCCACAACTTTATGGTTTTAATCCTTAATTCTTAATTTTTCATGATTAATCCTTCCCATTGGTTGTTGATGAAAATCACGATTTTGTACTTTTCTACCTTTCTCTCTTGATACTCAATTTTCCTTGATTCTTTGGAATTTAACTTTCTTCACTTTCTCAATATTAATGAAATCTCTTGCAACTACCCTTCTCCAAAAACTCAATTGTACTCAAATTTCCCAAAAATTTTCCTCTTACAGAAAATCACGATTTTGTGCAGAGAATCGTGATTTTTCTGTACTTACTATTTTTTTGTAATTTTGAGTATTGTTTTCTCTTGTCTTCCTTTAGTCCCCTTTGCCAATTCTAGTTCAATTGTCACCTGTAATTTTACATCAAGATCACAGATTATCCACAAAATCGTGATCCTATGCAGAGAATCGTGTTTTTCTGATTTTCCACTTTCTGGCACTTTTTTTGCTTTCCTAGCACCTGGTCTCTTCCACTCTTGTCAACAAGACTTCAGTCCATCTTCCTAAGGAGGAAAGAAATTTGTGTGATTGTTTTAATGAATTTTATGGATTTTTTTTAGTATTTTGCCCTAAATTGAGGTAAACACTTCACTTAGGGTTTCTTGTTTGGTAATCTATTGGTAAACTCAAATATTTCTCTTTTCAAGATGCAATTCAGCTTTTCTCAAGAATATTACTTTGACTTCGTTACAAATGGATCTTATCTACTTGCATCTAGCTACTTAATTTGACTTTTCCTTAATGCAATCTTGTCATCTTTCCAAGATCAACAATTTTGCTTAGTACTTGATCAAAAAGCAATCTACAAATGCAAGAATAGACACATTTTACCTTATCATCAGCTTTCTTGATTCAATTTTTCACACACCTGCACTTTACTTCAAGAAAATGTCATGAGCAACTATCGATTTGCAAAAATTTCAACACTTCTTATTCTCAAAAGATGATCTAATGCTTTATTTTCCCAAAAGACAAACAAAGAAATCTACCTTTTCATGTTTTACATTTCTTGATTAAGGAGTTTTACCTTTTCCATGTGTGCAATACCATCACATTAGAAGATCCAGCAAGGTCCAACTTCAATGAAGCTTTTGATATATTCCCCGGCAACGGCGCCAAAAAATGTTTGTTATTGATCTTTGGAGTTGTCCTCTCCAATCATTTAGCATAAAGAATTAACAAGAAATCTTTATTTTGTCAATCCTGGAAGTATACATGAGACCACAGCCCCTTCTACATGATAGAATCCAAGAAATAAGAGGTAAATGGCTGAATTTCTGAGAATAATGAAGATGAAGAGGAATTTCTAGGGTTTGGATTATCTTGAGCAAATATCCATCATATTCCACAATCTTGGTGTCTAAAGCATGTTATTTCTTCAGCAGAATACATCCATGAAGTCAAAACTCAAAAATGTTACCTGTACCATCCAGACGAGACAATCGCGATTCTGTACAAACAGACGATTTTCATCTCCAACACCATTTTTCATCAATTTCGCACTCAATACATCAGTAATCAGCTCTCTTCATACATATTCAACAGAAACACACAATAGAAGCTCACAAATCTCCATGGATACACAAAGAATAGACTCACAACTCAAAGAAATCACACAAAGAGGAGAAAAACACGATTTTCAGCAGGAAACTCTCTCTTCACTTGGATAGCATGTAAACAAATAATCAACCAACCCCCTCATAATAGAGGAAATTGTCTTTTATACATTTTCAAGTGTCCCTTTTCACACTTGAATTTTGATCCTTTCCTCTATTATTCTAAAAATATGCTATCTAGGAGTTTCCAAAAATTCTAGAAAAATTACATAAGATTCTATTCTACATAAGGAAGACTCTTCCTTATTTTTACATCAGTTGCATAAATATTTTTACAAGTTTTTGGCATTTTACAATTATTTCTCATAAAAAATACTACAAAAAATACTTCTTCTAACAACATGGTTCTCCCAAACTAGAACCCGTTTAAGCAAATGCTTTTAGCCATAGATGGCTTACCTTCCAACTTAAATTTTGACTCCTCATTTGTGTAAAACTTTACACTATGCACTGAGCACTATCCATTTCTTTGACCGTCGAATCTTGGCCTGTTTCAGAAGACACTCAACACTTCTTCACATATAGATGTTCCTATCCAAAATTCTCTTAGCCTGTTTGCAATTGAACTCTCAAACTTTAACCATAGATAGATTAACTATGGACTTAGATGTGTACAAAAGGATTTCTCATAAGATTAAACACAGAAGGAGAACTAGAGAAAAGATCGACGCGCAATTCTCTGAAAACTTTTTCCTTATCTCAACTCTTCATACATCTGATGGATGACACATACAATGTTCATCATCTACTCATCTATATTTCATCTCTCACTCTCCTACTCTTCCTATACGACTATGAGCATGTACTTATATACACATATGAGTACTGATTCGTCATTACTTCAAGTATATTGAAGTATATACAAACTAATGTACATATAATTTAAAGACTTTGCTATCTGAATCTTCTCTTTACTTCATGAAGTTGATCTTCAATCTTTCCTTCATCTCTTCACTTCTAGGCCTTATATAATCACCAATTGTTGATTGTATTGCTCCAACAGCTCCCCCTCAATCATCAATTGTGATTACCTACATCCTTTTTATCCCTGCCATATCTTTAAATCTCTGCAACTTTGGTCCATCCAAACTTTTTGTCATCATATCTGCAAGTTGATCTTTTGTAGGAGTATGCATAACTTCTATTTCTTTATCAACAACCTTCTCTCTCAAAAAATGATACTGAATCTCAATGTGTTTAGTTCTAGCATGGAATACAGGATTTGCTGCCAAATATAAAGAACTCATATTATCTCCACAAATGATAGGAGTACTCTGAGCAATATCAAAACTCTTCATAAGAGTCTTTAACCATATTACTTCCTTTGCAGCTTCTACCATGCCTTTGTATTCTGCTTCTATAGATGATAGAGCAACTATATGTTGCTTCTTAGAGCACCATGAAATTAGCTTATCTCCCACATAGCACAAATATCCATATGTTGATCTTCTATCATCAGAATTACCTGCCCAATCTACATCACTGTATATTTTAACTCTTGTATCTGAAGTAAATCCATAATACAAACCTTCTTTAAGTGTGCCCTTGATGTACCAAAGTACTCTTTTTCGTGCAATCCAATGATCCTTTCTAGGACAATGCATGAATTGAGATAGAACTCCAACTGCATATGATAAATCAGGCCTTGTTAATGTAGCATAAATCAAGCTACCCACCAAACTCTGATAGAGCTTCATATCTTTGAATTCTTCTCCTCCATATCTACTCAATCTTTGATTCACTTCCATTGGAGTTGGTGCTATCCTGCAATCTTCCATTTTAAATTTGGTTAACAAATTTTTCAGATACCTTTCTTGAGTTACATATACTCCATGTTGAGTATGTGAAATCTCCATTCCCAAAAAGAATGACAAATTTCCCAAATTACTGATTTTGAATTCTTTCTCCATCTGCTTCTTAATCATGTGTATACCTTTGTCATCTGTTCCTGTAAGTATTATGTCATCAACATACATACAAACATAAATAAAGCCATCCTCACTTGCTTTGACTAGCAAGCTACTATCTGCCTTTGATGCTTGAAATCCAAGTTCCTTTAAGAACTTTACAAGCCTATAATTCCATGCCGTTGGGGCCTGCTTCAACCCATACAAAGCTCTCTTGAGCTTACACACATAATTTGGATACACTTGATCTTTGAAACCATCTGGTTGTTCCATGTAGACTTCATCTGAAATAAAACCATTCAAAAATGCATTCTTCACATCTAATTGAGATAATTTCCAACCTTTGCAAGCAGCAATTGCTATGAGAGTCCTTATGGTTGTCATCTTTGCAACAGGACTATATGTTTCATCATAATCCACACCATATGTCTGTGCATATCCCTTCACAACAAGCCTGGCTTTGTACCTAGATATACTTCCATCTGCAAATCTTTTTGTTTTGTAAACCCACTTACATCCAATGATCTTCTGACTATTTGGTTTAGGAACCAAATCCAAGTCTCATTTTCCATCAATGCATCATATTCCTCTTGCATAGCTTTTTCCCAATTCTTCTTCCCTTTGGCTTCATCATATGTAGATGGATCTTCATCTGCTTTTAACATGTAAGCATAATCTTTAGTAGTCAAGAATGAAGTATCATAGCTATACCTTGTAGGTTGCCATTTATGCCTAGATGATCTTCTGACTTCTCCACTTCTTGAAGTTTCTGGTTCATCACATTCTGGATCAAATCTTGGCATTTCTTCAACTTCAACCTGTACTTCATTATTCTCATCTTCATCAAATATTTGAACCTTTGACTTACCTTTCTTTTGATTCACAGCTTCTTCAACATCTGCATGCACATTAAGTGTACCTGCATACCAAGTACCTTGCTCATCAAATGTAACATCCTTGGACACAAGGAATTGCTTTGTGGATGAACTCCACAACCTATAACCCATCTGCTTGTCATCATAACCAATGAATACATACTCCTCTACTTTAGGTTCCAATTTATGCCTCAATTGAGATGGCACATATGCATATGCCAAGCATCCAAATATTTTACAATGATCCAAGGTAGGTCTCTTACCCCACCAAGCTTCATATGGTGTCATATCCTGCAAAGCTTTACAAGGTAACCTATTGACCAAATATTTGGCTGTGTTTACAGCCTCAACCCACAAATAATTTGGACAATTTTTCTCCTTCATCATGGATCTTGCAAACTCAACAAGAGTTCTATTTCTTCTCTCTGCTACCACATTTTGTTGAGGAGAGTACCTACAAGTAACCTCTCTCTTTATACCTACATTCCACAAGTAATCACTAAACTCATTAGAGAAATACTCTCCCCCTCCATCTGACCTTAGTCTCTTCAACTTTTGACCTGTAATTCTTTCTGCATATGCATGAAAGTGTTTAAATGTATTAAACACTTCTGACTTATCTTTGATCACATAAATTGTGATCCACCTGGTAGCATCATCAACATATATGACATAATATCTTGAACCATTTATACTCAAATCTTTTGAAGGACCCCGCACATCTGTATGTACCAATTCAAGTCTTTATGAATACATAAAACCATGCTTATTATATGACTGCTTATGAGCCTTACCTAACTGACATGCTTCACATCTGTATGTCATGTGTTGACCTGCAATATTAGGCAATCCAAGCACTGAACCATTGTTTATCATTTCTTTGATACCTCTTTCATTAAAATGTCCAAGTCTTTTATGCCAAAGATCCAATTCAGACACCTTTTGCTCTCCATATGTAAACATAGCATGCCCAATATTACCTTGTATCTTTAATGTGAAAAGCCTTCCTTCCTTTTTTCTTGTAACAATTTGTTTATACCCTTGACTAGGGTCTTCAACATAAACTCCATCATTAGTGAACCTTACCTCATATCCTTTTTCCACAATTTGTCCTACACTGATCAAATTCTTTGGAATTGTAGGAACATACAGAACCTTACTCAAGAGAGTGCTTCCATCTTTGGCTTTGACTGAACCAATTGACTTTACTTTGTGCTTTGTATTATCACCTGTTTGAATTGTATGATTGATTGCATTATGATCTAGATTAGTCATCAAAGCAATGTTTCCACTCAGATGGTTGCTACATCCTGAGTCAATATAAAATACTCTCATGTCTTCATGTGAGGCTTCACATGTTGCATTCATAATAAGAGTCGAATCTTCTTTCTGATCTGATGCATAATTGTAGTAGGTGTTATTATAGGATTGATTTTGGAATCTTCTTCCTCCACCTCTTCCAAAAGAATTCCTACCACCTCTACCTCTGAAATTTCCTGTCATATAATGGATATATATCCATTATATCCTAGAGTGAAGGCGACGATGATAAAAGGATTTTCGAGGGGTTCAGGGGAGTCCGAGCACTTTCTTCTACCATTACGGACATTTCATCTACATTTTTGAGGACGAAAATGCTTTCAAGGGGAAGGAAATGTCATATAATGGATATATATCCTCTCGGGTGAGGTGGCACTCATGCCACATGGCATCTATTGGAGTAATGTCATACATGGTAGAAGAGACTAAGAGAGAACTCATGAGAGGGACTCATATACGTGAGTCTTTGGAGTAAGAACAGCTCGGCGGTTGGGCGGAGAACATCTTATCATCTCTATGCGTGTGCGCGCAAACCTAGAGTGAAGGCGACGATGATAAAAGGATTTTCGTATCATTTCCTCTCTGATATCTACCACCTCTTCCTCTTTGATTAAAGTTCTGATTAAAATTACCATTGCTTTGATTATTATGCCAACAATCATGAGATAGATGATTGGTCTTACCACATATCCAACAAGCTCTGACATTATCTTTGTTATTTCTGCCTCTTCCTCTACTTTTGCCACTTCCTCTTCCTCTTAGGAAGTTTTCTTGGCTTGGAGTACCTTCATCTTCAACTGATTGTTGCTTTCCTTTGCTAGTTTTCTTCCTGTCTTTAGAATACATTGCATGACCTGCACTCTTATCAACATCTCCTTTGATATCATTCTCAAAAGTTAGCATATGTCCTAACAATTGATTCAAATCATGAGTGAAATGATCTAATGAAAGTTCTGTAGACAAAATAAAAGGCTTCCACTTCTCATCTCCTCTAAGTCCTGTGAGAATTTGTCTTACCAACTTATCTTCTTGAATATCTTCATCAACTACACCTAAAGAATCAGCAATGTCTTTTATCTTTGTCACATAATCAGGTATTGATTGTGAAGCCTTCTTCTTGAACGTAGTAAACTCTGCCCATAATGAAGCTTTCCTTGATTTGGTTGTATTCTGAAAATGCTCTTCCAAAGCATTCCAAATATCACTTGCACTTTCAAGTCCTCTGATATGAGGAAGCAAATAATCATTCACTGCCATGTAGATTATGCTCCTTGCTTGAGCATCCTTCTTCATCCAAACCTTTATATCTGCAAGCTCCTCCCTAGTTGGAACACTAGGATCTTTAAACTCTGGCTTTTCTTCCTCTCCTATTATGTATCCCATCAGATCTTTGCTCATAAGATGAGCTTCCATTCTCATAGACCAAGTTGGATAGTTTTCTCTATCCAACTTTTCAATTTGGAGACTATCTCCCATCCTTGCTTCACATGTAGTCTCAAATCTTTAGTCCTTATAAGGGATGAATGTACCTTGGCTTCGAGTGTAGCTCCTTCTGATCCTTTTCATAATATTTACATGTCTTCCTTCAGTCTTCCTATCACACTTTATTCTTTTGAACCTTCAAGATGTGAAATTTGTATGTCTGTAGCAGTCAGAGTCTTCCTTTCCTCAATTTTGATACTTCCTGCTCTGATACCACTGATGAAGAGTGTTAATCTCCAAAAGAAAAAGTTATCCTTGACTTTAGACCACCTCTATATCAAGAATAACTTTAAACTCCAACCAATTTTGGAGGACAAGCACCAAACTATCAAGAAATTAGCTAACTGTGAAGAAAGTCATTTCTCAGAAAAGTCTGCTGCACCTTAATCACTCATTGACTAATCATTTGTGTAAATGTTTTGATAAAACTTTGTAGAATGTTTTGCCTAGAGATTGCGCACCTCCTCCAAGTTAAAACACTTCAAAAGCTTGAGTAGATTATGAGAAATGATTCAAACAATCTACCTATGTCTGAAACTGTCTCTCTGTAGAATCGACTTTGACACCTACAACTTCTAAGACATGGTTCTCCCAAACTAGAACCCGTTTAAGAAAATGCTTTTAGCCATAGATGGCTTACCTTCCAACTTAAATTTTGACTCCTCATTTGTGTAAAACTTTACACTATGCACTGAGCACTGTCCATTTCTTTGACCGTCGAATCTTCGCCTGTTTCAGAAGACACTCAACACTTCTTCACATATAGATGTTCCTATCCAAAATTCTCTCAGCCTGTTTGCAATTGAACTCTCAAAATTTAACCATAGATAGATTAACTATGGACTTAGATGTGTACAAAAGGATTTCTCATAAGATTAAACACAGAAGGAGAACTAGAGAAAAGACCGATGTGCAATTCTCTGAAAACTTTTTCCTTATCTCAACTCTTCATACATCTGATTGATGACACATACAATGTTCATCATCTACTCCTCTATATTTCATCTCTCACTCTCCTACTCTTCCTATACGACTATGAGCATGTACTTATATACACATATGAGTACTGATTCGTCATTGCTTCAAGTATATTGAAGTATGTACAAAACTAATGTACATATAATTTAAAGACTTTGCTATCTGAATCTTCTCTTTACTTCATGAAGTTGATCTTCAATCTTTCCTTCATCTCTTCACTTCTAGGCTTTATATAATCACCAATTGTTGATTGTACTGCTCCAACAAAAACACCCCGGAAAAACCTATACCAGACCTTCCCAAAACAAGGACACCTGAGAGAGAAGTACAAGAAAGATTGAGAGTTCATGACCCTATAGAAGAAAGAAGGACTATAGAGAAAGCAAAAAGCATAGCCTCCGAAAATCCTCAAAAAAGTTTGATAATTCTCGAAGTAGAAGCTAAGTGGCCAGAGGATTTATGGGCTAAGGTCCAAGAAGAGAGATGGTGAAAAACCAAAGGCATTAACCCTCCCTTCGAAGAGTTGGATGTAGATGAAAACCCAAGAATGATGAACTCGGGGATGAATTACGAGGAAGGTGAGGTGATAGAAATCATGGACACACTACCAAACTATACGGGAGAATATGAAACGCCCCAACAATAAGAATGAAAGAGAAAGGATTTTCTAGCAAGACATCAGACATAGCACAAAAATTGAAGGAGACTAAGGTGCAGTGTTGAATAACCTTAGAGGAATTACTGAAGACTAAACCACAAGTATGGGGAAAATTAGTAAAGCACTTCATGCAGACAGAAGTAAAAGCAAGTAACAAGGAAGCCAATGAAGATACACATACAATTCACATTCCTATTGACAAAGTGGGAGACTTCAGTGAAGGGGATGAAGGTAATACATGTCTACCCATCACTTTTTGAGGTTATACCACAAAGGCAATCCTAGACACGGGAGCAGGAATAGGAATAGCTACGAAAGAAATATGGGAAAAGTGGGGAAAACCAGCATACAACCCACAAGAATGAAATTACAATTAGCTGATGGCCACACCAAAAAATGCCTAGGATTGCTAGAGAATGTAGTGCTTACAACATGTAGAGTGGATTTTGAGCACATCCTAGCCATTCATCAATTTGAGAGAGCTAGCAATTATGAAATGATCTTGGGAAGACCCTTTATGAGACAACTAAGAGTAGTGCAAAATTGGGGTAGAGATGTAGTATATTTACAACATCGGGGCACAACTACAAGAATAAACCTCCATACATATGCATATCATGATATCCCACCTCTACAATGGAACCCGATACACAAAGAGGAGGATGACCTATCAGTCCACAGTGTGGGATCAGAAGACCAATCTTGGATGCATGAGGATACCCAACTATGGATGTGTAAGGTAGCTAAGAGGGAGGATGAAAGGACACTAACATGGCGACAAGGCTGTGGAGTCTCGAGGCCTGTAGAAGATCTAGCTTACATGCCACAAGTATTCCCACATGAAGAATTCAAACCCCACGGATGGATGGAAATACTGGCCACGTTCAATGTGTGAGTCAATGAGGAAGTCCTGACCCTAAACGAGAGCATAGATGAGGAGGGGTACGATGTAAGTTTATACATGGTGGTGCTACAAGAGGAAAAGGAAGGAGAGTGAATAGAAAAGGATTAGACATAAGATTATGAAAGCATAGAAATGGAATCAAAAACTCAAGAAGAAGGAATCCAATTAGAAAAAGGACACCAAGAAACAAAAACGGAAAACAATTCTTTCCAAGAACAAAAAGAAAATCCGGAAGATATCCATTTCGAGGAAATCAATAGAGAAGAGAATATACCACATGAGCAATTTGAGGTCCCTGAACATTTGAAAAAGTATGAGGTGGAGGAAAGAAAGATCACTATCCAAATGCCTAAATGACAGGTGCAAGAAGGAATAGCATACAATAATAAAGAACAGACAAAGAAAATTACGGTAACTATAGAAGGAGAAGAGGAAAGATGTACTTACATAGGGAAAGATGTGTCTGAACGCAAGGAACGAGAACTCATAAAGTTGATTCAAGACTATAGGGATGTATTTGCTTGGACATACAAGGACTTAAAAGGAGTGGATCCCTCCATTTGTTCCCATCGTATTACCATGACTCCTGATGCCAAACCATCCAAACAACGACCATACACATACAATGACATGTATTCAACCAAAATCAAGGAAGAAATAGACAAATTATTAGCAGCAAAATTCATTTATGAAATCAAACACATTGAATGGGTATCACCTTTGGTAGTAGTACCAAAGAAAAATGAGAAACTTAGGGTGTCCATCAACCTCAAAAACGTTAATGCAGCCACCATTCGAGACAGCTACCCTTTACCCATTATAGATCACCTCTTGGAGAGGGTGGCAGGCAAGGAAGTTTATAGCTTCCTTGATGGATTCTGGAGCTATAATCAAGTTGCAATTACCCCAGAGGATCAACACAAAACTGCATTTGCCACTGAATGGGGAGTGTATGCTTTTAGGGTTATGCCTTTCGGATTGACTAATGAACCAGCTACCTTCAGAGACTGATGTGTCATGTATTTAGGAATTTCTCAAAAAGAGTATGGAAGTGTACGTAGATGATTTGAGCACGTATTTTGAACAATGAGCGGACCACATACCAGAGTTGAGGAAAATTTTTGAGAAGTGTAGACAATATAGAGTCTATTTAAACCCAAAAAAGTGCATTTTCATGGTAAGAAAAGGAAAAATTTTGGGCCATATAGTGTCTAAGAATGGAATATCCACCGATGAAGACAAGATCAAAGTCATTCTAGAATTACCCCGACCAAAGAATGCAACGTACAAGCATTCATGGGACACTGTGGATACTATCGAAGATTTATTCACATGTGCGCCATAATTGCTAGACCTCTATACAGCCTACTAACTCAATTCAATTGGACCGAAGATTGTGAGAAATCATTCAATGAGCTGAAAATCAGAGTGAGTTCAGTGCCTATTCTAAAGATACCTAATTGGAAGAAACCATTTCATATCCATGTGGATGCCTCCAAATTTGCCATAGGATGTATTGTTGGTAGCAATTAGGGCACTCACGGACTTACAAGACAAGGAAGACAACGAAAAGAGTCAGAGCAAAGAGAAGGAACAAGTAGACAACGCAGTCAACGCAGATCCAACAAATAGGCCCTATAATTTTTCATGAAGTAATATTTCTCAAATAGTGATATTAGTCACTTCACACCATTGTAAATACCATTATTTATTATTCCTACTCCATTTTGTGCAAGCCGAGGAGTCCTCGAGCTTGAGGAGTATTAGTAGTATTTATGTATCAATTGTCATAAATTTTTAGAGCTCGTTTGAGCCTCCAAAGTAGCCTAGGAACCTAATTTTTAACTAGGTCGGACACTAAGTCTGGATAGGACCAAAGCTAGTCCAAAACTATAAAAAGAGCTAGATAGCTCATTTTTGGGGTTAGCTTGTTGTAGATTTGAATTTGGTATGAGAACTCTTTTGTAATGGAAGTTACTCCTTTGTTACTCTCTTTGTTCTTGCCGTGTGTGCACACATATGTGTATTTGTCTGCATGCTAGTGTGCTTCTCCATCACCACTTGTGCACATCACTTGCTCGAGGTCTTCATACCATCCTCATGTCTTCCGGGATTGACATTAAAGGAGGCGCTACTCACTACTGAGCTACACCAAATTTTGGCACCATTGTCGGGGAATCGAGCTTTGAGGACGAGCGTGTGATGGTAAGAAGTAGAGTTGAGACGTTGGAGTCATAGGTATTTTCTTCACTTTGATCTATTTTGTTTTGTTTTCTTCACCATCTTCATCACCGCCATCATCATCACCATCTCCCACATTCATCTCCACCTTCACAAAATTTTCAGTTTTTTGGTCATATCACCCTTCGCATTCCATTCCCCTCATTTCACTTGTGAGAGAGAGCGATTGTGTGCTTGTGCTTTTGTGTGTTTTTTGAGGTTTTCTGTAGGAATCAACATCCCCAGCAGTTGTATCAACTCTAGTCGTAAAGTTTTTGACTGTGCAGGTCCCGAGGTGTTGACTTCTATCAATCACGACTGACAAAAAAAATCGACCATTTTGCTAAACTAAGTGCATAAACCTAATGTTTAGGCTCCAAGCTTCACACATACACATAAGATCATAGAGAAGATGAAAACCTGCAAGAAAGAAGCAAATTCAATATTCAAGAACTCTCCTTCTTCACAATGGCAAAAAGTCTTTACAAAGAGTCACCAAGTGACTTATATACATGTGCCCTAAAAATGGTCCTTTCACACAAGTGACCGGCACTTTATTGGCTAATCTCTAATTTCCTACTATTTTACAAGAAATATGTTACAATGATCTGGGATTATGCATCTAAAGGAGTCCTCTAGTGCATTTACATAGCTTTGAGGGAATTTCCTAGGATTTGAAAAAGAAAAATATGCCCATTAATTTGAAAAATTTGGGGCTCCCCTTTTGTGCCTCTTTGCTCTGCAACACTCTCCCCCTCTTTGTCTCTGTCGTCCCTTGACAGGCTTTTGCTTCTCATTTGTAGCTTGTCTAAGGCTTCTGAATACACGCACCCAGTGGTCGAAGAAGCGATAAGGACTGTCAGGCAATTTGTTACTTTATCTGAGGTCTGTCCTTTACTTCTATTTGCCCCTTGGTATTCCTTATATCACAAAGCTGGGTTGCCGTGTTAATTCGGGCTGCCATGCACGCCATAATTTGCTGACCTCTTCTCTCTTTTAAGAGAGCATTACGTTTCAAAGGCCCTATTTCTGAATCTTCTTTGTCATCCTTTAGGACCTGTTCCATTTCTTCTCACCGCACCCATCCAGTGGATGAGGAAGCTATGTGCAACCTCCCATGAAATGTCCTAGTTGTTATCTTTCTTTAATTCCACTCCTCAGGACCTGGATCTTTGGCGTTGTTTCCTGATGCATGCCCCTACAGGGCTTTGGGCAAAGAGTTTGTCGTTTTCCTTTTATAATCTTCATTTTTTACTAAGCAATTTTAGTCTTTGATTTTCTTCTTCTTCTCTTTTTGCTTGATTCCCCTTCCACACGTCCCTCCTCCTGAACTCTGTCGTCCTCGACAGGCTTTTTGTGGCGATGTGAGTACGTTTGTATTGATGCCTGCTCTTGTTGATTAAGCAGATTAGCGTGACATATCATGAACTCTTTCCATTGACTTGACTTCACCCCGTCCTCTGGTGCCTGTCAGTGATCAACAAAGAAGCTTGTTTCATAGGCCATTAGTCTTGCGTTAAGATTGGAAGTCAATTTTATAAAAATTTGAGAATCAATTTCAAAGAAGCCTGTGAAAAATGCTTCTTCAAAAGTCTGCATATATGTCCTTGGCAAAAACATAAGCCGTGAGTAGAACATCATAATTGTTAATCAGCTCGGGATAGTGGAGAGATAAAAAATGAGTGCTTCGGATCCATGAGTAATGCCGATGAAATTCAAAAAAGTATATTTGGCATGTTGGAAGACCTTGATGACTGTAAGTAACATGCTCATAATCTTATTAGACATTTGGATTGCTAAATTAGGTACAGTGGCGTAGCAAGCAATCCAAAATTCCATGGTTTTTACCATGTATTCTTTAGTCAGTAGATAGTTATGTGGTGGACTTGGCAATAGTGGATAGTTGAGCCACTGGTTATTTATGCTAACCTGGCGCTATCCTTCCCAAAAATGCATCCAAGAGCGTTTGTGTGGTACTCGGCAAAAAGATGGATTTACCTGAAGTACGTATGGCGATGATTCCCATTGTACTCAGAGCGTAGGGTTTTTCTCCAGAAATTTTCTCCTCCATATAGGGTCAGCTTTTCAAACTGCTCTTGTGTGTAGTTGAATGTATTCCTACTAAACTGGAGGTTGTTGTCGGGCTCTTTATTTGTTGTGGTCTTTATATATTGGCGTGTTTGCTCTTTAAGTAGTCCATGTTGGAGTTAGACGTCTACGAAAGCACGCGAATAGCACAAGGAAGAAGAAGAAGCTTGGAGCACAACACACAATACTGAATGTATTACTAGAGAATGTACAAAGATAAGTAGCCCATTAGGGCAATAGTCATATATACAAGCCGGGGGAAAAAAACCTCCTAAAGAGGGAAAAAAAGTGCCTCGGTGGTCCTAGAGTGTTCACACACATCACTACCTAAATATATCAACACATCCCCCCTGGGAGTGATGTGGTGAACAAGTAGTTGGCACTCATGTATAAGGAAGTGCCAAGCTATGTGGAAATCACTCCACAAAAGGAAGTGAGCCCAAAGCTTTGCAGAAAGCTTCAAACTTCTCCCTAGGCAGAGCCTTCGTGAAAAGGTATGCAATGTTCTCCTGCGTGGGCATATATGCCAAGCTGATCTCCCCAGCAGAGAACCTCTCCCTGACATAGTGATAATGCACCTCAATGTGCTTAGTGTGAGCATGGAACACAGGGTTCCTCGCAACTGCCAATGCGCTCTGACTGTTAGTAAAGATGGTGGTGACAGAAGACTGACCAACATCCAAATTAGTCATAAGGCATCTGAGCCACACACACTCAACAGTCGTTGTGAAAGCTGCCCTATACTCAGCCTCACAACTCGAAGTGGCCACAGTAGGCTGCTTCTTGCTCAACCAAGATATACATGAGCTACCAAGCATGAAGCAAAAGCCACTAGTGGACACACGAGTATCATAGCAACCAGCCCAATCAGAGTTAGAAAAAGCATGCAAATCTAGTGGTAGTGATCCCCCTTGGGATAAAACAACCCAACTAGCCGAGTACCACTCAAGTAGCGAAATATGTGCTTAACCGCCTGCCAATGCTTCACTCTTGGGCAATGCATAAACGTTCTCATCTGTGAGACAACAAACTGAATATCTGGTCGTAATGCATAAGTAAATCAAGCATCCAATAGCCTACTGATAGAGAACAATATCAAATGCATCTCCAGCATCATGAAGACTCAATCGTAAACCTGTTTCCATAGGAGTGGCAATAGGCTTACAGTCTTCAAGGCCAAAATGCTGCAATAATGTGTCAATATATTTCATTTGACACAAATCCATTCCACCATCAACTTGCATAAACTGAATGCCCAAGCCATTTTGGCATAGTTCTTGCCTGCTCAATATCAGCTCTCTCATCAATAAGTGCATCATGTACATCTGCATCAGAATTGGAATTATCTGCATCATCACATGAAACCTGCAAAGGCTGAGAAGTTGCCTCATTAGGACTAGCACTAGACTGTCCACTTGTAAAAAGAGGGAGCAAAGTATCATACATGTCTTTGGAGCTAACAGATGTCTCCTTACTACATGAAAGCAATGGCTGAATAACATCTTCCACAAAAACAACATCACGGCTAACCAGAATGCATTTAGTTTGTGGATGATACAGACGATAGCCTTTACTTTCACAACTGTATCCAAAAAAAATACATTTTACTACTTTATCATCCAATTTTTTGTGATGTTGTTCAAGCACTAATGCATATGCCAAACAACTAAAAACATGCAGATGAGCAATAGATGGCTTGCGGTCATGCCAAGCCTCATATGGAGTGATAGACTGCAGCGCTTTGGTGGGACACCTGTTCAGTACATATGCTGCACACATGACAGCCTCAAGCGAGAAACTATGTGGTAAAGCCTGACTCTTGACCATACACCTCGCCTTCTCCATGAGTGACATGTTCTTTCATTCAGCAACTCCATTCTGTTGAGGTGTATACGGCACTGTACACTGGTGTTTTATCCCACGTTCAGCCAGAAATGCATTAAAATCAGAAGACATATATTCCCCCCCCGATCAGAATGGAGGGTGCCTATTTTACATGCTGACGGATTTTCAGCCAAAACCAAAAACTGTTTGAAGCACATGAACACTTCGGACTTTGCCTTCAATGGATATACCCATGCATGCCTGGAAAAATAATTGATGAAAGTCACGAAGTAAAGATAATTCCCAAAAGAAGGTGTCTGCATAGCACCACATACATCACTATGTACAAGATGCAATTTCTGAGTGGCCCAATGTGTACTTGAGTCGCAATGACTCAAGGACTTGTACCAATGAGACTATACCTCGATTGCCATACAAGTGCATATAGTGGAGTTCTTTTCACACATTTAATTATCAATCCTAAGGAGTGACTTACCAAGTGTATGAAGACATGTGCACACGTGATAGAAAATGAAGTGAGTTAGCTATTCAAGCATGAGAAAAGACTAATACTACCCACACCTACTGAAAAACTGGAAGTGTTGCCGCAAGCCTCTTTTCAGCAGTTTTGGTTTTTTGAGATTTTCTCCCAGTCCAGAACTCCGAACATAGGCAATAGGGTACTCGTTTCGAAGCTCTCGACACGACGAATCCAACGGTGGTGGTTTCACTCAATTCTGACCACTCTGCTGCAAGTTATGGTAGAAACAGTGAATTACGGGAACTACTAACACCCGCGTTTTTGCTTCTCCTAGCTTACGCACGCACTACAGCCACTCAAAACAAGGGGGAAGGGGTAGACAACAGTCCTACACTTGCATTTCAAGCATCACACACACATACATGAGCAAAATGAAGATCAAAATCAGCAAGGAAGAGGCAAACTCGAGATTTCAGAAGTGCTCTTCTTCACAATGACAAGAAGTCCTTTACAATGAGTCACTTTTGACTTATATACTAGTGCCCTAAGTTTGGTCCTTTCACACAAGAGACCGGCACTTTATTCACTAAAATGTTAACTTCCTACTATTGTACATGGGTAATTCACTAATCTTCTGTGGGGATGCATCTAGAGGACTCCTCTAGTGCATTTACAATGGAAAATATATACAAGAGTGGTTATGATACAAAAGTAGTGTGTCCAAATCGGAAAAATTTTGGGGCCCGTCTTTTTTCTCTGCTTTGTGCGCTCTTTAGCTCTGCAACACTCTCCCCCTCTTAGTCTCTGTCGTCCCTTGACAGACTTTGCTTCGCGAACGCGTCCCGTGGGTAGTGTTGTCTGATTCGTGATCTTGCATTACGTTTTAGAGGCGCTTCAGCTTTTCCACTGCACGCTCCCCTTGGTCAGTATTGTCTGCAGTTAAACAGACATGCAGATTCGATGGCCTTCTTGATTCAAGCTCTACCACTCGAGAGCCTGATGTAGTTGTCTTGCCTGTTGACTCGGGTTGCCACGCACGCCACCAGTGACTAGGAATGTGATGTTCTTAGTCACCCTCTTCAACTTTTCAGCCTCTACCCCTTTCTTACTTTTGGTCCTACTCTGATGTTTGAAAAGTCCATGACTCGGGACCCCGGGGTTTAGCTTTGTAGCCTGGTGCGTGCCCCTGCGGGGCTCTGTGCAGAGATGGATGTTGCGCCCCTGCGGGGCTTCCTGCAGAGATATGTTCTTTTTCTCTTCTTAATGAATAGTTTTGGACTTTGATTTTCTTCTTCTTTTCTTCTTGCTTGATTGTCCCTCTACACGTCCCTCCTCCTGAACTCTGTCGTCCTCGACAGGCTTTCTGAGGCGACGCGTGTATGTTTGAATGGCGGTTTGCTCTCGTTGGTTCAGCAGATTTGCATGACATATCATGAATTCCTTCCATTGCTTTGACTTCACTCCGTCTTCTGGCGCCTGTCGATGATCAGCAAAAAAGCTTGTTTCATAGGCCACCAGCCTTGCATTTAAATTGGAAGTCATCTTTACAAAAATCTCCGAATCGATTTCAAAGAAGCCGGTGAAGAATGCTTCTTCGAAAGTCTGCATATATGTTGATGGCAAAAACATAAGGCGTGAGTAGTATGCCATGATGGTTAGTCGGCTCGGGATGGTTGATAAATCAAAAATGAGAGCTTCCGATCCTTGCGTAATGCCAATGAAATTCAAAAATGTATACTTCGCGTGCTGGAAAACTTTTAACACTGTAATGAGCATGCTAAATATTTTATTTGTCATCTTGACTGCTAAGTCCGGCACTGTGGCATATTTGGCAATCCAGAATTCCATTGTCTTTACCATATATTCTTCAGTGGGTAGATAATTATGTGGCGGACTAGGTAGTAATGGGTAATTTAGCCACTGGTTATTGATGGAGCCTTGACGCTGTGCTTCCCAAAATTGCGTCCAAGAGCGTCTGCGGGGTACAGGACAAAATGATGGGTTTACCTGAAGCGCATATGGTGATGCTTCCCACTGTATCCGCAAAGTCGGATTCTTTTCCAAAATTTTCCTTCGCCATATGGGATCCGCCTTCTCAAATTCCTCTTGAGTATACTTGAAAGTGTCATGCTGGAATTGAAGGTTGGGGTCCGGATCTTTATTCGTGGTAGTCTTTATATACACGCGCGTCTGTTCTTTAAGTAGACCATATGGTACATTGAAGGGCTTCAAAATTTGATCTAGCTGTTTATTGTCTATTCGAGCTTCTTTCATAATTTGTATTATTTGATCTTCAAAATCAGCAGTGAGCTGGGACACCAGTAGTGCCCTTTCTGGTCTGCTCAATTCTGCAATGTCGCGTGTGTTAGGTTCTAGTGGAACCTCCTTTTCCGCCCTTATTGGTGAATTATACAAGGGAGGAGAGAGAGGACGTACCTCTTCCTCCACAGTAGCCGTGGTTTCTGGAGGAACTACTGGTGTCCCTTGTTTCTCTTTTAGCTCAATCTGCTCCTGCAGCCGTTTAATGATGTCATCTTTATTCTTGAGCTCATCTTCAGCCTTGGTAAGTTTTTCTTGATGTTTGATTAATTCCTGTGCCACGATATGCATGTGATCTGTGTCTTCCTTGCACTGTCGGAAATAATCTTTCTCGGCTTTTTTCCATTTCTTTCGTAGAGCTGCAGTATCATTCATATATTTCTGTTCCCATTCTGCAACTGTCTCTTGCTCCTGTTTGAGCTGATCTGCCATCTTGGTCAACTTTGCTTCCATGTCTTTTATGTCCTCATTTGTTTTGTCAAGATCTGTCGATGGTTGATCACTGAGGAGAGCTGTCATTAGCTCTTTGTTTCTGTCCCTGAGTTGGTCTGCTTCTTCCATGCTCACCTTGAGCTGTGACTCGAGTACTTTGCTACGAGTCTGTATTCTTGTTTTCTCTTTTTCCGTTACTTCCAGTTTCTTCGTCAGCTCTAACACTTGCTCTTTCAGGTGGGCATTCTCCTTTTCTAATGTTTTGCATTGTGTTTTGATTGTTTTTATCTTCTCCTTTTTCTTCAACACCTGAGCTTCTACTTTAGATAAGGTCTTTGCCAAATGCATACCTTCTTTCTGAAGCTTTTGTTTGTCGAGCATGGCCTGGTCGTAATCTTCATCAGCATCAAGCATCAGTTGTTGAGTGTCGAGTGCCGTGCGGATCATATCCTGCACCACCGGCTTGAGCTGAGCTATATCCACATTCAACCATGTCTTTGTTATGTCCGGTGTTTCTCCTGTTTGTACATCTTGTCCCTGTGCTACATGGATCAATTCTTTGTGTGGCTGTCGGACCTGTAGTTGTATAGTAACTTCTGCTTCCTTTTCGACCGTTTTACGAACTTTCGTGGCACTCCCTTGAAATGTTACATCCAGAGGGGACGGTTCTGCCACAACCCTTAGTGGTGTGAAGGGTTCTTCGTCTTCTTTCTCTTCTTCTTGAGGCTTGTCCTCAGATATCCTTGCATGCACCTCATTATCACTTTTGTCCTCCTCTATGTGGGTCATGGAGGCATCTTTCGCTTGCATAATGTTTTGCCCTTCTTCTTCTGCCTTCTTCGTGGTTGTACCCTGATCTGCCAGCGATGATTGTCCTTCTTTTTGGTCGTCAGCTTGGGCTTCGTCATAATTGACTTCATTTAATTCGGCCCACTGGCCATCATCCTTCGATTCACTTTTAATATCTACATCCAATAATGATGTAGTTTGCTTCTCTTGGGCGTCGGATCCTGAACTTGAATTGTCTAGCCCAATCTCCCGATATCGGTGTACCTTAGTAAGTTTTCTTTTGGGTTTTTGAACTGTTGCAGCCTGTTGATAATGATGACCTTGCACTGGTAGATTGATTTGCCCTTCTGTATACTTGTGAGTCTCCTCCATTGCTTGAGTTAACTCTTCTTCCGTAATTTTCCTGGGTCCTTGAGTGGTGGTGGTAGGCAGCACATGTACTCTCTTTGGTTGTGGTGCTTCTTCTTCTTTCTGCAGAACTTCTCTAGGCCGCTTTGTACCTCTCATGGTTCCTCTCATCCTTGGTTGCGAACTTGTTTCTGTTTCTTCTGCTTGCTTACTCCCTTTCTTTTGTTTTGGTACTGTAGCACTCTTGACATATTGAGCCAGCTCCATTGAAGATGGCATCTCCTTCAAGTACTCGCGCATGCCCAATGCATGGTAAATCATGATGGTGAGGGCAGTAGTTCCATTAAGGAATTTTTTATTCTCCCACTTCTTCTTGGCCTCGAACAATCTTTCTTGTACATATGGGGTAAGATTTACCTGATTACCAATTTGTTTTATGGCATGAGACAATAATTGTACAATAGTCTTCTGAGGAGCCGTGTATCTGTTCATGCTCGGGAAACAAAAATGTTGATGAATCAACCTGACCTCCTCTTCAATATCCACTCTATTAATGTCGACAAAGGTTCTAGTATTTGCTCCACGAATTTCTTCTTTGGCCGTGTTGATACCATCTTTCTCCCACTCAAAAGCTTCTTTGATTAAGTCGTGGGAGAACTGAATGACTAACCATTCGCCATTCTTATCCATCACATTGGCTTCTGGCACCAATGGGTCATGTAGTGCTGGTCTCAAGGTGTTCATGACTTGGGTACATCGTTGGAAGTCTGGCTTGTAGATGGGTAGCTCAAAATACTTGTGAATTCCTGCTTTCTTCAGGATATCAATTGTAGATGGCATTCCATGTAATATCTTGAAGTCCTGGGACATTATCGGAAAGTGGTGATCCGTGTCCATGATCTTTATGTTGGCCAAGAAAAGATACTCTTCCACTGGCTGCTCATCTCTGAACCAGTGTCCTTTAGCTTTCGTAAGACATTGGGGAGGAAATTCTTGGACCTCCTCTTGGATTGTAGCTTCAGAGTCTTTAGAAGCCATCTGCACTTAATATAGAGCATGAATTAGTATCTATATTTTGTCCAGAAATCCTCCACCATGTGTTGATTAATAATTTGATATTGCTCCGAGTGCATGGTGCCGTCCCTTTCCCGTGGGTGTGAGAAGGGTAATACCTGAATTTTTCATATATTTTTTATATTTTTCGCTGAAAAGAAAACATAAAAGTCAGTCCAAAGCCGAAGCGTAGTTTATGTACATAGTATGTCCATTCCTATCGGTTTAAAGTTAAGATCTAGTCTCACTTTGGAGATCGTGCACCACTAATTTGATAGTGTACATCCTGTGTCGAATGCTTGGCCTTGTAATGTGGCCCTATCATGCATACTTTGGGTGCATCAGGCACAACATGAGTGCAGTCGGGTGCTTTATCTCCTCGATCTCTTGCTCCTTGTGGTAGCTTTGGTTTCCAGATCCATTTTGAGAACACAGAGAGAGGTCGCTGGGTTTTCTCTATTCGTGCAGCTGCTCGTGTTCCATTTGTCTTATCCCTTGTCCGATTGAATTTGGCCTTTCTTGGCAATCCTCTCTGATGATTCACATGTGTTGTTGACTTTTGCCTCGTCTGCTGTGGTGTTTCCTCTTTGGTCCTTTCCTTCGGTTTAGCTGCTTGTATGACCTTTTTGGGAATCCATATCTGATGTCGAGATCCTTGAGCTTCAAGCAGGGTCTTGGCAATCCATACTTGTACTGGTTCTGTTCGTTTGTCATTTTTTGTAGCGGGTTTGGTGATGTTCGTTTCCTTTTTCAAAGCGCTTGTGGACATTTCTGGATTCCGTACTTGGCCCTTTCGTACCCACATATATTTGTGTGGTTGTCTGTTCGAGTATCTACTTGTTGGTTTCCAATAGTGCGATCTTTGAATGCTTTGAGCCTGTTTAGGAGAGAGCGTCTCCTCGATGGTTGGTTGATTCTCCTTCACATCGGGTAGCTTCGACGCTATAGGTGATGTCGCAATGATTAAAGTTTCAGTTTCTATCCCTTTGCTTTCTGAGTGTCGAGCATAGTCGCTACTATCTTTCGTCGCTTCTTGAACTTCCTCTGATCTTGGTATTGACATGGCTTGGTTACATGGTTTCTCTTCAAGCAAGCTGAAAACCTCTTTATGCCCTATCGTGGCTGAAATATATCCTTGAGCCAGATGGATACATGCTTCTGTTTCAATGATCCAGTCTTGTCCTAGAATGAAGTCTTCCATTAAATCGTTATCCTCACATACTAGGACTCTTTGTTCCATGGAGGAATTCCCTATGTGGAGGGACACATTAGTTGTTCCAATACAGTCTAGGGTGTGACCTCCAATTCCTCTTAGTTTGGCTTTTGTGGGATTCAATTCCAATTGCAATTCGTTCACTATCCTCCTTCGCATGCAGCTAAGGCCTGCTCCTGAGTCTATCAATGCGTCTATCAATTTATACTCCGTCTGACCAATCCCTAGGTTTAGGTAAGTTTGTGTTTTACATATACCCGTGGCGTCACTATTTTTGACCTGGTAGTTTGCCATAGGGATGGGCACTTCTCCTTGGAGATAACGTTCATCTCTTTGCCTGATCCACTCCTTGCGTTTTCTAATGCGTTCTAGGGCTTCTTGTCGGGCTTCCTCTCGAATTCGTTCTTCTTCCGTCTTCCTATTTTGAGCTCCCAACAATCTAGCTAGCATTTCATCGGTCAGAGGATCCATGAATCGTTTCACTCGGCATCCACTGATGTAATTGGGAAGAATGTCTCCGTCTAGTGTGGCGAGATTGACTGCACCACTAGTGGAGATTCGATTTATGATCAGGGGACCATATCCGCGTTTTTGGAGCTTCTTTGCGTGCTGTTTTAGGGTGTATACTAGGACTAAGTCGCCTTCTTTTAGTCCCTTATCTTTAATATGTGAGTCATAGTATGCCTTTTGTCTCCGTTTAGCGGCATAGATGCCTGCTACCGCTTGCAATCTAGTCTCATGCAGCTTTTCAATTTGATCTAATTGCTGAGACAATTCATGACCGTTCCACTCATATTGCTGGGCTACTTTTAATGTAGGCACTAAGAAGTCAATTGGCAAAATTGCATTCTGCCCATACACTAGGTTGAAAGGTGTAGCTCCAATGGCCGTTTTATATGCCACTCGGAAGGCCCGAATTGCGTGATGCAATTGTTTGTCCCAATCTGACCTTCCATTATTGACAATCTTTGTCAAAACAGTACATAGTACTTTGTTGGAACTTTTAGCCTGTCCGTTGGCTTGAGGATGGTATGGGGCTGATTTTTTGTGGATTACTAGAAATTCATTCATTAGCGATTCAATGACTTCGTTTAGGAAGTGAGTTCCTCGATCACTCACTATCTCGATCGGTAGTCCAAAGCGTGTGAAAATGTGTTCAAAGAGAAACTTTGCTGTGGTTTGAGCATCATTTTTTCGAGTGGCTTTTGCTTCTACCCACTTTGTCAAGTAGTCGGTGGCTACTATGATGTATTCCGCATGTGATCCTTTCGCAGGTGGGTTGATAGGTCCTATGAAGTCAATTCCCCACTTGGTGAATGCTCTCGCACAAACCATGGGTCTTAAAGGCATGTCATCTCTTCTAATGGGATATTTTGCTCTCTAGCACGTTTCGCAGCTTCTCACATATGTCTCGGCGTCCATATGTAGAGTTGGCCACCACAAGCCTGCAAAGAGAATCATCTTGACCGTTCTATCTGCTGAAAAATGTCCTCCCGCAGCTCCTGCATGTGCCATTTTTAATATGGGAAGGTATTCTCCTTCATGCACGCATAGTCTGAGTTGATTGTCTTTTCCTCTTCGAAACAGTTGTTTCCCCATTATCACATAATCCTTGCTCATTTCTTCTAAGGATCGCTTTCTTGCTAGACTAGCTCCTATTTCGTGCTCTTTCGTTTTGAGGAATTGCACTAATGATTTACTCCAATTAGGCGCTATGGTAGAAAAAGGTAAGGACACATGATCCTCTGAGCTAATTTCTTTGCATTCCACACAATTACTTACATGCTCGTGAACGTCCTTGGACATATCAGGCCAATACACGCCTAATCTTTTTAATTCTCGTATTGTTCCATGCATTCCTTGATGGGTTTTCCACTTGTTTATGTGTGCTTGCTGAATTAGTTGGTTCTGTTCATCCTCCTCGACACATCTCAATAAAACTCCGTTAGGTTCCTTATAATATACGCTTCCAGCAACAATGTGTAAATTCCTTGTTTGAAGAATTTCTTTTTTGCCATTTCTGTTAATTGGATGTTGAGGGCCATGCGTAAGTATAGGGGTCAATTTTTCTGCCCACTTCGGACATACTTCTAGATTAAACAGATAAGCATCTGGTAAATCATCGGGTACTCCGCTAGGTGGCTCTCCGTGTTTTAACCTAGAAAGGTGGTCTGCTCTCACATGTGTGTTTCCTTTTTTGACTACCACCTCAAAGTCAAACTCCATTAGTAACAAGAACCATCGTACTAGTCTCCCTGTGTTGCAAGGCTTATTGACTAGATACAACAAAGCTTGATGGTCTATGAAGAATTTGAACTTGTTGGCTAAGAGGTAATGTCTAAACTTCTTCACTGCGTAGACCATTCCTAAGCCTTCTCTTTCTGTAGTCGTGTAATTTCTTTCGGCTTGGTTTAATTGTCTACTCGCATAAGCGATTGGATGGTCAAGCTTTCCTTCATCCGCCGGTTGAGCTAGGATACATCCAATTGCATAGTTCGAAGCATCAACATGAATATGAAAAGGCTTGTTCCAATTGGGTGATTTTAGAATTGGGGCTGTACTCAGCCTCTTTTTAAGCTCGTTGAATGCCTTCTCACACTCGTCTGTCCAAGTAAACTGAGTCAATAGACCGTATAAGGGTTTAGCTATTATGGCATACATGTGAATGAACCTACGGTAATATCCACAATGTCCCATAAAGGCTTGTACTTCTTTCGCATTCTTGGGTCTTGGTAAGTCCAATATGACTTTAATCTTATCCTCATCTGTAGATATTCCATTTCTTGAGACTATGTGTCCTAGTATTTTTCCTTGTCTTACCATGAAGACACATTTTTCTGGGTTTAAGCAGACTCTATACTGCCTACATTTGTTGAATATTTTCCGCAGTTCCGGTATGTGATCTGGTCGTCGATTTGAGTATGTGCACAGATCATCTACGTATACTTCCATGCTTTTTCTCAGAAATTCTTTGAAAACATGACACATCAGTCGTTGGAAGGTGGCTGGCGCATTTGTGAGCCCGAAAGGCATCACTCTAAATGCATAGATTCCCCATTCAGTCGCGAATGCGGTTTTATGCTGGTCCTCAGTTGCGATAGCTACTTGGTTATAACCAGAGAATCCATCCAAGAAGCTATAGACCTCCTTGCCGGCAACACTTTCCAAAAGATGGTCTGTGATGGGTAAAGGGAAACTGTCGCGTATAGTTGCTGCATTTACTTTTTTTAAGTTGATACACACCCTTAGCTTTCCGTTTTTCTTGGGCACTACTACTAGTGGCGATACCCATTCTGTGTGTTCTATCTCGTATATGAATCCTGCCGCTAGTAATTTGTCAATTTCTTCCTTTATTTTCGCTGCATAAACTTCATTATACGTGTAAGGGCGTTGTTTAGAAGGTTTTGCATCTGCTGTCATAGGGATTCGATGAGCGCATATGCTAGGTTCTACACCCTTGAGGTCTTTGTACGTCCAAGCAAATACATCTCGATATTCTCGGATGAGGTGTATGAGTTCCTCTTCTTCTTCTTTTGATACATCTTTTCCAATATACGTGCATCTCTCTTCTCCGTTTTCTATCGTTACGACAACCTTCTTGGTTTGTTCCTTGTTATCATAGGCTTCTCCATCTCGGGCCTCTCGTTTAGGCATTTGAGTTGCTATTTTCCTTTCTTCCACTTCGTATCTTTTAAAATGTTCTGGAACTTCGAAGTGGTCTGGTTCAGGTTCCACTTTACTTGTGTCCTCTCTATGCTCGTGTATTCTTGGGATGGTGTCAATTGCTAAGACTTTTGTTGGTCTTTCTTTTGATTCTTCTTGCATGGTTTCTAAATATTGTTCTTCAGAGTCGAACTCTGGTTCCATTTCTATGCTTTCGTATTCTTCTCTCCACTCTTCCTCTACAATTTCCCCTGCTTCTACTTCTTGGAGGACAACCATGTAGAGGTTCACGTCATATCCTTCCTCGTCTATACAGTCGTTCATCGTCAATACTTCCTCATTCACACAAACGTCTAATGTGGCTAGGATTTCCATCCAGCCATGTGGTTCGAAGAGTTCATCTGAAAAAATTTGAGGCATATAGTCGGGGTCTTCTATCGATCGATAATTAGGGTGCCCTATTGGCCACATTTGTTTTTTGCACTCCTCCTTCTTAGCTTCTTTGCACATCCACAACTGGGCATCCTCGTGCATCCAAGATTGGTCACTTGATCCAGCACTGTGAATGGATAGGTCATCTTCCTCTTTGTGGACTGGATTCCATTGTAATGGAGGGACATCCCGATAAGCGAATGTGTGCAGGTTTATCTTGGTGGTGTTCCCTTGATGTTGGAGATATAATGAATCTCTGCCCCAATCTTGTACTACTCGCATCTGTCGCATGAATGGTCGTCCCAATATCATTTCGTAATTGTTTGCTTTTTCGAACTTACATATGGCCAATGTGTGTTCAAATTCCACTCCACACGTGGTTAACTTAATTCCTTCCAATATTCCTAGGGGTCTCTCCACATGACCGTCTGCTAATTGGAGCTTCATTCGAGTGGGTCGTAAGGCTGGTTTTCCCCACTTTTCCCAAATTTCCTTCGTTGCAATTCCTACTCCGGCTCCTGTGTCTAAGATGGCTTTGGTCATGTACCCATTGTAGATGACAGGTAAACAAGTATTCCCTTCATCTCCTTCACTGAATTCTCCTACTTTGTCGACTGGAACTTGTACTGTGGACTTATTTTCCAGTTCCTTTTCTTTTGATCCTCCATTCTTTGGCAGTGGTTTCAATTGATCTGCCATCTGCTTCCACAACTGGGGTTTCAGTCTAAGCAATTCTTCCACCGTTAGTTGGCATTGAACTTTTGTTTTCTTTAACTCTGTCAAGTTATGAGAACTCTCCTTTCCTTTTCCTGATCCTTTTCCAGGCACCGTGGGTGCTCGTATTACCACTGACTCTCCTTCATACTCCCCCATATAGTTAGGCAATGTTGAAATGCTTATGGTCTCCTCCCTACCTCTATCAAGTCTTGAAATCTCCTCATAGGCCTCCTCGAGGTTAGGATGGGGTTGACAGTCTTCCACATCTATTTCATTAAATGGTGGTGGATCGACACCATTCTTTTTCCATTTTTCTTCTCTGATTCTATCCCACAAGTCTTTGGACCAATCTTCCCCTAGGTCGGGTATTATGGATACCTGTTCTTCTCGAGATTTCATTCGTTCATTTTGATCATCTTCCCGACTAGGTCCCTTATCCTTAGGTTGGATGCGCTCTTCATATAATTCCTGTGCGATCCTTGTTTCAGGCAACATTGGGATGGTCTTTTCTAGAGTCGCCTGTGCTACTTCTATGAGTTTTTTACATATCGCCAGTCTTTCTTTCTCTAATTCCCCTTGCGGGTAGAGTCTTTCATGTTGCTCTAGGTTTGGTCCCATTGTGATTCTAGCTTGGTATGCTTTTAGCCACATGTCCAATTCCTCTGGTTTTGGGTCAGCTAGAATTGATCCTGGCTTCTTTTCCTCTGAGCTAACTGGTGGTGTTTCAGGGATCTCCTTATGCGTTTTTTGTTCATTAAGCTTTCTAGAACCCTTCGTTTGTTTTTTGCTGTCTTGGCTCTTGTTTCTTGCCCATTTTTCTTTGAGCTTTTCTCGTCTTTCTTTCCATTTTCGTACTTTGGTGTTTTGGGAATTCTCACATGAGTTCTCCGAATCCTTGACTATTTGAATGTTTGGTTCTACTGTTTTATTGTTCTCTAGTTTTTCTTCCGGTTGATTTCCTTTTTGTTGTTTTGCTTGAGCTCTAGTAATAGCTTTCAGTGGTACAGTGTACTCCTTATCACTTCCAGATTCTTCTAAGACCTCAATTACATTGATTGGTGCGGTGCCTTGAGTTTTAGTGGGGTTCTTAGGGCAATCTCTAAAAAGATGTTCTTTCCCACAATCACTACAATATCCTTCCCAAATCCTGGGTGGTGGAGGGTTGTAAGGTCGAGGGCACTCCCGAATGAAGTGATCCCCTCCGCATCTATAACACGGTCCTCTCTGCACTGGTGGTCTCATGGGAGGTCTCAATGGTTGTTGTGCTTTGGGCATTGTGTACATTAAAGTTGCAGTTTTCGCTCCATAATTCTGATCAAATCCTTCATATCCATAATAGGCCACGTCATATGCTGGTTCATATTCCATCATGTTGGCTTCATATGGATAGTACTCTCCTGGTGGGGGTTCATGCCCTTGGTTGGTTGATTCTACATTGGTCGCTATTGAAGCTGGTATTATGGCTCTTTCCAAGTTTTCTTCCGGTTGAGTATACTTCACAGGTACAACTTGTTGAGGTTGTGACAATTGGGGTCCCAACACTGGTTGTGGTGGTGGATACGAAGCTTGCTCATATTGTCTTGGAACTCCTACCGGATAAGGGTTGTATCTAGGCATCTCCCTACCAAGCTCTCTAGGTGGGTATCCATAAGGTCGGTATTGGGGTGGATTGACAGGTCGTGATTGCCTATTAAAGGGACAGTTCTCAGTTGTGTGAGTGGTATATTTTTGCTCGATGTGGCAGTATGAAGAAGTCCCTTGTTGTTGCTGTCTGTTGTGTGGATACATTGGTTGTGCACCGGCTCCTCCTCTGGCACACAAGTGTGTGGGATGTTCTCCTCCACATAAGTTACACCTCCTCAACATAGGCACTCTTTGAGCGGGATATTGGTAAGCTCTCTGTCCTTGGACTCCCAGCTTCTTTGCTAATAGTTCCGCTAGTTCTTCCACATTACTAGAATTAGACATAACCGTGCTTCTCGAGTCTTCTGATTTTGTGAGGTCGGTAGTACCTTTGAGGTCCTCAGCGAGGTTATCTTCCAAGTCGATGCACTCTTGAAGACACTCACTCAATGTTTGTAGCCTCTTTACATACACTAGGGTTCTTAGGGTCCCGTTAGAGAGTCCATCTAAAAACAATGAAATCATCTTTTGTTGAGTCGGTCTCTCAGCCATTGGGCATCTATCCACGTATTGATTGAATCTTCGGGCAGCAGTCTTCATGGTTTCCTTAGGGTTTTGTTTGAAGCTATGGATCAAAGATGCAGAATTGTGCTTAATCCCTCTCTTTGTAAATTCTCCAATGAATTCTTGAAAGAATTGCTCCATGTTTCCAAATTGATTGGGATCTAGAGGTTGGAACCAAGTTAGAGCTGTTCCTGTGAGGGTGAGTCCAAAAGACTCATACTGCACAAAGAAGTCCTCTACTTGTTCTGCTCTTATAACTTGTTTAAATTCGGCAATATGATCGTATGGTTCCCCTAGTCCATCATAGTGATTTCTCATACACTTAGCCACTTGGATTGGTCTCAATCTCCTCATTGGTTCAGGCGGTCTGGGCATTACAGGGAAGACTGGGGCAGCTGGTCATAATGGAGGCATTCCTGGCTGCCCTCCCACAGGTGGTCGTGGTCTGATCGGTGGTCGGAAATGGTTCCCCATCCCCGTGTGGGTCTGATTGTGTGTGTGCACTCCTGGAGTTGCAAACTGTACATGAGTACGGTTGGGCACACTTCTTTGACTGGTCTGTCCTGATGTGGTATGTTCCGTTTCTTGTTGATTTCCAAAAGGATTCTGCGAGGTAGTTGCCTGCTCCCTCTGAGGAAATACAGGCGCACCCATATATCTCAGCCGAGCCCTGTCTAGGACACCTACAGGCCAATATCTTCTTTGATTCTTATCTAGGTAAGTGAGTCTAGTTTCGTCATCTGGGTCTTTCAACTCATAGAATGTCATGGGGCTCTCTCCTATTCCTTGAACAGGTACGTCAGTTTGAAGCAATAAGTCTGCTCCGTGAATCATGTAGACTTCCAACAAGTAGTCGTCTTGAGGTATCAAGTCTCCTCTCAAGACCCGTGATACTTGTGACCTGCCTCTGGGGGTTGTCACTAACTCTTCAGAGTTGTCGGGATCCATAAACTCTCCTCTTTCATTGATCCTCTCAGGAATTTCAGTTACTAGGTAAATGTGACCCATTTTGTCAATGTAAGCACCTCCCTCGTATTTGACAGCTGGTCGTGGTATGATGGCAACATTTTGGGCAGTTGCCATCCTGGCGACAGACCTGTTTAAGCCATCCAGGTAGATTGGAATCTCCTGGGCATTAGTGGACACATATTGTAAGGAGGTACGGTAGTCTCCTTCAACAGTAGTCATGAAGTTTCCTGTTGATGTAGGTCCTTGCATGTCTTCTGAAGCCATCAGTAACTCCTCTTCCGAGTCACTGGAAGTTTCTAAGTAGACTGAGTGATGACCAGTCTGGGCTGTACTTCCTACTGAGGATATGACACTCCTTCTACTACCTAGAACTCTTCCTGACCTCAAGTTCATTCACTCTCTGAAGCCTCTCTTTATGCTGCTTAGATTCACTTTGGACAGCTCTACCAGTGATTCAGTTGTTTGCCAAAAGAAGTGTTCACTTCTGGGCGATACCACACTTGGCGATACTGCTCTCGGCGATACGATACCAGAGCTCCAAACGATACGATACCAGACACCTAGACGATACGATATCAGTCTGGTGTCGTGATACCAGGCTTTAGTGCCAGACGATACGATACCAGATATAGTGTCGCGATACTCCACTGGGGACACCACGATACGATACCGGCAAAGTAGACGTTACGATACTAGAGTTAGAGGCGATACGATCTCAATGTGGTGTCGCGATACAATCCTGGGCAGGAGACGTTACGATACTACCGCAGGAAGAGCGATCGCGATACTACTCTTGGCGATACGATACCACTACGGTGTCGCGATACCAAGATAAGCACCTGACGATACGACACTTGTGAGGGCACGACCGCGATACTGAAGCAGTGTCGCGATACCAAAATAGTGTCGCGATACCACTGTATCAAACAATACGATACCACTCGGTAAAGTGAGGTCGCGATACTAAAAACTTAGGCGATACGACACCACAACGGTGTCGCGATACCAAGTATTAGTACCGGACGATACGATACCAGAGATCGAGTGCGATCGCGATACTGACTCAGTGTCGCGATACCAAAATGGTGTCGCGATACCAAAGTAGGTATCCAGCGATACGACACTTCAGGCGAGTGTCGCGATACAAGGGAATTTTGGTATCGCGATACCAAAACTCAACCGATCGCGATACTCAAGCCAAAAGTAAGGTTTTTCTCAAACTTTTTTTACCCCCTTGTTCTCCTCACTCTCCTCTTCCTTCCTAGACCTCTGTACCACCCAAAAAGATAACAGAGAAATCAGTTTTTTCCACCCGCGATACTGCGCAAATTTTTTATCACTTGTTTGATCAATTTTAAAGTGTTTTTGGCAGGTGAATTGAGAGAATGTTTACCTTGATACTGTATTGAGTGCAATGTGAGCTCAAAGCCTAGCTTTAACAGCCTGAATGCCACGATACCAAGTCCACGACACTGGTCGCTGCTTGCAAACGATACCAGAACACTGTGAAGTGTCAAATGAGCCAAATTTTTTGGTTTTTATACTTTTTTTGACTGAACTTAAAATTTTTGAATTTTTGGAGATTTTCTGAGGATTTTGACCTACTCCTACTCCTCTTTTCCTCACTCTTCCTCTCCTTCTAACCTAACTCTAACTCCTCCTTCTCTTCCTCCTCCTACACTTAAACCTAAACTTATCACACACACCTCAAGGATGAGAAGTGACAAGTGCTGAAATGGAATACTACTCGTCAATGGACAAATTCACCTCTACAAGTACGATTCGATCACACTTGCTCTCTAACTATCACGAAGGCACCTTGGTGAAGTGCTTCCCCGGCAACGGCGCCAAAAACGTGTGTACTTGAGTCGCAATGACTCAAGGACTTGTACCAATGAGACTATACCTCGATTGCCATACAAGTGCATATAGTGGAGTTCTTTTCACACATTTAATTATCAATCCTAAGGAGTGACTTACCAAGTGTATGAAGACATGTGCACACGTGATAGAAAATGAAGTGAGTTAGCTATTCAAGCATGAGAAAAGACTAATACTACCCACACCTACTGAAAAACTGGAAGTGTTGCCGCAAGCCTCTTTTCAGCAGTTTTGGTTTTTTGAGATTTTCTCCCAGTCCAGAACTCCGAACATAGGCAATACGGTACTCGTTTCGAAGCTCTCGACACGACGAATCCAACGGTGGTGGTTTCACTCAATTCTGATCACTCTGCTGCAAGTTATGGCAGAAACAGTGAATTACGGGAACTACTAACACCCGCGTTTTTGCTTCTCCTAGCTTACGCACGCACTACAGCCACTCAAAACAAGGGGGAAGGGGTAGACAACAGTCCTACACTTGCATTTCAAGCATCACACACATATACATGAGCAAAATGAAGATCAAAATCAGCAAGGAAGAGGCAAACTCGAGATTTCAGAAGTGCTCTTCTTCACAATGACAAGAAGTCCTTTACAATGAGTCACTTTTGACTTATATACTAGTGCCCTAAGTTTGGTCCTTTCACACAAGAGACCGGCACTTTATTCACTAAAATGTTAACTTCCTACTATTGTACATGGGTAATTCACTAATCTTCTGTGGGGATGCATCTAGAGGACTCCTCTAGTGCATTTACAATGGAAAATATATACAAGAGTGGTTATGATACAAAAGTAGTGTGTCCAAATCGGAAAAATTTTGGGGCCCGTCTTTTTTCTCTGCTTTGTGCGCTCTTTAGCTCTGCAACACTCTCCCCGGCAACGGCGCTAAAAACGTGTGTACTTGAGTCGCAATGACTCAAGGACTTGTACCAATAAGACTATACCTCGATTGCCATACAAGTGCATATAGTGGAGTTCTTTTCACACATTTAATTATCAATCCTAAGGAGTGACTTACCAAGTGTATGAAGACATGTGCACACGTGATAGAAAATGAAGTGAGTTAGCTATTCAAGCATGAGAAAAGACTAATACTACCCACACCTACTGAAAAACTGGAAGTGTTGCCGCAAGCCTCTTTTCAGCAGTTTTGGTTTTTTGAGATTTTCTCCCAGTCCAGAACTCCGAACATAGGCAATAGGGTACTCGTTTCGAAGCTCTCGACACGACGAATCCAACGGTGGTGGTTTCACTCAATTCTGACCACTCTGCTGCAAGTTATGGCAGAAACAGTGAATTACGGGAACTACTAACACCCGCGTTTTTGCTTCTCCTAGCTTACGCACGCACTACAGCCACTCAAAACAAGGGGGAAGGGGTAGACAACAGTCCTACACTTGCATTTCAAGCATCACACACACATACATGAGCAAAATGAAGATCAAAATCAGCAAGGAAGAGGCAAACTCGAGATTTCAGAAGTGCTCTTCTTCACAATGACAAGAAGTCCTTTACAATGAGTCACTTTTGACTTATATACTAGTGCCCTAAGTTTGGTCCTTTCACACAAGAGACCGGCACTTTATTCACTAAAATGTTAACTTCCTACTATTGTACATGGGTAATTCACTAATCTTCTGTGGGGATGCATCTAGAGGACTCCTCTAGTGCATTTACAATGGAAAATATATACAAGAGTGGTTATGATACAAAAGTAGTGTGTCCAAATCGGAAAAATTTTGGGGCCCGTCTTTTTTCTCTGCTTTGTGCGCTCTTTAGCTCTGCAACACTCTCCCCCTCTTAGTCTCTGTCGTCCCTTGACAGACTTTGCTTCGCGAACGCGTCCCGTGGGTAGTGTTGTCTGATTCGTGATCTTGCATTACGTTTTAGAGGCGCTTCAGCTTTTCCACTGCACGCTCCCCTTGGTCAGTATTGTCTGCAGTTAAACAGACATGCAGATTCGATGGCCTTCTTGATTCAAGCTCTACCACTCGAGAGCCTGATGTAGTTGTCTTGCCTGTTGACTCGGGTTGCCACGCACGCCACCAGTGACTAGGAATGTGATGTTCTTAGTCACCCTCTTCAACGTTTCAGCCTCTACCCCTTTCTTACTTTTGGTCCTACTCTGATGTTTGAAAAGTCCATGACTCGGGACCCCGGGGTTTAGCTTTGTAGCCTGGTGCGTGCCCCTGCGGGGCTCTGTGCAGAGATGGATGTTGCGCCCCTGCGGGGCTTCCTGCAGAGATATGTTCTTTTTCTCTTCTTAATGAATAGTTTTGGACTTTGATTTTCTTCTTCTTTTCTTCTTGCTTGATTGTCCCTCTACACCCAACGTGACCCATCTTTTGGAAAGGAAGAACGCTGCATTTTGCCCAAAATACAGCCTTCATAAACATGTTTTCCAAGTGCCTCAAGTTTGGGCAAAGAGGACACCATTTCTGATTTCTACAGGTGTAGCAAACTAGTAAAATTTAGATGACCAAAGCGTGCATGCCAAAGCTTTGCATCTGACATAGCCTGAGAATCATTTACTGCACATGCCAAATCATTTACAGATCTTTCATAGTCTATGAGCTTATACAGCTCACGACATAAAATGCCAGAAGCAATAATCACATCGCCATTTGATAGATCATGAACTGTACACCTGTCATCAACAAATTTCACAACCAAGCCAATCTTGGCTAATGCAGAAACTGATAACAGGTTCTTCTTGATCCGTGGCACAAATAAAGCATCTGACAAAGTGAAAGAACTACCATCAGCAGTAGTCAAAATGATCTTACCAACTCCCATAACAGGATAAGAGGATTTGTTGGCGCATGTAACAGTATTCCCTCTAGGGGCAGGCTCGAGTGAAGAGAAGAAACTGTGTTGCGAGGTAATATGTTTGTTCACCCCACTGTCAAAATACCAAACATGTGAGTCTACTGCAGACATGCACTGCTCATGAGAAGATGAGTCAAAACTGCAGACAGTAGTAAACACCTATTCTTCTTCCTGTACAAGATTAGCAGACTCTGTTTTTGGTGTAGAGGCCTCTACACCAACCATTCTAGCCTCTTTCTTCTTTGCCTCTTTAGTTGCCAGTTTTGGATAGTTCTTTATGATATGATCATTCCCTTTACAGTACTTACAAAACAATTTTGGCTTTTCTGATTTCTTATCATCTTTATCTTCCTTCTTCAAATATGCAAAATTAGCAGATTTCTGCTTACTAGTTGAAGAGCTCCATTTTCCTTTGCCCTTCTGACTAGCCAGGAAAGCTTGATCTACAACTGGCATAATGCACCTATTTTGCCTGGACTGATCTTCCTACAACAGAACAGAGACTAACTCCTCAAATGATAAGGCATTTGGATTTCCTTTCATCATCAACCGAAGAGTAGAAGCAAAACTCTGATATGAATCAGGAAGACCATTCAGAACGGTCTGCACAAGTGAGCTATCTGGTATAACCTCATCAGCAGAAATCAAGTGTTCCTTCAAGTCTTTGATCTTCATTAGGAAATTGTCCATAGAATCACCTTCATTCATGTGCTCACTCTCCAACTGTTTTTGGGGGTAAGCAATACGAGCCTCATTCCTAGCTTGGTACAATGTGGTAAGTGTATCCCAAGCATCCTTAGCTGTTCTGCAAAAGTGAATGTGAGGAACAATGGCATGTTTGACAGACAAAGCTATCAATGTGTAAGGTCGCTGGATTGGCATTATGTAATTCATATTTTTCCTATACCGCACGTACCGAAAGGTCGTAGTGAAGTGTTGTATCTTTCTATCAATTAATGAAAAGACACTACGGTGGCTCTCTAGTAGCAAGAAACGGGATCGCCAGACTGTCTGTTTGGGCGATTTGCGGCCTATGGAGACGCCGTAGTGTAGCATTCCTTAATTCTGAGTACTGTTACTCTTACCTTGTTCAGTTACATTAATTGGTGATTAACGCAATAATGGTATGTTGCCGATAATAATTATGTGTGACGTAAATTAGTAATTCCTGCGTTACATACTGTGAAAAGCTTAACACGAGTTTGAACAGTAAACCTGTATAGAGAATTCAATACTGAACATTAATATACTACTTGCTTGATGAGTTAAATGGGAAAATAAGATATAGGGCCTCTGATTTATCAGACCCCTACTATCCCCAAGAACTCGAAAAGAGCTTAAAAGTGTTTGTGATGAAAAATGCACTTTTAACACTGGCGCCGTCTGTGGGAAGATGGCAAGGGATTGAGAATACTCAGTAAAATTAGAGCAAAACGCAAGGCAAGTGGTGCAAAGGTGATATATGCCAGTTACTCGGTCCGACGAGTCGTATCCGAAGTACAGGAGAGATCAGCATCCTTGGACAGTACCAAATTTGTTAGGGATGCCCCAGGTGGTAGAACTGTAGGCCATTTAAACCGAGTTGCCGAAGAATCGGAGCCAGTTAGTAGAGATTCCGGTACCAGTTCGATGATAAATGATGAGATTTCGGTAGATTCTTGTATAATTCTAGTGCATTCTGAAGAAGGTGCAGTAACTTCAGAGTGTACAGGGATGCAGTGCTCAATTGATTCGATACCATTTGGTCAGAATTTGAACCTTTCCGAGGATAGAGTTGTGTTACCCAGAGAGATCGTTACCGGAGGAAGTATACCCTGTTTCGGTGAAAGTTCAACAAGTTCCAGTGAAAGTTCGGTACCAGTTGGTGGGAATTTACAGTTTTCCGGTGACAGTGCGATACTCCCTAGTGGATCTTTATTACGTACACCACTGTTTGGGGTAAGCTTGCCTAAGTTTGATACCGAAGTGGAGGATAGGCTATTTGATTTGGAAATACGTAAAAGACTGAACGCTATTTTCGAGCCGGAAGGTGAGCAATCTGATAATACAAATTCCGAAGGATAAGAGACACCTCCTCAAAACTTAGGAAATAGCAACAGTGCCACTAATAGCACAATGAGTGGTCAACAACAGCAACAACAGCAACAACAACAGCAGCAACGGCAACAGCCACCTCCACTTCGCCCGGTTCCAACCAGGGTGACTTACACAAAGTTCGGTGGATTTACAGGTGACGACCCTGATGCACATGTGCAAACCTTTGAGATAATCTATGCAGTGCTGAACCATCCACCCGATTGGGCATACAAGGCCATCGTATTTCAGGCAACATTAGTCAATGAAGCAGCGAGGTGGTTAACAGAGTATGATATCAACCATTTCGTTAACTATGATGCGGTAAGGGATGCGTTTTTAAAGAGGTTCCGGTTGAAGAAGAATCCTGCCGAAATCTTCGACCATTTGCAGAACAATAGGCAGAAGCCGCACCAGACTGTTCAGGAATATGCAACATTGTTTAGAACCCATTTAAGACAATTGCCTCCGGCACATGCTTATCTACCGGATGATGTTATAACCCAGTGGTTCATTAACGGTCTGACCCCACAGCTAAGACAAATCATGATCATCCGCTGTGTGGGGGCTATGACATTAGATGTTGTTATTGGGATGGCCCTGCAACTAGAGCATAAAGTTTGGGGATTCACCGAAGATTTGGAGTGGCTTAAGACCAGTAAGAATGTAATAGATGATCCGGCTAAACAGATGTATTGTTTTAGGTGCAAAAATCTAGGGCACAGCAGTGCTACATGTGCCCTTAATCAGATGTATTGCGCCATCTCCAACATAACCGGACACTCAACAGAAAATTATGCGTATAATGCCAAGGTGCAGGGATGAGCAGCTGTAAATGTCATTATCCAGGAACCCGGGCAGCCCGCAACCCATTATGTGCCACCACAGATGCGAAACAATCAGTCACAAGGATACAGAAATTACCGGGGTCAGCAGAATACCAATTTCAATGCAACTCGATGGCAGGCGGGTACATCAGCGGAGAGTACTCCCCTGCCACCACCTCGATGTCACTTTTGTGGTGAGATTGGCCACATCCGGAGATTTTGTAAGGATGCAGCAGAATACGACAAAAGGAAGAAGGAGCGTCAAAACCCGATGACCAACATGGTCTATATTTCACCAGTGGAATCACAAGCAGCAGTGGTCCATACAAGATCGGGTAAGCAGTTGCAACTAGCAGCTGAGGTGTTCGAACCCGATATTCGTGAGCAGCAATGAATGTATACAAAGGCTAGTCAATGGACCGCTAAAGAGCCAACTGCGTTCCCCGATCCAATTCCGGTGACACAGGTTCCCCTGCCAAAGGCGAGAGCACATGAACAAAATCCTAACCTAGTAACAGCAGAATCATCATCAAAAGCGGTGAGGAGTACGATTCAAACAGATCAGGTATGGGAGATTCTATCTAAGGCTTCAATTACACTCCCTTTGGGACAGTTGCTCGCATTGGTGCCAGGAGTTAGGCAGCAATTTCAACAACAGGTCAGTCCTGGATCTCCCGGTACTCCGACGACTGCAACAATCCAACCGGAAATTGATTCTATGATGGATCATTCAGTCCCATTAATCACTGTCTGGCATACATATCAAAAGATTACTCAAGTGCTAATTGATGGCGGTTCGGGTGTGAATATAGCAATTGCAGCTCTCTGCAAGAAATTGGGGTGGACCCAAATCGAGCCCATCCAATTTTTTGTAAGAATGGCCGACCAATCCTGAGTCCATCCGGTGGGATTAGTACGGAATATCCCGATTACTTTAAAGGGTACCATGTTCAAAATGACATTTGTAGTCTTAGAACTGCCAAAATCCAGCCTCGATTACAATCTACTTTTCGGTCGACCATGGTTGAAACAAGCCAAAGTTATACAGGGTTGGTCAGCGCAGGAATTGACTTTCAAAGATAATCACCATAAATATGTTGTTAAACTGGATGCCATCTGTAGCTCAGTGATGAGTAGCACCTCCTTTAATGTCAATCCGAGAAGACATGAGGATGGTATGAAGACCTCGAGCAAGTGAAGGCACAAATGTGTGAGTGAGAAGCACACAAACATGCACACACATACACACACACACGCACACACGGCAAGAACAAAGAGAGTAAGACAATGGAATCACTTCTATTATAACCAAGTTCTCATACAAGCTCAAAACTACAAGAAGCTAGCCCAAAAATGAGCTCTCTAGCTCTATTTTTTGACTAGCTTTGGCCCTGTCCAGACCTAGTGTCTGGCCTAGTTAAAAATTAGGTTCTAGGGCTTATTCGAGGGATCAAATGAGATCTGAAAAATATGAAAATTGGCAGGCAACTACTTCAAAGGCTCCTCAAGCTCGAGGACTCCTCGGCTTTTACAAAATGGAGCTACAAAAAGGTGAAACGATATTTACAAGGGTTTTTAGTGATGAGAATCACTTTTAAAATGATGTAAGGTTTGGAAAAATTTAAGGGGTTGCCTTAGTGCTAGATCTGCATGTATGCCGTACTTGCTTCTACCCATATGATGCCAACACTCTCCCCCCCCTAGCGTCTGTCATCTCTGACAGACCTCTACTCCATGGTTTGATCAATGTACTGTTGTAATACGTCGGTTGCCAATTCTTGTTCTTTAATCCGTAGTCCCCATACCAAATCTCTTTGCAGGGCATCCCAATTTACTGCTCTAGGCATGTCAGGTTGTGGTGTGGTGTAGAGCTCTGAGTGCATTGTTTGTTCACATGCGAATAGTTGTAGTAGGAGGGTTGGGCATGGAGCGAACACTTCTGAGTGTGCTTCCCAGAACCCCGTGGTGAACATGTCATCAAACGTTTGCTTGTAGCAAGTAGGGAGATACCTGATTCTTGCGTGCCATGCATAAGCGACTCATATGCTCGGGGTTGTGCTCATATCATAAAGTAGGTCATAGTTACCGTTGATGAAGCCCGGAATTGGCGGCTGGATATTACGTACATTTCGAAAAGTCTTTAGCACCACTTGCATCATGTCCAAAATTTTGAGCATCATCTGTGCAACGACATCTGGCATGGGGTGGAGGCGTGGCATCCAATGTCTGATGATAGCTATCATATATGCTACTGTAGGTGTGCCTGTTGGTGGTGCGATCGAGGGGTAATTCAGCCATTGTTTGCAATTTGTGTTGTTCTGAACCTTTATAGCAAATGCTTTCCATGATCGTCTCCTTTGTACTGGTCCGAAGCAAGGGTTATACTTCAAATGCATGGGAGCGTGGTCCCATGTTCTAAGCATTTCGGGATAGGTTTCAAGTAACTTTTGCCTCCAGATGGGTTGGAATATGGCCCCTTTTTTGGCTACCTCTGGAATATCCTCTGGTTCGAATTGTGTTGCGAACGTGGGGTACCTGTTAGTGACTCTTTTGATTGCTGCGTTGTAGTCGGCCAATACTAAAAAATAGGGTTTATATTGTAATTCAGAACTAGTTATCAGTCTTCTAGGGGCCAGGTGTTTGAAATAATCTGATTGAAGTATGGTTTCTTCAATGGTCCTCATTGCCAGCATCTGAGTGGAGATACGTTCCTCTTGGGTTGTCCCCATTTCTTCTACCTGTTTCATCCATGCGGAAGGAGGCTCTTCATAAGTGTCTTGTCCTTCCTCTGTGATTCTGCCTCCTGGAAGGGGTTGAGGCTCATAGTTGTCTTCAAATGTTTCCTCCACTGGAATGATTACTGCTTCTTCTTCTAGTGGTTGATCAGGTGGAGAAGGGGGTCGTTCATACTGTAACAACTTGATCTTTAATTCTGCCACTTGTCGTCGTAGCTCAAGTTCCTCATTGGTTGTTGAAGATTCGGGCTTTGGAGAAGTGGCTGCATGGACCATCTTTTTAGCTTCTGGTGGTTGTGGTGTAGGCACTTGGGATCTCTCTAGCTCTTTTACTTGGTCAACCAGCTGATCATGTGTTTCTAAGAGGTTGGCATAGGTTTCCAAGATTTGTTGTATGCTTTCTGAAGGGACGGCCCAGAAGCTAGCAGGGTCAATGGGTGCCCCTGGAGTACTTTCTATGGCGGCTTCGAGGTTGTCTTGATTTTGTTGCTGTAATCTCCTATTTTCTTCTTGTGCAGCTGCTAGGTGGCGTCGGAGTAGAGCCATGTTTCTTTGTAGCCTTGCGTTACGGGCTAGCTGATCTCTCAGTTGTTCCTCCATAGCCTTACCCGTCTCCGTATACTTGGCTTCCAGCTCTGCATTCGATTGTTGGAGGGCGGTCACTTCGTGTTGTAATGTTGTATTACTTAACTCCAAGGCATTGACCCGTGCTTGGAGGTGGGAGGACAGAGTACACAGCTCCTTATTGTTTTCTTCCAATAATCTGTATTCTTCCTTAAGCTGGGCAGTGGCTTCAAACATGGTGTCCAATGCATGAATGAATGAGGTGGACGCAGAGGTGGAGGTGAAAGATGCAGGGGGTCGGGAAATGGGAAAGGGAAAAGTGGATGTTGTGCTGATAGTGGGTGTGTGTGGTGATGTGCGTGAAGTTACAAGTGGTGATGTTGAGACAAATGTGGTTGTGAGTGGTCGCGTGGAAGGTGAAATGTCCATAGGATCGGACGTGATGGTGTGTGAAGTGTGAATCGTGAGTACGGGAATGGTAGGTGGTGTGTTAGTGGTGGCAGTGAATGTGGGGGAGGTGGGTTGGGAAAGTGACTTTTTATTATAATTCTCTATTTGTTGAAGTATATTTACAAGGCTTGTTAAGAATGGAGGTCGGGTGATGGGTGTTGGTGCTGAGAAGGTCCAAAGGGCCTCAGTGGTGCGGGGTTGGGAAAGAGGGATAGTATCGGTAGACGGGAATGAGTGTGTTAAGATTTGGGTAGTGGCAAGTGGTTGTGCGAGGGCGGGAAATATGAAGGGTGACCTATTATAGTTTGGTCGGTGGCGGGGTGGCCTATATGGGGTTCAAGAAGTTGGCTGGAACTAGTGGATGGAGGTAAAGGGCAGGATGGAGAAATGGTGGTGTGTGGTATAGTTTCACTAATGGCTATTTGTTGGAGCTGGAGCTGAAGGATTGACAAGACAAGGAAGCACAAGAAGAGAGTCCGAGAGAAGAGAAGGCCCAAGCAGACAAGGAAGTCAACGAAGACCCGGCAAGTAGGCCAACAATTTTTCAAGAAGAAGCACTTATGAACATTCACGCAGATTTAGCACTAAGGCAACCTTAATCTTTCAAAACCTCTACACCCATTAAAAGTGATTATCATCACTAAGCACCATTGTAAATATCATTTCATCTTTTTGTAGCTCCATTTTGTGCAAGCCAAGGAGTCCTTGAGCTTGAGGAGCATTAGAAGTATCTACCTGCCAAATTTCGTATTTTTTAGATATCGTTTGAGCCCTCAAATAAGCCCTGGAACCTAATTTTTAACTAGGCCGGACACTAGGTCTGGACAGGGCCAAAACTTAGCCAAAAACTATAAAAAGAGCTAGAGAGCTCATTTTTGAGGTTAGATTGTAATTGAAACGAACTTGTAAGAGCTTTTGAAAGTAATCTAAAGAACTCCATTGATTCTCTCTCTTTGTCTTGCCGTGTGGGCGTGTGTGTGTGTATGTGTGTGCATGCTTGTGTGCTTCTCACTCACGCACTTGTGCCGCCACTTGCTCGAGGTCTTCATACCATCCTCACGTCTTCCCGGATTGACATTAAAGGAGGTGCTACTCATCACTGAGCTACACCAAATTTTGGCGCCGTTGCCGGGGATCGAGCTTTGAGGACGAGCGTGTGATGGTAAGACGTAGAGTTGATGCGTTGGAGTTGTAGGTATTTTCTTCACTCTCATCGATTTTCTTTTACTTTCTTCACCATCTTCATCACCATCATCATCATCACCATCTCCCACCTCCATCTCCATCATCGCGAAAAGTTTCAGTTTTGACCATATCACCATCTCCACCTCATTTCCTCCATTCCACTTGTGAGAGAGAGCGAGAGAGCGATATTGCTTGCACTGTTTTTGCATGTTGTTGTGATTCTTGCAGGTACTGCCATCATCATCATCCCCAGCACGCTGCGCGCAGGTACGAAATTCGAAGAAACTGTCTCGCGGTCGCAGGCCTCTGTCGATCGCGACTGACAGAAATTTTTGGCTTTTCACAAAAGTAAGTGCACCACTAGAACAAGCACAAGGAGCACATTCCAAAACACTAAAAACAGTAGAAAAATTCCGAGGTTTTCTGTCAATCGCGACCGACAGACCCTGTCAATCGCGACCGACAGACCCTGTCAATCGCGACCGACAGACCCTGTCAATCACGATCGACAGACCTCCACGATCGACTGACTGCCACGTAGGACCCTGTCAATCGCGATTGATACCGTCGATCGCGATCGACAGCCATGACCGACACCTCTGTCAATCGCGATTGATACAGTCGATCGCGATTGACTGAAATTCCACGATTGATTGACTTTTGCACGTAGCCACGTGTCCATCGCGACTGATAGGCCCCCGATTGACTGAAATCTCGGCGAAAAATCCGGAAAACGTGTCGATCGCGATTGATACTGTCGATCGCGATTGACAGCCACGATCGACTCTGTCGATCGCGATTGACACGGTCGATCGCGATTGACAGCCCCGATGGACACCTCTGTCAATCGCGATTGACAGACCTGTCGATCGCGATTGACAGGCTTTTCGGCCAAAAAATTAGGGTTTTTTTAATTCTAAATTTGGGGCAACTTTGGGCACAATAGTCAATCCATAGCATTTTTGAGGTTCCTACATTGGTGAATTGGGAGGAAACTCTAGGATCTGTCAGCCAGATTGAATCTCGTTTTAACCCCCTAAACCCTGAACAGTCATAACTTCTTCATACGAGATCAATTTTTTGTGTTCTAGGGCTTGTTGGAAAGCTCGTGGCATATAGTACAAGCCCTCGACTGTTTTTTATAAAGATAATACGTTGATTTTCAGATAGAATATTTTGAAGTTGACCATACCCAGGGGGATCAAAGTCAGGGGTCCTTAGGATTGTTTTCTTGAGAATCACTATGCAAGTTTGTGTTTGTGCTACATGAATGAAAATAATTAGTTCTGTCTTTGGAATGTAAATTTCAAAGCTAACTTTGAAACTCTTACAGAGCATCGAGAGGCGTTCTAAGCAAGTGTAAGTGCGGGCTTGGGAACATATTTCCTGGGCACTCAAGGGCAACCGAGCAGGAGACAAAAGGTTGGACACTTTTAACCCCCTCTGTCAATTCATAGCTTAGGCTAAGAACGACGAGAGGTAGGAGTAAGTCATAGCGACGATAGGCAGTTATCAAGTTGAAGACTACCTAAAAACTCAAGTTCAAGTTAAAAATTTAATCTTTGTACTGCCGATAACATAAAGGAAAAGAACCTAACGTGGAACGATCAATTGCAAGTGCGAAACAACATTCAAACATTCCTGACGACGTGATATCAGACAAGAACTCAAACTTGATAAAATAACTAAAAAGAATCAAGTGACTGGTACCAATTAATCGACAACGAGGTTGTACTCTGAAAAAAATTGGGCTAATCAGTTAGGCATATGAACCTTAGATCAGGACGACATTTAGCAAGGGAAAGACAAAGCCTTAGATCTTCAGAGGCTAGTGTCAACCACACTGCTAGGTCTTGGGCCCAGCAGTTGAGCCACCACTCTCACTACCCCAGCTCTGATACCAGTGAGTCAGAGATGTCTCAAGGCATGGACAGACCTACGGGAAGTTCAGGAGTGCCTTACCTGTACAGGGTAGAAGGCCCTTACAAAACGCAGCTGGAGTACCTTAGGACCAACCGATTAGGTGCTAGCATCTATGAGGACGGCTTAGGAAGATCTGTGGTCCAGATTAAAAACCCTGACCAATCCATTGGACTAGAGCACCCAGCTGTCAAGTTTGAAAATGGTGCATACCTGGACAAAGAAGGAACTATATATGTAGTCACTAGTCACCCTGATAGGACAGATGACTTTGGGAACGTAATCCCAGAAGCGGACTTAGGGGACCTGGAACAAGGGAACATGGGTGCGGAACCTAGAACCCCTCGAGGTAAATCAGTTCTCACTAGGATTATCACGCCTGAATGGGTCCCCCAAGACAACAAGAGCATAGAGTTGCTCCTCAATCGAGAAACTGATGAAGCCTTTTGGAGGTATAAGTCTAATCAGCCAACAGACATAGGAAATATCATGATCTATGAGTTTAAGGATCCGGATAGCCCAGGCAGAGTGACTTACTTAAATCAGGCTTCAGAACGGATCTTTGTGGTGACAGAAAATGATAGGCATGCTTACACTTGGAAGGGTGAATTTATTTTCCCTCAACCAAGATCAAATGTATCCTATGGTCACCCTGGGGCTGGAACTTCCCAAGCTCATGGTACGCAAAGAGACAGAAGTAGAGATAGACCAGAAGTAAGTTTTGCCAACCCAGTGGGCAGAGAAAGAACGAGAACCGACACGAATAGGGTAGAACCTGAGGTGCATAGAGCCCACAGGAACCAAAGAAATGTAGATGGATTCCCTCTGCCGAGGCCTAGAGAGCACACAAGAACTTTGAGACCCACCCAGCTAGTTAAGTCCATGAAGAATTACTTTGATGGCACAGGAGATCCCTATGATCATGTGGCGGAGTTCAAGCAAGTCTTGAGAGCTGAACAAGTGGAAGATATGTTCACGCAGTACAATGCCTTCGGTCTAACCCTTAGGAACACAGCACTTACATGGTTTCAGCCATTAGATGAGCGTCAGTTCAGGAGCATAGACCAACTCCTAGAGGCATTTATCGTAGAGTTCTCTAAGAGCGGCATAAGACACAATACCTCCTCATTGATTCACAGCTTCAAACAGACCCCCCAAGAGACTGTCAGATTGGCCGGAAGAAGATTTAGACAATATCTTGAAAGGTGCCCTATTTCGGAACTACCCACATCTGCTAAACAAGTAGCCTTATTCCTTGATGGATTGCTGAGTACGAAATTGAGATCCTATGTGTATCTGAAGGACCCTAGGACCATAGAAGAATGTGTACGCATGTGCATTGACATTGAAGATAACCTAGGGGAAGAGCTAGAGCTTTCCAAAATCTACAAAGATTCAGATAGTGCATCTAGTCACTCTTCCACGCAATCCACATCAATTGAGGAACTTGCTGAAAAGGTAGCTCAGAAATTGGGTGTAACTAGCAAACAAATCCCAAGGTTTGCCCCAGCGAAGAGGTGCTATACATGCGGTGGTGACCACATGGCAAACGTGTGTCCCATTATGGCTCAACCCCAGGTCAATCCAAATAGCCAATATTGCACCATAGAACGAAGATACACCAATCACACCGCACAAGATTGCCCATACAACAAGCAGGCAGTTAGGCAACCATACCCTCAGCCCTACCAACAAGGCAGATACCAGAACCAGTACCCTCCACCACCACAATATGCTAGACCCCAACAAACCTATCAGCAACCATATCAGGCCCAACAGAGACCCCAACCGGTACTAGCTCAACAGCCTCCAAACCCCGCTAACGTGATTCCAGTAAAGTATGCTGTTGCAGAAGAAAACCTGAATAGAGCCATAGTACCAGTAACCCCATTGATCTCAGAAAGTGACCCGAGTGACCATAGCTTTGATTCTACACATGTCGATAGTCCCCAAGCTTACTACATGCAGTCTCCGGAACATGGTGAGTCATACTATAGTGAAGAACCAAGTGAACCTAGTTGGGAATCGGATTACACGAACGTCATGTATGCAAACCCCAACCCTAGGCCTCAACCTAGGCAGGTACGACCACCCTTTCCTAGAGGACCATGCTACCGATGTCAGGGAGATCACTTCGTTCGTGATTGTCCCTTGCCTGCACCTACACAAAATCAGTCCGTGACGATCCAAGGCTTTTGCCAAGATTGTGGAAAAGAGCATCTCTTACGAGATTGCCCAAAGAACCCCAATAACATGCCAAAAATCACTCCTATCAATGTGATTGGGTTGGTTGTGGATGCCTCAGGAAGTGTCACTTCCACTGCACCAGTGCAGGTGGTTACTAGAGCTCAGGCATTGCAGCAAAACCAAGAGGCAAGCCAGGAAAAGGGCCCAGAGGCTAGTGAAACCGAGAGCGTGACAAAGAAAAGGACTAGAGCGTGGAAAGATAGTCGAGAAAGAATGAAAAGACAATGGGCTAAAAAGATGAGTGAGCTTGAGGAAAGCATAAGAGAAACCAAAGCGAGGATAACTGAACTCACAGCTCCAACTCCCTCTCACATTACCCCGCCTCCACCACTCCCACCTCCATCCAACCCACCACCTCCCCCACCGCCTCATCAAATCCCACCACCCCCTAGAGTAGGATCAGTCCTAGCTGATCCCACTCGCGAAGACCTTAATATGATGCTTAAAGCATATCAGGCCAGAATCCAAGAAGGGCCAACCATAACCGATCATGAAAAGTGCTACCCTAGAGCTGAGCTAGAGCTTGAACGAACCAAAATTTGTGCCAAAATGGTGGAATTGGCTCAGACCATGTTTGAGGCCAGTCGCCTATTTAACATTTCTAGTTCAGCCAAGACGCAGTTACACTTTGATGGACTGCTAGAAAGAATAGAGATGCTAATTGCACAATCATAGAAGGAACTTGCCCCTCAAAGAAAGGAAAGGGCAAGAGAACGGATAAGCCAGCCTCTTCAGGAAGCCCATGTGCCTCCTCAAGAAGCTTATCTTCCCCCCCAAAAGTCACATGAGCCTCCCCCGAAAGCTTATGTACCTCCACAGGTGACCCACATTCCTTCTCTGGGAGCATATGAGCCTGCTCGGAAGAGTAATAGAATAAGTAACCCTCCCCAGGAAGCTTGTGCTCCAGCCACCCATGAGAACGAGGAAAGAGCCAACGAGAGAATAAGCCCTCCTTCCCAGGTTGCTTATGTGCCTAACTCTACGGAGCCAGACACTTCTTCTTCTATGAATCGGTTTGCACCAGACTTCCTACGAGAGATTCAAGAAGACAAATGGGATAACGAAAGTGAAGTCGCCCCTCCTTTTGAACTTGTGGATGATGCACACGATCAATTCCCACAAGACATCCCATCTATTTACGGGGAACATGAGAGTACTCAGTCTCACGAGAGATTGGACTTTGAGTCTAATTCCATACAAGAGCTACCCCACTTCACAGGACCATGGGAAGCGAAGTCCACATGTATGAGAGCACCCACAGTCATGGTAAGGAACGACGATTCAGTCATACCTAGGAACACGGAGATAGTAAAGAACACCAAGGTGCAACGCGATTGCACCTTGGAAGAACTGCCTGAGGATAGACTAAACGCGTGGAAATGTGCAGCCAGTCGAGTAACTGAGGTTGCAAAACCTCATTCCCGGGTAGGATCCCATAGGACAGTGCCAGAAATTCCCTTGGATAAGATAGGAGATATGTGTGAAGGTGAAGAAGGGAACACCTATCTTCCCATCACCTACCAGGACTACACCACAAAGGCAATTTTGGACTCAGGTGCAGGAGTTGCAATTGCCACTACTTCCCTTTGGAAGCGTTGGGGCAAGCCAGCACTCAGGCCAACGAGAATGAAATTGCAGATGGCCGATGGTCATATTGAAAGACCCCTAGGATTGCTCGAAGGAATAACTCTCACCACTTGTGGTGTCGAGTTTGAGCATAGTTTTGCTATATGTGACTTCAGCAAAAATCATGCCTATGAGATGATTTTGGGAAGACCATTTATGCGACAGTTGCAAGTGGTACAGGATTGGGGAACCAATTCTTTGTACCTACAGCACTTAGGTGTTACGACCAAAGTCAATCTCAAAGATTACTCTCATAGGGATGTACCTCCTATCCAGTGGAATCCCATCCATAGAGCCAAAGATGATACAGAATCGGTGCATTCCATAGGGTCTGGATCCTCATGGATGCATGAAGATACCCACTTATGGATGTGCAAGGTAGCAGTAGAAGAGGAGAAGAGAGAGAAAGCCAGAGAGGTAGGTGCGAAAGAAACCCATAGATCAATCCAAGACCCAGCCTATGCACCTGTAGTTTTTCCAGACGAAGAATTTGAACCTCACGGTTGGGCAGAAATCTTAGCAACAATGGACGTAGCCATCAACGAAGAACAATGGACACCTCACTGTGATGAGGATGGCTATGATATTTCAGTCTTCTCCATAGAGCCAATCATGGGAGAGGCAGTTCTAGAAGAATGCGAACCTAGCCCTGATGCATTTGAGGATGCAAGTGACTCCGATCTAGAGTCAATCATTATGGACCCACCATTTGCATCAGATGAAGAATATTTCCATGAAGTAGAATTTCAACCCCAGAGGCATGGAGAGGTTACAAATGATGTAAGATTAGCGACACACATGACCCCGAAGGAAGAAGGAAAGAAACGAAAGAAGAAAGAAGTCTCACCAGAGGAGGAAGAACCTTTGTTTGAGGTCCCAGAAAATTTTAAGAAGTATGAGATAGATGACAGGAGAGTCATGATAAGAATGCCTAAACGAGAAGCACAATCAGGAGAGGCCTATGATAACAAAGAAACCACCAAGAAAATAGTAGTGGCCATAGAAGAAGGAGAGGAGAGATGCACGTATATAGGCCATGACCTGACAGAAGAAGAAGAGCATGAATTGATTGCCTTGCTAAGAGAATACAGAGATGTATTCGCTTGGAGTTACAAGGACTTGAAAGGGGTTGACCCGGACATATGCTCACACACTATTCCCATGACCTCAGATGCTAAACCCTCTAAGCAAAAGCCTTATACATATAACGATAATTACGCCGCTAAGATCAAAGAAGAGATAGATAGACTGGTTGAAGCTGGATTTATCTATGAAATTGAGCACACTGAATGGGTATCCCCCATCGTAGTGGTGCCCAAGAAGAATGGCAAACTGCGTGTGTGCATTAACTTGAAAAAGGTTAATGCAGCCACAATTCGAGATAACTATCCGCTTCCCATAACAGAACATCTCTTAGAAAGAGTGGCAGGCAAGGAGGTGTACAACTTCCTTGATGGATTTTCGGGCTACAATCAAGTAGCCATAGCTCCAGAGGATCAGCATAAGACAGCCTTTGCCACAGAATGGGGCATTTTTGCTTTTAGAGTAATGCCATTTGGGCTTACCAATGCACCAGCCACCTTCCAGAGGCTGATGTGCCATGTGTTCAAGGAGTTCCTGAGGAAGAGTTTAGAAGTCTATGTTGATGATCTTTGTGCTCATTCCAATGTTAGACAAACCCATATTCCTGAACTCAAACAAATCTTTGACAAATGTAGAGAGTACCAAGTCTGCCTGAACCCAGAAAAGTGCGTTTTTATGGTCAGGCAAGGCAAGATTCTAGGACACATAGTGTCAAAGAATGGCATATCTACCGACGAAGAAAAAGTGAGAGCCATAGCAGAGCTACCTAGGCCAAAGAATGTCAAGGAAGTACAAGCTTTCATGGGGCATTGTGGTTATTATCGATGATTTATACACATGTATGCTGTCATTGCAAAGCCCATGTACGGACTTCTGACAAACTTTGAGTGGACGGATGAATGCGAAAATTCCTTCCAAGAGCTTAAACGAAGATTATGTTCAGCACCAATCTTGACCACACCAGATTGGAATAAGCCATTCCATGTTCATGTGGATGCATCCAATTATGCCATTGGATGTGCTTGCACAACCTACTGGTGAAGGTAATATGGATCTTCCAATTGCCTATGCCAGTAGACAATTGAATGCGGCTGAACGGAATTACACCACTACAGAGCGCGAAGGATTAGGCATGGTATATGCAGTCAAGAAATTTAGACACTATTTGCTTGCAAATAAGTTTAAATTTTTTACTGATCATCAGGCATTGTTATATCTTGTAAACAAGCCATGCAATACAGGAAGATTAGTAAGATGGTTTCTCTTGCTAATGGAATATGATTTTGAGGTTGTGGTAAGAAAGGGTAGGACTCACTTGAGAGCAGATCACCTCTCTAGGCTCACATCAGGAGAAGCCCCACAAGGAGTGTCAGATGACCTTCCTGATGCTTACTTGTTTAATTTGGAAGTTGTACCGCAGTGGGCTAAGCCATTGGTACCAGTATTGACATACGGGCCTAATCATCCAGTGGTGAACACACGGAATAGAGAGATCGTAAAAGCCCAAAAGTACCATATCATGGCAGGAAGCATGTACAAGCACACAGATCAAGGGATCTTGGCTTGTTGCGTAGAAGAGGATGAATACGCTAAATGGTTGCAATTAGCACATGTAGGTGCGTTAGAGCAACACTACTCAAAGCAGCCAACTTTACAGACCCTCAAGAGACTCGGAGTACATTGGCCAACTATGGAAGCTGATGTCCAAAAGCTGTGTAAGGAATGCCCAATCTGTTGCACTAAACCACCTGTGGAACACGCCACTCTTTATCAAGTATCCATTGTACCAGATTGGAGCGAACCTCTCGTATCCTTCCTGAGGACAAACACATTCCCTCCAGACATGACTCTGGCTAGGAAAAGGAGTTTAGAACAAGAAGCCCAGGATTATTCACTCGTTGGTGATAATCTATACAAGCGCGGTAAGGATGGTTACCTGAGACTGTGTGTCCATGAAAGTGAGTATCTTAAGATCTTAGAAACTGCTCACCAAGGTGTAGCAGGAGGACATTTTGGACCGGATCGGGTGATCAAGGCAATTCTATTTGCGGGCTTCTGGTGGCCGACCCTTCACATGGATGCACATACCTATGTGAAACGGTGCGATGTATGTCAGAAGACTCAGTATCCTATACGCAAAGATGAGATGCCACTGAAACCTATGATGGGTGGACGTGCATTCTCTAAGTGGGGAATAGACTTCGTAGGTCCTATTAATCCCCCAGCTAAGGGTTCTCATGCGGAATACATCATTGTGGCAACAGATTATCTCACCAAGTGGGTAGAGGTAAAAGCTACAACCAAGAACGATGCTCAAACAACTGCCAAATTCTTGTTTGAGAATGTATTCACAAGATACGGGCTACCTATAGAGCTTGTAAGTGATAGAGGCACTCATTTCTTGAACGAAGTGATTGAAAATCTACTCCAAGAATTCTTGGTAATACACAAGAAGTCTGCCCCTTATCACCCTCAAGCTAATGGACAAGCTGAGAGCACTAATAAGATTTTATGCAATGTACTGACGAAATTAGTGAACACTAAACGCTCTGATTGGGACAAACAGCTACACCATGCTGTTTGGGCATACCGAGTTGCCTACAAAACGGTACTCCAAGCCACCCCCTTTCAGATGGTATTCGGTCAAAACGCTGTGCTACCCTTGGATTTCCTGATTCCTACATTGAAAGTAGCACAAGAGCACGAATGGACAGGCCATGAACTCTCCTCTAGGATTTTTGACCTTGAACGATTAGGAGAAACACGACTGAGAGCCGCTGCAGGAATATATGCAGCCAAGAAGAGACAGAAGGCATACTTTGATGCCCACGTAAAGGATAAGGGTTTGAAAGCAGGAGATCTAGTTTTAGTCTATACACTGAAACAACACGCGAGGAAGCTAGAAAAGAGAGGCTACGGACCTATGATTATCAATAGGATCTCCACGAGTGGAGCAGTACAATTAGCCACATTAGAGGGCGATGTTCTCCCTAACTATATTAGCGGTTGTAGAGTCAAGTTGTATCAGGAACCCCTCACGGAGGAAATGCTCAGCCGACTCAATACTGCTAAGAAACGCAAAGAGGAAGAAAAGCGCATTCGAGAAGAGGCTCAAGCAGAAGCTTTAGAACGCATCAGAAGGATGAAGTTACGAAGGCAAGGTAGAGATCAGCCTAGAGCAAATGACTATGCAGATCAAGGATGTCCCATGGCCATGTGTGAAGTTGCAGGAACAAGCTCGCATAGAATAATCGATAGACGTCCTTTCATAACCATAGATATGAGACGAGGAAAGAGTGCAAGAACCGTAAGAGCCTTGATTGACTCAGGTGCAGCCACTAGTGCTGTTAGAGTGTCTTACTGTCAAGAGTTGCAGTTAACTGTCAATCCTGTGGAAGCATATCTCATAGGATTGGGAGGTGTGGAAACCCCTTGCATGGGCGAGGTGGAACTTCCCCTCTACATTCATGATGAGGCAATGACGGTTAAAGTACTGGTGTGTCAGGATGAGGATCTCACTGAACCTCTTGTCTTGGGTCAGGATTGGATCTATGACCAAGCAGTCAATCTAAACCTAAGAAGTGGACTTCTCCAGGTTTGGGTCAATCATAGTCGAGTTACAGTAGAATTAGACAATGGAGCACTCAAGGAATTAGGAAAGGCACAGACTCCTGGTCCTTCCAGGGGTACACATGAAGATGACCATGATGTTCTTGTTCAAAACCCTGTGTTGCAGCGGAATGATAATTGCAAAAAAGGAGTCAGGGATGCAACGGAACTCCCTTCTTTTCCAAAGGCCAGAAGGAGGCAGCAACCAAAGGCGGATCACAGGCAGAAGAAGCAGAGTACTACCTATGTCCGAGATCAAAAGTACCTGCGCAGCAGAATGTCCCAGAAAATAAACCAGATGTGGGTGCGGAAAGGCGAACAACCGGTTGCACCACCGTCAATGACACGGGCGAAGTTTCTTATTAATAACCAACAACATGACATTAATAAGAAGTCTTGCAGAAATTCTCCTGCTAATGTGAAATCTATTTGGGTGCCCAAGAAGTCGATGAAGGCTAGTCCACAATCAAGACAAATTTGGGTGCCTAAGGCTTGCTTGAGGGCACAAGTAGCTACGCCGAGGCCACAACCTAAACAGCATAACGCAGCTACGCATACTGCCCGTATTCACTCGTTCTCAACGCTCAAGAACACACCAAGACCCAAGAGCGTGCATGTAATCAATTGTAAATGGGTCCCTAAAAAGCCTCATTTTCAAACCGCGACACCGAGAAAGCTCTCTAGAGTCTCTACGAAACCGAAAGCAAAACCCATCCACTGCATGTGGTAGCTTAAGACCTGTAATAAACCCCCCGACCCCAATTTGTAAATTCATCCCCACTTACTAACTTCATTAGTCTCCTAGGACTACCCAAGCATTAACTACACACACGTGCACCGAACACTTACTAACCCATTATTCGCTCCCGACCCTCATGTTAATATTGTGATGGGAACAACAACGGTCCTCCCTTGTCCTGTACAATATTAACACCTGTTTGTATATTCTCACAGAGACAGACAGAAAGAAGTAAAATGGCTGATACAGTAGGAACTAGCTCCCAGGCCGGCTCCAGCCCACAAGTGGTGGATATCGAAAGTCTTCCAGTCGAGGAGGAGTTAAAGGGAAGACCAGCGGCATTACGGGCATTGCACGCAATACCAATTCAGAATCCCCCGCAAGGACACACAATGCCAGTGGGCAAAGCCTCACATTGGTTCAGTGACGTTGCTGGCCCCCTGGGTGAAGGCACGTATATGTGGGAGTCCGAAGTCGAATTCAATGGACGATGGGGCCGATACCATTTCTTTACCAGGGAATTTGAAAGGCTACAGAATAACGAAGGACTTAAGCCGATCTGGAAGAAGGCAGGGCTTTATGACTACTTCAAGTCCCAACTACCAAAGCCAGACTTCCTCAGATGCTCATATCTAATTAGTACCCTCACCCCCAGCAAAGACAAAAAAGGATACAGCTCCTTTGTGCTCCCATCACTCACAAGGGGCAACGAGCTGAAGCGTTTCCGCTTAACTATCAATCTAGTAAGAGAAGCACTCGACATGCAAGGAATGCACATTCCAACAGAGAAAGAGACAATGGTTCCAGACAACATGAAGAACAGGAATCTGACGAAGCTGAAGGACATGGTTGCTATGACACCCACGATCGTCATCCACTTACGTATGGTCATGCAACATTTCGCCTTCCCCGCGCAGGATAGGTTTACAATGCCTCCCAAAAAGATCTGGTTTAGCCTCTACCTGGCGGATGCTTTTGAGTTGACCATCAATATGCCCCACTGGATCATTGATCAGATTCATATGGCCCATCAGAGATGGTATAAAAAGCAAAGATCTGTATTGTATGGTTGCTGTGCACTCACAAGAATTGTATACAGATGTCTTGCCTATGATGTACCGGTGCAAAGGGCTCTGATCTGGTCCAGAGCTCAGGAATTTCAACGCAGATTGTCAGCAGTAGGACCTCCCTCAAAGAAGATGCGAGGCACCGTCCAGATGCCTTGTGCACAAGCTCGCGGGGCAACCCTGACGCCTGAGACAACCCCAAGACTCCCCCGACGAGTGCAACCGTTTACTATCAGGCTACCCAGGCACAGCACAGATGGCCCCAACCTTGTATTTCCACCAGTACCGACTGATCTGGAGTTCCCGCATGGGTTCACTCTAGAGGACTTAACTGACGAAGAAGTTGCAAGAATCATAGAAGCTGTAAATGCGGAAGTTGAAGAAGAGCAAGCCAGTGGACAGCAAACTGCCCCAGACCAAGCACAGCCAGGCCAACCAGACGTAGTCAACGTGGACGATGAAGAAGAGGCTCATGGGGAGACACAGGGCGGACATTCAGAAGCCGAAGAACAAGAGTATGATCCAGAAGCACTACAAGTACTGGAAGGTGCCCCCGCCTACACTAGCGCATTAAAGAAGCTTTACGAAACAATGAACCGAGTTCAAGAGCAACACAGGCTCTCATTAGCTGCGGGTAAAGCTCTCATGAACCAAATTCTGGAGGAGGAAGGTGTGGACGAGCAATACCGGGCCACCTTGGAAATGTTATCAGATGCTCTAGGCGTACCAGAAACGGTGCATACCGCACTAGTGCACTCACGGAGAACAGAGAGAAGATATGGAAGACGCCCCCAACGATCGGGAAAACAAATGAATGTATTAGGCTCGGGACCACAAGGCACCCCCACAACCACTGGCACGGCACACACAGTTCACGACACCGAGGAAGTCCACACATCGAGTGCACCCCCATCACCTCCCTTGCCACCTTCTCCCCCACATCGACCTCAATCACCTCCCTCTACCACTGTAACTTCCACTGTCACCACCTCTGAAACCACTGCACACACCACCGCACAAACCATCAGCCAACCCACACACTCTACTCCCACTGAGAACATAAATCTAACTACTGCCACTGTACACCTCACCACCCTGAGCACACTTCCTAGAAGCTCACAATTACACACACCTCTATACACATTCACAACCCTCACCGCTACCACAATCCCCATGTTCACAGTCACTCCCACCACGAACCCCACTTTCATGGAGGTATCACCCACCTCTGCACCTCTCCCATCCCCCATTTACCCACACTCTCCCATTCCCCCACCTCCCCCCTCACCCGTCCCCAGTACTGCATTCACAACCCCCTTTCCCTTTCCCTACCCCTCTGCATTCAATACTATTCCTCTCGGTAACTTATTTAATAATATGCATCAATGCATGGCCCAACTCCAGCAACATTACCAACACTTGGACGACCAACATACAAGGCTCTTCCAACGCCACGAGGATCTCCAAGCAAGATGTAGGGATCTTGAAGAGCAGAAGCAGCAATTAGTACAGCAGCACGCGACATTACAGGAGCAATACACACAATTAGAAGCCAACCCACCTCAAACAGATGATGAAGAACGACGACATATGGACGAGCTGCTCCATTCGCAGATCACGGAAAACCTGAAACTTCGACGGAACTTGGGCCTCCTCCGCAAGCATATGTCGACCGTGTTAGAAGAGAATAAGAGATTACAGAAACAGAACGAAGAAAACCTGGAAGCGGCCATGGAGGGTTCCCCACAAGAGATTGATCCAGAACGATTCAAGGCGATACCCTCTGAGAATATGCAGGTGGTGTTAGAAACTCATGCAGACTTAATGGAGGCCCATGCCGCTTTAGAGAAAGAAAGAGATGAGTTACGAAGACAGTTGGCCACTCGACAGACAGAACCCAGCCCGAGCATAACTGCAGAAGACACAGCTGAAGAGGTCATTAAACTCCGCGCCGAACTTGAGGAATTACGCAGCAAGGTTATGCAGTATGAGCGTCAGCCCTCCCCTCTGGTAGACCCCGAGCCTGACGACCTGGTGCCAATTGAGGTAGAAGAAACATTTGAGGATCCCTATGTCCCGATGCCAACACCCGGAGGTAAGCGCACAGAACAGGGCATGGACACAATTGAGATCGAGGCACCGGAATGGATGCAGAAGTTAGAGAAAGTAGCCACGACACATGACGACCGGGTGGCAGTCCAAATCGCCTTGATGTCAAAATTGGAGGAGGTGGTCATAAAATCTGATTATTTTCAGAATCTTTCACACCATAGGTGGATCGGCCCATCGGATGATCTGTATGTACCTTTTTGCGTGCTAATGGCGGATTATAATGCGGAGATCAAGCGCCACACCTCAAGGGAACCCACCTCTGCCACCCAATTTGCACCCGATGACATACCAGAGAGCGCCAAGCAAGGACATATCCGTCAACCAACATGGAGAATTCGACTGCTCGAAACCTACCCGGAGATGGTAAGAACATGGAACAACATGCCATTGTACATCAAATATAATCCATGTTATTGCCCTGTGTTTCGAAGGAGATCCTGGCCGGAGTACACACATACAGTGCTGACAATTAAAGGATGCGAGAAGTGGCTAAATTACGTGTACTTTGCACCCCCTAAAGGCGCACCCACAATTGGCTATATGATTTCAACGATCCGGCATTGGGGGGTCCGTTTCAAGAATGTTCCTGATATCATGACTCAGATGTGCCTGAAAATTTTCGAACTTATGCTGGTCACCTTTAGGACCTTCAAAAATGTCAAGGAACCGCATCTCTCAGCACTAGGATTTAATGAAGGGAACCAGGACCTCGTATACGACATGAGCACGACTCCATCGATCAATGTTGTGTATGCATGGCACGCTCGTATCAAATATCTACCGGCCTGCTTCAAACAAACGTTTGAAGAGATGTTTGTCACGGGATTCTGGGAATATCATTCCGAGATATTCATTCCCAGACCATCCCATCTCTTGCAGTTGTTTGCAGTGGAACAAGCTCTCCACTCCGAAAAGCTACGTATGCCACATCCAGAGGTTCCTGGGCCGGTAGACTGGGATGCTCTTCTGACAGACTTGGCCAAGGGGTTGCGAATTGCTGAACATCATTTAGCGCAGGACGTTGTCGAGTACTATATCCAGAAACCCTCTCAACAAGGGTCTGTCAGGGACGACAGACGCGAGAGAGGGGGGGGTGTTGGAGCTGGAGCTGAAGGATTGACAAGACAAGGAAGCACAAGAAGAGAGTCCGAGAGAAGAGAAGGCCCAAGCAGACAAGGAAGTCAACGAAGACCCGGCAAGTAGGCCAACAATTTTTCAAGAAGAAGCACTTATGAACATTCACGCAGATTTAGCACTAAGGCAACCTTAATCTTTCAAAACCTCTACACCCATTAAAAGTGATTATCATCACTAAGCACCATTGTAAATATCATTTCATCTTTTTGTAGCTCCATTTTGTGCAAGCCAAGGAGTCCTTGAGCTTGAGGAGCATTAGAAGTATCTACCTGCCAAATTTCGTATTTTTTAGATATCGTTTGAGCCCTCAAATAAGCCCTGGAACCTAATTTTTAACTAGGCCGGACACTAGGTCTGGACAGGGCCGAAACTTAGCCAAAAACTATAAAAAGAGCTAGAGAGCTCATTTTTGAGGTTAGATTGTAATTGAAACGAACTTGTAAGAGCTTTTGAAAGTAATCTAAAGAACTCCATTGATTCTCTCTCTTTGTCTTGCCGTGTGGGCGTGTGTGTGTGTATGTGTGTGCATGCTTGTGTGCTTCTCACTCACGCACTTGTGCCGCCACTTGCTCGAGGTCTTCATACCATCCTCACGTCTTCCCGGATTGACATTAAAGGAGGTGCTACTCATCACTGAGCTACACTATTACTGGTTGTTCAGGAATACTGGTAGCGAGGGTTTCGGAGGGCGGGATGGGAGGTGATGGTGGAGATGGTATGTGTGTATTTACCTCTGGTTCATCAATGTTAGTTGGGCTGGGCATGTGAACATCTTCTTGGGTGGTGGTAGGGAGGGCTGTAGAGACTTCCATTTGAATCATCTTCCCCCTTCGTGGTCGTGTATCGATCCTTCGTTGATCGTATTGAGGAGGGTTGAGATGTAACATGATCCGCATAGCTTCTATAATCCCATATGTCTCCGCCAAAAGGTTCAATGATTCTACAAAGTGGGGATCCGCGCTCTCTGCTTGCAACATCTGGTTCACTAGTGCTCTATTTGCCTCTTCTGCTAGCTTATGTATTTTTTGTACCTGCTTGATTGTTTTGTAGAGCCTTTTAAGTTGTGCAGTGTAAGTAGGGGTTTCCTCCTCACTCTCCTCTGATTCATTCCTCTGCATCTCCTCTTGTTCGTGTGTGCCTCCCGCCTGAGTGTGTTGTGCCTCATCTTCCCAATGTACCCTTCTTGCCTCACTCTGTGGCCGTTCTCTTTGGGATGATGATCCGAGACCGTCATTGTCAGAAAATAATTCACTCTCAGACAAGTGTGCTGTTTGTAAGAAGCTTTCAAAGTCAAAGGATGGATTTGCTGCCAATGTAGCCATGGATGCAAACTCAGCATCTGTGGGTAGTGGGGAGGCTGATGGAGTGGGTTGTACCAAGTCTCCTGATTGTAGTCCTTGGAGATGGATCGTGAAAGGGGCTACTTGTTCTTCTTCTCTACAGGAGGTCTCTGTGGCAATTTTGCGAGGAATCAGAACCTGTGAAAGTGATCCACACATTCTTTTAGTGGGTTGAACCCCTGATTTCCGCCCCTGGAAGAATTCCAATTGTGAGTACTTGAGGGCTCGTGCAATTGGCACATCATAAGCCAGGCATTTGTAGATGATTCTTGTAATGGCGCAGCAGCCATTCAAAGTAGGCTTCCTCACTCCTCGCTTGCCTGCTTCATATAACTGATCAAGGATCCATACTGGCATTTTCATAGGTAAGCTCCCGGTCTCTGCTAGGTATAACCCATACCAGATCTTCTTATGAGGCTGGGTGAACCAGTCTTGCACTAGAAATGCGAAGTGTTGAAGGCACATCCGCAGTGGTATGGCGATGTTGGGGGTGAGGGCACACATTTCTTTCAACTTCTTGATTTTGTTGTTCTTCATCGACTCTGGTATCAAAGGATCTCGATCGGAGGGTACATGGGTGCCATACATCTGAAGGGCCTCCCTGATTAAAGTGATAATCAACTCAAACTTCTTCATTTCTTCCTGGTTTGATAGAGAGGGCACCAAGAATGTGCCTGAATGATCTTTGTCTCCTGTCGCCTTGAGAGTTGCAATCAAGTAGTAGCACCGAAGAAAATCAGGTCTAGGCAAGGCTGCATTGAAATAATCTTGCAATCCCGCTTTTTGTCAAATATCTTGAAGAGGGGCAACATTTTGCAATGCTTCAAATTCTCGTGAGAAGAACTGAAAGGTCCACCACACTCCTCCACATTCCAACTTGGATTCCCAGATATGATCTGCGTCTCCCAAATCTCCTGGCATCTCATTGAACCAATGAGAATGCCCCTTTACTCTTTCTGTCAGGCCACTTGGTGGATCCGGAATGGGAATTCTTCTCACATTCAAAAGCTCTTCAGGCCTTGCTGTCAGTGGGGCCTCCACAGGCATGGTATCCCAATTGCTTTAAGTGCTAGTGCCTGCCTGAGAGCTCGTGCCTGCTGTTGCTGCCATGGGAATCATGTGTTTATCTGCTAGAAGAAGAAAGGCACATTAGTGTTGTATAGGAAACAGGATGTAATGGTGTTCCCTTCACAATACTAACATGACAATCCAGAAGGTTAGTGATTAGGGTGAAGTGTTTGTGATAGATGTAAGTGGTGGTTAGTGGTTAGTGTACTCCTAAATGCATACTGTGGACATGCAAAGTACTTAGAATGCACCTACATCAGAGTGGATGGATTAACAAAATTGGGAATGGGGGTTTTATACAGGGTTTAAGTCTCCAAACTTTGATAGAGGATTCGTAGCTCTTAGAGCTAATGACAGGTAAAGATTTATGAACTAGATTGTGATGGATTTGGGACCTTTTGGGTACCCATTTCCAGACATTACTCGGTTTGACTGAGTGTGGGTTAGTGTGGGATTTAGGTAGAGTTCCTGAGTTGTTTGCCGATAGGACTTGTGAGTGTTGAATTATGCCAGTGACTAGAGTTGGAGCTATTTGGGCTCGTAAACAGGCCTTGGGCACCCATATCTGTCTAGCATTGGGGCTAGCCTTCATTGACCGCTTAGGGACCCAAATAGACATGGTATGCCTAGGAGGTTGCCTAGGGTACTCCTTCACTTTTGACCTTGATGGTGTGGCTTGTTTTGTGCCTCCTTGAGAACCTGTTACTAGAGCTGTGGGTTTTCCATCCTTGCGCATCCAGATCTGCTTCGCGCCACGAGGTACTCCGTGTTGCATTGGTTGGTGCTCTTGCTTCTTGGTCATCAGCCTCCTTCGTGTCGTGTGATGTTCGGTCTGCATGTTTGGAACCTTCTTTGGAACAGCTGGGAACTCCTCATTGACTTTTGTACCTTTGATAAGATTGATAATCCTCTGCACCATAGAACTTTGGACAAGTACAACATTGTTATCTAGGTTCCTAGAGGAACTAAGGGTTGGTGCCTTTTCTACTGGTTTGAGTGCTGGTTTTTCTAATTCAATCATAAGGCGGCTTTGGCCTGCCCAAGCCTGAAGAAGTCCACTTCTTAGGTTGAGGTTGACTGCATGATCATAGATCCAGTCTTGGCCCAAGACAAGAGGCTCGGTAAGATCCTCGTCTTCACATACTAGCACTTTTGCTGGCATTAGTACCTCCTCAATGTAGAGGGGAAGCTCCACCTCTCCCATGCAAGGGGTTTCGACACCTCCTAATCCTATTAGATATGCTTCTAGGGGTTTTATCTCCAATTGCAATTGTTGGCAGTAAGAAAGCCAAACTGCATTAGTGGCGGCTCTTGAATCAATTAAAGCTCTCATGCTCGTTGTACTGTCTCCTTGTCCTATTTCTAGGGTCACAAAAGGTCACCGATCAACTATCGTATGGGTCCGCTTACCTGAAGCCTCACACATGGCAATGTGATAACCATGAGCTTCATGATTGTCAATCATGGCCTGATCTCTACCTTGTCTTCGCAGTTTCATTAGTCGAATGCGTTCTAAAGCTTCGGCCTGTGCTTCTTCACGAATTCGCTTTTCCTCTTCCTTATGTTTTTTTGCAGTAGTGAGTCGATTAAGCATTTCTTCTGTTAGGGGTTCTTGATATAACTTGACTCTGCATCCGCTTATGTAACTTGGTATTACGTCACCCTCTAGAGTGGCTAGTTGTACTGCTCCACTTGTGGAGATCCTATTGATAATCATTGGTCCATAGCCCCTTTTCTCTAATTTTCGTGCATGTTGCTTCAATGTGTAGACTAAGACTAGGTCTCCTGCTTTCAAGCCTTTATCCTTCACATGTGTATCAAAATACGCCTTTTGCCTCTTCTTGGCTGCATAGATTCCTGCTGCAGCTCTCAATCGTGTCTCACCTAGACGTTCAAGATCGAAGATTCTAGAGGACAACTCATGGCCTGTCCAATCATTCTCTTGTGCCACTTTCAAGGTAGGTATCAAAAAATCCAATGGTAGCACTGCATTCTGGCCAAATACCATCTAAAAGGGTGTGGCTTGGAGTCCGTTTTATAGGCAACTCGATATGCCCAAATAGCATGGTGTAGTTGTTTGTCCCAATCAGAGCGTTTGTTATTCACCAATTTAGTCAGCACATTGCATAAGATCTTATTTGTGCTCTCGGCTTGGCCATTAGCTTGTGGGTGATAAGGGGCAGACTTCTTATGTACTACCAAGAATTCTTGGAGAAGGTTTTCTATGACTTCATTCAAGAAGTGTGTGCCTCTATCACTTACTAATTCTATTGGCAATCCGTATCTAGTGAACACATTTTCAAATAAGAACTTTGCTGTTTTTTGAGCATCATTCTTCGTAGTGGCTTTCACTTCTACCCACTTGGTCAGATAATCTGTGGCCACAATGATGTACTCAGCATGTGAACCCTTAGCTGGGGGATTAATAGGACCAACAAAGTCTATTCCCTACTTAGAGAATGCACGTCCACCCATCATAGGTTTCAATGGCATCTCATCCTTGCGTATGGCATACTGAGTTCGTTGACAAACCTCACACCTCTTCACATAGGTATGTGCGTCCATGTGAAGAGTTGGCCACCAAAGACCTGCAAACAAAATTGCTTTGAACACCCGATCTGGACCAAAGTGTCCTCCTGCCACACGTTGGTGAGCAGTCTCTAATATCTTCAGATATTCGCTGTCGTGGACACACAATCTAAGATACCCATCTTTTCCTCGTCTGTATAGATTATCTCTAATGAGAGCATAGTCTAGCGCCTCTTGTTCTAAGCTCCTTTGTCTAACTAGAGTCATTTCTTGAGGGAATGTTTTCGTCCTCAGAAAGGCCACTAATGGCTCGCTCCAATCTGGCACTAGAGACACGCGATAAAGGGTGGCATGTTCCACTGGTGGCTTAGTGCGGCAAATTGGGCATTCCTTGAACATCCTATGAACATCTGCTTCCATAGTTGGCCAGTATACTCCAAGTCTCCTCAATGTTTGTGGGGTTTGTTGTTTTGAGTAGTGTTGCTCTAATGCACCTACATGTGCTAATTGCAACCACTTCACGTACTCGTCCTCTTCCACACAACAGGCTAATACCCCGTGATCTGTATGTTTGTACACACTTCCTGCCATGATATGATACTTCTAGGCTTTTACTATCTCCCTATCTTGTGTGTTTATTATTGGGTGGTTAGGCCCATATGTCAATAATGGCACTAATGGCTTAGCCCACTGAGGTACAACTTCCAAATTAACCAAGTAAGCATCAGGTAAGTCATCTGACACTCCTTGTGGGGCCTCTCTAGATGTGAGCCTAGAGAGATGGTCTGCTCTCAAATGAGTCATGCCTTTCCTCACTACTACCTCAAAGTCATATTCCATTAGTAAGAGAAACCATCTTAATAATCTGCCTGTATTATATGGCTTGTTTACCAGGTACAGTAGAGCTTGGTGATCAGTAAAAAATTTGAACTTATTTGCAAGCAAATAGTGTCTAAACTTTTTAACCGCGTACACCATGCCTAATCCTTCTCGTTCGGTGGTTGTATAGTTCCGTTCAACAGCATTCAACTGTCTACTGGCATAGGCAATAGGAAGATCCATATTACCTTCACCCGTAGGTTGTGCAAGTACACATCCAATAGCATAATTGGAGGCATCCACAAGAACATGGAATGGCTTGTTCCAATCTGGTGTGGTCAAGATTGGTGCTGAACATAATCTTCGTTTAAGCTCATTGAAGGAATTCTCACATTCATCAGTCCACTCAAAGTTAGTCAGAAGTCCGTACATGGGTTTTGCAATGACAGCATACATGTGAACGAACCGGCGGTAGTAACCATAGTGCCCCATGAAAGCCTGTACTTCCTTGACGTTCTTTGGCCTAGGTAGTTCTGCGATGGCTCTCACTTTCTCTTCGTCAGTGGATATGCCGTTCTTAGACACTATGTGTCCTAGAATTTTGCCCTGCCTGACCATGAAAACACACTTTTCTGGGTTCAGGCAGACTTGATATTCTCTGCATTTATCAAAGATTTGTCTGACTTCAGTTGGGTCTGTCTAATGTTGGAATGAGTGCAAAGATCATCAACATAGACTTCCAAATTCTTCCTCAAGAACTCTTTAAACACGTGACACATTAATCTTTGAAAGGTAGCAGGTGCATTGGTAAGCCCGAATGGCATTACCTGAAAGGCAAATATGCCCCACTCTGTGGCAAAAGCCGTCTTATGTTGATCTTCTGGTGCAATGGCTACCTGATTGTAGCCAGAGAATCCATCCAGGAAGTTGTACACTTCCTTGCCTGCTACCCTTTCTAATAGATGCTCAGTAATAGGAAGTGGATAATTGTCTCTAATCGTGGCAGCATTAACTTTTTTAAGGTTAATACACACACGCAATTTTCCATTCTTCTTGGGCACAACCACAATGGGGGATACCCATTCAGTGTGCTCAATCTCATAGATAAACCCAGCTTCTACCAATCTATCTATCTCCTCCTTGATCTTAGCAGCGTAGTTATCATTGTATGTATAGGGCTTCTGCTTAGATGGTCTGGCATCTGAGGTCATGGGAATCGTGTGTGAGCATATGTTTGGGTCGACACCTTTCAGGTCCTTGTAGCTCCAAGCGAATACATCTCTATACTCTCTTAGCAAAGCTACCAACTCTTGCTCTTCTTCTTCCGTCAGGTCATGCCCTATGTAGGTGCATCCTTCTTCTCCCTCTTCTATGGCGACAACTATTTTCTTGGTAGTTTCCTTGCTATCATAGGCCTCTCCTACTTGTGCCTCACGTTTAGGCATTCTTATCATGACTCTCCTATCGTCTATCTCATATTTTTTAAAGTTTTCAGGGACCTCAAACAAGGATTCTTCTGGCTCCGGAGTGACTTCCTTCTTCTTTCTTTTCTTTCCTCCACTCTTAGTGGCTACTTGTGTGGCTAACCTCACATCATTTGTGATTTCTCCGTGTCTCTGGGGGTAAGCTTAAACTTCATAGAAGTATTCTTCATCTGATGCAAAAGGTGGGTCCATAATATCTGACTCTAAGTCGGAGTCACTTGCATCCTCAAATGTATCAGGGCTAGGTTCGCATTCTTCTAAAACTGCATCTCCCATGATTGGCTCTATTGAGAAGACTGAAATGTCATAGCCATCCTCATCAAAGTGGGGTGTCCACTGCTTATCATTGATGGCTATATCCATTGTTGCTAAAATTTCTGCCCAGCCGTGAGGCTCAAACTCTTCGTCAGGAAAAACTACAGGTGCATAGGCTGGGTCTTGAATTGATCTATGGGTTTCTTTTGCACCCACCTCTCTGGCTTTTTCTCTTTTCTCTTCTTCTACTGCCACTTTGCACATCCATAAGTGGGTGTCTTCATGCATCCATGAGGATCCTGATCCTATGGAATGCACTGACTCCGTGTCATCCTTGGCTCTATGGATGGGATTCCATTGAATGGGCGGTACTTCTCTATGAGAGTAATCCTTGAGATTGACTTTGGTTGTAACACCTAAGTGTTGCAAGTATAAGGAATTGGTTCCCTAGTCCTGTACTACTTGCAATTGCCGCATAAATGGCCTTCCCAAAATCATCTCATAAGCTTGGTTTCTGCTAAAGTTGCATATAGCAAAAGTATGTTCGAACTCAACACCACATGTAGTGAGAGTTATGCCTTCTAGCAATCCCAAGGGCCTCTCAATATGGCCATCAGCCATCTGCAATTTCATTCTCGTCGATCGGAGTGCTGGCTTGCCCCAACGCTTCCATAGGGAAGTTGTAGCAATTGCAACTCCTGCACTTGAGTCCAAAATTTCCTTGGTTGTGTATCCCTGATGGGTAACAGGGAGATAGGTATTTCCTTCTTCTCCTTCACTCATGTCTCCTATCTTATCCAATGGTATTTCAGGCACTGTTCTAGGAGACCCTACCTGGGAACACGATTTCGCTATGTCTGGCACTTGTTTGGCTACATGTTTCCACACTTCTGGCTTAACTTTGAGTAGCTCTTCTAAAGTGAAATTGCACTGCACTTTAGTGTTCTTTACTACCTCTGTATTCCTAGGAATGATTGAATCTTCGTTTCCTATCATGACTGTGGGTGCTCTCAGGCAAGTAGACTTGGTTTCCCATGGGCCTGTGAAATGTGGTAACTCTTGCAAGGAATTAGACTCAAAGTCTAACCTCTCATGAGAGTGGGAACTTTCCTGTTCTTCATAAATAGAAGGGATGTCTTGTAGGAACTGATCATGTGTGTCATCCACAAGTTCAATGGGAGGAGGGACTTCACTCTCCTTTGCCCACTTCTCTTCTTGAATCTCTCTCAAGAACTCTGGTGAATACCTATTCATAGAAGAAGAGGTGTCTGGTTCGGTGGAGTTAGGCACATAAGCTCCCTGGGGAGGAATGCTTATTCTATCACTTGCTCTCTCCTTAGCCTGGGAGGTGGCTCCTTTTCCAGAATTTGCAAGTAACCTCTCCAATCTATCCAATAGACCATCAAAGTGCAATGGTGTTCTGATGGGGTTAGAGCCATTGAACAAGCGACTGGCTTCAAACATGGCTTGCACCAATTCGACCTTTTAGCACAAAGCTTTGTTCGCTCTATCTCTAGATCGGCTCTAGGGTAACATTTCTCATGATCTGTTACATTGGGCCCTTCTTGGATTCTGGCTTGATATGCTTTAAGCATCATCTCTAGATCTTCATGAGTGGGATCGGCTAGGACTGATCCTACTCTTGGTGGTGGGTGGGTTAAGGGTGGTGTATTGAAAGGTTGGGGAATGGAAGAAGATGGATTGGCGGGTAAAGGGAAAGGTGGTGGAGGCCACCCCTGAACTACCTACAGGTCTCTCCATGTTATAGGACATCTCAGAATCACTTGTTTCTGATCGGGGAGTGTATGGGTAATCGCTCAACTGCTCGGCCCAAGACCTAGCAGTGTGATGGACACTAGCTTCAGAAGATCTGAGGCTTTGTCTGTCTCGGCCTAAGTGTCTGCCTCACCTGAGGTTCATATGCCTGGTTTATCTACCCCCTTGGTCCCAAGTACACCCTCATTGCAGATGAATTTGTACCAATCACTTTGTTCCTTTTAGTTGATTAATATGTTAAGCACTTGTTCAAGATCACGTCGTCACGAATATTTAAGTGAAGTTCGCACTTGATAAGTGATCGATTCGAGTTTACTTTTGTCCCTTAGGGTTTTTGCACTTAAGACTTACTTAATGCTTGCACTTAGTTGATTAGTTCTCTTGGACTTGATTCGTGCCTAACGTTGCCCTAATTAATTACCACACCTAAGTCATACTTAGCCTAGGCTAGGAATTGACAAAGGAGGGTTGAGAGAACTTCCAACCTCAATCCTCTGGTTGCTCAGACTGCTGCACAAGCCCAGGAAGCCTTCTCCCAAGCTTGGTACACACCCTTGCTAGCTTGCCTTGGAATGCTTAGAGTGCACACAATGTTCCTGCAAAAGTTCAGAAGTGAATATAGCTCTATTACCACAAGGATTGACTGACACACATCAGCAATTACAGGCCCCCCTTGGAGTAACTCACTGTACCCCCAAAATCTTACGACCACCTAATTCTACCGAATATCCAACTTAAAAATACATGTTCTAAAACTCCACGTATGATTCTTACAAAAACCAGTAGAGGTCCATGTAGGATTCTCAACAAGCTTTCCAACGAGACCAAAATCTCATCAATCGGAGTTCGTATGGTGAAGTTATGACCATTCAGGCACTTAGGGGTCAAAACAGGCTCTCAGGGTTCAGGAAATTCCTCCCTGGTTTCTAGGTCTTTTGCCCACTCCTAAGGCTCTAATGTTATCCCAATGTGTCAAAAATTAAGCCCAAATATACCTCAATTCACTCACTTAATTCACTCTAAAATTTCATGCATTAAGCCCGAGTATCGTGATAGGTCGGGTCGAGGTGTCGCGATAGGTCGGGTCGAGGTGTCACGTTAGGTCGGAGTGTAGCGATAGGTCGGGGTGTCACGATAGGTCGGGGTGTCGCGATAGGTCGGGGTGTCGCGATAGGTCGAGGTGTCGCGATACTTTGGAGTGTCGCGATACCTGGGAGTGTTGCGATAGGTCGAGGTGTCGCGATACTTGGGAGTGTCGCGATACCTGGGAGTGTTGCAATAGGCCGAGGTGTCGCGATACTTGGGAGTGTCGCGATACCTGGGAGTGTCGCGATAGGTCGAGGTGTCGTGATACTTGGGAGTGTCGCGATACTTGGGAGTGTCACGATAGGTCGAGGTGTCGTGATAGGTCGAGGTGTCGCGATACTTGGGAGTGTCGCGATACCTGGGAGTGTCGCGATAGGTCGAGGTGTCGTGATACCTGGGAGTGTCGCGATACCTGGGGGTGTCGTGATAGGTCGGGATATGGTGAATTTTTTTGTTTTATCTAGTGATCCTAGGAGCTCTAGGGCTGCGCAGTGTCGTGGTGCACTCAGAATCGTGATTGGGGCAACTTTTCGGTGTGTCGCGATAGCTCGAGCTCGACGCCTCCGAGTTTGCGCAGACAGAATCCGTACCTGTTGAGCTTGCTCGAGATGATGATGAAGCTGAAACCTGCAAAAAACATGCAAAAAACACACACAAACAAGAACACACACTCGCTCTCTCTCAAACTCGCACAAGACAAATGAGGGAAATGATTTTGGAAGTGGGAATATAAGGTGGAGAAGGAGATGAGGATGGAGATGAAGATGGAGATGGAGATGGAGAAAAATCAGAAATTTACCTACTACTTACCATTCCAACACGTCCTCTCTACGTCTTACCATCACACGCTCGTCCTCAAAGCTCGAATCCCTCGGCAACGGCACCAAAATTTGGTGTAGCTCAGTGATGAGTAGCACCTCCTTTAATGTCAATCCGGGAAGACATGAGGATGGTATGAAGACCTCGAGCAAGTGAAGGCACAAATGTGTGAGTGAGAAGCACACAAACATGCACACACATACACACACACGTGCACACACGGCAAGAACAAAGAGAGTAAGACAATGGAATCACTTCTATTATAACCAAGTTCTCATACAAGCTCAAAACTACAAGAAGCTAGCCCAAAAATGAGCTCTCTAGCTCTATTTATAGTTTTTGACTAGCTTTGGCCCTGTCCAGACCTAGTGTCCGACCTAGTTAAAAATTAGGTTCCAGGGCTTATTCGAGGGATCAAACGAGATCTAAAAAATATGAAAATTGGCAGGCAACTACTTCAAAGGCTCCTCAAGCTCGAGGACTCCTTGGATTGTACAAAATGGAGCTACAAAAAGATGAAACGATATTTACAAGGGTTTTTAGTGATGAGAATCACTTTTAAAATGATGTAAGGTTTGGAAAAATTTAAGGGGTTTCCTTAGTGCTAGATCTGCATGTATGTCGTACTTGCTTCTCGCCATATGATGCCAACACCATCCAGCCCTGTGAGCTTCATGCCAGACCATATGTAGCGGAGCCGGTCCACATGTTGGATGGCTTATCTGACGATGAGTGTAGCTCAGTGATGAGTAGCACCTCCTTTAATGTCAATCCGGGAAGACGTGAGGATGGTATGAAGACCTCGAGCAAGTGGCGGCACAAGTGCGTGAGTGAGAAGCACACAAGCATGCACACACATACACACACACGCGCACACACGGCAAGACAAAGAGAGAGAATCAATGGAGTTCTTTAGATTACTTTCAAAAGCTCTTACAAGTTCGTTTCAATTACAATCTAACCTCAAAAATGAGCTCTCTAGCTCTTTTTATAGTTTTTGACTAGCTTTTGGCCCTGTCCAGACCTAGTGTCCGGCCTAGTTAAAAATTAGGTTCCAGGGCTTATTTGGGGGCTCAAACGAGATCTAAAAATTACGAAAATTGGTACGCAACTACTTCTAAGGCTCCTCAAGCTCAAGGACTCCTTGGCTTGCACAAAATGGAGCTACAAAAATGTGAAATGATATTCACAATGATTGTTAGTGATAAAAATCACTGTTGTTGTAGGGATTTCTTCTAGTGATCTGCCATACATATCTTCGAGCTCCCTACTCGCTCTTCCTCCCTGCATGTCCATCTCTTTGATTTGCATTAATGTCTTGAAAAAATATTGGCCTACTTGCCAGATCTTCTTTGACTGCCCTGTTTGCTTGTGCTGTCCCTTCGCTCTGACTCCCTTCTTTGACTTTCACGTCTTGTAAGTCCTGGTGTACCAAGGCTACTGCCAACACCCCCCCCACTCTCGCGTCTGTCGCCCCTGACAGACCCTTGTCTAGCTGCTTTTTGGACATAGTATTGTACAACATCGGCGGCGAGGTGGTGTTCTTCTAACCTGAGTCCCCTTGCTAGATCTGTCAGCAATGCATCCCAATTGACTGGCCCTGGGACATCTGGATGTGGCACCCGTAACTGCTCTGAGTGAATGGTTCGCTCCACAGCAAATAAATGGAGGAGATGTGAGGGTCTGGGTACAAATATTTCTGAGTGGTATTCCCAGAACCCTGTTATGAACATCTCTTCGAATGTTTGTTTAAAGCAGGCTCGGAGGTATTTTATTCTGGCGTGCCAAGCGTATATCACCTCTATGGAAGGAGTGGTGCTCATGTCATAAACTAAATCTTGGTTTCCTGTAAGGAATCCGACGCCTGAGAAGTGTGGGTCCTTGATATTCTTGAATGTCCTGAATGTAATGAGCATTAACTCAAAAATTTTCATGCACATCTGGGCCATTACATCAGGGGTATTCTTTAATCGGATGCTCCAGTGCCGTATAGTGGAAATCATGTAATTGACGGTGGGAGGCCCTTGAGGGGGTGCTAGATAGACGTAGTTTAACCATTTGGCGCACCCCTTGATATTCTTGACTGCAATGGTAAACTCTGGCCATGTGCGTCTGCGGAGTACAGGAACATAACAAGGGTTATATTTAATAAAGAGAGGCATATTCGTCCAGGTGCGAACCATCTCCGGGTAGGTTTCGAGGAGTCGGATCCTCCAAGTGGGTTGATGAATGGATCCTTTTTGAGCGCTCGCTGGGATGTCATCTGGCCCAAATTGTGTAGCAAACGTTGGAGGTTTGCCACATCTTTGTTGGATTTGTGCATTGTAGTCCGCCAGGAGTATACAATATGGCACGTATTGATCATCATTTGTTCCTATCCATCTATGGTGGGACATGCTGCGGAAGTATTCTGATTTAATAATAGTGTCCTCTATCTTTGCCATAGATTGGATTTGAACTGCCACTCGATCTTCATGAGTTGATGCTGTTTTCTCTAGTGTTTGGAGCCACTCTGGTACTTCAATTTCTAACGTATCCATTCCTTCTGCGGTTTGCTCACCACCTGGCATTGGCATAGGAACGTAAGGTTCCTCATACGTCTCATCTACCTCGATGGGTACCAAATCCTCGGGTTCTGGTTCGACAACTGGAGAGGGCTGCCTTTCGTGTGTGAGTAATCTTGCCTGTAATTCGGCCACCTGCTCTTTCAATGTCTTGACTTCCTCAGAAGTCGTGGTCGTTTCTATGACTTTGGGTGCTGTCTGTTGCTCTTGGAGTTGATTGCGCAGCGCATCACGTTCCCTTTCCAAGTCATCATGAGCTTCTAATATATCTGCATAGCTGTCCAAGATGGTCTTCATTGTCTCTGAGGGCACAGCTTTAAACTGCTCTGGATCAATTTTGTGGGGAGAGCCTTCCATTGCTGCTTCTAGATTTGCTTCATTTTGCTGCTGCAGTCTCTTGTTTTCTTCAAGGGCGGCCGCCATGTGTTTTCTGAGAAGTGCCAGGTTACGCCGGACTTTGAGATTATCGGCTTGGTATACCTCGAGCAATGCTTCTAGTTGTTTGACACCTGATTCTGTCGATGGTTGGGGTGCCGCCAATAATGTTTGGTGAGCCTGCTCAAGCGTCGTGTAGCGCTGATTCAGTTCTGCATTTTCTGTTTGTAGAATGTGAAACTGTCTTTGTAAGTTCTGATGGTGCGTTTCCAGTTGCTGATACCGGTTGTCCAGAGCTTTGTACTCATTCTGGAGCTGGTATACACATTGGTTTAATGCTAAAAATATGTTATTTACATTAAATAATGCTGGGAGGGGTGAAGATGCAGGGGGAATGGGGGCGGGAATGGGAGAGGTGAATGATGTGGATGTAAGTGGAGATGTGGGTGGAGGGGGTATGGGTGATGAAGGTGGCATGGGGGGAGGGAGCGGTGCTGTGGCTGGTGATGTTTCCATCGTGTCAACTGTTTGAGTGACGGTGTAGATGGGAATCGTGGGTGGAGTGGATGTGACATCGGTGAACAGGGTGGTGAAGGTGGGCATGGTGACTCCCCCGAATTGGATTCCCGGGGAGAGTGGGATGCCCATGACAATGGTAGTTGTAGTGGATGTGGTAGTGCTAGTGTCCTATGGTGGAGTGAATTGTGTAGTGTGAGGTGGGGATGGTGGTGACAACGGTGCTTCGTGATATTCTTCTGCTTGCGCTGACTCGCCTGGTGCTGATGTATTGATGTGAATTTGCTTCCCGGACCTCCTGGGACGAACGGGAACCCTTTTCTCAAACCTGTGAATGTAGGCCACTGCCTCATGAATGGCCTCATCCAGTCCTACGGCGTCGGCATGAAGGTTCATGGACTCAATGAACAACTCGTCCACACCTTCCTCAGCTAGCAAGTCGTTCATGAGTCTTTTGCCCTGTTCTAGAGACATCTGATGCTGTTCCTGAACCAGTCGCATGGTTCGATATAGTCTCTTGATTTGTGCCGAATATGCTGGGGCACTTGCTAACTCGGAGAGTTCGTCATATTCTTGATGTTGTTCTTCGTCGGCTTCTTCTTCGTCTCCTCTTGCCTCTTGTTCGTCTACATCAACTTCTACCACTTGTGGTTGGGTGGGGGCCGATGTTGTTTGGGGTTGTGGTTCCTGAGCTCGCGCTGCTTCAGCTTCGAGGTTAGAGTCATAGATTAATCGGGCAATTTCTTCATCAGTGAGGTCCTCAAGAGTAAATCCCTGCGGAAATTCCAAATCGGATGGAATGGGTGGAAACACCAGATTAGGCCCCTCTGTGCTTGGTCTTGGTAGCCGGATTGTGAATGGCCTAACTCGTCGTGTCTGGGGAGGGGTGATTTCTGGTGTAGCGGTAGCTCCCCTTGGTTGGGCACAGGGTAGTTGGACTCCCCCCCTCATCTTCTTTGATGGGGGACCTGCTGCTGATAGTCTTCTCTGGAATTCTTGGACTCGGGACCATACGAGTGCTCGCTGAACAGGCACGTCATAAGCCAAGCATCTATAGATTATTCTGGTCAGAGCACAACACCCGTGGAGCACATTCTTCTGTTTCTTGTTCCACCTTTGATGCGCTAGGTGGATCTGATCTATGATCCAGTGTGGCACATTGATGGGCAGGCTTTCGGTTTCTGCTAGATATAAACTGAACCATATTTTTTTCGGGGGCATTGTGAATCGTTCCTGGGCGGGGAAAGCAAAATGTTGCATGATGGTTCGCAGGTGAAGCGCAATGGTAGGTGTCATCGCTACCATATCCTTCAACTTATTAAGCTCCTTGTGCTTCATTCGACCTGGAACCATGGTTTCCTTTTCTGTTGGGATGTGCATGCCATACATACCCAATGCTTCTCTTACCAAATTGAGGTTTAACTTGAACCTTTTAAGCTCATTACCCGGCAGCAGTGATGGCAACACAAAGGTGCTGTCGCCTCCCTTGGCCCTGCTCGGCGTGATGGTACTGATCAGATATGAGCATCGTAAAAAATCCGGCTTTGGTAAGTGAGTCCTGAAATAACTTTCCACACCCGCTTTGATCCAAACTGATCTCATGACTTCGGCGTTTTGATAGCTTTCAAACTCGCGTGTGAAAAAGTGGTATCGACCCCATTTGCCATTGAACTCCAATTCTGCTTCCCAGAAATAGGTCCCATCGCCCAGTGGTCCAGCAACATCACTGAACCAATGCGCATGCTTACCTACTTGAGAAGTGTGCCCTTGAGGAGGATCCTGAATGGGGAGCACATGCACTGCTTGAAGCTCTTGCGGTCTTGCGGTGAGACGTGGCTCAAGGAGAAGTGTTTCTATGTCCACAATCTGGGCACCAGATCCGGCTTGAGAACTAGTACCTGCTTCTGCCATGGCCCTGTTCGCTGGTTGGTTCTGTGAGAATATAGAACCAAGTGTTAACATCGTAATGGACAGAATAAATCCGTTGTTGTCCCCGTTACAACATTAACATGAGATGGATGATGAGTTAGTGGTTAGTAAGTGCACGAAGACAGTGTGTGTAGTTAGTGCTTGTGTTGTCCTAGGAGACTACTGCAGTTAGTAAGTGGGTATGGATTTACAAATTGGGGTCGGGGGGTTTATTACAGGCCCTAGGCTGCCAAATGCAGTGAATGAGCTTTGCTTTCGGTTTCGGAGAGTCTCTACCGAGCTTTCCCGGTGTCGTGGTTTGAAAACGAGGCCTTTTTGGGACCCATTTACAATTGATTACATGCACGTTCTTGGGTCTTGGTGTGTTCTTGAGAGTTGAGAACGAGTGAATACTGGCAGTATGCGTAGCTGCGTTATGCTGTTTAGCTTGTGGCCTCAGCGTAGCTACTTGTGCCATCCAGCAAGCCTTAGGCACCCAAATTTGTCTTGATTGTGGGCTTGCCTTCATCGACTTCTTGGGCACCCAAATAGATTTTACTTTAGCAGAAGAATTTCCGAAAGACTTCTCATTAGCGTCGTGTTGTTGGTCACTAATAAGAGGCTTTGCCCGTGTAGTTGACGGTGGTGCAACCGGTTGTTCGCCTTTCCGCACCCACACCTGGTTTATTTTCTGGGCCATTCTGCTGCGCAGGTACTTTTGATCTCGGACATAGGTAGTACTCTGCTTCTTCTGCCTTTGATCCACCTTGGGTTGCTGCCTCCTTCTAGCCTTTGGAAAAGAAGGGAGTTCCGTTGCATTCCTGACTCCTTTTTTGCGAATATCATTCCTCTGCAACACATAGTTTTGGACAAGAACAGCATGGTCATCTTCATGTGTACCCCTGGAAGGACCAGGAGTCTGTGCCTTTCCTAGTTCCTTGAGTGCTCCATTGTCTAATTCTACTGTAACTCGACTATGATTGATCCAAACCTGGAGAAGTCCACTTCTTAGGTTTAAATTGACTGCTTGGTCATAGATCCAGTCTTGACCCAAGACAAGAGGTTCAGTGAGATCCTCATCTTGACACACTAGTACTTTAACTGTCATTGCCTCATCATGAATGTGGAGGGGAAGTTCCACCTCGCCCATACAAGGGGTCTCCACGCCTCCCAATCCTATAAGATATGCTTCCACAGGATTGACAGTTAACTGCAACTCTTGACAGTAAGACAATTTAACAGCGCTAGTGGCGGCACCTGAGTCAATCAAGGCTCTTACGGTCCTTGCACTCTATCCTTGTCCTATATCTATGGTTATGAAAGGACGTCTATCAATTATTCTACTCGAGCTTGTTCCTGCAACTTCACACATGGCCATGGGATATCCTTGATCTGCATGGTCGACTGTTGTAGTCATATCTCGGCCTTGTCTGCGTAACTTCATCCTTCTGATGCGTTCTAAAGCCTCTGCTTGAGCCTCTTCTCGAATGCGCTTTTCTTCCTCTTTGTGTTTCTTAGCAGTGTTGAGTCGGCTAAGCATTTCCTCCGTGAGGGGTTCCTGGTACAACTTGACTCTGCAACCGCTAATATAATTTGGGAGAACATCACCCTCTAACGTGGCTAGTTGTACGGCTCCGCTCGTGGAGATCCTATTGATGATCATAGGTTCGTAGCCTCTCTTTTCTAGCTTCCTGGCGTGTTGTTTTAGTGTATAAACTAAAACTAAATCTCCTGCTTTCAAGCCCTTATCCTTCACATGGGCATCGAAATATGCCTTCTGTCTCTTCTTGGCTGCATATATTCCTGCAGCGGCTCTCAGTCTTGTTTCCCCTAATCGTTCAAGGTCAAAGATCCTAGAGGAGAGCTCATGACCTGTCCATTCGTGCTCTTGTGCTACTTTCAATGTAGGGATCAAGAAGTCCAAAGGTAACACAGCGTTTTGACCGAATACCATCTGAAAGGGGGTGGCTTGGAGTACCGTTTTGTAGGCAACTCGGTATGCCCAAACAGCATGGTGTAGCTGTTTGTCCCAATCAGAGCGTTTAGTGTTCACTAATTTCGTCAGTACATTGCATAAAATCTTATTAGTGCTCTCAGCTTGTCCATTAGCTTGAGGGTGATAAGGGGCAGACTTCTTGTGTATTACCAAGAATTCTTGGAGTAGATTTTCAATCACTTCGTTCAAGAAATGAGTGCCTCTATCACTTACAAGCTCTATGGGTAGCCCATATCTCGTGAATACATTCTCAAACAAGAATTTGGCAGTTGTTTGAGCATCGTTCTTGGTTGTAGCTTTTACCTCTACCCACTTGGTGAGATAATCTGTTGCCACAATGATGTATTCCGCATGAGAACCCTTAGCTGGGGGATTAATAGGACCTACGAAGTCTATTCCCCACTTAGAGAATGCACGTCCACCCATCATAGGTTTCAGTGGCATCTCATCTTTGCGTATAGGATACTGAGTCCTCTGACAGACATCACACCGTTTCACATAGGTATGTGCATCCATGTGAAGGGTAGGCCACCAGAAGCCCGCAAATAGTATTGCCTTGATTACCCGATCTGGTCCAAAGTGTCCTCCTGCTACACCTTGGTGAGCAGTTTCTAAGATCTTAAGATACTCACTTTCATGGACACATAACCTCAGGTAACCATCCTTACCGCGTTTGTATAGATTATCACCAATGAGTGAGTAATCCAAGGCTTCTTGTTCTAAACTCCTTTTCCTAGCCAGAGTCATGTCTGGAGGGAATGTGTTTGTCCTCAGGAATGATACTAGTGGTTCGCTCCAATCTGGCACAATGGATACTTGGTAAAGAGTAGCATGTTCCACTGGTGGTTTAGTGCAACAGATTGGGCATCCCTTGCACAACTTTTGGACATCAACTTCCATAGTTGGCCAATGCACTCCGAGTCTCTTTAGAGTCTGTAAAGTTCGTTGTTTGGAATAGTGTTGCTCTAGTGCACCTACATGTGCTAGTTGCAACCACTTAGCGTACTCATCCTCTTCTACACAACAGGCCAAGATCCCTTGATCTGTGTGCTTGTACATACTTCCTGCCATGATGTGGTACTTTTGGGCTTTTACCACCTCCCTATTCCGTGTGTTTATCACTGGATGATTAGGCCCGTATGTCAATACTGGTACCAATGGCTTGGCCCACTGCGGTACAACTTCCAAATTAAACAAGTAAGCATCAGGTAGGTCATCTGGCACTCCTTGTGGGGCTTCTCCCGATGTGAGTCTAGAGAGATGGTCTGCTCGTAAGTGAGTCCTACCTTTCCTTACCACAACCTCAAAATCGTATTCCATTAGCAAGAGAAACCATCTCACTAATCTTCCTGTATTGCATGGCTTGTTTACAAGATATAACAATGCCTGATGATCAGTAAAAAATTTAAACTTATTTGCAAGCAAATAGTGTCTAAATTTCTTAACTGCATATACCATGCCTAAGCCTTCTCTCTCGGTAGTGGTGTAATTCCGTTCAGCCGCATTCAATTGTGTTGGTGCATTTTGCCCAAGCCTACATGCTTGATATGCTTGATATTATCCTCATTTGTAAGTCACATGAGTAGTCATGTGAACACCTCTTGTAAAAGAGTACATTTTATCTCTTGTAAATGGAAAAAGAAAAAAGTAAAAGGATGGCTTACCTCATCCATGATGTAAAAGCAAATTCGTGGCTCCAACTACCAAAATCACGAATTTTTGAGCTGAGGGAATCTCTCCTAACTTTGGGGATCACTTTTAGGTGGAGCCATTCGAATTCGAATTCAAAACTCCCTCCAAGAATAGCTATAAAAGGAGCAAGAAGGAAGAGGCGATTAGCAAGCCTTGTACGTGACCACTTCATGTCATTTTGTAGAGATTGAAGAGCTTACTCCATAGCTCTATCATTCTACTCCCATTGTGCAAAGATTCATTGCCAATGTGGTTGTAATCATATGTGAATCTATACATTTATTATCATCTACCTCTCTGTTTTGTTCTCTGCTATACTCACTCAGAGCAGTAACTTCAGAAGGTCATATCTCGAGTTTTACTGAACCTTTTTCAGTGTTTTAAAGTGCGTTGGATAGCTCTCACTGTCTAGGTTCTACCTATAAATTTTCAAGGTCATTGGATTTATACTTTTGGAGATATCTGCATTTTACTGCTTACTGGTCTATCTCTGCAGAGCCCCGAGAATTGTGGGAATGTTCCAGAACTTGATGAAACTTGTTCTCAGTGCTCAGTCCATCATTTGAAGTGTTTTAACTTGGAATAGGAAGCTTGCTAAGTCTATTTGCTATGCCCAAAAGGAATTTTTCTAATTCCTTCCAGGTTGAGAGCACTGTTCATTTTTTCCAGCAGGTGTATGTCCAAAAATAGCAAGTTTTGGGAGCTAGTCATTTCGCAACTTGTCGGTCTTGACTTAAACTTTTGGGATACATGTTCCAAAGTACTTGGCTGATATTTTGGTGGATTTAGGAAGCTCAAAGGGTCTACTAATCAACTCTGAAGTCTCAGTTGGCTGGTGTGAAGCTGGTTGTAGCGGCACCTACTCATCTTTGGATTGCATCCACCATCTCTCTTCACAGTGGTATCAGAGCATAGTCAAGCAACATGGGAGATGGATTTCCATCAACAATTGAAAAATTGGATCCAAACAACTACCCGGCATGGTCTCTAAGGATGGAGGCTTACCTTCAAGGAAGGAATCTATATGGATTCATATCCGGAGATGAAGCAATGCCAACCATGAGGAACAAAGGGCAACCATCACATGAAGAAGTGGAAGGACTTTCGAATTGGTGTTCGAAGGATGCACTTGCAAGGTCTTATATTCTAAACTCAATCTCTGATTTTCTTTTACCTCATGTCAAGGGATGCAAGACATCAAGAGAAACCTGGAATGCACTTGCTTCTTTCTTCTCTTCCAACACTCGAGCAAGGAAGAACCAATTGTGGATGGAGTTCACAACAATGAAGAAAAGCCCGAAGCAAAATGTGACTGATTATGTCACAAAGATGAAGGAGATTTCCGACCAACTTGGAAGCATTGGAGAGGTAATTGAAGAGGAGCAAATCATAAGACAAATCATGAATGGAATCAAAGCAGACGACAAGTGGGAGTCATTCACAACAGCCATGGATTTATACATGGATATGCATGTACCCGACCTCAACACACTCATGGGCCAACTCTTCACTCATGAAGCAAAGATTAGCAAAGGTGGTGAGTCCTCAAGAGGTAATCAAACTTCTGCCTTATATTCTGATAAAGCTAAGGTCAAGGACAAGTCAAAGAATAGGAAGAATGAAGATGAAGGAAGCTCTTTCCAAGCAAACTTTGCAGGTAGAGGAAGAGCTAGAGGAAGAGGCAGAGGTGGAAAGCAAGGCAGGGGGAGATTCCAATCATCTCAACCTTGCAACATATGTGGCTTATCTAACCATACTACTGAAGAATGTTTCAGGAATCCAAGGAACTCAAGAGGAAGAGGATTCAATAGAGGTGGCTATGGATCAAATAGAGGCAGGTACAATGGAGGCTACAACAACAACAACTACTACAACAACAATTACAACAACAACAACAACTATCAAAGTGGCCATAGAGGAAGAAGAGATTACAATAACTATGCAGAGGACCAAAGTCAAGAAGATTCATTATTGATTATGAATCTATCAACAAAGAAGGGTAAGGATGATGATCACATATTTTACATTGATTCGGGATGCTCGAACCATGTAGCAGGAAATGTGGCTTTACTTTCTGATTTGGAAGATCCTCATAACAAGCATGAAGTGCAGACAGGAGATGACACAAAGCACTCAGTGGAGAAGATAGGTAATGTGAAGACATCAGATGGGAATATGAACCTCTTAAGCAAAGTCTTGTATGTCCCTACAATTACCAAAAATTTAATAAGTGTTGGACAGATTGTTGAAAAAGGATTGCAGGTTAGATTCAATCGATTTGGAGCATATGTTGAAGACCCAAGGCAAGGCTTTCGAAGGATTGCCAAAGGAGAAAAGACAGGAAGGCTTTTCACTTTTGAAGTGGAAGATACAAAGAACATAGCTTTGTTTAGCTATGGATCTCAAACTCTAACAGAGTTGGAGATATGGCACAAAAGGCTTGCTCACATTGGTGAGAGGACACTCAAACAGATTTGCAGGGACCAAAGTGTACTTGGTTTGCCTAATATCACAAGGCAACACATGATTTATAAGTGTGAAGCTTGTCAACTCGGCAAGGCTCATAGACAACCTTTCAATAAGAAAGGATATATGTATCAAAATCCTTTGGATCTAGTGCACACGGATGTGTGGGGTCCAAGTAAGGAGCCATCTATATCAGGCTCAAGATATTATGTCTTTCATAGATGATTGTAGCAGGTGGACCATTCTGTTTTTCATGAAGCACAAGGATGAAGTGTTTAATTGCTTTAAGAAGTATATTGCTCTTGTTGAAAATCAAACAGGTAGGACTTTGAAAAGACTCAGATCAGATGGTGGAGAAGAATACTTCTCTTCTGAATTTGATGCCTTCTTGCATGAAAGAGGCATTAAAAGGGAAGTCACTACAAGGTATACACCTGAACTCAATGGTGTAGCAGAGAGGAGGAATAGAGCTATCGTCGAAGCTGCAAGGTCCATGCTCAACGAAAAGGGATTGCCGAACTACCTATGGGCAGAGGCTGTGTCGACAGCCACATATCTCATAAATAGACTTCCATCTAAGTCACTAGATGGAACCACTCCATATGAAGTGTGGAATGGAAGAAGACCTAGTCTAGAGCATTGTAAAATCTTTGGATGCTTAGCCTATGCTCACATTCCTTCTCAAGTAAGAGGGAAATTGGATCCCAAGGCAGAGAAGTGTGTATTCATTGGTTATGATCAAAACCAAAAAGGATATAGATTGTACAATCCAACCAATAAAGGATTTTCTGTGAGTAGAGATGTAATTTTTGATGAAAACAAATCATGGTTTGATGATGACAGGAAAGTGAAGCTGCCATATGACTTGGATGAAGATTTTCCATCACTTCAACCAAAGGAGCCAAAGCAGATTGAAGAAAGTGATTCGGAGATTGACCTAGAAGACTTGGAAAGACTAAAGCTATGGAAGAACAAAGGTAAAGCAAAGATGCAGGATGCTACATATGGACCCGAGAGCTCACATCAACCACTTAGAAGGTCTTCGAGGGAGAAGAAGAAACCAGAGAGGTTTGGTTATGATACTTCTTTGGTCACCAAGCACTCAATCTACATTGCAAAGGATTCAACCAATGAAGAACCTACCACATTCGAAGAAGCACAAAGCAAGAAAGCTTGGAGAGATGCAATGGATGAAGAAATGGAAGCCTTGAAGGAGAATGACACTTGGGAGCTTGTACCTAACAAGCCATCTATGAAGATAATCGGATCTCGATGGATATACAAAATCAAGAGGAATCCAGATGGAAGTATAAATAGACACAAAGCAAGGTTAGTTGCTAAAGGGTTTGCTCAAACCCATGGTATTGATTATGAGGAGACTTTCTCTCCTGTTGCAAAAATGCCTACAATTAGGGTTCTCATAAGTCTTGCTGCATCTAGAAATTGGAATCTTTATCAACTTGATGTAAAGAATGCTTTCTTGAATGGATGGATTTCTGAGGAAGTGTATATGGCACAACCTCCTGGATATGAGGATGCACATCATCCTAACTATGTATGCAAACTAAAGAAAGCTTTGTATGGATTGAAGCAAGCTCCAAGAGCTTGGAATTTCAGATTGGTTACTTATTTGCAGGACCAAGGATTCAAAGCTAGCAAGGCGGATACCTCTTTGTTCATAAAGAGGAATGGATCTGAAGTGATCTATTTATGTGTGTATGTTGATGATATTATTATCACAGGCAATGATCTTGAAGGAATCAAACAGGTAAAGAGTCAAATGAAGGAGGAGTTCAAAATAAGTGACCTCGGACCACTCACTTATTTTCTTGGATTGGAGTTGATCTACACAGATTCAGGTATATACATCACACAAAGGAAGTATGTCCATGACATGCTCGTCAAGTTCAAGATGGAAAATACCAAGTGTGCAGGTACACCTATGGAGCAAAATCATAAGCTTAGTGCTTATGAAGGAGAGCCAATTGAAGACATCACAAGCTATCAAAGCTTGGTTGGAAGTTTGAACTATGCAACACTCACAAGGGTGGATATATGCTATAGTGTTAGCATATTGAGTCAGTTTATGCATAAGCCGAGAAGACCACATATGGAAGCGGCCAAGCGAGTCCTCAAGTATCTAAAGGGGACCATGAATGAAGGTTTGTTTTATTCATTTACTTCAGATATTGAGCTAAAGGTCTACTCAGATGCAGATTGGGCCGGATCTAAAGATGATAGAAGAAGCACATCAGGGTATATATCATTTGCAGGTTCAAAAATCATTTCTTGGTCATCGAAGAAGCAACCAACCGTGGCATTATCTTCTACTGAAGCTGAATATAGAGGTTTGGCTAATGCAACTCAAGAAATCATGTGGTTAAAATCTTTGTACACAGATCTTGGACTTCATTCTTCAACACCTCACATTTTTGGTGACAACACAAGCTCACTACATCTAGCAGCTAATCCGGTATACCATGCTAGAACCAAGCATATTGAAGTCCACTACCATTATGTAAGGGAGAAGCTATTGAGCAAGGATATTCAACTATCCTATGTCTCTACAGATATGCAATGTGCAGACATGTTGACGAAAGCTCTTGATGGTACGAAATTAAGTAGATTCAAGTTGATGATTGGTTTGCAGGAAATCAAGGACAATTGAAGACTTATTTGGAGGCCAAGCATGTTAGGCTTGAGGGGGAGCTGTTGGTGCATTTTGCCCAAGCCTACATGCTTGATATGCTTGATATTATCCTCATTTGTAAGTCACATGAGTAGTCATGTGAACACCTCTTGTAAAAGAGTACATTTTATCTCTTGTAAATGGAAAAAGAAAAAAGTAAAAGGATGGCTTACCTCATCCATGATGTAAAAGCAAATTCGTGGCTCCAACTACCAAAATCACGAATTTTTGAGCTGAGGGAATCTCTCCTAACTTTGGGGATCACTTTTAGGTGGAGCCATTCGAATTCGAATTCAAAACTCCCTCCAAGAATAGCTATAAAAGGAGCAAGAAGGAAGAGGCGATTAGCAAGCCTTGTACGTGACCACTTCATGTCATTTTGTAGAGATTGAAGAGCTTACTCCATAGCTCTATCATTCTACTCCCATTGTGCAAAGATTCATTGCCAATGTGGTTGTAATCATATGTGAATCTATACATTTATTATCATCTACCTCTCTGTTTTGTTCTTTGCTATACTCACTCAGAGCAGTAACTTCAGAAGGTCATATCTCGAGTTTTACTGAACCTTTGTCAGTGTTTTAAAGTGCGTTGGATAGCTCTCACTGTCTAGTTTTTACCTATAAATTTTCAAGGTCATTGGATTTATACTTTTGGAGATATCTGCATTTTACTGCTTACTGGTCTATCTCTGCAGAGCCCCGAGAATTGTGGGAATGTTCCAGAACTTGATGAAACTTGTTCTCAGTGCTCAGTCCATCATTTGAAGTGTTTTAACTTGGAATAGGAAGCTTGCTAAGTCTATTTGCTATGCCCAAAAGGAATTTTTCTAATTCCTTCCAGGTTGAGAGCACTGTTCATTTTTTCCAGCAGGTGTATGTCCAAAAATAGCAAGTTTTGGGAGCTAGTCATTTCGCAACTTGTCGGTCTTGACTTAAACTTTTGGGATACATGTTCCAAAGTACTTGGCTGATATTTTGGTGGATTTAGGAAGCTCAAAGGGTCTACTAATCAACTCTGAAGTCTCAGTTGGCTGGTGTGAAGCTGGTTGTAGCGGCACCTACTCATCTTTGGATTGCATCCACCATCTCTCTTCACAAATTGTCTACTGGCATAGGCAATTGGAAGATCCATATTTCCTTCACCAGTAGGTTGTGCGAGTACACATCCAATAGCATAATTGGATGCATCAACATGAACGTGGAATGGTTTATTCCAATCTGGTGTGGTCAAGATTGGTGCTGAACATAATCTTCGTTTAAGCTCTTGGAAGGAATTCTCACATTCATCCGTCCACTCAAAGTTTGTCAGAAGTCCGTACATGGGCTTTGCAATGACAGCATACATGTGTATAAATCGTCGATAATAACCACAGTGCCCCATGAAAGCTTGTACTTCCTTGACATTCTTTGGCCTAGGTAGCTCTGCTATGGCTCTCACTTTTTCTTCGTCGGTAGATATGCCATTTTTTGACACTATATGTCCTAGAATCTTGCCTTGCCTGACCATAAAAACACACTTTTCTGGGTTCAGGCAGACCTGATATTCTCTACATTTGTCAAAGATTTGTCTGAGTTCAGGAATATGGGTTTGTCTAACATTGGAATGAGCACAAAGATCATCAACGTAGACTTCTAAACTCTTCCTCAGGAACTCCTTAAACACATGGCACATCAGCCTCTGGAAGGTAGCTGGTGCATTGGTAAGCCCAAATGGCATTACTCTAAAAGCAAAAATACCCCATTCTGTGGCAAAGGCTGTCTTATGCTGATCCTCTGGAGCTATGGCTACTTGATTGTAGCCCGAAAATCCATCAAGGAAGCTGTACACTTCCTTGCCTGCCACTCTTTCTAAGAGATGTTCTGTGATGGGAAGCGGATAGTTATCTCGAATCGTGGCGGCATTAACCTTTTTCAAGTTAATGCACACACGCAGTTTGCCATTCTTCTTGGGCACCACTACGATGGGGGATACCCATTCAGTGTGCTCAATTTCGTAGATAAATCCAGCTTCAACCAGTCTATCTATCTCTTCTTTGATCTTAGCAGCGTAATTATCGTTATATGTATAAGGCTTTTGCTTAGAGGGTTTGGCGTCTGAAGCCATGGGGATGGTGTGCGAGCATATATCCGGGTCAACCCCTTTCAAATCCTTGTAACTCCAAGCGAATACATCTCTGTATTCTCTTAGCAAGGCAATCAATTCATGCTCTTCTTCTTCTGTCAGGTCATGGCCTATATACGTGCATCTCTCCTCTCCTTCTTCTATGGCCACTACTATTTTCTTTGTGGTTTCTTTGTTATCATAGGCCTCTCCTGATTGTGCCTCTCGTTTAGGCATTCTTATCATGACTCTCCTGTCGTCAATCTCATATTTCTTAAAATTTTCCGGGACCTCAAACAAAGATTCTTCCTCCTCTGGTGAGACTTCTTTCTTCTTTCGTTTCTTTCCTTCTTCCTTAGGGGTCATATGCGTTGCTAATCTTACATCATTTGTAACCTCTCCATGCCTCTGGGGTTGAAATTCTACTTCATGGAAGTATTCTTCATCTGATGCACATGGTGGGTCCATAATGATTGACTCTAGATCGGAGTCACTTGCATCCTCAAATGCATCAGGGCTAGGTTCGCATTCTTCTAAAACTGCCTCTCCCATGATTGGCTCTATGGAGAAGACTGAAATATCATAGCCATCCTCATCACAGTGAGGTGTCCATTGTTCTTCGTTGATGGCTACGTCCATTGTTGCTAAGATTTCTGCCCACCCGTGAGGTTCAAATTCTTCGTCTGGAAAAACTACAGGTGCATAGGCTGGGTCTTGGATTGATCTATGGGTTTCTTTCGCACCTACCTCTCTGGCTTTCTCTCTCTTCTCTTCTTCTACTGCTACCTTGCACATCCATAAGTGGGTGTCTTCATGCATCCATGAGGATCCAGACCCTATGGAATGCACCGATTCCGTATCATCTTTGGCTCTATGGATGGGATTCCACTGGATAGGAGGTACATCTCTATGAGAATAATCCTTGAGATTGACTTTGGTTGTAACACCTAAGTGCTGCAGGTACAAAGAATTGGTTCCCCAATCCTGTACCACTTGCAACTGTCGCATGAATGGTCTTCCTAAAATCATCTCATAGGCATGATTTTTGCTGAAGTCACATATGGCAAAGGTATGTTCAAACTCGACACCACAAGTGGTGAGAGTTATTCCTTCTAGCAATCCTAGGGGTCTCTCTATGTGACCATCGGCCATTTGCAATTTCATTCTCGTTGGCCTGAGTGCTGGCTTGCCCCAACGCTTCCATAAGGAGGTAGTGGCAATTGCAACTCCTGCACCTGAGTCCAAAATTGCCTTCGTGGTGTAGTCCTAGTAGGTGATGGGAAGATAGGTGTTCCCTTCTTCACCTTCACACATATCCCCTATCTTATCCAAGGGAATTTCTGGCACTGTCCTATGGGATCCTACCTGGGAACGAGGTTTTGCTATCTCTGGTACTTGTTTGGCTACATGTCTCCATAATTCAGGTCTAACCTTGAGTAGCTCTTCTAACTTGAGATTACACTGCACGTTAGTGTTCTTCACTACCTCTGTGTTCCTAGGTATGACTGAGTCGTCGTTCCTTACCATGACTGTGGGTGCTCTCATACATGTGGACTTTGCTTCCCATGGGCCTGTGAAGTGGGGTAGCTCTTGTATGGAATTAGACTCAAAGTCTAATCTCTCGTGAGACTGAACACTCTCATGTTCCCCGTAAATAGATGGGATGTCTTGTGGGAATTGGTCGTGTGCATCGTCCACAAGTTCAAAAGGAGGGGCGACCTCGCTTTCGTTATCCCATTTGTCTTCTTGGATCTCTCGTAGGAAGTCTGGTGCAAACCGATTCATAGAAGAAGAAGTGTCTGGCTCTGTAGAATTAGGTACATATGCTACCTGGGAAGGAGGGCTTATTCTATCGTTGGCTCTTTCCTCGTTCTCATAGATAGCTGGAGCACAAGCTTCTTGGGGAGGATTACTTATGCTATTACTTTTCCGAACAGGCTCATACGCTCTCTGGGAAGGAATGTGGGTTACCTGTGGAGGTACGTAAGCTTTCGAGGGAGGCTCCTGTGACTTTTGGGGGGGAAGATAAGCTTCTTGGAAAGGCACGTGGGCTTCCTGAAGAGGCTGGCTTTTCCGTTCTCTTGCCCTTTCCTTTCTTTGAGGGGTAGGTTCCTTTTCTGACTGTGCAATTAGCCTCTCTAACCTTTCTAGGGAGGGAAAGGTGTCTGGTTTAGTGGAATTGGCCACATACACTTCTGATGGTGAATGCTTCAGGTTTTTGCTAGCTTTATCTTTTTCTTGATTTTTTTCTTCCTTGGCAGATCTTGCAATTATTTCCTCTAACTTCTCTAGGAATCCATCCAAGTGTAATTGCGTTTTGGCTGAGCCCGAGTAATTGAAAAGGCGGCTGGCTTCAAACATAGTCTGAGCCAATGCGACCATTTTCGCGCACAGTTTGGTTCTTTCTATCTCTAGGTCAGCTCTAGGATAGCACTTGGCATGATCCGTGACGTTCGGCCCTTCTTGGATTCTGGCCTGATATGCTTTGAGCATCATGTCTATGTCTTCAGGAGTGGGATCAGCTAATACTGATCCTACCCCAGGGGGTGGTGGAATCGCATGGCGTGGGTTGGAAGGTGGCGGGTCGGATGGAGATGAGAGTGGTGAAGGCGGGGTAATGTGAGAGGGGGTTTGAGAGGTGATTTCAGTTATCCTAGCTTTGGTTTCTCTTATGCTTTCCTCAAGTTCACTCATCTTTTTAGCCCATTGTCTTTTCATTCTTTCCCGACTATCTTTCCATGCTCTAGTCCTTTTCTTTGTTACGCTCTCGGTTTCACTAGCCTCTGGGCCCTTTTCCTGGCTTGTTTCTTGGTTTTGCTGCAATGCCTGAGCTCTAGTGACTACCTGCACTGGTGCAGTGGAAGTGACGCTTCCCGAGGAATCTACAACCAAACCAATCACATTGATCGGAGTGATTTTTGGCATATTGTTGGGGTTCTTTGGGCAATCTCGTAAAAGATGCTCTTTTCCACAATCTTGGCAAAAACCTTGGATAGTCACTGACTGGGGTTGTGTAGATGGGGGCAAGGGACAATCACGAATGAGATGATCTCCTTGGCATCTGTAGCACGGTCCTCTTGGGAATGGAGGTCTTACTTGCCTAGGTTGAGGCCTGGGGTTGGGGTTTGCATACATAACGTTCGTGTAATCTGACTCCCAACTAGGTTCACTTGGTTCTTCACTATAGTAAGACTCACCATGTTCTGGAGACTGCATGTAGTAAGCCTGGGGACTATCGACATGTGTAGAATCAAAGCTATGGTCACTTGGGTCACTTTCTGAGATCAATGGGGTTACTGGTACTATGGCCCTATTCAGGTTTTCTTCTGCAACAGCATACTTTACTGGAATCACGTTAGCGGGGTTTGGGGGCTGTTGAGCCAGCACCGGTTGGGGTCTCTGTTGGGCCTGATATTGTGGTTGGTAGGTTTGTTGGGGTCTAGCATATTGTGGTGGTGGAGGGTACTGGTTCTGGTATCTTCCTTGTTGGTAGGGCTGGGGGTAAGGTTGCCTAACTGCCTGCTTGTTGTATGGGCAATCTTGTGCGGTGTGATTGGTGTATCTCCGTTCTATGGTGCAGTACTGGCTACTAGGGTTTACTTGGGGTTGAGCCATAATAGGGCAGACATTTGCCATGTGGTCGCCACCGCATGTATAGCACCTCTTTGCTGGGGCAAACCTTGGGATTTGTTTGCTGGTTACACCTAATTTCTGAGCTACCTTTTCGGCAAGTTCCTCAATTGATGTGGACTGTGTGGAAGAGTGACTAGATGCACTATCTGAATCTTTGTAGATTTTGGAAAGCTCTAGTTCTTCCCCTAGGTTATCTTCAATGTCAATGCACATGCGTACACATTCTTCTATAGTCCTAGGATCTTTCAGATACACATAGGATCTCAATTTTGTACTCAGCAATCCGTCAAGGAATAAGGCTACTTGTTTGGCAGATGTGGGTAGCTCCGAAATAGGACATCTTTCAAGGTATTGCCTAAATCTTCTTCCTGCAAGTCTCACAGTCTCTTGAGGGGTTTGCTTGAAGCTGTGAATCAGTGAGGAGGTATTGTGTCTTATGCCGCTCTTAGAGAACTCTACAATGAAGGCCTCTAGGAGTTGGTCTATGCTCCTGAACTGACGCTCATCTAATGGCTGAAACCATGTAAGTGCCGTGTTCCTAAGTGTTAGACCGAAGGCATTGTACTGCGTGAACAGATCTTCCACTTGTTCAGCTCTCAAGACTTGCTTGAACTCCGCCACATGATCATAGGGATCTCCTGTGCCGTCAAAGTAATTCTTCATGGACTTAACTAGCTGGGTGGGTCTCAAAGTTCTTGTGTGCTCTCTAGGCCTCGGCAGAGGGAATCCATCTACATTTCTTTGGTTCCTGTGGGCTCTATGCATCTCAGGTTCTACCCTATTCGTCTCTGTTCTCGTTCTTTCTCTGCCCACTGGGTTGGCAAAACTTACTTCTGGTCTATCTCTACTTCTGTCTCTTTGCGTACCATGAGCTTGGGAAGTTCCAGCCCCAGGGTGACCATAGGATACATTTGATCTTGGTTGGGGGAAAATAAATTCACCCTTCCAAGTGTAGGCATGCCTATCATTTTCTGTCACCACAAAGATCCGTTCTGAAGCATGATCTAAGTAGGTCACTCTGCCTGGGCTATCCGGATCCTTAAACTCATAGATCATGATATTTCCTATGTCTGTTGGCTGATTAGACTTATACCTCCAAAAGGCTTCATCAGTTTCTCGATTGAGGAGCAACTCTATGCTCTTGTTGTCTTGGGGGACCCATTCAGGCGTGATAATCCTAGTGAGAACTGATTTACCTCGAGGGGTTCTAGGTTCCGCATCCATGTTCCCTTGTTCCAAGTCACCTAAGTCCGCTTCTGAAATTACATTTCCAAATTCATCTGTCCTATCTGGATGACTGGTGACCACGTATATGGTTCCTTCCTTGTCCAGGTATGCACCGTTTTCAAACTTGACAGCTAGGTGCTCTAGTCCTATGGATTGGTCAGGGTTTTTAATCTGGACCACGGATCTTCCTAGGCCATCCTCATAGATGCTAGCACCTAGTCGGTTGGTCCTAAGATATTCCAGCTGTGTTTTGTAAGGGCCTTCTACCCTGTACAAATAAGGTACTCCTGAACTTCCCGTAGGCCTGTCAATGCCTTGAGACATTTCTGACTCACTGGTCTCAGAGCTAGGGTAGTATGAGTGGTGGCTCAACTGCTGGGCCCAAGACCTTGCAGTGTGATTGACACTAGCCTCTGAAGACCTAAGGCTTTGTCTCTCTCTTGCTAGGTGTCGTCCTGATCTAAGGTTCATATGCCTAACTGATTAGCCCAAATTTTTGCCCAGAGTACAACCTCGTTGCCGATCAATTGGTATCAGTTACTTGATTCTTTTTAGTTAATTATTGTGTTTATGGTCTTGTCTGATATCACGTCGTCAGGAACACTTGAATGTTCTTTGTACTTTAGTTTGATCGTTCCACATTAGGTTCTTTTCCTTTAGGTTATCGATAGTACAGAGATTATGTTTTTAACTTGAACTTGAGTTTTTAGGTAGTCTTCAACTTGATAACTGCCTATCGTCGCCCTGACTTACTCCTATCTCTACTCGTTCTTAGCTTGAGCTAGGAAATGACAGAGGGAGTTGAGAATAATCCAACCTTACTTGTTGATCCCTTGCTTTATGGTGCTCAAGAACCCGGTTCTCAAGCTTGCAAAGAAACCTTGCTTTGTACGCTCTCTTGCTCTCAATGGACCTATAAAAGACCCACGGTTAGCTCAATGCTTATATTCAAAGAACAAAACCAACCACTTTCATTCATGTGACACAAACACACATCTGCATTGTGACTTTTAGGAAAATAATTCTAAAGACCCCTGACTTTGATCCCCCTGGGTATGGTCAACTTCAAAATACCCTCTCTGAAAATCAACGCATTATCTTTATAAAAAACAGTTGAGGGCGTGTAGTATATCCCACGAGCTTTCCAACAAGCCCAAGAGCTCAAAAATTGGATTTCGTATGAAAAAGTTATGACTGTTCAGGGTTTAGGGAGTTAAATCAGGATTCAATACAAGCTAACAGTCAAACAGGAATACTCGAGTAGCTTGTGGCACGGCCTAGCGATGCAATACTACACCCTAGTGTTTGTCCCATACTTAGTCACAATTTAGACCAATAATTTTGCCTTGAAAATTTGACCTAATTTGCCCTTCTAACGCGTTCGCAAAGTCTGTCGGTCGCGATTGACAGGTCAGTCGCGATCGACGTGTCGATCGCGATTGACAGGTCCGTCGTGGCTGTCAGTCGCGATTGACTGGTCAGTCGCGATTGACACGTGGCCGAAAAGTCAATCAATCGTGGTCAAGGCGTCGTTGACTCTGTCGGTCGCGATTGATGAGTCGATCGTGATTGACAGGTCGGTCGCGAGGGTCTGTCGATCGTGGTCAAACAGTCGTTGACCGTGTCGGTCGCGATTGACAGAGCCGTTGTGGTCTGTCCGTCGTGGTCAATCAGTCGTTGACTGTGTCGGTCGCGATTGATGAGTCGATTGCGATTGATGGCTCGATCGCGATTGACACGTGTCACGTGTATGGTCAGTCGGTCGTGGTCAATCGGTCGTTGACTCTGTCGGTCGCGATTGACAGAGCCGTCGTGGGCTGTCGGTCGCGATTGACGTGTTGATCGCGATTGACAGATCTGTCCGTCGTGGTTTGTCGATCGCGATTGACAGAGCGATCGCGATTGACAGAAATCTGTGGAATTTCAAAAAACTAAACACATTTTTGGGAAGCTCTAGGCCTGTAGGTCATGGATATGCACTTTGTTTAGCAATTATAGCAATTTTTCTGTCGGTCGCGATTGACAGAGCTCGGCGACACACAGACAGTTACTCAGATTTCCGTACCTGCGCAGAGTGCTGGGGATGATGATGCGGCCTGTACCTATAGAATGCTCACAAAACATGCAAAAAATAGCACATGCAAATTCGCTCTCTCGCTCTCCCTCACAAGTGAAATGAGGGAAATGAGGTGGAGATGGGGATATAGTCAAAAAACTGAAATTTTCGCGATGATGAAGATGGACGTGGGAGATGGTGATGATGATGATGGTGATGAAGATGGTGAAGAAAGTAAAAGAAAATCGATGAGAGTGAAGAAAATACCTACAACTCCAACGCGTCAACTCTACGTCTTACCATCACACGCTCGTCCTCAAAGCTCGATCCCCGGCAACGGCGCCAAAATTTGGTGTAGCTCAGTGATGAGTAGCACCTCCTTTAATGTCAATCCGGGAAGACGTGAGGATGGTATGAAGACCTCGAGCAAGTGGCGGCACAAGTGCGTGAGTGAGAAGCACACAAGCATGCACACACATACACACACACGCGCACACACGGCAAGACAAAGAGAGAGAATCAATGGAGTTCTTTAGATTACTTTCAAAAGCTCTTACAAGTTCGTTTCAATTACAATCTAACCTCAAAAATGAGCTCTCTAGCTCTTTTTATAGTTTTTGACTAGCTTTTGGCCCTGTCCAGACCTAGTGTCCGGCCTAGTTAAAAATTAGGTTCCAGGGCTTATTTGGGGGCTCAAACGAGATCTAAAAATTACGAAAATTGGTACGCAACTACTTCTAAGGCTCCTCAAGCTCAAGGACTCCTTGGCTTGCACAAAATGGAGCTACAAAAATGTGAAATGATATTCACAATGATTGTTAGTGATAAAAATCACTGTTGTTGTAGGGATTTCTTCTAGTGATATGCCATACATATCTTCGAGCTCCCTACTCGCTCTTCCTCCCTGCATGTCCATCTCTTTGATTTGCATTAATGTCTTGAAAAAATATTGGCCTACTTGCCAGATCTTCTTTGACTGCCCTGTTTGCTTGTGCTGTCCCTTCGCTCTGACTCCCTTCTTTGACTTTCACGTCTTGTAAGTCCTGGTGTACCAAGGCTACTGCCAACAATGAGGAAGAGGCGTTTCTGAAGAATAATAAAGATCTGATCTCCTTAGGTACTGTAGATCTTCAATCAGTAGCGGACATGTGGAGTCCGGAAGCGTGTACGGTTGTTCCAGTGACCGGAGAGGTGGATGCAGATGATAGTGTTGCTATGGATGGAGCCACCCTACATCAACTTTTATAGTCAACAGACGATCTGGTGAAACCTCGACAACTTTATGTTTCGGAAGATCCGTTAGTAACATAAAATTTGGGAGATGAGGCTCACTCGCGACCTGTTAAGATTAAGGCAGGATTGTCTGAGGCATTCCAAGAAGATTTGATCCGACTCCTGCGTGAGTTTTCCGATGTTTTTGCTTGGGACTATCGTGATATGAAAGGTCTTGATCCGCGGATCTATCAACATCGCGTAGTTCTTAAACCAGAGGCAAAGCCAATTAAACAATCCAGTTACCGAATCAACCCCAATTATGCCGCACAGGTCAAAGCAGAACTCGATCGGTTATTGAAGGTGGGATTCATTGTACCAATCGAGCATGCTGAATGGATATCTCCGATCGTGATTGTTCCGAAGAAAAATAAACAGCTACGTATCTGTGTGGATTACCGGAAACTGAATGCGGCCATGGTACCTGATCCATTTCCTCTCCCCTTTCTTGACATAATGCTAGACAGAGTGGCAGGGCATGAGATGTACTCCTTTCTGGACGGCTACAGTGGTTATAACCAGGTGCGAATGGCAGAACAGGACATACCGAAAACAGCTTTCATCACGAATTGGGGTATTTATGCTTGTACGGTAATGTGGTTTGGGTTAAGGAATGCTCCAAGCACATTTCAACATTGTATGCAAGAAATCTTTTCACCCTACCTGACTACTTTTATGCAAGTATATCTGGATGACTTTTCCTTATTTGGGAAAATTACGGTGCACCTGTATCATTTACAGTGCTGCTTTCAAAAATTCCACGAATACCGGTTGTGCTTGAATCCGGCAAAAACTATGTTTGCGGTCTCCTGTGGCAAACTCCTCGGCCATATTATCTCTGAGCACGGCATACAAGTTGATCCGGATAAGGTTGCAACTGTGTTGCAGGCACCAATCCCTACAACACCGAAAGAAGTTATGCGCTTCCTGGGTCAAATCCGGTGGCATGGCAGACATTTATGGTGGTTAGCTCATTTAGCAACACCACTTAATCGACTAATGACTAGTACTCCACGACAGTTCGAATGGACTCTAGAATGCCGAATTGCATTTGATCGTTTAAAGGGATTATTAACGCAGGCTCCAATTTTGCAACCCCCTGATTGGGAATGCCCGTTCCATGTCTTTGTTGATGCATCAGACATAGCTATTGGAAGCGTTTTAATGCAGCAAACTGACAAGTGGTTTCGGCCTGTCTATTATGCAAGTCGCCAACTAGCTCCTGCTGAAAGGAACTATTCAATGACCGAAAGAGAATGTCTCGGGTTGGTGTACTCTGTGAAGAAATTCCGGCATTATTTGTTGGGCCGAAAATTCACCTTCCACGTGGATCATGCCGCACTTGTGTATGTGGTCCGGCAGCAATCTTTAGATGGTCGCTTGGCTCGATGGATTTTATTATTATAGGAATTTGACTATGAAGTTATTCATCGACCTGGCACCGCACATGCCTTGGCAGATTTCCTATCTCGGTTGGATTTCGGTGAAGCTCTAGTGGGGGTTGATGATACTACACCAGCAATTTACGCTACTGAGCCGGCTTAGGACGAATCTACAGACCCTCCTATGCCATCTACCTACTATGATACATTACTAAATTTCCTAACTGACGGGTGTCTTCCTCCTCATACTCCTCCTACTCTGCGGCAGAAAATTGCAGTTTATAGTCATAGATTCCGGTTGATTGTAGGTCAGTTGTACTACCTGGATCATACCGGTGTCTTACTTTGCTGTATCCCGCCACATGAAGCAGACTCGGTTATTGCTATGGCACATTCAATACCCTCCGGTGGATATTTTGCAGCCGATCTTACTCATCGGAAAATTCTGCAAAGTGGGCTTTGGTGGCCTACCATGTACAAAGATGTGACTCAGTTTGTGCAGTAGTGTGACACTTGTCAACAGTCTAGACAGCCATTACAGCACCAGTTCTTTCCACTGCAACCTGTATTACCTTTGGAACCCTTTCAGAAGTGGGGTCTTGATTTTATTGGGCCAATAACACCACCAGCGACCCTTAGCAACAATCGATATATACTGACCTGTACGGATTATGCCACCAGGTGGGCGGAAGCTTGGGCCTTACGGTTCGCCACAGCTATTTCGGTGGCAAAATGCCTGATGAAGGACGTTTTTCCGCGTTATGGATTACTGCTGGAACTTGTGACAGACCAAGGCACACATTTTGCCAACAATTTAATGCGAGTACTAACGCACACTTTTCAAATTCTGCATAAATTCAGTTCACCATACTATCCACGTGCTAATGGTTTGGCTGAAAGCACCAATAAGACGATGTTGAGTATACTTCGCAAATTGATCGTTGGAATCTCCAGAACGTTGGGACGAGTTACTTCCCGCAGTTTCATGGGCATACCGAACTACATACAAAGTGGCAACCGGAATGACGCCCTTCAAGCTTGCTTATGGGTTGGAAGCAATGTTACTGATGGAGATTGTCGTGCCAAGCCTACGCGTGGCCCTCACTCAGAAATTGTTGCCCGAAGGCTCTTTGCCATTTCGGTTGGAAGCACTCAGAGCATTGGATGAACATCGCTGGGAAAGTTTGCTAGTTCTTCAAGAAGTTCAGTTGCGGCAAGCCCGTACTCATGATCGTTTCCTCAAGACTCCAGTTTTTACGGTGCGCCAACTTGTGCTCTTTTATAATGCTAAAGCAAATCGTTCTGCTGGGAAATTTAAATTACGGTGGTTCGGTCCTTATCGGATTAGTGAGCAAGTGGGACCAGCTACTTTTCGGTTGACTACCTTGACTGGAGTTCCCCTTCCCAAAGTAATTAATGGTTCAAAGTTACGCCCATATCACCAACCGCCTGATCACCGCTAACGTGTTTCTTGTATTTTCGTGTGTCACTTATTTTCTTTTTATTTCTGTATTCAGTTGAATATAGATTGTAACTCTCCTCGTTTTTATATCTAAATATGATTAATCGCCACCCTATGTTACTGGTTCTGCTCATGCATGCATGCTGTAATTATGGAACTTATCATTTCAATACTGTGCGATGATTAGGGTTTTCGATTGCCTCACGTTGTCGTGTCTCTACTTAATCTTAATTCTTTCACTGATAATCATTATTGTGTCTGTGTGTTTCTATGCTCTGTGTGTTCTGTGTTCTCTGTGTTCTTGTACTTTCACGTGCACGTCATGGAAGCACTAGCCAATGTTGCTACCTTCCGTGAAGGACTCACCTCTAAAGTGAGTGAGTATCTATGTATTCGTGGCCTCTTGAACTTCGCTGAATTGCCTTGGCATTCAGTGGAGTGTCACCCATTTTATGCACAGATTATTGCCGCTATCGCTACCACACCTACTACGGAGCAGAGTTGGCCTATTCTTTGCTTACCGACACGCGTAGTGATCACTCTGGCCTCGTTCGCTGAAGCATTTCATCTTCCCATGGAAGGCTTGGAGAATGGTCCTCTCCTTCCTCTCGCTACCATGACCGCATTATTTCCACGGCACTCATCTAATGAGTATGCTTTCTGTGTTGCCCTGATCCTGAACATACCGCATTACAATTCTTAGTTGCAATCTTGAATTTGCAGAAACGTACCTACGGGATTTTGCGTCCCTTTTATTCGATGATTGATATGGCTTCTTGTGAGCCTGTCAATTTCGCCTCTTTTTATTTCCGGTGCATTCACCGTGAATGTGTTACGGTTATTAAACATGTTAATAAGGGTGATCTTCCGCGCTCTCGTCTACCCCATATCCTTACCTTTCTTTTTCTGGTACTCCAAGCCGTGCAACTGCCTCCAACCGCTCCTATCTTGTTCCATGAAGACTTTGTTCGAGTGCTCGAAGATGAAGAGGATGAGGATGAAAATCTCTTCCAACTTCTTCGCCGGAAACGCACCCGTATAATTTCATCTGAGAGCTAGGTGCAAGGATCTAACGCCGCCCATGAAGAAGAAGTCTTCCACGACACTGCCAATCCTATCCATATTGATTCTTCCGCTCAGTCTTCTCCAATCCAGCAGCAGGAACAAGGTGTTTCCACCACTGAATCTGAAGAAATTTCTTCCAAGAAGGATTCTTCGCAGAAAACCCACGAGGATGTGCAAGCCATTGTTACTGAGGTTGTCAATGAAGTGATTGCTTTGGTTGATGCTGTAATTGACAGAACTGAAGCGACCACGCAGCAGACTACCGGAATCGTGCTGATGCCCAACATGACTACTGTTGCGCCAGTTGCCCCAGTCCAGCCTATTGTTCTCGACGTACCCCCTTCTCCATCTTCTTCTCCCGCCTATTCTCCACCGTCTTCCCCTCATCTATTATCAGCCTCTTCATCCCAACCACTTCCTCCTCTTCCTCTTCCGGTTCCAATGTTTCATGAACTTGAATCGATGGGTCGTCTGTTGATCCAATTCTCACAACAGTTACTAATGCAATTGAAGATGGCAACAGATAGTATCCGTCAAGACTTACAGCACAAAGTGGATGTCCAAGAGGCCGACATTGCGCCATTGCAAGAAGAAACTAATGCGGTGAAAGCAAAAAATCATGCCCTCCAAATACAGATTCAGCAACTTCAAGCACAGATTACAGAGCAAGACTCTTTGATTGCCCAAAGAGATGCAGTGTTGGTTGAATTAAAAGTCAAGGATGATTTGTTAACTACTCGTGATGCAAAAATCCAGCAACTCACTCAGTTGGTACAAGACAAGGAGGATGCTCGGATTGCTCTTGGCAACCTTTTGGACGAAACGTGAATCCAGCTTGATGAAGTTGTGCAGAGAGGACAGGAGATGGTTGATTTAGCTAAGCAAACTACTGCAGAACTCCAGACCGCAACTGCCGATTTATTTCAGGCAAATTATGCTCTTAAAGCCAAGACAAGTCTGACTATTCAACTTCAGAAGGAGATAACAGGGATTAGGAAGGAAAGAGATGCTTATTACCAGACAATTCAATATCAAGCTCAGGAGGTGGAGAGAAGAGAAAAACAGTTGGGATTTCAAGCAGAGAGTCTATCGAGAATCGATAATCAAATTAATGATATGAGACTGAGCCGTGAGGCAGCCCTTGCCAATGATTTTTATTTGCAAGAGGCATTTTTGCAGACTCATACTGAAATTTTGATGAGTCAAGTCATTGCGGCCAGTTCTGTTCGCACTAACGCATATTTAATAGAGCTAGAAACCTTAAAGATGATGCTGGATTCGCTAAAACAGAAAATTACCAGAACCTTCAAGTTAACAAGAACCATGTATATACAAGTCATCGTAGACGAGTGTTAGAAGATGTATTTTTTGAAGCATTTTGGATGAAAAATAATTGTAAAATGACAAAAACTTGTAAAAATATTTATGCAACTGATGTAAAAATAAGGAAGAGTCTTCCTTATGTAGAATAGAATTTTATGTAATTTTTCTAGAATTTTTGGAAACTCCTAGATAGCATATTTTTAGAATAATAGAGGAAAGGACCAAAATTCAAGTGTGAAAAGGGACACTTGAAAATGTATATAAGACAATTTCCTCTATTATGAGGTGGTTGGTTGATCATTTGTTGACATGCTATCCAAGTGAATAGAGAGAGTTTCTTGCTGAAAATCATGTTTTCTCCTCTTTGTGTGGTTTCTTTGATTTTGAGTCTATTCTTTGTGTATCCATGGAGATTTGTGAGCTTCTATTGTGCAATTCTGTTGAATGTGTATGAAGAGAGCTGAATATTGATGTGTTGAGTGAGAAATTGATGAAGAATGGTGTTGGAGATGAAAATCGTCTGTTTTCACAGAATCCCGATTGTCTCGTCTGTATGGTACAGGTAATATTTCATAATTGTGTTCTGCTGAGAAAATAGCATGTATTAGACACCAAGATTGTGGAAAATGGTGGAGATTTGCTCAAGATAATCCAAACCCTAGAAATTCCTCTTCATTTTGACCATTCTCAGAAATCTAGCCATTATTCTCTTATTTCTTGGATTCTATCATCTAGAAGGGGCTATGGTCTCTTGAATACTTCCAGGATTGACAAAATAAAGATGTCTTGTTAATTCTTTATGCTAAATGATTGGAGAGGACAACTCCAAAGATCAATAACAAACATTTTTGGGCGCCGTTGCCGGGGAGTATATCAAAAGCTTCATTGAAGTTGGACCTTGCTAGATCTTCTATTGTTGATGGTAATGAACACATGGAAAAGGTAATACTCTTTAATCAAGAAATGTGAACACGAAAAGGTAGATGTCTTTGTTGTCTTTTGGGAAAAGAAAGCAATAGATAATCTTTTGAGAATTGGAAGTGCTGAAATTTTTGTAAATTGATAGTTGCTCATCTCATTTTTTGAGGAAAAGTGCAGGTATGTGAAAAGTTTGAATCAAGAAAGCTGAAGATAAGGTAACATGTGTCTATTCTTGTTTTTTTAGAGTGTTTTTTGACTAAGTACTAGGCAAAATTGTTGATCTTGGGAAGATAACATGGTTGCATTAAGGAAAAGTCAAGTAAAGTAGCTAGATGCAAGTAGATAAGATCCATTTGTTTACCAAGTCAAAGCATTATTCTTGAAAAAATTGATTTGCATCTTCAAGAAAAAATGTTTGAGTTTATCTTTGCAAAAATTTGATACTTGCATTTCCTAGCACATTCTTCTTTGGGAAGTTTTCTCATGAACTATTTTGATAGCCAAAAGCATAAGATAGTGTAACCAATCAAGGAACACAGGATCAATAGATCACCAAACAAGAAACTCTAAGTAAAGTGTTTACCTTAACTTAGGGCAAAATACTAAAAAAAATTCATAAAATTCATTAAAACAATCAAACAAATTTCTTTTTTCCTTGGGAAGATGGACTGAAGTTTTGTTGACAAGTGTGGAAGAGATCTGGTGGTAAGAAAGCAAAAAATTTGCCAAAAACTAGAATATCAGAAAAAACACGATTCTCTGCACAGAATCGTGATTTTTTGAATAAGGTTGTGAGTTTGATGCAAAAGTACAGGAGTCTGTTGAATTGCAATTGGTAAAGGGTATTGAAGGGAAACAACAAAAGAGAACACTCAAATTTGCACAAAATAAGTACAGAAAAAACATGATTTTCTGCACAAAATCGCGATTTTCTATAAGAGAAATTTTCTGGAATTTTCAGCATATTTGGGTTTTTGGAGAAAGGTAATTGCAAGAGATTTCATCAAGATTGAGTTAGTGAAGTTGGACAAGTGAAAGAGTGAAGAACAGTGGAAATTACACAAAATCGCGATTTTTTGGACACTATAAAATCCTGGAATTTCAAGAGAAACTCATTTGAGTGAGTGTGAGAGAGAGAGAGAGAGAATCGGCATAGAATCACGACCTTCTGCAAATATAAGTGTTGAAGAATTTTTGAATCAAGCAAGCAAGGTGAGGGGTTTCTATATCATTTTAATTACATTCCTTTAGATTTTCATGATCATTAAGCACAGAAAAGTAGGAAATAACCAAAATCACAAAATTGCGATATTCTGAGTTTTTTAATTTTCAGTGAAAAAAATATTATTTTTTACTTAATTTTTTTCATTGCATGTTAAAAACTAGATAGGGCGATTCTATAGAAGAAATAAAAACTTGAAAAACAATACCTTAAAATCTTCAAAAAAAAAAATTTCAGAATCACGATTTTGTAGTGAGACACAAAATCGCCATTCTTAGAATTTATTACACAATCGCGATTCCCAGAACACGATTTTCATAAGAAAATCGTGTTATTTACAATTGTGAGCAATCACGATTGTCTGGGAAAAAAATCGTGAAAAACACGATTTTGTGCACAAAATCGTGAAAAACACGATTTTGAGCAGAAAATTGTGGAAAACACGATTTTGAGTAGAAAATCGTGGAAAACACGATTTTGAGCAGAAAAACGTGAAAAACACGATTTTGAACACAAAATCGTGAAAAACACGATTTTGAGTAGAAAATCGTGGGTAACACGATTTTGAGCAAAAAATCGTGGAAAACACGATTTTGAGTAGAAAATCGTGGAAAACACGATTTTGAGCAAAAAGTCATGGAAAAAACACGATTTTGAACACAAAATCGTGAAAAACACGATTTCGAACAGAAAATCGTGAAAAACACGATTCTGAACAGAAAATCGTGGAAAACACGATTCTGAACAGAAAATCGTGAAAAACACGATTTTTAATAGAAAATCGTGAAAAACACGATTTTGAACAGAAAATCGTGAAAAACACGATTCTGAGCATAAAATCGTGAAAAACACGATTCTGAACAGAAAATCGTGAAAAACACGATTTTTAAACACAAAATCGTGAAAAACACGATTTTGAACACAAAATCGTGAAAAACACGATTCTGAGCACAAAATCGTGAAAAACACGATTTTGAATAGAAAATCGGGAAAAACATGATTCTGAACATTGAATTGTGAAAATTAATTGAATGATCCTTAGATCTGGGAACAAATTAAACACACATACTAGGCAAGACTTAGGAAGGAAGGAAATAGAGCCAGTGGAAGGGCAAGTGCAAAAAAGAAATCTAGGGCAAGAAAACATGGAAAATTTAAACGAAACAAATGAGCCCATTGAAACTGGGGATTATAGAAATATCCTCAAATACATGTATACAAATAGGTTTGGAACCTATGTATATCAGGATGGAATGCATAAGTTTCTCATTAGATTTAGAAACTTAGAAGTTCCCCTGAACATAACACCAGTAGCTCAATTCAAAGATGGTAGGTATGAGGATAGGCAAGGATGTGTATACATCTTCTCCCAAGACCCAGAAAATTCAAATGACTTAGGGCAATGTGCTAACAAAGGACCTTGGGAACATAATCTAGGACAATCAAATTTACCAAGACCACATGAAAACTACACTAGTACTGAGCAACAACAAGGGAGGAGAACACATGCTTCCCCAAATCCTTTTGAAAAAGAACCAGAAGGATTTAATGAATTTTCACTAAGAAGAAGACATCATTGGCAACCTCAGGGTAGAATGCTTAGACCATATCAAGTAGCCAAATGCATGAAAAATCAATATGAAGGGTATTCTGATCCTCATGCTCATGCTGCAGAGTTTAGGCAATTAATTAGAGCTGAGGAGGTGGAAGATTACAAAGTTCAATTTCAAGCATTTGATCTAACCCTAACAGGACCTACATTATCTTGGTTCATCCCTTTGAGAAAGGAAATGTATCTAGATATTCAATCCTTCCTAGAAGCCTTCATTGGGGAATTCTCAAAGATTGGAATAAAACATAGCACAACCACTCTGATACACAGTTTTAAACAACAAAAAGATGAAAATGTCAGAGAGGCAGCCAGGAGATTTAAGCAATACATTGACAGATGTCCTAAAGAAGAAGTACCTTCCATGGCAAGACAAGTATCCCTATTCATAGAAGGATTAAGAAGTGCTCAATTAAGGACCCTAGTGTACTATAGGAGATGCCCTGATCTAGGAGCTTGTGTAAAAGAAGCAATAGATTTGGAACATAACAGAGGCCAAGATCTGTTAGCATTTGGTCAACCTAGATCAAATGAAGACAAAATCCCACCAGCAGAAGAATTAGCTCAGGCCATTGCTAAAGCCCTAGAGGTAAGCACCAAAACCAATTTGATAAACTCTAGGATAAACACAAATAAAAAATGCTACAATTGTGGAGAAAGTCATTTGGTACAACAATGTCCATATCAAAAGCCTCCACATTTGCAAGATAGGAAAACACTCAAATATTGTACACTAGAGAGGAAATGGACAAATCATACCAAGGAGGAATGCTTTTATAATAAACAACCCATAAAGGAGAGAGATTATGGAAGCCAAAGAGAATCAGTATATGTTGAGCAACCAAGACCTGTGCTTGGGCAACAACCTCCTATACCAACAAATGTGGTACCAATCAAATACACACCAATAGAGGAGGGAAACTCAAGAACAAAGTCACCATACAAGGAAGATTATCAATGGAATGAAGGATATCAAGAAGAATGGGAAGGTTATGAATTAAGAGAACCAGAATTACAAGCCCTAGACTTGGGAAATGGAAGAATTGAGATGGACATTGCCATTTTCATGTATATAACCAATAATTATATGTCCAATCAAAAACCTCAATTCAAAGGGGGACCAAAGATAACTTGTTATAGGTGTGGGGGAGAACATTTCATCAGAGACTGTCCACAACCTCCTACGTTAAGAATAGAGGGAGCTTATTGCAAGGATTGTGACAGGGAACATTTGATAAAGGATTGCCCAAAAAATCCTCAAAAACAACAAAACACACCTAATAACATACCACTAAAAGCAGTCAATATCATGGAACAAGAAGAATTGAGTGACATTGACCAAGTGAATGTAAATGCTATAACAAGGTCACAAACAAAACAACAAAGAACAACCAAGGAACAAAATGAAGGTTCAATCTCAAAGGTGAAGAAAAATAGACAAAAAGGGAAATGGGAAAGGAAACAAAGAATGGGTAAAAATTTGGAAGAAGAAAATAGGGAACAATCAAACAGTACTTCTCCTCAAAAGACACAAACCCAGTTGGAGATAGGAAATTCACAAAGTCTAGACACTCTAATAAAAGCATACGAGGGAAGAATTCAAGAGGGACCAAGCCCTACTGATCATACAATGGCTTATCCTATGCCAGACTTAGAACATGAAAGGATGCAGAAGTGTAAACAAATCATACAGGAAGTGCAACTCAAAATGGGGGAAGTAGACAATTCTCAAAAAACAGTTGAGGAATCCGAGACAACAAAAACAAGAGGAAATAGTATCAAGGAAGAAAACCCACAAGTAACATTCCAGGTGAATATAGATAAACAATGCACAATTCTATATCATACCACATGGGAAGATTTAATGAAACAAAATCCTCACTTACAGAACCAAATGAAAAAATGGGAAACAACACCAGAAAATCTTCACCCACAACTACATGAAATGGAGGAGTTGTGGTATATCCCCATTGATAAGATAGGAGGATATTGTGAAGGAGAAGAGGGAAACTCAACCTTAAAAATACAATTTGGTAAAAACCAGGCCAAAGCTATTCTGGATAGTGGATCGGGAGTGGCCATCATGACTAAACAAACTTGGGAAAACTGGGGAAAAAATGAATTATTACCCACCAAAATGAGATTGCAACTTGCAGATGGACACATAGAAAAACCCCTAGGAATATGGGAAAAAGTGATTGTGGACATATGTGGAACAGAGATAGAACATACCTTTGCTATAGTTGAATTCCCACAATCCACTTCATATGAAATTATCCTAGGAAGACCATTTATGAGACAAATGCAAATTGTGCAAGATTGGGGTAATGATTGCTTATACCTTCAGAGCAAAGGAAGAATAACCAAAGTAAATCTAAGAAATGGGCACTACTGTGACATATCTCCTCAAGAATGGTATAAAATACATCAGAATCAAGAGTTGAGTGAGGAATCAGAAATGGAAGACCAGGATGAAACTGAATCATCAGTATGGAAGTGCAACATGATAAGAAATCTTACCAATAGAAAAAGGAGATTGAGAAGAGAAGATTGTGTGGAAGGAAGGAAGTTACAAGATGAGAACTATGTACCACAACAATTCAAAGATGAGGAGTTTGAGCCCTATGGGTGGAATCAAATTTTGGCTACTATGGATCTAGCCAGTGATGAATATGTAGGAGTGGAATTTCAAAATGAAGAAGGATATGATGTCTTTCACATTGGAATACAAATGATAAAGGTATCCAGAACAGAAGAGGACAAAGAAGAAGAAATGATATTAGAAAAAGGGAAGACACAATTTTTGGAAGAAGTAAAAGTTGAAGATGCTATTAAAGATAAAATCTCAGGCAAGTATAAGAAAAACAAACACAAGGAAATAGAAGAAAATCAGGAGGATGAGAAGAAGAAAAGGGAAGCAAACAAAGATCAACAGTTTGATGTACCAGCAAATTTCAAGACTTATGAAGTAGAAAGCAGACTACTTCTCAAGAGGAAACCAAAGAGGGAAAAGAAGAAAGGTGAGGCTTATGATAATGAGGAACAAACCAAAAAGATCATGATCACTCAGGAAGAGGGAGAAGAAAGACATATTGTAGTGGCTGATGACATGACAACTCAAGAAGAGGAGGCACTAAGAAACTTGGCAAGAAACTATAAGGATGTGTTTGCTTATAGCTATAAGGATTTGAAAGGTATTGATCCTAAAATCTGTGAGCATAAGATTCCTATTACACCTGAGGCAAAACCTAGCAAACAGAGACATTACACATTCAATGATAAATACTCTGCTAAAATAAAGGAAGAAATTAACAAGCTATTAGCTACCAATTTCATCTATGAAATTGAGTATACAGAATGGATATCTCCTATAGTTGTGGTACCAAAAAAGAATGGGAAACTTAGGGTATGCATTAACTTGAAAAAGGTAAATGTAGCAACTATAAGAGATAATTATCCACTGCCTATAACAGACCATCTTCTAGAAAGAGTTGCAGGGAAGGAGGTTTATAGTTTTTTAGATGGTTTTTTAGGATACAATCAGGTACCTATAGCATTGGAAGACCAACATAAAACTACCTTTTCCACAGAATGGGGAATTTATGCTTTCAGGGTTATGCCCTTTGGGTTAACTAATGCTCCAGCAACTTTTCAGAGGTTGATGTGTCATATCTTCAAAGAGTTCCTGAGGAATGTAATGGAAATTTATGTAGATGATCTTTGTACTTTTTCATTAAAAAGACAAGATCACTTGCAGGATTTAGAAAATATATTCAAGAAATGTAGAACCTACAAAGTATGTTTAAATCCAGAAAAGTGTGTATTCTTTGTAAGACAAGGAAGAATGTTAGGTCACATAGTCTCTAAAAATGGAATTTCAACTAATGAGAAGAAAATAAAGGCCATAATAGAGCTTCCAAGACCAACAAGTGTAAAGGAACTTCAAACTTTCATGGGACATTGTGGGTACTATAGGAAATTTGTACACAAATTTGCTGACATAGCCAAACCCTTATATGCCCTAATTACTAAGTTTGAGTGGACCAAGGAGTGTGACCAAGCCTTTGAAACTTTAAAAACTTGTTTGGTAACAACCCCAATTCTGAAAACACCTCAATGGGATAAAATTTTTCATGTCCATGTGGATGCTTCAAATTATGCTTTAGGATGTGTGTTAGCACAACCAATAGAAGGAAGCAAGTTAGATTTTCGAGTGGCTTATGCTAGTAGGCAATTGAATCTACTAGAAAAAAAATTACACAACCACTGAGAGAGAGGGATTAGGCATGGTATTTGCTGTAAAAAAATATAGACATTACCTTTTGGCCAACAAGTTTAAGTTCTTTGTAGACCATCAAGCTTTATTATATTTGGTAAATAAACCTTGTCACACTGGTAGAATAGTCAGATGGTTTCTTTTGCTAATGGAATTTGAGTTTGAAGTGGTGGTCAGACAAGGGAAAACACACTTGAGAGCAGATCATTTATCTCGAATTCAGTCTAAAGAACCCAGTTCACCTTTAGATGGCAACCTGCCAGACACTTATTTGTTTAAGGTAGAGAGTGTTCCTGAGTCCGCCATGACTTTAGTACCATTATTAACCATGGGACCTTGCAGAACAGTTGGGAACAATGCACACTTAGTATTACAAAGCAGGAACTTTATGTTACTAGCTTGGCATTTGTACCATCTCAACCACACAGGCATATTGGAATATTGTACTCCTGAGGAAGAGCAACAACAATATCTGAGGAGAGCTCATTGTTGGAACCGTTGCACTCATGCTTCTAGGGTAGTCACCCTAAGTAATCTCAATAGGATGGGGGTACATTGGCCTAATAAGATTCAAGATGTAAAAAAATACATTGCTAATTGCAGGAAGTGCCAATTATTGCAAGATTCAGAATTCATAACTCTATATTGGTTCCAAAAAAATCCAGATTGGAGTGAAAATATCATTGAGGAATTGAAAAGGAAGAAGAAAAGAAAACAAGTGATAGCTGGTGCAGATTCCAAAAATCTACAAGTAATCTCTGAAGAATATCAATTGATAGGAGAACAGTTGTATAAGAGAGGAATGGATGGATACTTAAGAATTTGTGTTCCGGAGAATAAATATCTGGAAATGTTGGAACTAGCACATTCTAGAGTAGCAGGAGGACACTTCTCAAGTGACAGAACTGCTAAACTCATTTTATATTCTGGCTTTTGGTGGCCAACCCTATTTCCTGATGCAAGAACCTATGTAAAAAGATGTGATGTCTGTCAGAGAGTGAGTCAACCAAATAAAAGAGATGATATGCCATTAGTTCCATTAATTTCAGCAAAACAATCCCATGCTGAATACATCATAGTGGCTACAGATTACCTGACAAAGTGGGCTGAGGCCAAAGCCACAAGAAGGAATGATGCTCATACTACTGCCAGATTCCTATATGAAAATATTATCACCAGATTTGGACTTCCAATTGAATTGGTAAGTGATAGGGGAACCCATTTTGTAAACCAAATCCTAGAAAACATCACTGAATATTTCCTGATCAGTCATAGAAAGTCAGCCCCATATCACCCACAAGCGGCAATGGGTTAGCAGAAAGTACTAATAAAGTACTTTGTATTGTACTATCAAAATTAGTAAACACAAACAGGAATGATTGGGATTTACAAATTAATCATGTCCTATGGGCTTATAGAGTGGCTTATAAAACTGCAATAGGAAACACACCATTCAATCTAGTATATGGACAAAATGCAGTTCTACCTATGGAATTCCTTATTCCAACATTAAAAGTAGGTAGTCACTACAATTGGACTGGACATGAACTGTCAGAGAGAGTAGTAGAATTGGAAAAATTGGGAGCATCTAGACTCCAAGCCATTATGAGTATATATGTGGACAAGAAAAGGCAGAAAGCTTATCATGATGTTCACATAAAAGAAAAAGATCTACAGGAAGGAGATCTAGTTTTGGCTTACACAGTCAAAGAACATCAGAAAAAGTTCCAGAAAAAAGGACATGGACCATATATTATACATCAGATAAGCAACAGTGGAGCCATTCAACTAGCTAACATAGACGGAGAAATCATGCCAAACTTCATAAGTGGATGTAGAGTCAAGAGGTATGACTGCCCATTAACTGTTGACGAATGGAGAAGGTTGCAACGAGCTCAAAATAGGAAAAAAGAAGAGGAGGACATTACAAAAGAGGTTCAACAGGAAGCAAATGAAAGGATAAGAAAAATCAAAGATCTTAGGGAAGTCTGTTTGTGTAAAACTCCTCTAAAACCAAAAGAACATGTGCCTATGATGACAATGGATTTTCAAAATGAAAACATTAGGGTATTGATAGATTCTAGAGCACAAGTGAATCTGATTAGTTCAGCTTTGGTAAGTAAATTTAATATAAAAAGAACTAAAAGCAGAACCTTAATCAAAACTTTGGAAGCTCAAATAGTACAAAGCATGTCTTCACTATCTATTGTAGTTAAGTTCAATGAAGAATATATGAAAACAGATTGTGAAGAATGGCCAGATCAATTGATGTTTGAAAAAGTGATTCTAGGTCAACCGTGGCTCCAGCAAGGTAAAGTGATTTTGGATTTTGAAAAAATGAAGCTTAAATTGAACATAAATGACAAAAGGTTTTTAATATTTTTATTGAGTAATGAAGAACAGGAAATTCAATCAGATATTCATGATATACACTTGGAAGGATTCACTTTTGCATTTGAAGATACACAAACATTACCAATACAAATGTTAAATGATCAAGCTTCATGTAATCAAAATCAGCAAAAGATTGGAAGAACAAAGAAGGGTGGAGAGATAGGAAGAAGGTGGCAATCATGGCATTATCCAAAGGATCAAAACATCAGAACAAGAAGCACATGGAATCAAAGTCTACAGGAGGTCTGCTCATCAAAACAGAAATCCAGGACAAAATGGATATGGAGACAGAAAAATCCTACAAAATGCTTATCCGAAGGAAACGGATGTTTGCCTGAAACCAGGACAATTAGAGTTAGGAAGTATTGGGTCAAAAAATCAGAGTTGTTTCAATGGAAAAAAGATCCATCCATATTTGATCTATATTGAGAAAATCATAACATATTGAAAATTATGACAAAAATATTTGACCTTATCCTTTTTCTAAAAAGAGAATGAGGAGGGGAAGAAAAGAAATAGAAAAAATCATTGTTTAAAAAAAAAAAAAGAGAGAAAAAGAGAGAAAAGTTGAGAAAATTTGTTTATTTTCTTTTCCTTTTTACAAAATTATATAGCACAAAGCAAGATCTAGGTAGAAGGGTAGTAGACTTCTATTTATTTTGTATTAATTTTTCTATCATTGATAAAATGTTTTGTTTTTCTCCAAAAGAGTTGTTGGAAAAGGGAGTGCACTAGACATCTTGCTACACCTGTACTGATCACTTTTGTGGAGTCTTTTTGAAGAAACAGAATTTATTTTGGATTTTTATTTTCATTCTTATGTCATGACATCTCAAAATAAATATGACTCTTTGATTTCTTGTGACTCATGTGGGTGGAGTTTTTCTTTGTGTATTTTATTTTCCTCAGAATGGTAAATGCAAAGGAGTTATCAATTCATGACTTCAAAGCAGAATCAGTCACTCTATCAAGAGGTCATTGGTTCCTAGACAGTGAAGCTGTGGAAGAACAGGTGAACCTGGAATCTGATGAGGAATTAGAGATTCCAGAGGCAGAGAAGGTGGTGAAGGAGCTCAAAGAAACCCTAAGCATTATTGGACAGCATATATTCACAGTGGGAGTAGGTGGATACAAATATACCATGCTGTGTCAAGAATTTTACAGATTTCAAAGGGTTGTTGTCAATCAGAAAAGATGGAAGGCAGTTGGTATACACAAGTTATTGGAGGAACCCATCTTCTTCATTGATTTCGAAAGAGTGGCACAAGTAATGAGTAGTCTGCTGGAAATAGGAAAAGGGAATGATGCTTATTTCCGGTGCAAAGTCAAGAACAAGGATAATCAGGAGGTGGGTATCACTATAAAAGCAAAACATAGCAGAGCAGCTTTACAATTCTACCCTATGGGAACCAAGCTTGATCCCAGCTTTGTAAAGAAGAATTAGGAAACCTATATAGGGTACGCAAAATTCACTGACTTCAAAGGAAGAGAGAATGAAGAATATGCCACAAGGATGTTCTTACAATATTTCTGCTTCCCAAAGTTACCAAGGTATACCATGCCACATAAATTTGTTACACTGTTGATGCTTAACAACAAGGATAGGACTAAGCCCTTTGGAGTAATGGATGTGACACCATACCCCATGAACAACTGAAAGAAGCAGCAAAACACTGGGAACAGAAAAAATTCATGAATGGAGCCCAGTTTTTAACTAGGATCATTTATCATGTTTTAGGAATGGAAGATCAGTTGAAACTGGCTCCAGAGGCACAATATTTTAGAAATCTTATGTCAGGAATCAAGAGTCCTCCAAGGAAAATGGTTGCGAGAGAAATAGAAGGACAAACCAGCATGAGGGGAGCAGGGATGAAAAGAAAGGTAATATCCGAGGAAGTGGTTCCTGTAAAGAAAAGGCGGTTGGACCCAAGAAAGGTTGAATTAGAGATGGATGAAGCTACAAAAGAAGAACATGAAGATGCGCAGAAGCAGGTCCAATCCTCTAGTGATCCTCATCCACCCCAAACAAGCAAAGAACAGTTATATACTTATCTAACTCAAGGAAATAACAAAAGAGCAATGTATGAGGCACAATATCAAAAGATGTTGGAAGATTATTCATGCAAGGCTACAGATTGGGTCCAAGAGGAGGTAGAGCATTATGAAGCACTTCATGATCAGATGATGGCAGCTGAAACAGAAGAGGTATTTGTTAAAAAGGAAGTTGAGCTGCTAGCTTACTTCAAAGAATTGCAAGGACCTCTAGAAACTAGAACCACTATTGTTGTAAAAAAGACAGAGGAAGTGATAGGGGAAGAAACACAGAAGCAATCCATTGTGGTAGAAGCATCAAGACTGAAAGAACCAGAAATAGAAGGGCCTTCATATTTTTCCTCTGATTCTGAAAGTGATATTGAGAGTTTTTTATTGAAGAGTCTGAATTTATCAGTTCCAAATACTCCTAATGTGATTACACAGGCTCCTGAGAAACAAAAAACACCCGAAGAGTTGAAGAAGAAGTCTCAGGAGAAGCAGATGCAGGAACAGGCTGTAAAACAGCTCAGTCCTGAAGAAGAAAGAAGGTTAATGAAAGGAAAAGCAGCTATGGTAGAAAAAGAAAGTGAAATAAGAGAAGAATTCAGTTGTGGGTTGGTGCATACAGGAATAAAATCAATATGGACAAAACCCTCACAAACCTACTTCAAATTAGATGAGAGCATAGCAGAAATAGCCAAAAAAGCACAGATAAGCAGTCCAGTCATAAATCAGAAAGGTGCAAATCAAGGTCAAATTCAGGAAGAAGAGGAAATAGTAGTGAAAAACAATGTTCAAGAAGTCACAGGAGGAGTAGTGGAAAGGGAGATTATCCAAAGTATAAAAGATGTACTTCATGATTTGAAGAATAATGAAGAATTTACAACCAATAAAGATCAAAAGGGAGAAATGGATCTCATGGACATTGATGAGCAAGAAGAAGGACACAAAGAACAAAAAAGTAATGATCAGGTCAAAATTACTGAGGAAACTGAATCAATTCTAGTCCAGGAAAAGGAAGGACAGGAAGAGCAAACAAGTAAAGGTCAGGTAAACTCTATTGAGGAAATTGAATCTACTCTAGTTCAGGAAACCCTAATCTAGGAAAAGGAGGTACAAATAAAGGAAGGACACCTCTCTGAAGAGAAGCAATAGGTGATGGAGAAAAAAAAGGTGCAGGGAATAAAGCTGACTTCAGATGTCTTAGAGCAGAAGAATCTGGGTGCTCAGACTTTGGAACATGAAGAAGATATGGCAGATCAAGAAACACTGGAAACTCATCCAAGCAATGAAGAACACCAGGCCAAGGTTATAGAATATGAAGAAGAAGAGGAAGAGGAGAATGAGTGCAAAGAAGACAAACAAATAGAAGCTAAAAAAATGGAAATGGAAGGGGGGTTGGAAAGAATACCCAAGAATATAAGATCGGCTTGTCAGATTATTATGAGCAACATTGAGCAGTTCAGAACTTCAAGCAGGAATATGATCATTTCAGGAATGGTAGCAGAGTCTGAATTTGAGAAAGGCAGTCTGATCATTAAGGAGCACAAAAGGGAGAAGGAACAAATGTCAGAACAATTGAGGAAGGTGCAGGAGAAAAATGAGGAATTTACCAACATAATAATTGCTTTGGAAGAGTTAGAAGTACAGAAACAAAATAGAATTCAATATCTAGAAGAAAAGAGTGCAAAACTAACAGAGCAGAATAATAAACTGGAAATGGAGCTGAGAAAAATTGAAGGAAGATATAGAACCTTGCAGACTTCTTATCAAATCTTGACCAAAGCAAATGAAGAGATAAACAAATTATTATTGGAAGAAGGTCAGATGAAGGATGAAGGTAAGACTGATCAGATGACAGAGGAAGAAAAAGAAAAATTGCACAAGGAGATCAAGAAATTACAAATTGAACTGAAGGAAGCCAAGGAGCTAGAGAAGCAAGCTAGTACACATGCTGCTACATCAATGAGAGGATATAACAAGCTGCACATGGATATGGAAAAAGAAAGGAGTGATTGGCAGTCAAGGATGGAAAAGGAAAAAAATGAATGGATAAAAGAAAGAGAGTTATGGGCAATACAGAATGGAAGTCTGATGGTGACAATAGAAGAATTACAGAAAAAGTTGGACAAGCCACAAGTTCAGGAAGAAGCACATATAGAGACCACATATACAGAGGAATATGAGGGAGGAAATAATGATAGAATACAACATGGCAGTGAATCAGCAAATAAAAGACCAGAGGAAGAATATTCAGAAGAATTTGTCAAAAAATTGCTGACAAATAGAGAATCTAGAATGGATTTTATCCGAAAAATGCATGATGAATATGAAGATCAAATTGTCACATTTGCTTTGAATAAGGGGATTAATCCAGACCAGCATCATTGGGCTGCAGACGGACTGGGCATAACTTTATGTATGATCATGGAGAGTATCAAGAACTATCAAATAGCAAGAGTTGGATTACCTCCAAATAAATATCTAGAATATGAAGAAGATATTAACGTGACCAAAGAATTATTTGAGAGAGCCAATCCAAAGTGGAGGAACAAATGGTTGGATGCAAATAAAGAATGCAGGAAAATTTGGAAGGAAGCACCTCTTCAATTGAAAATTAATCCAGCCTACTACCCAGTAGCAAGAAGAAGAGAATGGACAATTTTTTGGGAAAGACAGAGAGAAGGTCAAATCCCACCTAAATGGTTGAATTTCCCAAAAATAGCCGGTCCAAAGGCAGGAACATGGCCTACAAAAAATTACATGGTGGATACAACTGAGTCTGTTATAGCTACATAAAAAGATGTAAACGACCCTGCATGCATTTTACTGATCAGAGTAATGAGATTAGTTCTGACATGTATAGAAACATACGCTGATACAGATATCAGAACATTAAATTACATTGGCTTCAATCTCCAACGGATGCGTTATTGTTTGATCTTAGTGAAACACCCGATAGAATCTGTTTAATGGCATACTAGAGCAGAGTAATATTTTTGGGCAGTCACTATTTACAAATTTTTGAAGATGCATTCGATTATGGGTTTTTTGAGAGAGACTCAGAAATATTCGGAAACTTGTCAGTAGTCACCAAGTCTCGCCTTACTGCATATGAAGATGCTTACACAGAATATTTGAAAAAGGATGTAATTGATAAACTAGAAGCTACAATACAGTGGAGAAAAGCATTGTTTGAAATGGTAAATAACCTGAACATTACAAAAAGGAAAAGTCATGACTTACTGTCATAAGTCTATCAAAGAAAGAAAAAGTGAAGAAAGCAATCAAGACGTAAGAGCAGGAAAGTCTTTTGTCAAGAGCCAAAAGGTTTAGGAGGGGAAGGATGTTAGAAGATGTATTTTTTGAAGCATTTTGGATGAAAAATAATTGTAAAATGACAAAAACTTGTAAAAATATTTATGCAACTGATGTAAAAATAAGGAAGAGTCTTCCTTATGTAGAATAGAATTTTATGTAATTTTTCTATAATTTTTGGAAACTCCTAGATAGCATATTTTTAGAATAATAGAGGAAAGGACCAAAATTCAAGTGTGAAAAGGGACACTTGAAAATGTATATAAGACAATTTCCTCTATTATGAGGTGGTTGGTTGATCATTTGTTGACATGCTATCCAAGTGAATAGAGAGAGTTTCCTGCTGAAAATCGTGTTTTCCTCTTTGTGTGGTTTCTTTGATTTTGTTGAGTCTATTCTTTGTGTATCCATGGAGATTTGTGAGCTTCTATTGTGTAATTCTGTTGAATGTGTATGAAGAGAGCTGAATATTGATGTGTTGAGTGAGAAATTGATGAACAATGGTGCTGGAGATGAAAATCGTCTGTTTTCATAGAATCGCGATTGTCTCGTCTGTATGGTACATGTAATATTTTTTAGTTTTGACTTCATAATTGTGTTCTGCTGAGAAAATAGCATGTATTAGACACCAAGATTGTGGAAAATGGTGGAGATTTGCTCAAGATAATCCAAACCCTAGAAATTCCTCTTCATTTTCACCATTCTCAGAAATCCAGCCATTATTCTCTTATTTCTTGGATTCTATCATCTAGATGGGGTTGTGGTCTCTTGAATACTTCCAGGATTGACAAAATAAAGATGTCTTGTTAATTCTTTATGCTAAATGATTGGAGAAGACAACTCCAAAGATCAATAACAAACAACGAGCCTTAATTTTGTTTCCGTTGCGGGTTCAAGTCCACCGTGCGTGCCAATGTAAGAGTGCCAGATTGGCATTATGTAATTCATATTTTTCCTATACCGCACGTACCGAAAGGTCGTAGTGAAGTGTTGTATCTTTCTAAAATTAATGAAAAGACACTACAATGGCTCTCCGGTAGCGAGAAACGGGATCGCCAGACTGTCTGTCTGGGCGATTTGCGGCTTGTGGAGACGCCGTAGTGCAGCATTCCTTAATTCTGAGTACTGTTACTCTTACCTTGTTAAGTTACATTAATTGGTGATTAACACAGTAATGGTATGTTGTCGATAATAATTTTGTGCGATGTTAATTAGTAATTCCTACATTACATACTGTGAAAAGCTTAACACGAGTATGAACAGTAAACCTGTATAGAGAATTCGATACTGAACATTAATATACTACTTGCTTGATGAGTTAAATGGGAAAATAAGATACAGGGCCTCTGATTTATCATACCCCTACCATTCCCAAGAACCCGAAAAGAGCTTAAAAGTGTCTGTGATGAAAAATGCACTTTTAACAAATGCATGTGCCTGGGCATCTCTGCCATCCCAGCCAATCTGCTCTGCAGTAGGTGCACCGAAAACCACAGCACGAACACGAATATGCAGACTATCATCATCTTCGATACCTTCTGCATCAGTTTCAGTACTTGTAGTTGTAACAGTTGCAGGTGTGATAGTTCCACACCCTGCACAATATTCCACAGTCCTTTTGCAACCAACACATGTCGCATCATATAAGCCCATAATGGGTAGTTGGTACCATCCAACTTATCCTCAATAGCCAACATACGAAATACATCACTACTTTCAGCCATGGTCGGTGACTAAAATACCTTGATGCAAAAAACTGACTGTATCTCAAAAAGTTGAACAAAACTGCCTAGATGAATTCTACTAGGCCTGTAGCAGACTTCGAGACGCTTGTACTGGCAAACAGAAACTAGTATATACCTTTGGCACAAAAAGACAAAATAGCCTACACAAGCATTGCGATAGTGCGTTCGGAGGCCAAAATGAGCTCAGATCGTGATTTTGGCACCACAAAGTGAAGCTATTTTGATCTCCGAAACACGTTGAGTGTGCTCACCAAAATTTGTACGATTCTGAGACTGCAACCGGACGAGTGTCGACGGCACCCTAGATGAAACGACGACCTGCTCTGATACCAATTGTTGGAGTTAGACGTCTGCGGAAGCATGCGGACAGCACAAGGAAGAAGAAGAAGCTTGGAGCACAACACACAATACTGAATGTGCTACTAGAGAATGTACAAAGATAAGTAGCCCATTAGGGCAATAGTCGTATATACAAGCTGGGGGAAAAAACCTCCTAAAGAGGGAAAAAAAGTGCCCCGGTGGTCCTAGAGTGTTCACACACATCACTACCTAAATATATCAACAGTCCATATGGTATATTGAATGGTTTTAATATCTGTTCCAAATTTCGTCTTTCAATCTTTGCGTCCTTCATGACCTTGATGATTTGATCTTCGAATTCTGCAGTTAGCTGGGACACGAGTAGTGCCCTCTCATGCCGACTTAGTTCTGCAATATCCCAATGAGTTCATTTAGAGTGGATCTTTGTTTCCTCCCTTATCGGCGAATGATGTAAGGGGGGAGAGAGAGGACGTACGCCAATCTCCTCAGTAGCCGCTGTGGAGTGTGGAACTACTGGTGTCCCCTCTGTTATCTTCTGTGCTAGTTGATCTTGTAGTTTCTTGATCATTTCATCTTTGCTTTTGATTTCCTCGGTGGCCTTCAGAATGGTTTCTTTGTTTTTTAGGAGCTCCCCGCCAATGACCGCAAGTTGATTTGCATCTTCATTGCATTGCTCAAAATATTTGTTTTCTGCCACCTTCCACTTCCTTCTCAGTTTTGTTGTGTCATCCATGTACCTTTTCTCCCATTCAGCAATAATGACTTGCTCCTGCTTGAGCTGATCTTCATAGCTAGCTATCTTTTCCTCCAATGCCTTTGTGTCCTTTTCTGGCACTTCAGGAGCTTCTATAGGTTGGTTACATAGAAGAGCTGTCATCAGCTCCTTGTTTCTGTTTCGTACATTCTTAGCTTCTTCCATGTATATTTTGATTTGTGATTCCAGTATTTTGCTTCGGGCATTCATACATGTTTTGTCAACCTCGCTAGCTTCATATTTCCTTTGTAACTACTGCAGTTGATCTTTCAATTTCTGATTTTATGTCTCTTTTGTGTTGCATTGTTGCTTGGCTTCTTGGACTTCCTTCTCTTTATCTGCTATGTTCTTTTGAGCTTGAATCAATTGGGCGGAAAGGTTCTTACCCATTTCATGAATTTGATTCTTTTTCTTGCATTGCTTTGTCATAGTCAGCATCGGCCTCAAGCATTAACTGTTGAGTGTCCATAGCGGTTTTGATCATATTTTGCACTGCTGGCTTGAGCTGAGCAACATCCACATTTAACCAAGTTTTTGGGATTCTTGGAGCTTCCCTTGTTTGTACATCCTTTCCGTGTTCCACATGTATAGTCTCATTATGTGGTTGTTTGATTTGAAGTTGTACTTCTTGTTCTTTGTTTTTGTCTTCTTTATTCACGACCTTTGTGGCACTCCCTTGACATGTAACATCCATAGGGGAGGGTTCCGCCACTACCCTTATTGGTGTAAAGGAGTCAGACTCTTCCACCGTATTATCTTCTGGTTCTTCCTTGGGATTTTTGAATAATGCCTCCCCTGCAAGCATAGTCTCTTGAATTTGAATGTTAGAAGCTTCTTTTAACTTGATTACATGTACTCATTCTTGGGAGACCTCTTTTTCTGCCTTGTCTTGGCTGGAGTTGATGGGCACTTGATCTACCTTCATGCCCACCTCTTCCACATTCTTGTTCACTTCATTTAACTCCTCCCATTGTCTGTCGTCCTTGGACTCACTTAGAATGTCCACATTCAGCAAGGAGGTGTCTGGGTCTTCTTGTGCATCTGATGATGAGCTTGAATTTAGTAAACCCAATTCCTTGTATCTATGCACTTTGGTCAGCCTTTTTCATTGTTCTAACTCTTGATGAGCTTGCTGGTAATGGTGCCCTTGTACAAATAGATTGACTTGACCTTGTGTGTACTTGTGTGTGGCTTCCATTGCTTTGGCCAATTCTTCTTCAGTGATAGGTTGACGGCCTTCAAGCCTAGTTCTTGGAAGCACATGTGCTCTTTTGTTGGCTGGAACTTCTACCTCTACTTGCATCATTTCCCTTAGTCTCTTCGTACCTCTCATTCTAGGTTGGGAGCTAGTTTCTGCTTCCTTGACAATTGTTACTCTCTTCTTTTTCTGAGGAATTGTTGCAACTTTTGCATATTTGGACATAGATTCTACTGATGGCATCTCCCTCAAATGTTCTCTAATGCCCAAGGCATGATATATCAATATAGTTAAGGCCATGCTTCCATTCAAAAACTTCTTGTGATTCCACTACTTTTTTGCTTCGAATAGCTGCTCTTGAATATATGGAGTCATGTTAACTTGATTTCCAACTTGCTTAATAGCATGAGACAGCATTTGTACTACGATCTTTTGTGGGGCAATGTACCTGTGCATGTTAGAAAATAGAAGTGTTGATGGATGAGTCTCACTTTGTCTTCAATATCAATGCAATTGATGTCACTGAAGGTTCGGGTCTTTGCTCCACGACTTTCCTCCTTCAAGACTGTGGTCTCGTCCTTTTCCCATCCAAAAGCTTCTTTGATTAGGTCATGTGTGAATTGTATTATGACACATTCACCCATAGCATCTAAGACTCTAGCCTCCGGCACCAATGGATCATGTAGGGCATGCTGCAGAGTATTCATCACTTGGGCACATCGCTGAAAATCAGGCTTGTATATCGATAACTCAAAGTGCTTGTGAATGCCCGCTTTCTTCATAATGTCCATGGTTGATGTAAGCTCATGCACTACCTTGAAGTCTTTGGACATCATAGGGAATTGGTGATCTGTATCCATGATTTTGGTGGTTACTAGGAATAAGAAATCCCCTGTTGGTTGGTTGTCTCTAAACCAATGGCCTTTTGCTTTAGTCACGCTTTGCAAAGGAAATTCCATCACTTCCTCTTGAATAGTAGCTTCAGAGTCTTCAGAAGCCATTTGCACTCGTAGTGAAAAGAGCATTAGGTTCCGTTAGTTAGGCGTGTTGTAGTGACATTTCATTCGTCACATCACTCCGTTCCCCTTGCATGCATAAGTAAGATCCCTTACCGCATATTTTTTCATTTTATCCTGAAAGAAAACAAGAATTAGCGTAGCCGAAGCATTTGTTTATTTACATAGTAGGTCCATTCCTATGAAAGTAGAAGCTATGACCAGTTCCCAGATGGGGAATGTGCACCAATAATTCTATTATGTACATCATGTGCCGAATGCCTGGCCCTGTAATGTGGCCCTATTATGCATACTTTAGGTGCATTTGATGCTTCATGTGAGCAAATGAATCCTCTTGGTTTTGTTGTTCCACCCCTTGCAATTGCTTTGGTTTCCATATCCATTTTATAGTATAGGTGTTGAGGGTAGAGGAATCCTGAAGATATATAGTTAATTTGAATTTTGAAACTCTGCTAATTTGGAGAATACTGAATCAGATTGTTGCTGAATCAGATTTCTTCTAACTCGGATGTTGCTTATTAGGATTTCTAATAGAAAGTTATATTTTAATTGAGCGTCGACTTCGTAAGAAGGGGGTAGTTATGTTTTGGTTTGTGCGAGTAAAAAAAGAAGAAGAGAGAAGAAGAAAGCAGGAGTGGAAGAAGAAAGAAGAAGTAGAAGAAACAGAAGAGAGATTCTTCATTCTTGTAATAGCGCAGATACATATTTGAGCCAAGCCGAGTCAATCATGTAATGATTTACTGTTTGTAGTACTCGAAAGTACTCATGAACTCTTTCTATCTTGTGAGGCCTATTTTAGAAGACTCGTAATGATGATTTTTACCTAAATCTGTTCAGCGCAAGTGTAAAACTCTGTCTATTGTGGGTCATAATCTTTAAAATTATACTCTGACTCAGCAGAGCAGTGATAGATCTGAAATTTGCTAGAAGTCAATTCTCTGTGTGTAGTAGACTAGTGCTGAGAACTTGGTTTACAAGACTCAAGTAGTTGATGTGTTGTATTCGAACCCCAACACATTTGGCGATCCTACTGTACTGCTGAAGAAGCAAGAAATGCATGAAGGAAAGAAGGAAATGATTTGGTAAAGTGTAATTTACAAGAGCCCAGGCAAGAGCAGCGAACGTGGAGTCATCCTCAGAATTTTACAATTGATACGAAGCCGAGGAGGAAGCAAATCTGGAAACTGAAGAGGAACAGGGAGAAACAGGTGCAACAGAGGTAAGGTTGGTGGGCAGTATACTTGGAGCGCTATTCCTAACAGAAGCAACTGTAGGAGTAAGAAGATGACTCCAGTTTGACCCACTTGCAGGGGTAACCGGTCAAAGAACTAGGGGTACACCTCAACCACAATCGATGGCTTAACCACCTCCCAATCCCAAAGTCAAAGCAGCTCGTTTCAGAGAAAGCTCTAAAGAAGATGCTGATTGCCATGTGGCTCAATTTGAGATAAAATGGGCAGCTAATGGATACCCAGCTATCTATGGGGATGACATTAAGCTCTAGCAATTTGCTGCCACGTTGGAAGGATGAGCTATGAGTTGGTTCAATCAATATGGTATTGCTCATTTTGCTACATATGATGATTTAAAAATAGCATTTTTGCAACGATTTAGAAAAGAAAAGACTCCTTCCGATGTATTACGGAAGTTGAGAGCTATCAGACAAAAAACCATGTTAGTGGAAGACTATGCTCAGAAGTTCAGGACTTTAATGGAACGATTGCAAGGTAATGAAAGACCTACTGATGAGATGTTGGCATGATATTTTCTAAAAGGATTACGAAGCACAATTAGACATGCGGTTGCAAGTGTGGATATGCAAATGTCTTTGATGTATTAGTGTTAGCAGCTACACGCGTGGAAAGAAGGTTTGGAAGGGCTAAAAAGAGACATTTTGATTCTGGTTCAGAGACTGAATCGGATTCAGAAACGGAGTCAGACAAAGGTTCAACGGATTCTTACTCTGATGACCAAGATGAAGAAATAGTGGGGAAAAAAGCATCACAAGCATAAGGCTAAGCAAAGTAAAGAGGAGGCATGGATTAATAAGTTAAAGGGACATGGATATTTCATCGTAGCTCCAAAGGAAAAGAGATTTTGTGATATTTGTGACAAAGAGGGACATACAACAAATCAGTGTTGGTACAACCCCAAGCATAGAGGGCAAATTTCGCGGGAAGATAATATGAATATTAATGAAGTAGCAGCCAATCAGGCTATTCTTGTCTAGGGGCAGGGTAATTTTCAGAGGCAGCAACAAGTAAGACCTCCATGGAGAGATCAAGTGAATCAACAGGGGAATAACCAACAAGGGAATCAGCATGGTCGATCGCCACGGGTGATGCCTTGTGGATATTGTTCAGCTCTCGATCATTGGATATGGCCAAATTGTCCCTTACGGGTAAAGCATAGGGAAGAGAGAGGTATACCCATTCTCAAGTACAATCAGAATAATCAACAGGGACAGCATCAACAACAGGGGCAGCAGGCGGCTCAGGCAAATGCCATGCTTATAGAATGGCCAGATGTGAATGATGTGTCTATTGAAGACGTGTGTGTGGGTGAAATTGGTGGAGGGGGAATGGGAGGAGGTGGAAGCGTGGGGGGAGGGGGAGGTGCCGTGGGTGGTGAAATGTCCATACTTTCAGGAGTGGGTGCGAGTGTGGGGTCTACCATATACATTGGAATGGTAGGTGGTGTGTGTGTGAAAGTGGTGAATAGATGAGAAGTGGGGTGGGGAGCTGAAAATAAAGGAAATGGTTGAGACCTGGGTTGAAAAGTTCTAGCAAGGAAGTTATGGAGGGATTGGACAAGTGGAGAGATGGAGGTTGGGGGTTGAGGTCGTAGAGTTGAGGAGGGCATGAAGGGTTGCGTGGTAGCAGGGAAACCCATGAATATGGATCTAGGGTCAGGATGACCTATGGCTGAGGGCATGGGGGATGGTTGTCCTAGGGCAGGCTCTATGAGCGATTCGGTGGATTGTGTAGTGATGGTGGTTGCTTCATAGATTGGGTTATCAGAGGTGGAGAATAGGGTTGAACTAGAGATGGGAGTACGGAAGATGAAGGTTTGTTCGGTGGGTTGAGTGGTCGAGGTGATTTCCACGGTTTCTGCTCTAGGAGGCGATGGTGGGAGTGTGGGTGGTAGTGGCTCGGTGGATTCCTCATGGGTGACTGGGTGCTCTTGGCTAGCAGTTTGTGTTGCTTGGGAGGTTGTCCCGATGGGTTCGGATGTAATAATTGGCCCTTCTGCCGTTGTAATGGGTATCTGGATATTCTTACCTGACCGTGGTCGTGTCTGGAATCTTTGTGGATCATATTGAACTGGAGACCTCCTAATGGTGGTCCGCACTGCTTCTACTACCCCATATGTTTCTGCCATCAATAAGAGACCTTCACTATATTCTGAGTCAACTCCTGCTTCTTCCAACAGCTGAGTCATGAGTACTCTATTGCTCTGTTCGGTGAGCAGTTGTTGCGATCGCACTCGTTCCATGATTTGATACAGCCTTCGGAGTTCTGCTGTATAGGCTGGGGCTTCAGTGGTCTCCTCTTCATATGCTCCTTCTTCTTCTAGGTGTCCTTGTTGTTGACCTTGCTGAGCATCACTCCAATGTACATGGCGGCCGTCTGCAGATTTTCTTCTTCTTTGTGAAGATGTGCCTTGTTCTTCTGCATCTGAATAAAACTCTACATCAGAGAGTTGTGTACTTTGTAAGAATTCTTCGAAGTCCTGGGGATCCATTCCTTCAGCATCTCCAATTGTAGCAAATTCAAATTCAGATGGAGCAGGAGGAGCTGAAGGGGTAGCTTGTGTCATAGTTTGAGATCCAGACCTGGGTATCCTAATGGTAAAGGGAGGTACAGTGGCCTCCCCTCGTGGCGATACTTCAGGAGTAGTCAGAACTTCCCTTGTCTGGACACAAGGGCTGGCACCCCTCATGCGCTTGGATTGATGTGTGGACGTCTTGAGCTTCTTGAACATTTGTAATTGTGCCCAAGTTAAGGCACATTCAATGGGAACATCGTATGCTAGGCACCGGTAAATAATGCGAGTGATTGCACAGCAACCGTTCACCACTAATTTCCTAGAAGACCTTTTATTTGCTTCATACAATTGATCTATAATCCATACAGGCAGCTTAATTGGTAACGCACCTGTCTCCGCTAAGTAGAGAGCGAACCAGATTCTTTTGTGTGGTTGTGTGAAGCGGTCTTGGCCGGGGAAAGCAAAATGTTGCATGCACATACGGAGAGGGATGGACACGTTTGGTGTGAGTGCTGCCATGTCTTTAAGGTTCAGTAGTTTCCTATCCTTCATGTTAGTAGGAACGAGAGCATCCTTCTCAGAAGGTACATGTGTGCCGTGCATATTCAAAGCAGAGCTCACCAACTCCAAGGTAAGTTCAAACCTCTTTAACTCGTTGTTGCCCAGCAAGGAAGGAAGAACAAATGATCTTGGTTTGTCCTTTTCTTCATTAGCTTGTAATGTGGAGACCAAATAATAGCATCGGAGGAGATCCGGTTTAGGTAGTGGTGCTTCAAAGTATTCTGCTAGCCCTGCACGTTGCCATATGGTCTGGAGATCCTCTGTGTTCTGTAGAGTCTCAAACTCCTTGGAGAAAAATTGGAATCGAACCCATGATCTGTCATACTCGCACTTAGACTCCCATATCATTGATGGCTACATCCATTGTTGCTAGAATTTCTGCCCAGCCCTGAGGTTCAAATTCTTCGTCTCGAAAAAGTACAGGTGCATAGGCTGGGTCTTGGATTGATCTATGGGTTTCTTTTGCACCTACCTCCCTGGCTTTCTCTCTCTTCTCTTCTTCTACTGCTACCTTACACATCCATAAGTGAGTGTCTTCATGCATCCATGAGGATCCTGATCCTAGGGAATGCACCGATTCCGTATCATCTCTGGCTCTATGGATGGGGTTCCATTGGATAGGAGGGACATCTCTATGAGAGTAATCCTTGAGATTGACTTTGGTTGTAACACCTAAGTGTTGCAGATACAAGGAATTGGTTCCCCAATCCTATACCACTTGCAATTGTCGCATAAATGGTCTTCCCAAAATCATCTCATAGGCTTGATTTTTGCTAAAGTCACAGATAGCAAATGTGTGCTCAAACTCTACACCACAAGTAGTGAGAGTTATCCCCTCTAGTAGTCCTAAGGGTCTTTCTATGTGCCCGTCAGCCATCTGCAATTTCATTCTCGTTGGCCTGAGATCTGGCTTACCCCATCGTTTCCATAAGGACGTGGTAACAATTGCAACTCCTGCACTTGAGTCCAAAATGGCCTTGGTTGTGTAGCCCTGATGAGTGATGGGGAGATAGGTGTTTCCTTCTTCTCCCTCGCTCATGTCTCCTATCTTGTCCAAGGGTATTTTCTGGCACTGCTCTTTGAGATCCTACCTGGGAATGTGGTTTTGCTACTTCGGGCACTTGATTGGCTACATGCTTCCACACTTCTGGTCTAACCTTGAGCAGCTCTTCCAAAGTGAGATTGCACTGCACTTTGGTGTTCTTCACTACCTCCGTGTTCCTAGGTATGACTGAATCTTCATTTCTTACCATGACTGTAGGTGCTCTCATACAAGTGGACTTTGCTTCCCATGGGCCTGTGAAATGGGGTAGTTCCTGTAAAGAATTAGACTCGAAGTCTAATCTTTCTTGAGATTGGGCACTCTCCTGCTCTCCATAAATGGAAGGAAGGTCTTGTGGGAATTGATCGTGTGTGTCATCCACAAGTTCAATGGGAGGAGGAACTTCACTCTCTTTAGCCCATTTCTCTTCTTGAATCTCTCGCAAGAATTCTGGTGTGTATTGATTCATAGAAGAAGAGGTGTCTGGTTCAGTGGAGTTAGGCACATAAGCTTCCTTGGGAGGAATGCTTATTCTATCACTTGCCCTCTCCTTAGCCTGGGAGGTGGCTCCTTTTCCAGACTTTGCAAGTAACCCCTCCAATCTATCCAATAGACCATCAAAGTGCAATGGTGTTCTGATGGGGTTAGAGCCATTGAACAAACGACTGGCTTCAAACATGGCTTGCGCCAATTCGATCATTTTAGCACAAAGCTTTGTTCGCTCTATCTCTAGATCGACTCTAGGGTAACATTTCTCAAGATCTGTTACATTGGGCCCTTCTTGAATTCTGGCTTGATATGCTTTAAGCATCATGTCTAGATCTTCAGGAGTGGGATCAGGTAAGACTGATCCTACTCGGGGTGGTGGTTGGGTTACGTGTGGTGGATTGGTGGGTGGAGGAATGGAGGGTGAAGGGGATGGTAGTGGCGGGGATGTGTGAGAGTGCGTTTGAGATGTGATTTCTATGATTTTGGCTTTGGTTTCTCGTAGGCTTTCCTCAAGTTCGCTCATCTTTCTTGCCCATTGCCTTTTCATACGTTCACGGCTATCTCTCCAAGCTCTTGTCCTCTTCTTATTCTGGCTCTCAGTCTCACTAAACTCCGCATTCTTTTCCTGGCCTGAGTCTTGGTTTTGCTTAAGTGTCTGGGCTCTCGTGATGACTTGTACTGGGGCTGTGGAAGTCACACTTCCTGTGGAGTCTACCACTAAGCCAATCACATTGATAGGAGTGATTTTTGGCATATTATTAGGATTCTTTGGGCAGTCTCGTAAGAGATGCTCCTTTCCACACTCCTGGCAATAGCCCTGGATTGTCACAGACTGGGGTTGTGTAGGTGGAGGCAAGGGACAATCACGAATGAGATGATCTCCCTAACATCTGTAGCATGGCCCTCTGATATTGCGGTTGGTAATTGTTGGAGCAAGTCTATGACAAGCCTAAGTATTGGCTTGAGTCCCACAGTCATAAAAAATCCTTAAAATGAAGACTATGTAAAGTTCACTTGTGAACTACCTCTTGTAATTTTTTGGAGAGTTTACTTAATGTAAAAGTAAGAGAATCTTAAGTGGTTGAGTCCACATGATCAAGAATGGAAAGAGGAGCCACGAATTCGTGATTTGTGTTAGGTAGAGAATCAAATCAATCATTGATTGATTGGAGAGTGATTGAGGGAAGTTAGCCTCCCAAACTCAACTATAAATAGATGGCAGTTTTAGTCGTGGTTAGAGAGACCTATGTGAAGACCTCCAAGAGCTGAGCTTTATGCCATATCAAGGTGTGATTACAAGGCACACATATGTATCAGTAAGTCATTGTATTGTACAAGCAATATACTTTCATTTTCATGATTATTTGAGTTCATCTTTCCATGTTCTTGTGAAGTGTACTACTCACTTCCATTACTCTCAGTTTTCTCAGTCAGCTTGCAGAGATGTTTTCTCTAAGCTTGGTGCATCATTTTTAGTGATTTAACTTGTTAAAGTTAGCTCTATAAGTCTACTATATTGCTGATAAATTTTCATGTCATTTAGATGTTGCAATCTTCAGTTATGTTCATTTGAAGTCAACAGGGTCTGTTCATCTTCACCTCTCTGTCAGGTACCCGACTTTTTCACTCATCTTGTCAGAGGTGTTTCTCAGTGGTTACTTATCAAACTTCAGTTATTTAAAGCTTGTTGGATGCAGCTTACTGTCTAGTATAACCATACAAATTTTCATAATCATTGGATTTCTACATTTTGCGTTATGATGATTTTTCTGCTCACTGGTCTATTTCTGTAGCAGCCCGTGAAAATCGGGATGATGTCATCACTTGTTAAAACTCATTCTCAGTGTGTGGTTTATTATTTTTGATGAGATTACTCTTGAAAGTTAGCTCTTTAAGTTACCTAGATTTCCCCAAGAGGAATTAAGCTAATTGCTGCTGTGCTTAGAGAATTATGTAAAACACTGGACAGGTGTATGAACCAAGAATAGCAAGTTTTCACCTCTGAGCTAACTCCAACTTATCTGTTTTGATCTATCTTTTTGAGAGTGATCTTCCAAGGTACATAGGGTGTCTAATACATCCATTGGCAAGCTAAAAGGTCCCACCATATACTCCTGGAGTTCATTTGGCTGGTGTAGATCAAGGATTTTGCAACACCTCTTCATCTTCAAGCACATACCTATCCATCTCTTCACAGTGGTATCAGAGCAAGGTTGGCCAACATGGCAGATGGATTTCCTTCATCAATTGACAAATTGGACAGAGGTAACTACTCAGCTTGGTCATTAAGAATGGAAGCTTATCTCCAAGGTAGAAGTTTATATGGTTATGTGGCTGGAGATGAAGTTATGCCAAGTTTCAGGAACAAAAGTCAACCAACACAAGAAGAGCAAGAAAGATTGAGCACATGGTGCTCCAAGGATGCACTTGCAAGGTCTTATCTCCTCAACTCTATCTCAGATTTTTTGTTGCCTCACATTAGAAGTTGTAAGACATCTCAAGAAGTGTGGGATGCACTTGAAGCTTTCTTTTCTTCAAGTACCAAAGCTAGGAAGCATCAACTATGGCTAGATTTCACAACTCTCAAGAAGGCTCCCAAACAAAATGTGACTGATTTTGTCACAAAGCTCAAGGACATAGCAGATCAGTTGGGAAGCATTGGAGAGGTAATAGATGAAGAGCAAATTGTAAGGCAGGTCATCAATGGCTTGAAGGCAGATGACAAGTGGGAAGCATTCACCACAGCTATGGATTTGTACATGGACATGCATGTACCTGATTTCAACACACTCATTGGACAACTACTTACTCAAGAGGCAAAGCTTATCAAAAATGGAGAAAGCTCTAAAGGTAATCAATCTTCAGCTTTATACACGGATAAAAGCAAGTCTAAAGATAACAAAGGAAAGGCAAAGAAAGTGGATGATGAAGCAGGTACATATCAAGCTAACTATGCAGGTAGAGGAAGACATGGCAGAGGTAGAGGAAGAGGAGGTAGACAAGGCAGGGGGAGATCCCAAGACTCCAACTCATGTTCTATTTGTGGATTAACTAATCATACAACTGAAAATTGCTTTAGGAATTCCAGGAATCAAAGAGGCAGAGGATACAATAGAGGAAGTCATGGCTACTCAAGAGGAAGGTTCAACAACTACCATGGCAACTACAACAACTACAATCATTCAAACTATCAAGGAGGCTACAAAGGAAGGAGAGACTACAATAACTACACAGAAGACTCAAACAAAGAGGATTCATTATTGATCATGAACATGGCTATGCCACAAGGTAAATCTGATGAGCATGTTTTCTACATAGACTCAGGTTGTTCAAATCATGTGGCAGGAAATGTGGCACTCCTATCAGATTTAGAAGATCCAAGGAATAAGCATGAGGTACAAACAGGAGATGATACAAAACATCTTGTGGAGAAAATAGGCAATGTCAAAGCACCTGATGGAAACATCAACCTACTCAGTAAGGTACTCTTTGTCCCTACCATTACAAAGAATTTGATAAGTGTTGGGCAGATAGTAGAGAAAGGATTGCAAGTCAGGTTCACAAAGGCAGGAGCATTTGTTGAAGATCCAAGTCAAGGATTCAGAAGAATTGCAAAAGGTGAAAAGACAGGTAGATTGTTCACATTTGAATTACAGGACACTAGAAACATTGCTCTCTTTAATTATGGTAGTTAGACACTCACAGAATTGGAAGTATGGCACAAAAGGTTAGCACATATTGGTGAAAGGTCATTAAAGCAAATCTGCAGGGACCAAAGTGTACTTGGACTTCCTAATTTGTCAAAACAACATATGATTTATAAGTGCAGTGCATGTCAATTTGGAAAGTCTCACAGGTTACCATTCATGAAGAAAGGTTATATGCATGGAGATCTCTTGGAGTTGGTTCATACAGATGTATGGGGACCTAGCAAGGAAGCTTCAACATCTCGATCAAGGTATTATGTTTCTTTTATTGATGATTGCAGCAGATGGACTATCCTATTCTTTATGAAACACAAAGATGAAGTTTTTTCATGTTTCAAAAGATATTTGGCTCTTGTGGAGAATCAAACCGGTAAATCACTAAAAAGGCTAAGGTCAGATGGAGGGGGAGAATACTGTAAGACAATAGTTACGCAATATAACACAGGAGCAATAACAGAGAAGATAACAGATATAGGAGAATCTCACCAATTTTCTACTAGCAGCAAGTACAAAGATGATGGCGTTGTCCACCCGTGCGCTCTCAAGGTAGAGCTTAAATGGTGATCTAGACAACTCCAGATAGGGAGATACAAGGTAGAGGTATGCTGGCTCAACTCAATGTCTTAGGTAGTGCAGAAGTCATGTATATATAGGATCATGGGTGGCCTGCCATGGACGGCTATACATGGGCGGTAGAGCATGGGCGGCCACCGCCCGCGTAATTGCCATACACGGCTTAGACTGGTTGAGCCGACCTAACAAATATAAATGATTTCTGACTCTGACAGGGAATATTCCATGGAATATTCCATGGAATATCCCCGGACCCCACAATTGGGGACCTTGATAACTCCCTTTCCTTATAATATCTTACATGGTCAAATATGACCTTCATCCAACATTCAAGTTGGGATTCCCATCAATTGGGTAATGCATGCTTGGCTTCTCCTCATAAAGGGGGCCTTACAAAATGTGCATACAATCATGAGGGGTAGACATTGATCATATACTAACAAATACTTCTCCCATGATTTTGATTTTTTTCTTCAAGAAAGAGGAATCAAAAGAGAGGTAACTACAAGGTACACTCCTGAGCAAAATGGAGTGGCAGAAAGGAGGAATAGGACAATTGTTGAAGCTGCAAGGTCTATGTTAAATGAAAAGCATTTACCTAATTACTTATGGGCTGAGGCTGTATCTACAGCCACTTACTTGATTAACAGGTTGCCTTCAAAATCCCTTGATGGGATGACTCCATATGAGGCTTGGAATGGAAGAAGACGAAGCTTAGATCATTGTAAAATTTTTGGATGTATTGCTTTTGCTCATGTTCCTTCACAGGTTAGAGGCAAGATGGATCCAAAGGCAAAAAGGTGTGTATTTATTGGATATGACAACAATCAAAAGGGCTACAGGTTATACAACCCTACCAACAAAGGATTCTTGGTAAGCAGAGATGTAGTTTTTGATGAGAACAATTCATGGTATGAAGATTCATGCAGGAAGGTCAATTTACCATATAATCTTGAAGAAGATTTTCCAAAGCTTGGTAGAGAACAATCAAAGATTGAAGAACAAGACACCTCAGAGGATGATGAAGAATCTCACATGGAAAAGATCAAAGCATGGAAGTCTAAAGGTAAAGCAAAATTGCAGGAACTTGGACATGAAGCAGAATCATCACATCATGGCCTAAGAAGATCTATGAGGGAAAAGAAAAAACCAGAAAGGTATGGGTTTGACACCTCATTAGTAACTAAACATTCTATCTACATAGCACAGGACATAAACCAAGAGGAGCCATCATCATTTGAAGAGGCCAAAGCAAAAACAGAATGGAAGCATGCAATGAAGGAAGAGATCGAAGCACTTGAGGAAAACAACACTTGGGATTTGGTGCCCAAGACTTCATCCATGAAGGTAATAGGCTCAAGATGGGTCTATAAACTCAAGAAGAATTCTGATGGTTCCATTAACAGGTATAAGGCAAGGCTTGTAGCAAAAGGCTTTGCACAAACTCAGGGAATTGATTATGAGGAGACTTTCTCTCCTGTGGCAAAGATGCCTACTATTAGGGTTTTGCTTAGTATTGCCTCTTCCAAGAATTGGAAGATACTTCAACTAGATGTAAAGAATGCATTTTTGAATGGTTGGATAACAGAAGAGGTATATATGGCACAACCACCTGGTTTTGAGAACCAAGTTTATCCTGATTATGTGTGTAAACTTAACAAAGCATTGTATGGTCTCAAGCAAGCTCCAAGAGCTTGGAATTTTAGGCTTGTTTCATTCTTGCAGGACAAAGGCTTTCAACCAAGCAAGGCAGATCCTTCACTCTTTATTAAAAAGAGTAATTCCGAGGTCATCTACCTATGTGTATATGTAGATGATATTATATTGACAGGAAATGATGCAGATGGTATGAAGAAGATCAAAGATCAGATGAGAGAAGAGTTCAAGATAAGTGATTTGGGTTCACTTACCTACTTCCTAGGTTTGGAAGTTGTCTACAAAGATCATGGTTTGTTTCTCACTCAAAGAAAGTACATTAAGGACATGTTGGCAAAATTCAAGATGCAAGATTGTAAGATTGCAGGTACTCCAATGGAGGTCAATCACAAATTGAGCTCACATGAAGGTGAACTCATAAAGGACATCACATCATATCAAAGTCTATTGGGTAGTCTCAACTATGCCACATTGACAAGAGTAGATATATGTTACAGTGTGAGTGTGCTAAGCCAATTTATACACACACCAAGGAAACCACATATGGATGCTGCCAAAAGGATTCTCAAGTATCTCAAAGGAACCATAAATGAAGGACTTTATTATCCTTATGTATCTGATTTAGGTTTGAAGCTATTTTCTGATGCAGATTGGGCTGGCTCCAAGGAAGATAGAAGGAGCACTTCAGGTTATCTTACCTTTGCAGGTTCAAAGCTTATTTCATGGTCATCTAAGAAGCAACCCACAGTTGCTCTCTCTTCTACTGAAGCTGAATACAGAGGTCTTGCCATAGCTACACAAGAAGCTATGTGGATGAAGACATTGTTCAAAGATCTTGGATTGGAGTTTGGAACTCCAACTATTTTTGGTGACAATATGAGTTCTATTCATTTGGCTGCTAATCCTATTTTTCATGCAAGGACTAAACATATTGAAGTTCATTATCACTATGTACGAGAGAAGGTTCTAAGCAAAGAGATTCAAATATCATATGTGTCCACTCATCAACAATGTGCAGATATTCTAACCAAAGCATTGGATGGTACAAAGCTTTGCAAATTCAAGGCTATGATAGGTTTGCAGGTAATCTTGGAAGATTGAAGACCTCAAGCATACTTGGCTTGAGGGGGAGCTGTTGGAGCAAGTCTATGACAAGCCTAAGTATTGGCTTGAGTCCCACAAAGTCATAAAAAATCCTTAAAATGAAGACTATGTAAAGTTCACTTGTGAACTACCTCTTGTAATTTTTTGGAGAGTTTACTTAATGTAAAAGTAAGAGAATCTTAAGTGGTTGAGTCCACATGATCAAGAATGGAAAGAGGAGCCACGAATTCGTGATTTGTGTTAGGTAGAGAATCAAATCAATCATTGATTGATTGGAGAGTGATTGAGGGAAGTTAGCCTCCCAAACTCAACTATAAATAGATGGCAGTTTTAGTCGTGGTTAGAGAGACCTATGTGAAGACCTCCAAGAGCTGAGCTTTATGCCATATCAAGGTGTGATTACAAGGCACACATATGTATCAGTAAGTCATTGTATTGTACAAGCAATATACTTTCATTTTCATGATTATTTGAGTTCATCTTTCCATGTTCTTGTGAAGTGTACTACTCACTGCCATTACTCTCAATTTTCGCAGTCAGCTTGCAGAGATGTTTTCTCTGAGCTTGGTGCATCATTTTTAGTAATTTAACTTGGTAAAGTTAGCTATATAAGTCTACTATATGCTCATAAACTTTCATGTCATTTGGATGTTGCAATCTTCAGTTATGTTCATTTGAAGTCAACAGGGTCTGTTCATCTTCACCTCTCTGTCAGGTACCCGACTTTTTCACTCATCTTGTCAGAGGTGTTTCTCAGTGGTTACTTATCCAAATTCAGTGATTTAAAGCTTGTTGGATTCAGCTTACTGTCTAGTATAACCATACAAATGTTCATAATCATTGGATTTCTACATTTTGAGTTATGATGATTTTTCTGTTCACTAGTCTATTTCTGTAGCAGCCTGTGAAAATCGGGATGATGTCATCACTTGTTAAAACTCATTCTCAGTGTGTGCTTTATTATTTTTGATGAGATTAATCTTGAAAGTTAGCTCTTTAAGTTACCTAGACTTCCCCAAGAGGAATTAAGCTAATTGCTGCTGTGCTTAGAGAATTATGTAAAACACTAGACAGGTGTATGAACCAAGAATAACAAGTTTTCACATCTGAGCTAACTCCAACTTATCTGTTTTGATCTATCTTTTTGAGAGTGATCTTCCAAGGTACATAGGGTGTCTAATACATCCATTGGCAAGCTAAAAGGGCCCACCATATACTCTTGGAGTTCATTTGGCTGGTGTAGATCAAGGATTTTGCAACACCTCTTCATCTTCAAGCACATACCTATCCATCTCTTCACAGTAATTTTGTTGAGGCCTAGTATACTGTTGTGGTGAATATTGACCCTGGTATCTGCCTTGTTGAGGGTATGGCTCAGGGTAGGTTTGCCTAACCGCTTGCTTATTGTATGGGCAGTCTTGTGCTGAGTGATTTGTGTACCTTCACTCTATCGTGCAATATTGGCTGCTAGGATTCACTTGGGTTTGAGCCGTGATGGGACATGCATTTGCCATATGGTCACCACCGCAAGTATAGCACCTCTTTACTGGGGCAAATCTAGGAATTTGTTTACTAGAGACACCTAGTTTTTGAGCTACTTTTTCCGCAAGTTCCTCAATTGATGTGGATTGTGAGGAAGAGAGGCTAGAGGTACTATCTGAATCTTTGTAGATTTTGGAAAGCTCTAACTCCTCCCCTAGGTTATCCTCAATATCGATGCACATGCGTACACATTCTTCTATAGTCCGGGGTTCCTTCAAGTACACATATGATCTTAATTTGGTACTTAGCAATCCATCCAAGAATAAAGCCACTTGCTTAGCGGTCGTGGTTAACTCAGGACGAGGACATCGCTCAAGATATTGCCTAAATCTTCTTCCTGCAAGTCTCACAGTCTCTTGCGGGGTCTGCTTGAAGCTGTATATCAATGAGGAAGTATTATGCCTTATGCCACTTTTAGAGAATTCGATAATGAATGCCTCTAAAAGTTGATCTATGCTTCTAAACTGCCTCTCGTTTAGTGGTTGAAACCATGTCAGGGCGGTGTTCCTAAGGGTTAAACCAAAGGCATTGTACTGCGTGAACAGGTCTTCAACTTGTTCAGCTCTCAAGACTTGCTTAAACTCAGCTACATGATCATAGGGGTCTCAAGTGCCATCGAAGTAGTTTTTCATGGACTTAACTAGCTGGGTCGGTCTCAAGGTCCTCGTGTGCTCTCTCGGTCTTGGCAAAGGGAAATCATTGGCATTTCTTTGGTTCCCTGGGGCTCTATGTCCCTCAGGTTCCCCTCTATTTGTTTCTGTTCTCGTCCTTTCTCTTCCCCAAGAGTTGGCAAAGCTTACCTCAGGTCTCTCTCGACTCCTTTCTCTTTGAGTCCCATGAGCTTGAGATGTTCTAGCTCCTTGGAGACCAAAGGCCACATTCGATCTTGGTTGGGGGAAGATAAATTCTCCTTTCCAAGTGTAAGCATGCCTATCATTTTCTGTAACCCCAAAGATCCTTTCTGAAGAGTGATCCAAGTAGGTCACTCTTCCTGGAATATCAGGATCTTTGAACTCATGTATCATGATTGTTCCTACCTCACTCGGCTAATGAGGTCTATATCTCCAAAAGGCTTCTTCCGTCTCTCGGTTCAAGAGGAGATCTATGCTCTTATTATCTTGGGGAACCCACTCTGGTGTGATAATCCTCGTGAGAACAGGTTTGCCTCGGGGGGTTCTAGGTTCTTTGCCCATGTTTCCTTGCTCTAGGTCACCTAAGTCTGTTTCCGAGACCACATTCCCAAATTCATCTGTCCTATCGGGATGACTGGTGACTACATATATTGTCCCTTCCTTGTCCAAGTATGTTCCATTTTCAAACTTGACAGCTGGGCGCTCTAGTCCAATGGATTGGTCAGGGTTTTTAATCTGGACCACCACTCTTCCTAGGCCGTCCTCATAGATGCTAGCACCTAATCGGTTGGTCCTAAGGTACTCGAGTTGCATCTTGTAAGGGCCTTCCACCCTATGTAAATATGGCACCCCAGAACTTCTTGTAGGTCTCTCCATACCGTGGGACATCTCAGACTTGCTAGTCTCAGAACTAGGGTAATATGAATGATGGCTCAACTGCTGGGCCCAAGACCTAGCAGTATGATTGACACTAGCCTCTGAAGATCTAAGACTTTGTCTGTCTCTCCCTAGGTGTCTACCTGACCTAAGGTTCATATGCCCTTTGTACGTTGCTGATTCTTTGGTACCAGTCACTTGTTCCTTTTAAGTTCCTTTGGATGTGTTTTCTTGTTTTTAATTAAGCGTCATCAGGAGCACTTTCATGTGTCATACTTGATGTTCTATGTCCGCTTAGTTTAAGTTCTTTTCCTTTAAGTTATCCCTTGAATACAATTTAGCCTACCCTTGCACTTGAGAAATTAAGGGCTCTTCAAACTTGAGTGTTCCTATCGTACCCCTAGTCAATCAGAACAACTACTCGCACTTAGTCTATGCTAAGAATAGACTGAGGGGGTTAAGTGATGTTCCAACCTCAAGTCTCTCCCCCTGGCGATGCTGGTCTACCCTAGAAGCACGTTCCCAAGCTTGTTCGCCCTCGCACTTACTTTGCTTTCTCCAAGAGCTCTCGATGATCCTTTAAGAATCCCAAGTTTAGCTTCAATTTGATCCTTCAATTGACAGATAATTTATTTCAGAAACTTTTTTAATGACCCTTGTTCTCCCTTTTGTATTGCTAAAAATTTCCTCTAGAGCTCCCCTGGTGTTCCTACCCCTCAGTGTGTCAACTTCCAAATATCATATCTGGAAGTCAACGCATTATTCTTATAAAAAACAGTTGAGGGTGCGTAGTATATGCCACGAGCTTTCCGACAAGCCCTAGAGCTCAAAAAATGGATTTCGTATGAAAAAGTTATGACCGTTCAGGGTTTAGGGGTTAAACAGACAAACAGAACCTTTCAGGAGTTTTAATGCATTTTTCTAAGGCCTTTGCAACTGTGTGAGTATTTGAGAGTGCAAATATGCCCAAAATTTAGCCTAAATTTCCAAAAAATTTACCCCTTAAATTTTTTTTGCCAAAAATATCTGTCTATTGCGATAGACGATGTCTGTCGCGATAGAGTGGTCTGTCGCGATAGACGGTGTCTGTCGCGATAGAGTGGTCTATCGCGATAGATGGTGTCTGTCGCGATAGAGTAGTCTGTCCCGATAGACGGTGTCTGTCACGATAGAGTGGTCTGTCACGATAGAGTGGTCTGTCATGATAGACGGGTCTGTCGCGATAGATGGGTCTGTCGCGATAGACGGTGTCTGTCGCGATAGATGGGTCTGTCGCGATAGACGGTGTCGCGATAGAGTGGTCTGTCGCGATAGACGGTGTCTGTCGTGATAGATGGGTCTATCGCGATAGACGGTGTTTGTCGCGATAGATGGGTCTGTGGCGATAGACGGTGTCTATCGCGATAGAGTGGTCTGTCGCGATAGACGATGTCTGTCGCGATAGATGGGTCTATTGCGATAGACGGTGTCTGTGGCGATAGAGTGGTCTGTCGCGATAGACGGTGTCTGTCGCGATAGACGGTGTCTGTCGCGATAGATGGGTCTGTCGCGATAGATGGTGTCTATCGCGATAGAGTGGTCTGTCGCGATAGACGGCGTCTGTCGCGATAGACGGCGTATGTCGCAATAGACTGGATTTGTCGTGGAATTTGGTCTGTCGCGATAGACAGGTGTCTGTCGCGATAGACGGGGTCTATCGTGGGTCTCTGTCTGTCACAATAGACGGTGTCTGTCGCGATAAACTGAAAAAACGTAAATTTTTGAGAAACTTCTAGTGATTTGGAGTGCTCTAATGGTGTAGGTTACCGTGCCAAACACGCATTCACAAAATATTAAGTTTTTCTGTCTGTCGCGACAGATAGAGGTCGTCGTCTCGGGACCTGTGCAGAGTCTGTCATACCTACGCAAGCTGCTGGAGATGATGGTACAGCTAGTTCCTGCAACAAAAGCTCACAAACACACCAAAAACAGATAGCATGTTGTTGGAAGATGCATTTTTGGAAACCTTTTTGAAGAGAAATAATTGTAAAATGATAGAAATTTGTAAAAATATTTATGCAATTGTTGTAAAAATAAGGAAGAGTCTTCCTTATGTAGGATAGAATCTTATGTATTTTTTCTAGAATTTTTGGAAATTCCTAGATAGCATATTTTTAGAATAATAGAGGAAAGGACCAAAATTCAAGTGTGAAAAGGGACACTTGAAAATTTATATAAGCTAATTTCCTCTATTATGAGGGGGTTGGTTAATCATTTGTGTACATGCTATCCAAGTGAATAGAGAAGGAGTTTCTGCTGAAAATCATGTTTCTCCTCTTCTATGTGGTTTCTTTGATTTGTGAGTTTAGATCTTGTGTATCCATGGAGATTTGTGAGTTTCTATTGTGTAAATCTATAGAATGTGTATGAAGAGAGCTGAATACTGTTGTGTTGAGTGATGAGTTGATGAAAAATGGTGTTTGAGCTGAAAATCGTCTGTTTGCACAGAATCACGATTGTCTCGTCTGTATGATGCAGGTGATATTTTTTGATTTTGACTTCATAATTGTGTTCTGCTGATAAAATAGCATGGAATAGACACCAAGATTGTAGAAAATGGTGAAGATTTGCTCAAGATAATCCAAACCCTAGAAATTTCCTCTTCATCTTCACTATTCTCAGAGTTCCAGCCATTATTCTCTTATTTCTTGGATTCTATTATCTTGAAGGGGCTGTGGTCTCAAGAATACTTCCAGGATTGACAAAATAAAGATGTCTTGTTGATTCTTTATGCTAAATGATTGGAGAGGACAACTCCAAAGATCAATAACAGACATTTTTTGGCACCGTTGCTGTGGAGTAATTCAAAAGCTTCATTGAAGTTGGACCTTGCTGGATCTTCTAATGGTGATGGTAACAAACACAAGGGAAAGGTAACACTCTTTAATCAAGAAATGTGAACATGAAAAGGTAGATGTCTTTTGTTTGTCTTTGGGGAAAAGAAAGCAATAGATCATCTTTTAGAAATGGAAGTGCTGAAATTTTTGTAAATTGATAGTTGCTCATTACATTTTGGAAGTAAAAGTGCAGGAGTGTGGAAGATATAAGCCAAGAAAGCTGAAGATGAGGTAACATGTGTCTATTCTTGCATTTTTAGAGTTCTTTTTGACCAAGTACTAGGCACCATGGTTGATCTTGGGAAGATAACATGGTTGCACTAAGGAAAAGTCAGTTAAAGTAGCTAGATGCAGGTATAAAAGATTCATGAGTCTATTCTTGCATTTTTAGAGTTCTTTTTGACCAAGTACTAGGCACCAATGTGGATCTTTGGAAGATAACATTGTTGCACTAAGGAAAAGTCAGTTAAAGTAGCTAGATGCAAGTAGAAAAGATTCATTTGTTAACCAAATCTGAGCATAAATCTTGAGTTGAGCTGCATTTTGAAGAAAAATATGTGATTGAGTTTATCTTTGCAAAAATTGCTTGCACTTCATAGCACATTTTCTTTGGAAAAACTTTCTTATGAACTGTTGTGATAGCTGAGCCATAAGAAATCATAACCAATCAAAAAACATAGGATCAGTAGATCACTAAAACAAGGAACCCTAAGTAAAGTGTTCACCTTTATTTTAGGGCAAAATACTAAAAAAATTCATAAAATTCATAAAAACAATCAAACAAATTTCTTTTCTTCTTAGGAAGTTGTATTGGAGCTGTGTGGATGAGAGTGATAGGGACCAAGTAAGAGAAAAGCAAAAAATTTGTCAAAAATTAGCAAATTTGGAAAACACGATTTTCTGTACAATATCGCGATTTTCTGATTAATGATGGTGGTTGTGAGGTAAACTTGTAGGTGATTGTGGAATTGGAGTTGGTAAAGGATACTGAAGGGGAACAAGAGTAGAGAATACTCAAATTTTCATAAAATCAGAAGTTTAGAAAAAACACGATTTTCTGCACAAAATCGCGATTTTCTGAGTAAGGTTGTGATTTTGGTCTAGAAGTACAGGAGTTTGGTGAATTACAAAGGAAAGAAGGTATTGAAAGAAAACAAGAAGAAAAAATACTCAAATTTGCACAAAATAAGATGTTCAGAAAAAACACGATTTTTTGCACAAAATCGCGATTTTCTGTAAGGGAAAATTTTTGGAATTTCTAGCATATTTGGGTACTTTGAGAAAGAAAATTGCAAAAGATGTCATCAAGATTGGGTAATTAAGGATTGGACAAGTGGAAGAGTGAAGAATTTTGAAAATCACACAAAATCGCGATTTTCTGGACACTATAAAAACCTGGAATTCAAAGAAAAATTCATTTGAGTGAGAGTGAGGGAGAGAGAGAGAGTGATAAAAAACGCGACTTCTTGCAATCAACTATCATTGGAGAAACTTTCACCCAAATAAGCAAGGTAAGGAGTCCTAACATCATTCTTGAGTACATATTTTTGCATTTGAGTGATATAATAACACAAAAAATAGAAAATAATCAAAAACCACGGAATCGCGATCTTCTGATTTCTTGGGTTTTCTATAGGAAAAAAGTATTTTCTAATAAATTTCTTTCATTGCATGTTAAAAAATCAATAAGGCGATTCTATTAGGAGAAAGAGAAATCTGAAAATCAAAACTTGAAAAAAATTCAAAAAATTGTTCAAAATCGCGATTTTGAAGTCAACACAAAATCGCGATTTTGAGCACTAAGAACAACACCACGATTCCCAGAACACGATTTTCATCAGAAAATCGTGTTATTTACAATTGTGAGCAATCACGATTGTCTGGGAACAAAATCGTGAAAAACACGATTTTGTACACAGAATTGTGAAAAGAACACGATTTTGAGCACAGAGTCGTGAAAAACACGATTTTGAGCACAGAATCGTGAAAAACACGATTTTGAGCACAAAATCGTGAAAAAAAAAAAAACGATTTTGTACACAGAATTGTGAAAAAACACGATTTTGAGCACAGAGTCGTGAAAAACACGACTTTGAGCACAAAATCGTGAAAAACACGATTTTGTACACAGAATCGTGAAAAAACACGATTTTGAGCACAGAATCGTGAAAAACACGATTTTGAGCACAGAATCGTGAAAAACACGATTTTGTACACAGAATCATGAAAAAACGCGATTTCGAGCACAAAATCGTGAGAAACACGATTTTGAGCACAAAATCGTGAAAAACACGATTTTAGTCATAAAATCGTGAAAAAACAATAGCCTAGTCACAAAGTCGTAAAAAAACACGATTTTGAGCACAAAATCGTGAAAAACGCGATTTTGAGCACAAAATCGTGAGAAACACGATTTTGAGCACAAAATCGTGAAAAAACACGATTTTAGTCATAAAATCGTGAAAAAACACAATTTTAGTCATAAAATCATGAAAAAACACAACCCTAGTTAGAAAATTGTGAAAAACATAATTTTCAACAGAAAATAGTAAAAAATAACTAGTTTGAACACAAAATCGTGAAAAACACGATTCTGAGTTCAAAATCGTGGAAAACACGATTTTAGTCACAAAATCGTGAAAAACACTTTCTCAGGTAGAAAATCGTGGGAAACACGATTTTCAACAGAAATTGGTGAAAAATCACTAATTTGAACACAAAATCGTGAAAACACGATTTTGAGTTCAAAATCGTGAAAATTAGCTGAATGATCCTTAGGTGTGGAAACAAACTAAATTCACTTACCAAGCAAGACCTAGGAAGGAAGGAGGTAGAGTCAGGAGTAGGGGAAGCTCAAGAAAGAAATTTCGGGCAAGAAAACAACATGGAAAATTTAAATGAAACAAATGAGCCCATTGAAACTGGGGATTACAGAAACATCCTGAAGTACATGTATACAAATAGGTTTGGCACCTATGTATATCAGGATGGGATGCATAAGTTTTCCATTAGATTGAGAAACTTAGAAGTTCCCTTAAACATAACACATGTAGCCCAGTTCAAAGATGGTAGGTATGAGGATAGGCAAGGGTGTGTGTACATCTTCTCCCCAGACCTAGAAAATTCAAATGACTTAGGACAATGTGCTGACAAAGGACCTTGGGAACATAACATGGGACAACCAGATTTACCTAGACCACATGAAAACTACAATAATACTGAGCAACAACATGGGAGAAGGACACATGCTTCACCAAATCCCTTTGACAAAGAACCAGAAGGATATAATGAATTTCCACTCACAAGAAGACACCATTGGCAACCTCAGGGTAGAATGCTTAGACCATATCAAGTAGCCAAATGTATGAAAAATCAATATGAAGGGTATTCAGATCCCCATGCTCATGCTGCAAAGTTTAGGCAATTAATTAGAGCGGAGGAGGTGGAAGATTACAAAGTTCAATTTGAGGCATTTGGTCTAACCCTAACTGGACCAGCATTATCATGGTTCATCCCTTTAAGAAAAGAAATGTACCTAGATATTGAATCCTTCCTAGAGGCCTTTATTGGAGAATTCTCAAAGACTGGGATAAAACATAGCACAGCCACTTTGATACATAGTTTTAAGCAACAAAAAGATGAAAATGTCAGAGAGGACAACTCCAAAGATCAATAACAAACATTTTTTGGCGCCGTTGCCGGGGATTGAACCCGGGTCTCCCGCGTGAGAGGCGGGGATATATTGATAGATGCCCTAAAGAGGAAGTCCCTTCCATGGCTAGACAGGTATCCCTATTCATAGAAGGGTTGAGAAATGCTCAATTAAGAACCCTAGTATACTACAGGAGATGCCTTGATCTAGGAGCTTGTGTGAAAGAAGCAATAGATTTGGAGGACAATAGAGGCCAAGATTTTTTAGCATTTGATCAACCGAGATCATATGAAGACAAAATTCCTCCAGCAGAAGAGTTGGCTCAGGCCATTGCTAAGGCCCTAGAGGTAAGTACTAAAACCAATTTGATAAACTCCAGGATAAACACAAATAAAAAATGCTACAATTGTGGAGAAAGTCATCTGATACAACATTGCCCATATCAAAAACCTCCACATTTGCAAGACAGAAAGACACTCAAATACTGTACACTAGAGAGGAAATGGACCAACCATACCAGGGAGGAATGCTTCTATAATAAACAACCCATAAAGGAGAGAGACTATGGGAGCCAAAGAGAATCAGTGTATACTGAGCAACCAAGACCTGTGCTAGGGCAAAAACCTGCTATACCAACAAATGTAGTACCAATCAAATACGCACCAGTAGAGGAGGGAAATTCAAGAACAAAGTCACCATACAAAGAAGATTATCAATGGAATGAGGGATTTCAAGAAGAATGGGAAGGTTATGAATCAAGAGAGCCAGAATTACAAGCCTTAGACTTGGGAAATGGAAGAATTGAGATGGACACTTCCACTTTCATGTATATAACCAATAATTACATGTCCAATCAAAAACCTCAATTCAAAGGAGGACCAAAGATAACTTGTTATAGGTGTGGGGGAGATTATTTTATTAGAGATTGTCCACAACCTCCTACATTAAGAATAGAAGGAGCATATTGCAAGGAGCATTTGATAAAGGATTGCCCAAAAAATCCCCAAAAACAACAAAACACATCTAATAACATACCACTAAAAGCAGTCAGTATCATGGAACAGGAAGAATTGAGTGACATTGAGTTAGTGGATGTAAATGCTGTAACAAGGTCACAAACAAAACAACAAAGAACAACTAAGGAACAAAATGAAGAATCAAACTCAAAGGTGAAGAAAAATAGACAAAAAGGGAAATGGGAGAGGAAGCAAAAAATGAGTAAAAATATGGAAGAAGAAAATAGGGAACAATCAAACAATACTTCTTCTTCAAAGACACAGACCCAGTTGGAAATAGGAAATTCAAAAAGTCTAGACACTCTGATAAAAGCATACAAAGGAAGAATTCAAGAGGGACCAAGCCCTGCTGATCATACAATGGCTTATCCTATGCCAGACTTAGAACATGAAAGAATGAAGAAGTGTAAACAGATCATTTGCGAAGTACAACTCAAAATGGGGGAAGAAGACAATTCTCAAAAAATAGTTGAGGAATCTGAGTCAACAAAAACAAGAGGAAAGAGTATCAAGGAAGAAAACCCACAAGTAACACTCCAAGTGAATGTAGACAGAAGATGCACAATTTTGTATCACACCACATGGGAAGATTTAATAAAACAAAATCCTCACCTACAGAACCAAGTGAAAAAATGGGAAACAACACCAGAAAATCTTCACCCACAACTACAGGAAATGGAGGAGTTGTGGTATATTCCCATTGATAAGATAGGAGGATATTGTGAGGGAGAAGAGGGAAACTCAACTTTAAAAATACAATTTGGTAAAAACCAGGCCAAAGCTATTTTGGATAGTGGATCAGGAGTGGCCATCATGACTAAACAAACTTGGGAGAAATGGGGAAAAAGTGAATTATTACCCACAAAAATGAGACTGCAACTTGTAGATGGACACATTGAAAAACCCCTAGGGATATGGGAAAAAGTGATTGTGGACATATGTGGGATAGAGATAGAACATACCTTTGCTATAGTTGAATTCCCACAATCTACTTCATATGAAATTATCCTAGGAAGACCATTCATGAGACAAATGCAAATTGTACAAGATTGGGGTAATAATTGCTTATACCTATAGAGCAAAGGAAGAATAACCAAGGTAAATCTAAGAAATGGGCACTACTGTGACATACCCCCTCAAGAATGGTATAAAATTCATCAGAATCAAGAGTTGAGTGAGGAATCAGAAATGGAGGATCAGGATGAAGCTGAATCATCTGTATGGAGGTGCAATATGATAAGAAATGTGACCAATAGGAAAAGGAGATTAAGAAGAGAGGATTGTGTGGAAGAAAGAGGGCTACAAGATGAGAATTATGTACCTCAACAATTCAAGGATGAGGAATTTGAGCCCTATGGGTGGAATCAAATTTTGGCTACCATGGATCTAGCCAGTGATGAATATGTAGGAGTGGAATTTCAAAATGAAGAAGGATATGATATTTTTCACATTGGAATACAAATAATAAAGGTATCCAGAACAGAAGAGGACATAGAAGAAGAAATAATATTACAAAAAGGAAAGACACAATTTTTGGAGGAAGTAAAAGCTGAAGATGCTATTAAGGATAAGATTTCAGGTAAGTACAAGAAAAACAAACACAAAGAAACAGAAGAAAATCAGGAAAATGAGAAGAAGACAAAGGAAATGAACAAAGACCAACAATTTGATGTACCAAAAAATTTCAAGACTTATGAAGTGGAAAATAGATTACTTCTTAGAAGGAAACCAAAGAGGGAAAAGAAGAAAGGAGAGGCTTATGATAATGAGGAAGAAACTAAAAAGATCATGATCACTCAGGAGGAGGGAGAAGAAAGACACATTGTAGTGGCTGATGACATGACAACTCAAGAAGAAGAGGCACTAAGAAACTTGGCAAGAAAATATAGGGTTGTATTTGCTTATAGCTACAAAGATTTGAAAGGTATTGATCCTAAAATATGTGAGCATAAGATTCCTATGACACCTGAAGCAAAACCTAGTAAACAGAGACATTACACATTTAATGATAAATACTCTGCTAAGATAAAGGAAGAAATTGACAAGCTATTAGCTGCCAATTTCATCTATGAAATAGAGTATACAAAATGGATATCTCCTATAGTTGTGGTACCAAAAAAGAATGGGAAACTTAGGGTATGCATTAACTTGAAAAAGGTAAATGCAGCAACTATAAGGGATAATTATCCACTGCCTATAACAGATCATCTTCTAGAAAGAGTTGCTCGGAAGGAGGTTTATAGTTTTTTAGATGGCTTTTCAGGATACAACCAGGTCCCTATAGCATTGGAAGACCAACATAAAACCGCCTTCTCCACAGAATGGGGAATCTATGCCTTTAGGGTTATGCCCTTTGGGTTAACCAATGCTCCAGCAACTTTTCAAAGATTGATGTGTCATGTCTTCAAAGAGTTCTTGAGAAAAGTAATGGAAATCTATGTAGATGATCTTTGTACTTTTTCATTAAAAAGACAAGATCACTTGCAAGACTTAGAAAACATATTCAGGAAATGCAAAACCTACAGAGTATGCTTAAATCCAGAGAAATGTGTATTCTTTGTGAGACAAGGAAGAATGCTGGGTCATATAGTCTCTAAAAATGGAATTTCAACTGATGAGAAGAAAATAAAGGCCATAATAGAGCTTTCAAGACCAACAAGTGTAAAAGAACTTCAAACTTTTATGGGACATTGTGGGTACTATAGGAAATTTGTACACAAATTTGCTGACATAGCAAAACCCTTATATGCCCTAATTACAAAGTTTGAGTGGACCGAGGAGTGTGACCAAGCCTTTGAAACTCTAAAAACTTGTTTGGTAACAGCCCCAATTCTGAAAACACCTCAATGGGACAAAATTTTTCATGTTCATGTGGATGCTTCCAATTATGCTTTGGGATGTGTGTTAGCACAACCAATAGAAGGAAGCAAGTTAGATTTTCCAGTGGCCTATGCTAGTAGACAATTGAATCTAGCAGAGAAAAATTACACAACCACTGAAAGAGAGGGATTGGGTATGGTATTTGCTGTAAAAAAATACAGACATTACCTTTTGGCCAACAAGTTTAAGTTCTTTGTAGACCATCAAGCTCTGTTATATTTGGTAAATAAACCTTGTCACACAGGAAGAATAGTCAGATGGTTTCTTTTGCTTATGGAATTTGAGTTTGAAGTAGTGGTCAGACAAGGGAAAACACACTTGAGAGCAGATCATTTATCTCGAATCCAGTCTGAAGAACCCAGTTCACCTTTGGATGACAGTCTGCCAGACACTTATCTCTTTAAGGTAGAAAGTGTTCCTGAGTGGGCCATGACTTTAGTACCATTATTAACCATGGGACCTTGTAGAACAATTGGGAATAATGCACACCTAGTTTTGCAGAGCAGGAACTTCATGTTACTAGCTGGGCATTTATACCATCTCAACCACACTGGCATATTAGAATATTGCACTCCTGAGGAGGAGCAACAAGAATACCTGAGGAGAGCTCATCATTGGAACCCTTGCACTCATGCTTCTAGGGTAGTCACCCTAAGTAATCTCAATAGGATGGGGGTACATTGGCCTAATAAAATTCAAGATGTATCGAAATACATTGCCAATTGCAAGAAGTGCCAAGCATTACAAGACTCAGAATTCATAACTCTATATTGGTTCCAAAAAAATCCAGATTGGAGTGAGAATATCATTGGAGAATTGAGAAGGAAGGAGAAAGGAAAACAAGTGAAAACTGGTACAAAATCAAAAAACTTACAAGTAATCTTGGAAGTAGGTATTACTATCAAGGCATAACATATCAGAGCAGCACTGCAATTCTACACAATGGGAACCAAACTTGACCCAAGTTTTGTCAAAAAGAATAAGGAGACTTACACAGGATATGCAAAATTCACTGATTTCAAAGGAAGGGAGAATGAGTAATATGCTGTAAGGATGTTCTTACAGTACTTTTGTTTTCCAAAATTACCAAGATATACAATGCCTCATAAGTCAGTCACATTATTGATGTTCAATAACAAAGATAGAACCAAACCTTTTGGAGTTATGGATGTTTCACCATACATCCATGAACAACTAAAAGAAGCAGCAAAGCACTGGGAGCAGAAGAAGTTCATGAATGGAGCTCAGTTCTTAACAAGAATCATTTATCATGTTCTTGGGATGGAAGATCAACTGAAATTGGCTCCAGAGGCATAGTATTTTAGGAATCTTATGACTGGAATCAAGAGTCCTCCAAGGAAAATGACTGAAAGAGAAATAGAAGGACAAACCTGCATGAGGGGAACAGGTATGAAAAGGAAAATGATATCTGAAGAAGTAATTCCTGTGAAGAAAAGAAGGTTGGACCCAAGGAAGGTGGAACTAGAAATGGAGGAAGCCACAAAAGAGGAACATGAGGAGGAACAGAAACAGGTTCAAGCCTCTAGTGAACCACATCCACCCCAAACAAGCAAAGAGCAACTATACACCTATCTAACCCAAGGGAATAACAAGAGAGCTATGTATGAAGCACAATACCAGAAAATGCTGGAAGACTACTCATGCAAAGCTACAGACTGGATTCAGGAGGAGGTGGAGCACTATGAAGCTCTTCATGATCAAATGATGACAGCTGAAACTGAGGAGGTGTTTGTCAGAAAAGAGGTTGAATTGCTAGCTTATTTTAAGGAATTACAAGGACCCCCAGAGACCAGAACCACTGTGGTGGTGAAAAAGAAGGTTCCAAAGAAGCCAGTAGAAAAAAATAAATTGACCAAGAAGGGAAAGGGTAAATCCATAGCTGAAGCTGTTATCACCAAGGAGAGGGAGGAAGTAGTCATGGAAGAAACACAAAAGCCATCCTTTGTGGAAGAAGTATCAAGACCCACAGAACCAGAAAAAGGAGGACCTTCACACTTCTCATCTGATTCTGACAGTGATATTGAGAGCTTTCTGTTAAAAAGTCTAAATTTGTCAATAAATACTCCCAATGTCATTATACAGACCTTTGAGAAACAAAAGACACCCGAGGAATTAAAGAAGAAGTCTCAGGAGAAACCACTTCAGGAGCAGGCAGAAAAAGAGCTTAGTCTGGAAGATGAAAGAAGGATAATGAAGGGAAAGGCAGTACTGATAGAACAAGCAAGTGAAATAAGGGAAGAAGTTAGTTGTGGAATAGTGCATAGTGGGATGAAATCTATATGGACAAAACCCTCACAGACCTACTTTAAACTAGATGAGAGCATAGAAGAAATAGCTAAGAAGGCACATGTGTACAACTCAGTCATAGAACAAAAAGGCACAGATCAAGATCCACTACAGGAAGCACAGGAAATAATTGCAGAAGGCAATGTTCAAAAAGTTATAGGGAAAGTAGTGGAAAAAGAGATCATTCAGAGTATAAAGGATGTGCTGCATGATTTGAAGAATAATGAGGAATTCACATCCAATGAGGATCAAGAACAAGAGGTAGCAATGGACCTCATGGACATTGATGAACAAGAAGAAGGATACAAAGAAGATAAAGGCAATGATCAGGTAAAAAATTTAGAAATAGCTGAAACAATTTTAGCACAGGAAAAGGAGAGACAGGAAGAACAAGCAGGTGAATGTCAGGGAAATTTTGTGAAGAAACTGAATACAATTTGTTCCAGGAAACTCTAAGCCAGGAAAAGGAGATGCAAACAAAGGAAGGATATCTTTCTGAAGAAACTCAGCAGGTGTTGGAGAAAGAAAAGGTACAAGAAATAAAGCTGATCTCAGATGTTTTGGAGCAAAAGAGTTCAGGTGTTCAAGAAGACATGGCAGATTTAGAAACATTGGACACTCATCCAAGCCATGAAGAAAACAAGGCCAAAATTATAGAATATGAGGGAGAAGAGGAAGAGGAGAGTGAATGCAGAGAGGACAAACAGTTAGAACCCAAACAAATAGCAATAGAAGGAGGACTGGAAAGAATCCCAAAGAGTATTAGATCAGCATGTCAACTCATTATGAATAATATTGAACAGTTCAGACCCTCTAGCCGAAACATGATTATTTCAGGGATGGTAGCAGAGTCAGAATTTGAAAAAGGCAGTATGATTATTAAAGAGCATAAAAGGGAAAAGGAGCAAATGGTAGAGCAATTGAGGAGGATTCAAGAGAAAAATGAAGAATTTTCCAATAAAATAATTGCTTTGGAAGAGTTGGAAGTACAGAAGCAAAATAAGATTCAATACTTGGAAGAAAAGAGTATGCAACTAACAGAGCAGAACAATAAATTGGAAAAAGAATTAAGAAAGATTGAGGGGAGATATAGAATTCTGCAAACTTCCTATCAAATTTTGACTAAAGCTAATGAAGAAATCAATAAGCTACTATTGGAGGAAGGACAATTGAAGGAGGAAAGTCAGACAGCCTAGTTGACAGAGGAGGAAAAAGAAGGATTACATAAAGAGATTCAGAGATTACAAGGAGAATTGAAAGAAGCCAAAGAATTAGAAAAGCAGGCTAGTACACATGCTGCTACGTCTATGAGAGGGTATAATAAGCTATACTTGGATATGGAAAAGGAAAGAGGTGAGTGGCAGACAAAGAGAGAAAAGGAACGGAATGAGTGGAAAAAAGAAAGGGAATTATGGGCACAACAGAATGGGAGTCTGATGTTGACTATGTTGGGAAAGATGGATGGATCCTCCAGAAGATTAAGTAGGTGCTGCTAATCCTGCTTTGCACCAGCCCTCAGTGACTCCAGATATGATTAGTAGACACCCTTAGCTTCCAAATGATACCAAGAAATGCTATATGTACTTTGGAAAAGGTTTGAGTAATGACTTGATCAAAACAGATGAGTTTGTGAATCACAAAGCTAGAAAACTTTCTATTTTGATGTTGATACCTGCTCAGTCTTTCACTCAGTATGACCAGTACACTTACAATTGGCAAAATTCCTTCTAGAGGTATTCTATTAGCTTAGTAAGCTACCATTTGCAAGTGGAATCATTCAAAATGATAAACTATACTAGGAGAAATCATTTTAGCAAATTTATGGACATCCCCGACTTTTTAGGAAGTATGCAGACAAATACTAGTGAGCACTTTGACGACAATTTCTTGAGATTGGCTGAACCAAGTTGCTTCAAACTTTGTATGCTTGTAGTATGATTTGAGCTGGATCCACCAAGCTTTGAATCACTTGATTTGGTGAAGTAGGCACTGAGATATGCCTCTTTGAAGTTGGCAGACTTGAAGTGGTACACTCAGAGAACACAGAGTTGATGAATGTGAATATATCTATTAATTGACATTATTGTACAATCTCATTAGCATGATAACCAGAGCTAGATGAGGTAATGAGGTATGGGCTTCAATATAGCACTCATACACACTCAGATACAAATGATAGATGTCTCGGGAAGTGAGCTAGAATGAGCTGAGCTACCCGCGACTTTTGACTTGCATCTTTTATAGAGTTGAGTTGAAACTTCAAGTTTGAATTCAAATTCAAACTCCTAGAATCTTTCACCTAAAAGGTAATGAGATATTCTCTCAATCAATCAACAACTTTTTTCACGACTCTAACCAAGTAGGTGTGTACATAAGAAATGCCAAGTCTTTTAGACTTTTACAAGGAGTAAAATGGTAAGAACTTATAAGCATAAGTTCCTATGGTCCTTCCTTCAAGTGGTGTCTTCATGAAGTAATCCAAGCCAAATTGTGAAGGCTTGAATTGCACCAACAGCTCCCCCTCAAGCCAAACACTTTGGCTTAAGTCTTCATCTTCAATCTTCAATCACATCCTGCAATCCAATCATGGATTTGAATCTGCAAAATTTGTTTCCATCCAAAGCTTTGGTGAGTAAATCTGCACATTGCATATTAGTGGACACATAGGTCAACTGAATGTCCTTGCTTAGCAACTTCTCTCTCACATAGTGGTAATGAACCTCTATGTGTTTTGTTCTAGCATGATATATTGGATTAGCGCTGCAAGGTGAAGAGAACTTGTGTTGTCTCCAAGGATAATTGGGGGCCTAGTGTATAGGCCTAGCTCTGTATACAAAAGCTTTAACCAAATAGCTTCTTGAGTGGCATTGGCTAGCCCTCTATACTCTGCTTGAGTGGATGACAATGCCACTGTTGGTTGTTTCTTGGCTGACCAAGAAATAGGTTTATTACCTGCAAAAGATAAGTATCCTGATGTGCTCCTCCTATCATCCTTGCATCCTGCCCAATCTGCATCTGAATACACTTTAATGTCAATATCTGATGTATAAGGAAAGTACAAACCATGGTTCTGAGTTCCCTTTAGATACTTCAAGATCTTCTTTGCAGCCTCAAGGTGAGGTATCCTTGGTTTGTGCATGAATTGAATTAGCACACTAACTCCATATGCTATGTCAATTCTCGTCAAGGTAGCATAATTCAAACTACCTACCATAGTTTGATAACCTATAATGTCTTGGACTTCATTCCCTTCATGAGCACTTAGCTTTAGGTTGACCTCCATTGGAGTACTTGAGACTTTAGCATCCTGCAGGTTAAACTTCTTCAACATGTCTTGTACATAATTTTTCTGAGTGATATATATACCTGAATTAGTATAAACCGATTCAAGTCCTAGAAAGTACTTCAATAATCCAAGGTCATTGATCTTGAACTCCTTCATCATCTCGTTTTTTATGCTTCTGATTCCTTGGACATCATTACCTGTAATGATGATGTCATCAACATAAACACAGAGATAGATTACCTCTGAATTGCTCCTTTTGATAAACAATGAAGTATCTGCCTTGCTCATAGTAAACCCTTGGTATTGGAGGTATGTTGTCAGCCTATAGTTCCATGCTCTAGGTGCCTGCTTCAATCCATATAGAGCCTTCTTCAATTTACAAACATAATTTACCTTCTTGGGATCTTCATAGCCAGGTGGTTGTGACATGTAGACTTCTTCAGATATCCGTCCATTCAAGAAAGCATTCTTGACATCTAATTGGTACATGTTCCAATTTTTGGATGCAGCTACACTCACCAATAATCTGATTGTTAGCATCTTAGCCACAGGAGAAAATGTCTCCTCATAATCAATGCCTTGGGTTTGTGCAAAACCCTTGGCTACCAACCTAGCTTTGTACCTGTTGATTGTACCATCAGAGTTCCTCTTTAGTTTGTAGATCCATCTGGATCCTATCACCTTCATAGAGTCCTTCTTGGGTACCAAGTCCCATGTGTCACTCTCCTTGAGAGCTTCTATTTCTTCATCCATAGCTCCTTTCCATTCTGGTTTGGTGATTGCCTCTTCATATGAACCTGGTTCTTCACTTAACAAGTCCTTTGCAAGATAAATTGAATGCTTAGTAACAAGAGATGTATCATACCCATATTTGATAGGTCTTTTTCTTTCTCTCTGAGATCTTCTAGTTGACTGAGTTGAGGATTCTGGAATATCCTCTAGCTGCTTCATCTTCATCTTTCCTTTGGACTTCCATGCCTTGAATTCTTCAATATTGATTGTGTCATCATCTTCTGAACTTGAGTCTTCCTTCTGGATTGGTTCCTCCTTTGAGAGTTTTGGAAACTCCTCTTCCAAATCATAGGGTAGACTAACCTTCCTGCAATTATTCTCATACCATGAGTCATTCTCATCAAAGATGACATCTCTGCTTACCTTGAACCCTTTATTGGTTGGGTTGTAGAATCTGTACCCTTTTTTATTCAAGTCATAACCAATGAAAATACATTTTTCTGCTTTAGGGTCTAGCTTTCCCCTTACCTGTGAGGGAATATGCACATATGCTATACAACCAAAAATTTTGCAATGATCCAATGATGGTCTCTTACCATGCCAAGCTTCATAAGGTGTCATTCCATCAAGTGACTTTGATGGCAACCTGTTTATGAGATAGGTGGCAGTAGATACACTCTCTGCCCAAAGATAATTTGGCAACTTCTTTTCATTAAGCATGGACCTAGCTATTTCAACAATAAGTCTATTCCTTCTCTCAGCTACCCCATTTTGTTCAGGTGAGTACCTTGTGGTTATTTCCCTTTTGATGCCTCTTTCCTGCAAGAAGTCCTCAAACTCATTTGAGAAGTATTCACCTCCTCCATCTGACCTTAGCTTCTTCAAGTTCCTACCTGTTTGATTTTCAACTAGTGCAAGATATCTTTTGAAACAATTGAACACTTCATCCTTGTGCTTCATAAAGTATAACATAGTCCATCTACTATAATCATCAATGAAAGACACATAGTTGTTGGAAAACAATGTCCCATTGGTCAAGGATTGGTCAATTTTGTCCAGAATTTATAGCATATGTACAGCTTTACTATACTCCTTGTACACCAAACGGCGATTGGTGGGTTGATTAAATCGTGGTACTCTCATCCAGACCACGAGGGTTCAAAACTCGTCTCCAGCAGCAGCGTAGCGCGTAGCTTTTTGAAACAGCAATCCACGAAATTAGCTTTTGGAACTCAGACGACGGACGGAGATGATCGCGAAGTTTTTTTTAATCGTTCTACGATCGTGTGCACACAGGTACTACTTGAAGTTTATGGAGGCCTTGGCGTTCATATCAGGAGGAGTCCTATTCGGCATAGCTACAAGAGAATCAGTACTTATATGCTTTATGCATATTTTATGAGGTGTTTAAGAAGGTGTGTTCACATGAGTTTGAGGATTTCCGTTCACACTAATCCTTCCTCTTTCAGTCACTCATATTCACTCTTCTATAACCTATTAGGTCACACATCTCATGTATATTCAGATTACTGCCCACACATCTGAATATGTTTGTTACATTGTACATTCACTCATTCATCTATTTCTCATCACATAGAATGGTTGAGAATTTTGCTCCCACATTGTACATTGAACATTGGTATATATGATACTATGAGTAAGCGATGGCTTACGTAACACCTTACACATGATGTCTATTCTTTCTCTATCTTTATCTCATCATTTGTATGATTAAGTTGTGGTATGTTCATGTTTTGTCAATATGGAAGATTGCTGGAATTAATGTTGTACATGACTGGAACTATGGAACCATGGACCTGTGACATGAGCCTAAGGGCCTACCTCACTTCCAACATTTGGTATCAGAGCACTAAGGTTTTGGTTACAGAACTTTAGATCTTTGGCATCAATGCATTAAGGCTCATTCATAATCCCAGGTTCCTAGACTTCCAGATTTACAACATATGATTTGAAAGCATCTTCTAACATTTGACATTTTACATACACACTTAATCTAGATGAGTAGAGATTTGAGAATTAGAGAATTCAGTCACATGTGTATTTATCAGTGTGGAGTATGAAGTTGATGATCTGTTAGCAGCAGAATATTTTTTGGAAGAGTATGCAAATACTTTACAAAAGTATTATTTGAAGACCCAGACTTGATAAAGAGAAGACTACTTCAAATTCAAGGAAGAACAATGGTTTAGAGAAGATGAAGAAATCAGATCAACATCAAATCACAGGTATCAGTTTCTACTTTCAGATTATCATTTGCAGGTCATGTCTTAGAAGAGCAGTTATGAAGAGATTTGAAGAAATTCAAGGAATGCTTTTATACGCTTTCATCATTTGAAAGTTAAAGGCTACATCAAAACAGGTATCTAGAGGTTTTTCTAGAAAGTTTTGAGAGATCTCTTTCATGGCAAGAAAGTTCATCTAAGAAGACAAATGTCAAGATGGGATGAGTTTTTTCAGCCAATTTTCTATTGTAAGTTGGTTGGATATCAAGTTACAAATGTATCTAGAGAAGGTAACTCTAGAAGGGCAATTCATCATTCAGACAACGATTGGTGAATTTAGTCATTTTAGACATTTGAAGCAGAATTTTGATTCAGAGATATGAGGAGATGATAAAACATGTTTCTATATTCAACTTCCATTTATATACCATGTTTGTTTTATCTCTTACTCTTAGCATTAGAGGAAGAGAAAAGTTCAGTTGAAGAAGTCAAGAGTGTTTGCTACTTCAAGATGAAGAGAACAAAAGGTATGGAAGAGAAGTTTGAAGATGTTGACATCATCAAGTGGAAGAAAGATGCAGAAAAAGAAAGTCCATCATTTCCAAAAGAAAAGTAAGGCTTCCTTTTCTCATATATTTTCCATATACTTTTCCTATTTTATCCTCTACACCCAAAGACAAGTCTACGAGAACATCTTGTGTAAAGAAGAAGCAGTTTCTTGTTTTGCATTACACTTGGTCATGATTTAGTAGATTTGACAAAGAATTGCATTGAGAGAAAGAAAAGCAGCAGATATATGTTTTAAACTCATATATGTATGAGTTATGTTTTAGTTGAAGCTTTTAAGCAGGCAGCTTATATGTTCCCTCAAAGAATTCTTGGAGTGTCAATACAGAGCTACTTGGTATATGACAAGTTGCAGAGAAGTATATTTCTTCTTTATCTAACTCTTGAGGTAAAAGAGTTTTTTGTAGCAGATGTTGAAGACTTGGGTTGAGGTTTTATGTTTGGAAAAGATTACCTCATATTCAGTATTTTCAAAAAACTTCAGAAAATTCAGAATCTTGTTGATGTACCAGTCAGTTGAAGAATCTACTTTCTATGATTGTCTTGATTTTTTGGATACATGTTTGTATTCAAAAAGGTGTTCCATCAGATCCTATCACTTGATTGAAAAGTGGAGTTAGCCAAAAGAAAATCAAGCAGGTACTATCACATTTCACCCGGGTAAAATATGAAAGTTATGAAGTATCAACTTGCAGCTTTTGGAGTTCTCAAGGTGAGAAGTTTGTCCACTTATATTTCAAGTAGGAATTGCAGATTCCTTGAAGGATTTGTTTGAAGAAAAGTTTTACAACTTTTTGAGAAGCATGGACACTTGGAGACATTCAGGTAAACAAATCAAACATTCAGTCTTGAAGGTTTGATAAGAGCAGATTCTACACAGGAGAGATCATTGATCTTGAATAGATCTTGTATGATCTTGAGTATTTATGATTCAGTTGTCTATCCTTTGCTTGTGAAGATTCTTAACATTGGAAGAAGTAAGTCAAAGATTCAGATTCTATCAGATTTGTGTTGCGAGATAGAAATACTTGTTATGTGCAGAAGGGTATGAATCCTAAAATGCTTTCAGCAAGGTTTTATCAGCTAACCTTATTCTATAATATGGGAAGCTGAAGACTTACAGTAAAAAGCTATTAGCAACTGCAGTGCTAATAAAAAAAAAGGGTTCAGAGATTTTGTTTCAGATACAGGTTTTGATCACTGAACATCAGATTTATTGAAAGAAGGAAGACGTTCCACATTTCATAAAGTTTGATATATTTGAAGAATTTTGGATACTAGCGTGAAGTCATCCAAGGGGGTGATGAAACATGAAGATTTACTTTCAAGCCATATGTGAAAGAATGCAGATTCATACCTACAGGTATTCCTATTTCAGGTATTCCTATATTTCCTTTGTAAGGTTCTCTTTATGTTCCAGCTTTGTAAAAAGAAGGAAGAAGAAGAATGTTTGGAGAAAGTTCCTGTTAGGATGTTCCTGTTCAGGAGAAGGTTCCAAAGTTCTATTGAAGAGAAGCTTGATATTTCAGAAAGGTTTATTTCAGAAGTGCGCACATATATGGTTATACCAAGTTCTGAAGGAAAGAGGTATGAAGGATTTAAAGGATGAAGACATGATGATATCATAGCTTCTTTGACTCATATTTCAGTTGATTTCAATTGAGTTGAGTTGATTTGACTTGAGTACATTCAGAGATGAACCAGCAGTGTTCATAATGCACTAAGTTGTGAGTTGTCAATCACAGGTTCCAGGATTCAGTTCCTGATTTTGTTTAGTGTATTTACATGACGCAGCAGAAGTACGTTGAGAAACCTTTTTTGGAAGGTAAATGCAAATATGTGGATCCTAGTGTATGTTTTCAGGTTTTTGAAAATAGGAGATAGCAGGTTGAGAGTCAGTACATGCTACATTTGTTGTCAAGCAGTGATTGCTTGATGTGTACACTATTGGATATCTAGTTTGCATATTTTCTCAAGTATTATGGTTCATATTCAGCAAGTTCAGGTTCTTTTGAAGGAAAGTCAAATTCAGTTTTGAAGAAGACTTTTTGAAGAAAAGTTCTGAAGTTCGGAAGTACAAGCTTGAAGCTTGTGACAAGCTATTTGAAGCTTGTAATAGTTTGCAGCTTATGAAGTTTGCAGATTCAGTCCAGGTTGTACCAATATGACATTGCAGGGGGGATTGTTGGAAAACAATGTCCCATTGGTCAAGGATTGGTCAATTTTGTCCAGAATTTATAGCATATGTACAACTTTACTATACTCCTTGTACACCAAACGGCGATTGGTGGGTTGGTTAAATCGTGGTACTCTCATCCAGACCACGAGGGTTCAAAACTTGTCTCCAGCAGTAGCGTAGCGTGTAGCTTTTTGAAACAGCAATCCACGAAATTAGCTTTTGGAACTCAGACGACGGATGGAGATGATCGCGAAGTTTTTTTTAATCGTTCTACGATCGTGGCTTTCTTTGAGAAAAGTGCTTTATTATCTGCTTTTCAAGGCTACCTAAACTACTATATAAGGAGAGTATTGGGCTCATTGTATTCATCCTTCACCTAGGATCAACACAAGCTTTAGAGCTTGGACCTCAGTAGAGGTGGTGTTTCTTCTAGCACATGGGGCAGCCATGGTGCTAACTTGAAGCATGTTGAAGAGCAGCTATGGAGTTCTTCTTGGTGATTCTTCTTGGAGAAGATGAAGGGTGTGCTCACACTCTAGCTCATGGAGAGGAGGTCATCTCTTGTTCATGGCAAGAAGACTTGATTATTAGCAGCTTGATGGTGAGGATCGCCCATCTACATGATGTATTTGAAGATCATCTTCTACAAGAAGATGTTAGGTTGAAGATTATCTTCTACAAGAAGATGTCTGGCTACTTCAAAGACATTGGATGGGACCATCTACATGATTTTGAAGATTATCTTCTACAGGAAGATATTAGGTTGAAGATTGTCTTCTACAAGAAGATATCTGGCTACTTCAAAGACATTAGATGGAGTTTAACATAAGATTCACATCTTATGTTAAAGTATTCAGGTACATATTCTCTTTATGCACACAGGTACTACTTGAAGTTTATGGAGGCCTTGGCGTTCATATCAGGAGGAGTCCTATTCGGCATAGCTACAAGAGAATCAGTACTTATATGCTTTATGCATATTTTATGAGGTGTTTAAGAAGGTGTGTTCACATGAGTTTGAGGATTTCCGTTCACACTGATCCTTCCTCTTTCAGTCACTCATATTCACTCTTCTATAACCTATTAGGTCACACATCTCATGTATATTCAGATTACTGCCCACACATCTGAATATGTTTGTTACATTGTACATTCACTCATTCATCTAATTCTCATCACATAGAATGGTTGAGAATTTTGCTCCCACATTGTACATTGAACATTGGTATATATGATACTATGAGTAAGCGATGGCTTACGTAACACCTTACACATGATGTCTATTCTTTCTCTATCTTTATCTCATCATTTGTATGATTAAGTTGTGGTATGTTCATGTTTTGTCAATATGGAAGATTGCTGGAATTAATGTTGTACATGACTGGAACTATGGAACCATGGACCTGTGACATGAGCCTAAGGGCCTACCTCACTTCCAACAATAGTACCTTGATCCTGAAATGGAGGGATCCTTGCTAGGTCCCCAAACATCTGTGTGTACCAAGTCTAGGTAGTCTTCATGCATAAAACCTTTCCTTGAGTAGGGCAATCTGTGAGACTTACCAAACTGACAAGCACCACATTTGTAAATCATGTGTTGCTTGGATACATTAGGTATCCCAAGCACACATTGGTCCCTGCACATTTGCTTTAAGGTCCTTTCACCTATGTGACCTAATCTCTTGTTCCATATTTCTAATTCTGAAAGTGTTTGATCCTTGTAATTGTATAAAGCAATGTTTTTGGTGTCTTCTAGCTCAAAAGTAAATAATCTACCTGATTTTTCTCCCTTGGCTATCCTTTTGAATCCATGTCTTGGGTCCTCTACATATGCTCCATGTTGATTGAACCTGACCTGCAAACCTTTCTCCACAATCTGACCAACACTCATTAAGTTTTTGGTAATGGTTGGTACATAAAGTACCCTGCTCAATAGGTTCTGGTTACCATCACAAGTTTTTACATTTCCAATCTTTACTACAGAATGCTTAGTATCATCACCTCTCTGTACTTGATGTTTGCCCTTGGGTTCCTCAGGATCAGAGAGTAGTGCCACATTGCCAGCTACATGATTAGAACACCCTGAATCAATATAAAACAGATGATCATCATTGATACCTGACTTGGAAGTCATATTCATGATCAATAGGGAGTCATCTTGCTCCTCTGTGTAGTTGTTGTAGTCTTTCCTATTTCTGAATCCTCCTTGGTAGTTACCATTATGGTTGTTGTTGTAATTGTTGTTGTAGTTATTGTTGTAGCCATAGTAGCCTTGGTGTTGGTTGAACCTTCCTCTGCCTTGAGAGTATCCACCTCTTTGATAGCCTCTTCCTCTCTGATTTTGGTAGTTTCTGTAGCACTCATCTGTGGTGTGGTTAGACAATCCACAAATATTGCATGGTGATGAATTGTAGGGTCTCCCCCTACCTTGCTTACCTCCTCTGCCCCTGCTTTTTGAAGATCTACCTCTCCCTGCATAGTTGGCTTGGGAGGTAGAACCTTCATCTTCTTGCTTTTTACTTTTACCTTTGTCTTTAACCTTTTTATCAGTATATAGGGAAGAAGGAGTTTTACCTTTAGATGTATCTCCAACCTTTGTGAACTTTGCTTCATGTGTGAATAGTTGGCCCATCAGAGTTGTGAGATCTGGGGTATGCATATCCATGTAGAGATCCATTGCAGTGGTGAAGCTTTCCCACTTATCATCTGCCTTTAGTCCATTGGTTACTTGCCTTACTATTTGTTCCTCTTCAATCTCCTCTCCTATGCTTGCTAATTGGTCTGCCGCGTCCTTGATCTTGGTCACAAATTCTGAGACTGATTGCTTTGGTTGCTTCCTAAGGGTTGTGAATTCAATCCACAATTGATTCTTCCTGGCCCTTGTATTAGATGAAAAATATGATGACAAGGTTTCCCAAGTTTCTTGGGAATTCTTACAATTCCTGATGTGAGGTAAAAGGAAATAAGATATAGAGTTAAGAAGATAAGACCTTGCCAATGCATCTTTTGCACACCATGTATTAAGCCTTTCTTGTTCTTCCTTGGTGGGTAGACCCCTTGCTTTGAATGAGGGCAATTCCTCATCTCCTAAGATGAATCCAAATAGACTTCTTCCTTGTAGATAGGTCTTCATCCTCAGAGACCAAGCTTGATAATTGTTCCTGCCCAGTTTATCAATGAATGAAGGAAAACCATCTCCCATGTTACCTTGTTTGCTCTGATACCACTGTTGGGAAAGATGGATGGATCCTCCAGAAGATTAAGTAGGTGCTGCTAATCCTGCTTTGCACCAGCCCTCAGTGACTCCAAATATGATTAGTAGACACCCTTATCTTCCAAATGATACCAAGAAATGCTATATGTACTTTGGAAAAGGTTTGAGTAATGACTTGATCAAAACAGATGAGTTTGTGAATCACAAAGCTAGAAAACTTTCTATTTTGATGTTGATACCTGCTCAGTCTTTCACTCAGTATGACCAGTACACTTACAATTGGCAAAATTCCTTCTAGAGGTATTCTATTAGCTTAGTAAGCTACCATTTGCAAGTGGAATCATTCAAAATGATAAACTATACTAGGAAAAATCATTTTAGCAAATTTATGGACATCCTCGACTTTTTAGGAAGTATGCAGACAAATACCAGTGAGCACTTTGACGACAATTTCTTGAGATTGGCTGAACCAAGTTGCTTCAAACTTTGTATGATTGTATTATGCTTTGAGCTGGATCCACCAAGCTTTGAATCACTTGATTTGGTGAAGTAGGCACTGAGATATGCCTCTTTGAAGTTGGCAGACTTGAAGTGGTACACTCAGAGAACATAGAGTTGATGAATGTGAATATATCTATTAATTGACATAATTGTACAATCTCATTAGCATGATAACCATAGCTAGATGAGGTAATGAGGTATGGGCTTCAATATAGCACTCATACACACTCAGATACAAATGATAGATGTCTCGGGAAGTGAGCTAGAATGAGCTGAGCTACCCGCGACTTTTGACTTGCATCTTTTATAGAGTTGAGTTGAAACTTCAAGTTTGAATTCAAATTCAAACTCCTAGAATCTTTCACCTAAAAGGTAATGAGATATTCTCTCAATCAATCAACAACTTTTTTCACGACTCTAATCAAGTAGGTGTGTACATAAGAAATGCCAAGTCTTTTAGACTTTTACAAGGAGTAAAATGGTAAGAACTTATAAGCATAAGTTCCTATGGTCCTTCCTTCAAGTGGTGTCTTCATGAAGTAATCCAAGCCAAATTGTGAAGGCTTGAATTGCACCAACAGACTATAGAAGAATTGCAGAAGAAATTGAATAAGCCACAAATCCAGGAAGAGACACATGTGGAAACCACACATGCAGAAGAATATGGGGTAGAAAATATTGCGGGAATACAACATGACAATGAACCAGCAGACAAAAGATCAGAAGAAGAATATTCAAAGGATTTTGTGAAGAAATTGCTGACAAGTAGAGATTCTAGAATGGAGTTCATCAGAAAGATGCATGATGAGTACTAAGAGCAAATTGTCACATTCGCATTGAATAAGGGAATCAATCCAGATCAGCATCACTGGGCAGCAGATGGATTGGGGATACCATTTTGTATGATTTTGGAGAGTATAAAGAACTACCAGATGGCCAGAGTTGGGCTACCTCCAAACAAATACTTTGAGTATGAAGAGGACATCAATGTCACTAAAGAACTATTTGAGAGAGCCAAGCCTAAGTGGAGAAATAAATGGTTGGATGTCAACAAAGAATGTAGGAAAATCTGGAAAGAGGCACCTCTTCATTTAAAGATCAATCCAGCCTATTGTCCAGTGGCACGAAGAAGAGAATGGACAACTTTTTGGGATAGAAGAAGAGAAGGTCAAATTCCACCGAAGTGGATGAATTTCTCGAAAGTAGCAGGTCCAAAGGCAGGCACATGGCCTACCAAGAGTTATATGGTGAATACTGCTGAGTCTGTAATAACTACATACAAAGATGTCAATGACCTTGCTTGCATACTACTTATAAGAATAATGAGGTTAATTTTGGCCTGTATAGAAACTTATACTGACACAGATATTAGAACCTTGAATTATATCGGCTTTAATTCTCTGACAGACGCCTTATTATTTGATTTGAGCGAAACACCTGACAGAATCTGCTTAATGGCCTATTACAGCAGAATTATATTTTTGGGTAGTCATTACTTACAGATTTTTGAGGTTTGAGAGGGAGTCAGAGATTTTTGGAAACCTATCAGTTGTTACAAAATCTAGACTTACTGCATATGAAGCCGCTTATACAGAATACTTGAAAAAGGATGTCATAGATAAACCCAAAGCTGTAGTACAGTGGAGAAAGGCGTTATTCGAGATGGTCAACAATCTAAATATAACAGAAAGAAAAAGTCATGATTTGCTGTCACAAGTATATCAAAGAAAGAAGAAATGAAGAAAAGTGATCAGTGCAGAGGAGCAGGAAAATCTTTCGTCAGGAGCCGAAAGGCTTAGGAGGGGAAGGATGTTGGAAGATGCATTTTTGGAAACCTTTTTGAAGAGAAATAATTGTAAAATGATAGAAATTTGTAAAAATATTTATGCAATTGTTGTAAAAATAAGGAAGAGTCTTCCTTATGTAGGATAGAATCTTATGTATTTTTTCTAGAATTTTTGGAAATTCCTAGATAGCATATTTTTAGAATAATAGAGGAAAGGACCAAAATTCAAGTGTGAAAAGGGACACTTGAAAATGTATATAAGCTAATTTCCTCTATTATGAGGGGGTTGGTTAATCATTTGTGTACATGCTATCCAAGTGAATAGAGAAGGAGTTTCTGCTGAAAATCGTGTTTCTCCTCTTCTATGTGGTTTCTTTGATTTGTGAGTCTAGATCTTGTGTATCCATGGAGATTTGTGAGTTTCTATTGTGTAAATCTATAGAATGTGTATGAAGAGAGCTGAATACTGTTGTGTTGAGTGATGAGTTGATGAAAAATGGTGCTGGAGCTGAAAATCGTCTGTTTGCACAGAATCACGATTGTCTCATCTCTATGATGCAGGTGATATTTTTTTATTTTGACTTCATAATTGTGTTCTACTGATAAAATAACATGGAATAGACACCAAGATTGTAGAAAATGGTGAAGATTTGCTCAAGATAATCCAAACCCTAGAAATTTCCTCTTCATCTTCACTATTCTCAGAATTCCAGCCATTATTCTCTTATTTCTTGGATTCTATTATCTTGAAGGGGCTGTGGTCTCAAGAATACTTCCAGGATTGACAAAATAAAGACGTCTTGTTGATTCTTTATGCTAAATGATTGGAGAGGACAACTCCAAAGATCAATAACAAACACATGCAAGCTCTCTCTTGCTCTCTCTCACAATGAAATGAGGGAATTGAGGTGGGGAGTGTAATATGACCAAGAAACTGAAATTTTTGTGGAGATGGAGATGGAGGTGGGAGATGGTGGGGATGATGATGGTGATGATGGTGATGCGAAAGTAAGGAAAAAATGAAGAAAAATAAAGAAAAGGAAAGATATTACCTATAACTCCAATGTCTCAACTCGACGTCTTACCATCACACGCTCGTCCTCGAAGCTCTCTCCCCGGCAACGGCGCCAAATTTGGTGTCACTCTAGCACAATGGTGAGTACCAACGTGAGAAGATTCACCTCATAATTGTCAATCAGTGGAGACGTGAGGACTAGTATGAAGACTATGAGCAAGTGAAGGCACAAGTGTGTGAGTGAGAAGCACACAAGCATGCACACACATACACACACACGCGCACACAAGGCAAGAACAAGGAGAGGAACGATGGAGTTCTTTGCATTAGTCAAAAAGTCTCTTACATAAGCTCAATTCACAAACAATCTAACCCCAAAAATGAGCTCTCTAGCTCTTTTTATAGTTTTCTAAATAGCTTTGGTCTTGTCCAGACCTAGTGTCCGGCCTAGTTAAAAATTAGGTTCTAGAGCCTATTTGAGGGCTCAAACAGAGTCTAAAAATTATGAAAATTGATATGTAGCTAGTTCTAATACTCCTCAAGCTTGAGGACTCCTCGGCTTGCAAAAAATGGAGTCTATTCTACCAAAAATGGAATTTACAATGTTTGTGTAGTGATTAAAATCAATTGGGTTGTAAATGGTCCATGGAAAAAATGATTGGGCCTTGTTGCCGTATTGTGCATGACTGCTCCGTTGCGCTAGTATGCTCTTCATTTGACTTGTATGCCAACAGATGGTAATCAGAATTTGTTGAGCAGGGTACTCTATGTACCAACCATTACAAAAAATTTGATGAGTGTTGGTCAGATTGTGGAGAAAGGTTTGCAGGTCAGATTTAATCAATATGGAGCATATGTGGAGGATCCAAGACATGGGTTCAAGAGGATTGATAAAGGAGAAAAATCAAGTAGACTTTTCACTTTTGAGTTGGAAGATACAAAGAACATTGCACTATACAGTTATAAAGATCAAACACTTTCAGAGCTTGAGATTTGGCACAAAAGGTTAGGGCACATAGGAGAAAGAACCTTGAAACAAATGTGCAGGGACCAATGTGTGCTTGGGATACCTAATGTATCCAAGCAACATATGATTTACAAGTGTGGTGCTTGTCAATTTGGTAAGTCTCACAGGTTACCCTTCTCCAAGAAAGGATATATGCATGAAGACTACCTAGAGCTTGTAAACACAGATGTTTGGGGACCTAGCAAAGACCCCTCAATCTCAGGATCAAGGTACTATGTGTCTTTCATTGATGATTATAGCAGATGGACTGTATTATACTTCATGAAGCACAAGGATGAGGTATTTAATTGTTTTAAGAAATATCTTGCATTAGTTGAAAACCAGACAGGAAGGAATTTGAAGAGGCTAAGGTCAGATGGAGGAGGTGAATACTTCTCCATTGAATTTGAAGATTTCTTGCAGGACAGAGGCATCAAAAGAGAGATGACCACAAGGTATTCTCCGGAACAGAATGGGGTAGCTGAGAGAAGAAATAGGTTAATTGTTGAGACAACTAGATCTATGCTTAATGAGAAGAAGTTAACTAACTATCTATGGGTAGAGAGTATTTCTACTGCCACTTACCTCATAAACAGGTTACCATCTAAGTCACTTGATGGTATGACACCCTATGAAGCATGGCATGGTAAGAGACCATCATTAGATCACTGCAAAATATTTGGATGTGTAGCATATGTGCACATTCCTTCTCAGATAAGAGGTAAGCTATACCCAAAGGATGAAAAATGCATTTTTATTGGGTATGATTTAAATAAAAAAGGTTACAGGTTTTATAATCCTACCAATAAGGGATTTATGGTAAGCAGAGATGTGATTTTTGATGAAAATGATTCTTGGTATGAGAATGAATGCAGGAAGGTTAAACTACCCTATGATTTGGAAGAGGAATTTCCAAAAGTTGCAAAGGAGGAACCTATTCAGAATGAAGCCTCAAGTTCAGATGATGAAGACACTATCAACCTTGAAGAATTCAAGGCATGGAAGTCCAAGGGCAAAATGAAGATGAAGAAGCTTGAAGACATACCTGAATCTTCAACTCAATCAATCAGAAGATCTCAAAGAGAAAGCAAGAAACCTAACAGATATGGGTATGATACATCTCTTGTTACTAAACATTCAATTTATCTTGCGAAAGATTTGTCAAATGAAGAACCAGGTTCATATGAAGAAGCAATAACCAAATCAGAATGAAAAGAAGCTATGGATGAGGATATTGATGCTCTCAAGGAGAGTGACACATGGGAGTTTGTACCCAAGAAGGATTCTATGAAGGTAATAGGATCCAGATGGATCTATAAGTTGAAAAGAAATTCTGATGGAACAATTAATAGGTACAATGCCAGATTGGTAGCCAAGGGTTTTGCACAAACCCAAGGCATTGACTATGAAGAGACATTTTCTCCTGTGGCCAAGATGCCAACAATCAGAGTGTTAGTAAGTGTGGCTGCATCAAAGAATTGGAACATGTACCAATTGGATGTCAAGAATGCTTTCTTGAATGGATGGATTTCAGAAGAAGTTTATATGTCACAACCTCCTGGCTATGAGGACCCTAAGAAGGTAAGTTATGTTTCCAAATTAAAGAAGGCTTTATATGGATTGAAGTAGGCACCTAGGGCATGGAATTACAGGTTAACTACATACCTCCAAGATCAAGGTTTTGTCATGAGCAAGGCTGACACTTCTCTGTTCATTAAGAGAAGTAATTCAGAGGTAATATATCTCTGTGTTTATGTTGATGACATCATCATTACAGGTAATGATGTCAATGGAATTAGGTATATCAAAAGCCAGATGATGAAGGAGTTCAAGATCAATGATCTTGGTTTATTGAAGTATTTTCTAGGGCTTGAATTAGTTTACACTAATTCAGGGATATACATTACTCAGAAAAAGTATGTACAAGATTTGTTGAAGAAGTTTCACTTGCAGGATGCTAAAGTAGCAAGCACTCCAATGGAGGTAAATCTAAAGCTAAGTGCCCATGAAGGTGATGAAGTCAAAGACATTACAGGTTATCAAAGTATGGTGGGTAGCTTGAACTATGCTACTCTTACAAGAATTGATATTGCATATGGAGTAAGTGTGCTAAGTCAATTTATGCACAAGCCAAGGATACCTCACTTAGAGGCTGCCAAGAGAATCTTGAAGTATCTCAAGGGTACACAGAACCATGGTTTGTATTTCCCTTACACTTCAGATATTGATATCAAAATTTATTCAGATGCAGATTGGGCAGGATGCAAGGATGATAGGAGGAGCACTTCTGGATATATTTCTTTTGCAGGTGAAAAACCAATTTCATGGTCTTCAAAGAAGCAACCTACTATTGCTTTATCTTCCACAGAGGCAGAGTATAGAGGATTGGCTAATGCCACACAAGAAGCAATTTGGATTAAGCTTTTGTATATAGAATTGGGCTTATATACTAGGTCACCAATTATCTTTGGAGATAATACAAGTTCTCTTCACCTTGCAGCTAATCCTATCTACCATGCTAGGACCAAACACATAGAGGTTCATTATCATTATGTGAGAGAGAAGTTGATAAGCAAGGACATTCAACTTACCTATGTATCAACCAACATGCAATGTGCAGATTTGTTGACTAAAGCTTTGGATGGAACAAAACTTTGCAGGTTCAAATCCATGATTGGATTGCAGGATATACTTGAAGATTAAAGATGAAGACTTAAGCCAAAATGTTTGGCTTGAGGGGGAGCTGTTGGTGTAATTTACAAGCCTACACATTTGGCTCAAAGGATACATTGAAGTCTACACATACATGAATAAGCATAGGAACATATGCTGGTGGTTAATTACCACTTTACCTCATTGTAAAAGTCAAATTGACTTGGAATCTTTTGTAATCACCTACCAAAGTGAGTCGTGGAAAAAGTAGCTCATTTGATTGAAGGAATATCTCCAAGCATTTAGGAGCTTGATCATAGGGATCCAAAATTTGAATTTGAATTCAAATCTTCACTCACTTCATATAAAAGTGAGCATGAAAAGTCGCGGGTTGTGAGAGATCATTCCCGAGCCTCATTCTACTGATTTTGAGTGTGTGTGAGGACTATACCATAGCCTACACCTCTCTACACCATTAGGCAATGTTATTCATGCCAATGGGATTGTATACAAGTGTTCATTAATAGATACATTTATATCATTAATCTTTGAGTTCTCTGTTAGTCTACTCAAAAGTCTGTCAACTTGTCAAGGGGCATATCTCGGTCAATTCTTCACCAAATCAAGTGATTCAAAGCTTGTTGGATTCAGCTCAAAGTCATCTACATGCTATCAAAGTTTGAAGTGATTCTATTCATCCGCTTGAGAGAAATCTGCGTCGAGGTGAACTCTGGTCATTTTCTACTACAGTCCTAAAAAGTCAGGGGTATAGCTAAACTTGCTAAATTGATTTCTCTTAGCATAGTTTATCTTTTTACATCATTCCACTTGAAAATGGTAGCTTACTAAGCTAATTAAATACCCCTAGAAGGAATTTTATCAATTTCTACTGTGCTGGTCACACTGAGTAAAACATCCAGCAGGTGTCAAGACATAAATAGAAGGTTTTCTTGAGTTTGTGAACTTCAAAGTTATCTGTTTTGGTTCAATCATTACACACATCACTTCCGAAGTACATAGGCCATTTTTTGGTATTATTGGAAAGCTAAGAAGGTCTACTTATCAACTCTGAAGCAAAAGAGGGCTGGTACAAAGCAGGTTTAGCAGTACCTACTCAGTCTCTTGGAGCATCCATCCATCTTTCCCAATAGTTGGCCACCACAAGCCCGCGAAGAGAATCATTTTTATAGTTCTCTCGGGTAAAAAATGACATCATGCAGCACCTGCATGTGCCATCTCCAATATGGGTAAGTATTCTCCTTCATACACACATAACCGTAATTGAATATCTTTTCCTCTCTTGAATAATTATCTTCCCATGATCACATAATCTTTACTCATCTCCTCTAAGGGCGGTTTCCTTGCTAAACTGATTCCTTCCTCGTGCTCTCATGTCTTTAGAAATTTCACTAATGTCTCACTCCATTTGGGTGCTATTGTCAAGAAAAGTAAAGATGTGTGATCATCTGGTATGGTTTCTGGACACTCCACGCAATTACTGACATAATCATGGACATCTTTAGGCATATCTGGCTAGTATACTCCTAGTCATTTCAATTCTCTTAGAGTTCCATGAATTCCTTTGTGCATCCTCCATTTGTTTTCATGGGCTTGTTCAATTAACTTATTCTGTTCGTCTTCCTCAACACATCTTGACAGTACACCATTGGGTTCCTTATAGTACACACTTCTTGCGATAATGTGCAAGTTATGTGATAGCAAAATTTCCTTTTTATTTTCTTTATTGATTGAGTGTTGGGGGCCATGAGTGAGTGTCACTCTAGCACAATGGTGAGTACCAACGTGAGGAGATACACCTCATAAATGTCAATCCATGGAGACATGAGGACCGGTATGAAGACCAAGAGCAAGTGAAGTGCACAAGTGCATGAGTGAAAGCATACAAACATGTACACACATACACACACAAGCGCACAAGGTAAGAGCAAAGAGTGGAACAATGGAAGATCTTAGATTACAAAAGAACTCTCTTACAAAGCTGAAATCTACAACAAGCTAACCTCAAAAATGAGCTCTCTAGCCCTTTTTATAGTTTTTGAGTGGTTTTGGCCCTGTCGAGACCTAGTGTCCGGCCTAGTTAAAAATTAGGTTCTAAGGCTTATTTGGAGGCTCAAACGGAATCTAAAAATTATGAAAATTGGTAGTATGATACATCTAATACTTCTCAAGCTCAAGGACTCCTTGGCTTGAACAAAATGGAGTTGTAAAAATAGAAAATGGTATTTACAATGATTTTTAGTGATAAAAATCACTATTTTTATAGGGATTTCCTCTGAAAATTTGACATGTGATTCTTGGAGCTCCCTACTTGCTCCTTCTTCTTGTGTGTCCACTTCCTTGATGTGCTTCCATGCTTTGTCCTTGACCTTGAGCTTCAACACTCCCCCCCCCTCTTGAGTCTGTCATCCTTGACAGACCCTTGTTGTAGTGGTTGTTCCATGTAGTACATTGAGAGGTAGTGTCCTTCATGTATCAGTAGTAGCGGTTCATCTTCCCATTGTAGCTTGGGCAGTTGTCAGGTTCATCATTTTATTCTAGTTGGATGGTGCCTTTATGAGCTTTCAAAAATGGTGAGCTACTCGAAAGAGGTAGTCAATGTTGGTTATGATCAACTCTTGTGGTGGATTGCTTCCTGGCTCTGGTTGTTGTCGCTGTGATGTCCTCTGGTTCTTCCAAAGATGGCTTCCCTAGTTGCCATATCAAGTACTTGTGACCCATAATGACTAATGGGTAAGTGCATTAGTGCATGGGTTAGAAGAAGAATGTGCCTTGTGCACGGCTCTGTAATGTAGCCCTATGCATGCATACTTGGGAAATGCATTGGAAGAATTATGGTGCAAGAAGTTGGGTCTTGAGCTAGGTACTCAAAGGGTAAGCCGACGAAGAGGTTTCCTAATTGATCATGGTTATGTTGTTGTTGAAGCATACAATTCTTACCATGGTGAAAATTCCATCGATCTTTAACTCTTCGTGTTGTACTTCCATCATGATGATTGACCATCAGCTTGTCTTCCGTTGTTGATGGTTTGCATTGGGGATTCGTCAAACACACAATCCCATTCTTTCTTTTGGTTTTTTTTTTTTTTTTGGAACAAGACAAGAAGAAAGGTGTTAGCATCAATAAAATATTTTACATATGCCAGATGTGTATCATGTGCCTGGGATTCTCAATTGTGTCTATGCATGGCCGTGTAAGGAGGCCCTATATTAATGCATACTTTGCAAATGCATGACCTGAATGGTGCAAAAGACAAGGTTAAGCCCAAGGCACATGGTTGTTGAACGTCAAGGCTTTCAATGTTGTTGGTGGATGTTGATGCAGTCTTTGTTGTAGGTAGCTGGTGGATCTTGAAATGATGTAATCCTTCTTATAGAGATCCATTTGAGGACAATGTTTGACAGCATAGAGATCGACTGTGGCTTCTTCATCTGTGGATGATTTCTAAAATTTGATATCCACTGTGGTCGGTTCGTTGGTGTTGTGGAAGCTGCTGGTACTTTTGGCTTCCGAACCCATATCCTTCGTGATTGTCCTTCTATTATCGGCGAGGAGATGAATTCATCTTCTTTTGGCCTCTGCCCTGGGTTTTGACTCTTGCTTCTCTGTGGTGTTTTTGTTGAGACTTTTCTCGTGAGAGTGATCATATGGTTTTGTGCATGTATCAGTGCCTTAGGTACCCACATTTGTAATCGCCCGTGTTGAGCTGCAGCTAATTTCTTTGGCACCCAAATTTGTACGTAAGTATGGTCGGCCTTCATCGATTGCTTTGGTACCCAAATTTGTCAAAGACCGTAGGATTGAGCTGGTCCTCATTTCTTGGTGCTTCTTTTAGCATGGTTAGCTTGCCTCAATAGAAGTGGTGGTGAAAAAGCTAGAGGTTGCTGTTTGTTATTGATCTTTGGAGTTGTCCTCTCCAATCATTTAGCATAAAGAATTAACAAGACATCTTTATTTTGTCAATCCTGGAAGTATTCTTGAGACCACAGCCCCTTCAAGATGATAGAATCCAAGAAATAAGAGAATAATGGCTGGAATTCTGAGAATAGTGAAGATGAAGAGGAAATTTCTAGGGCTTGGATTATCTTGAGCAAATCTCCACCATTTTGTACAATCTTGGTGTCTATTGCATGCTATTTTATCAGCAGAACACAATTATGAAGTCAAAATCAAAAAATATCACCTGCATCATACAGACGAGACAATCGCGATTCTGTGCAAACAGACGATTTTCAGCTCCAGCACCATTCTTCACCAACTCATCACTCAACACAACAGTATTCAGCTCTCTTCATACACATTCAACAGATTTACACGATAGAAGCTCACAAATCTCCATGGATACACAAGAACTAGACTCACAAATCAAAGAAACCACACAAAAGAGGAGAAAACACGATTTTTCAGCAGAAAACTCCTTCTCTATTCACTTGGATAGCATGTAGACAAATGATTAACCAACCCCCTCATAATAGAGGAAATTAGCTTATATACATTTTCAAGTGTCCCTTTTCACACTTGAATTTTGGTCCTTTCCTCTATTATTCTAAAAATATGCTATCTAGGAGTTTCCAAAAATTCTAGAAAAAATACATAAGATTCTATCCTACATAAGGAAGACTCTTCCTTATTTGTACAACAATTGCATAAATATTTTTACAAATTTCTATCATTTTACAATTATTTTCCTTCAAAAAGACTTCCAAAAATGCATCTTCCAACATCCTTCCCCTCCTAAGCCTTTCGGCTCCTGACGAAAGATTTTCCTGCTCTTCTGCACTGATCACTTTTCTTCATTTCTTCTTTCTTTGATATACTTGTGACAGCAAATCATGACTTTTTCTTTCTGTAATATTTAGATTATTGACCATCTCAAATAATGCCTTTCTCCATTGTACTACAGCTTCTGGTTTATCTATGACATCCTTTTTCAAGTATTATGTATAGGCAGCTTCATATGCTGTAAGTCTGGACTTTGTAACAACTGATAGATTTCCAAAAATCTCTGACTCCCTTTCAAAAAACCCGTAATCAAAGGCATCTTCAAAAATTTGCAAGTAATGACTGCCCAAAAATATTACTCTACTGTAATAGGCCATTAAGCAGATTCTATCAGGTGTTTCGCTCAAATCAAATAATAATGCATCTGTTGGAGAATTAAAGCCGATATAATTCAGTCATCTGATATCTATGTCAGTATAAGTTTCTATACAGGCCAAAATTAATCTCAATATTCTTATAAGTAAAATGCAAGCAGGGTCATTGACATCTTTGTATGTAGTTATCACAGACTCAGTAGTATTCACCATGTAACTCTTGGTAGGCCATGTGCCTGCCTTTGGACCTGCTACTTTTGGGAAATTCAACCACTTAGGTGGAATTTGACCTTCTCTTCTTCTATCCCAAAAAGTTTTCTATTCTCTCCTTCGTGCCACTAGACAGTAAGCTGGATTGATCTTTAAATGAAGAGGTGCCTCTTTCCAGATTTTCCTACACTCTTTGTTGGCATCCAACCATTTGTTTCTCCACTTTGGATTGGCTCTTTCAAATAGTTCTTTAGTCACATTGATGTCCTCTTCATACTCAAGGTATTTGTTTGGAGGTAGCCCAACTCTGGCCAACTGATAATTCTTTATACTCTCCATAATCATACATAACGGTATTCCCAATCCATCTGCGGCCCAGTGATGCTGATCTGGATTGATTCCCTTATTTAATGCAAATGTGACAATTTGTTCTTCATACTCATCATGCATCTTCCTGATGAACTCCATTCTGGAATCTCTACTTGTCAGCAATTTTTCCACAAACTGTTCTGAATATTCTCCTTCTGATCTTTTATCTACCAGTTCACTATCTTGTTGTATTCCCTCATTATTGTCTACCCCATATTCTTTTGCATATGTGGTTTCCACATGTGTTTCTTCCTGGATTTGTGGCTTATCCAATTTCTTCTGCAATTCTTCTATAGGCACCATCAGACTCCCATTCTATTGTGCCCATAGTTCTCTTTCTTTTTTCCATTCATTTTGTTCCTTTTCTCTCTTTGTCTGCCAATCACTTCTTTCCTTTTCCATATCCATGTATAGCTTATTATACCCTCTCATAGATGTAGCAGCATGTGTACTAGCCTGCTTTTCTAATTCTTTGGCTTCTTTCAGTTCTCTTTGTAATCTCTGAATCTCTTTATGTAATCCTTCCTTTTCTTCCTCTGTTATTTGGGCTGTCTGACTTTCCTCCTTTAATTGCCCTTCCTCCAATAGCAGCTTATTGATTTCTTCATTAGCTTTAGTCAAAATTTGATAGGAAGTTTGCAGAGTTCTATATCTTCCCTCAATCTTTCTCAACTCTTTTTCCAATTTAGTATTCTTCTTTGTTAGTTGTACACTCTTCTCTTCTAATTATTGAATCTTAGTTTGCTTCTGTACTTCTTATCTTAGTTGTACACAATCTTATTTTATTGGAAAATTCCTCATTTTTCTCTTGTACCTTCCTTATTTGCTCTGCCAATTGCTCCTTTTCCCTTTTATGCTCTTTAATAATCATACTGCCTTTTTCAAATTCCGACTCTGCCACCATCCCTGAAATGATCATATTCCGGCTGGAGGGTCTGAACTGTTCAATGTTATTCATAATGAGTTGACATGCTGATCTTATACTCTTTGGTATTCTTTCCAATCCCCCTTCCATTGCTACTTGTTTGGTTTCTAGCTGTTTGTCCTCTTTGCATTCACTCTCCTCTTCCTCTTCTCCTTCATATTCTATAATCTTGTCCTTGTTTTCTTCATTACTTGGATGAGTATCCAATGTTTCTGAATCTGCCATGTCTTCTTGAACACCTGAATTCTTTTGCTCTAATAATACATCTGAGATCAGCTTTATTTCCTGTACCTTTTCTTTCTCCAATACCTGTTGAGTCTCTTCAGAAAGGTATCCTTCCTTTGTTTGCATCTCCTTTTCCTGGCTTAGAGTTTCCTGAAATAGGTTATATTCAGTTTCCTTACCAGAGTTTTCCTGACATTCACCTGCTTGTTCCTCCTGTCTTTCCTTTTCCTGGGCTAGAACTGTTTCAGTTACTTCCAAATCTTTCACCTGATCATTACTTCTTTCCTCTTTGTGTACTTCTTTCTGTTCATCAATGTTCATGAGGTCCATTGCTACCTCTTGATCTTGATCCTCATTGGATATAAATTCCTCATTGTTCTTCAAATCATGCAGCACATCCTTTATACTCTGAATGATCTCTTTTTCCACTACTTTCCCTGTGACTATTTGAACATTGCCTTTCTCAAATATTTCCTCTGCTTCCTGTAGTGAATCTTGATCTGTGCCTTTTTGTTTTATGACTGAGCTGCTCACTTGTGCCTTCTTGGCTATTTCTTCTATGCTCTCCTCTAGTTTGAAGTAGGTTTGTGACAGTTTTGTCCATATGGATTTCATCCCAGTATGCACTAGTCCACAACTAACTTCTTCCCTTATCTCAGTTGCCTGTTCTAACATAGCTGCTTTTCCCTTCATCAACCTTCTTTCTTCTTCAATACTAAGTTGTTTTCCTGTTTGTTCCTGAATTGGCTTCTCTTGAGACTTCTTCTTCAATTCCTCAAGTGTTTTTTGTTTCTCAGAGGCCTGTGTTATGACGTTAGGAGTATTTGGTATTGACAAATTTAGACTTTTTAGCAAAAAGCTCTCAATGTCACTTTCAGAATCAGATGAAAAGTGTGAAGGTCCTCCTCTTTCTGGTTCTGTGGGTCTTGATACTTCTTCCACAATGGATGGCTTCTGTGTTTCTTCCATGATTACTTCCTCCCTCTCTTTGGTGATATCAGTTTCAACTATGGATTTGCCCTTCCCTTTCTTGGTCAATTTCTTCTTTTGTACTGGTTTCCTTGGAACCTTCTTTTTCACCACAACAGTGGTTCTGGTCTCTGGAGGTCCTTGCAATTCCTTGAAATAGGCTAGCAACTCAACTTCTTTCCTGACAAACACCTCCTCAGTTTATAATGTTTTTCCCACGATTTTCTACCTAGGAAAGTGTTTTTCACGATTTTGTGTCCAAAATCGTGTTTTTCACGACGTTGTACTTAAAATCATGTTTTTCACAATTCTGTGCTCAAAATCGTGTTTTTCACGATTCTGTGCTCAAAATCGTGTTTTTCACGATTCTGTGCTCAAAATCGTGTTTTTCACGATTTTGTTCCCAGACAATCGTGATTGCTCACAATTGTAAATAACACGATTTTCTGATGAAAATCGTGTTCTGGGAATCGCGATGTTGTTCTTTGTAGCTTAGTGATGAGTAGCACCTCCTTTAATGTCAATCCGGGAAGACGTGAGGATGGTATGAAGACCTCGAGCAAGTGGCGGCACAAGTGCGTGAGTGAGAAGCATACAAGCATGCACACACATACACACACGCGCGCACACACGGCAAGACAAAGAGAGAGAATCAATGGAGTGCTTTAGATTACTTTCACAAGCTCTTACAAGTTCGTTTCAATTACAATCTACCCCCAAAAATGAGCTCTCTAGCTCTTTTTATAGTTTTTGACTAGCTTTTGGCCCTGTCCAGACCTAGTGTCCGGCCTAGTTAAAAATTAGGTTCCAGGGCTTATTTGAGGGCTCAAACGAAGTCTAAAAATTATGAAATTTGGTACGATGGTACTTCTAATACTCCTCAAGCTCGAGGACTCCTCGGCTTGCACAAAATGGAGTCTAATCTACCAAAAACGGGATTTACAATGTTTGTGTAGTGATTAAAATCACTTGGGTTGTACATAATCTATGGGAAAAAATGATCTGGCCTTGTTGCCGTATTGTGCATGACTCCTTTATTGCTTTGTATGCCAACACTCCCCCCTTCCTAGCGTCTGTCGCCCCTGACAGACCTTTGTTCGCGCGGGTGGTCGATGTAATATTGGATGACATTGGTGGCCAGTTCATGTTCTCCTATCCTTAAGCCTCTTGCTAGATCGGCTTCCAATGCCTCCCAATTTATTGCACCGGGGGTTTCTGGTTGCGGGGTGGTGTAGTACTCTGAATACATTGCTTGTTCACAAGCAAACAGTTGAAGTAGATGTGTCGGCTTTGGTGCGAAAATCTCCGAGTGGTACTCCCAGAAACCTGATCTGAACATTTCTTCGAAGGTCTGTTTGTAGTAGGCGGGGAGGTACTTGATGCGTGCATGCCAAGCGTAAGCCACACGGATACTGGGGGTGGTGCTCATGTCATACACCAAGTCGTAATTTCCATTGCTAAACCCCGGAAGACGTACCTGTGGTGCGGCTGCATTTCTAAAGGTCTTCAGCACTACTTGCATCATATCTAAGATTTTAAGCATCATTTGCACTGCTACATCTTGCATGGGCTTCAAGCACGGCATCCAGTGGCGAATGGTCCCCATCATATATGCTACCGATGGTGGTCCTTGTGGTGGCGCGATGTACGGGTAGTTCAGCCATTCCTTGCATTGCGCATTGTTCTGTACCTTGATATTAAATGCCTTCCACGACCTGCGGCGGGGGACTGGACCGTAGCATGGGTTGTACAGGAGGTGCAACGGCGCGTTGTTCCATGTGCGTAGCATTTCTGGATAAGTCTCTAAAAGTTTCTGCCGCCATATTGGTTGACGAATCTTGCCTTTTCGCACCTCTGGAGGAAGGTCTTCAGGTTGAAATTGGGTCGCAAAAGTAGGAATCTGACCCGTGACTCTTTGTATTTCTGCATTATAATCAGCCAAGATAATATAATATGGCCTGTACTGGAGTTCCGATGAGAGGATCAGGCGTCTCGATGACAAGTTCTTGAAGTAATCTGATTGTAAAACAGTCTCCTCTATGACCCTCATAGCCTGATTTTGCACTACGGTGCGCTCTTCATGCGAGGTCCCTATTTCCTCCACTTGTCGTAACCATGGCGGCCGTGGTGCCTCAAACGTGTCCTGCGCTTCTTCTGTTTGTTGGCCTCCTGGGAATGGTTGCGGATCATATTCTTCATCAAACGTTTGTTCCACAGGAATTTGCACAACTTCTTCGTCCGTGGGAGCCTCCGGAGGGGAAGATGGCCTCTCATATTGTAGTAGGCGTGTCTGCAATTCAGTTACCTGTTGCTGGAGATCTTTTATGGCCTCTGCGTCGGAGGGAAGCGAAGCTGCAGAGTGGGTGGTTGGAGGGGCAGCTGTTGGGCCTTGTTGGTGTTCCTGCTTCAGTTGTCCTAGCTCCTCCGATAGCTTATCATGTGCTTCGAGTAGCATGGCATAATCTTCCAATATAATCTTGATATTATCGGGGGTCACTGCTTGAAACTTGGATGGGCTGATGGGTGCCCCCGGTGTGCTCTCAATAGCTGCCTCCAGGTTCTCTTGATTTTGTATTTGCAGACGTCTGTTCTCTTCCTAAGCAGCCGCAAGATGGCGTTTAAGTAGCGCCATATTTCGCTGAAGTTTTGAGTTGCGTTCCAGTTGTGTCCGTAGGTGACTTTCTACCACCTGCACTGCTTCCTGATCTACGTTCTGTAGCTGTACTTCCAATATATTATGGGCGTCTTGGAGGGTTTGGAACTGTGTGTGGAGGCGAGCATTCTCCTCTTCTAGTACCGCAAGGCGGAGCTGTAGTGTCGCTGAGTGCTCTTGCAGGCGTGCGTTTTGTTGCTGGAGCTGAATGTAATCTGTTCTTAAATTTGATATACAAGCCAACATGGTGTCCAATGCATTACCTATAGATGAGTGGGGGGTGTTTACTGTGGAAGATGCATGGGAAGGAAATTGGGGAAGGGAGACAGTGAATGATGTGTCTACGAAAGTTGTGTGTGTGGGTGAAATTGGTGGAGGGGGAATGGGAGGAGGTGAAACCGTGGGTGGAGGTGCCGTGGGTGGTGAAATGTCCATACCTTCAGGAGTGGGTGTTAGTGTAGGGCCTGCCATATACATTGGTATGGTAGGTGGTGTGTGTGTGGAAGTGGTGAATAGATGTGACGTGGGGTGGGGAGCTGTTTTGTTTTGGACTCCAAGTTGTCCTCTCCAATCATGAAGTAACAAAGAATCAACAAATCATCTTTATTTTGTCAATCCTAGGAATATCCACAAGACCACAGCCCCTTCAAGATAATAGATTCAAGGAAATAAGAGATTGATGGCTGGATTGCTGAGAGAAATTGAAGATGAAGAGAAAATCTTGAGATTACCATAACTAAGGCAAATCTCCATCATTTTCCATGTTCTTTGTGTCAAAACCATGCCATTTCATTAGCAGAATACAAATATGAACTCAAAACTGAAAAATATCACCTGTATCATCAAGACGAGACAATCGCGATTCTGTACAACAGACGATTTTCACAATTTTGGAACTTCCTGCAGTCCTTTCCACTCATTTACAGCAATAGGTCTCTCTCTTCATACAATTTACTCAGTAATACACAAATAAGACTCACAAATCTCCATGATTAAGCAAGAGACAAGCTCACACATCAAAAGAAATACACTCAAAAGGAGAAAACACGATTTTGCAGAAACTCTTTCTTCTCTATTGATAGCTTGAGCAAATGGCTAACCAACCTCTCCAAAATAGAGAAAATTGACTTATATACATTTTCAAGTGTCCCTTTTCACACTTGAAATTAGGTCTTTTTCTCTAATTTTCTAAAGAAATGCTATCTAAGAGTTTCTAAAAATTCTACAAAAATTACATGATGTCCTCAACCACATAAGGAAGACTCTTCCTTATTTTTACAATCATTGCATAAATATTTTACAAGTTTTTTGACTTTTTCCTAATTTTTTACATCAAAAATGCTCTTCAAAAATACTCCTTCCAACATCCTTCCCCTCCTAAGCCTTTCGGCTCCTGACGAAAGATTTTCTTATGTGAGCTCAGCTTTATTTCTTCTTCCTTTGATACACTTGTGACACCAAATCATGGCTCTTCCTTTCTGTGACATTCAAATTATTGACCATTTCAAATAAGGCTTTCCTCCATTGTACTGCAGCTTCAGGCTTATCTATAACATCCTTCTTCAAATATTCTGTGTAAGCAACTTCATAGGCAGTAAGTCTTGCTTTTGTAACAACTGATAGGTTCCCAAAAATTTCTGACTCCCTCTCAAAAAATCCATAGTCAAAAGCATCCTCAAAAATCTGTAAGTAATGGCTACCCAAAAATATAATTCTGCTGTAGTAGGCCATTAAGCAGATCCTGTCTGGTGTCTCACTTAAATCAAACAAAAGAGCATCTGTTGGTGAATTAAAGCCTATGTAGTTCAAAATTCTGATATCTGTATCAGTGTAGGTCTCTATACAAGCTAGAATCAATCTCATTATTCTGACAAGTAATATACAGGCTGGATCATTAACATCTTTATATGTCGTTAAAACTGACTCAGCAGTATTCACCATGTAATTTTTTGTAGGCCAAGTGCCTGCCTTTGGTCCTGCTATTTTTGGAAAATTCAGCCATTTTGCTGGAATCTGCCCTGTTTTCCTCCTTTCCCAAAAAACAGTCCATTCTCTTCTTCTGGCAACTGGACAATAGGCTGGGTTAATCTTTAAATTCAAAGGTGCCTCTTTCCAAATTTTCCTGCATTCCTTATTGGCATCCAACCACTTATTCCTCCATTTAGGATTTGCTCTTTCAAATAACTCCTTCGTAACATTAATATCTTCTTCATACTCAAGGTATTTGTTCGGAGATAGCCCTACTCTGGCTAATTGATAATTCTTTATACTCTCCAAAATCATACAGAAGGGTATTCCCAATCCATCTGCAGCCCAATGATGCTGATCTGGATTAATGCCTTTATTCAGAGCAAAGGTAACTATTTGATTTTCATACTCATCATGCATTTTCCTGATAAATTCCATTCTTGACTCTCTATTGGTCAATAATTTCTGTACAAAATCTTCAGAATATTCTTCCTCTGTTTCTTTGGCTGCTGATTCCTTGTTCTCTTGTTCCCTGTCAAAATCCCCTGTTTCATATTCCCTATTGTCTGTATCTTCTGCCTGTACTTGATCCTGAATTTCTTCTGGAACTTTTGATTTCTCCAACTGTTGCTGTAGTTCTTCTATAGTCATCATTAAACTTTTGTTCTGAGCTGCCCATAACTCCTTTTCCTTCCTCCACTCATTTCTTTCTTCCTCCATCTTTGCTTGCCATTCACTTCTTTCCTTCTCTACCTCCAAATGTAATTGATGATATCCTCTCATTGATGTGGCAGCATGAGTGTTCGCCTGTTTCTCCATTTCTTTGGCCTCTTTTAATTCTGTTTGAAGTCTTTGAATTTCTTTATGCAGCTCTTCTTTTTCCTCCTCTGTCAATTGAACAGATTTGCTTCCACCTTGTAGTTGACCTTCTTCTAACAACACTTTATTAATCTCTTCATGTGCTCTAGTCAGAATTTGATAAGATGTTTGTAAAGTTCTGTATCTTCCTCCAATGGTTTTTAATTCCATATCCATTTTGGCATTCTGTTCTGATAACTTTCCACTCTTTTCTTCCAAATATTGAATCCTATTCTGCTTTTGAACCTCAGCTTCTTCCAAAGCAATGATTCTATTGAGATATTCCTCATTCTTTTCCTTTATCAATCTTAATTGCTCTGTCATCTGCTCTTTTTCTTTCTTGTGTTCTTTGATGATTAAACTGCCTTTTTCAAATTCTGATTCAGCCACCATTCCTGATATGATCATATTTCTGCTAGATGGTCTGAATTGTTCAATGTTGCTCATAATCATTTGACAAGCTGATCTTATATTTTTGGGTATTCTTTCCAACCCTACTTCTATTTCTGTCTGTCTAACTTCAATTTGCTTATCTTCTTTATTCATATCATCTTCTTCTGCTGCTGTTTCATCTTCTATGTCCTGCATGTCTTGTTCTTTATCATGTTGATCATAGTTCTCTGTATCCTGATTGTTATCATCCTCCTCATAAACTAGTGCTCTGTCATTTGCACCCTTCTGCTCTGAGAAATCTGAAGCTCCCTTCTTTTCTAATGGCTTCTTTTCTTCCAATACTTGTTGCTTCTCTGTGAAGAGCTGGTCTCCCTTAATTAGTATCTCCTTCTCTTGTGTTAGGGTTTCCTGACTTTTGTCTGAGTCCTTTTCAACAAGAATTTGTTGAACTTCCCTGAGTTGGTCTTCCTGTTCCTGCTTTTCCTGAACTTCAACTGATTCAATTTCTTTTGTACCAGCAACCTGGTCATTACTTTTCTCTTTTATGCATTCCTGATCTTGCTCCTCCATATCCATAAAATCTGCTTCCACTTCCTGTTCTTGATCATTCTTAGATGTAAATTCCTCACTGCTTTTTATATCCTGCAACACATCTTTTATACTTTGAACAATTCCTTCCTCTATTACTTGTCCAAAGACCTCTTGAGCATTCTTTTCTGATTCTAACTCCTTGATTTCCTGTTCTTTGGATGCATCCTTCTGCTGATTATTTGAGCTAAGTACACTGCCGAATACTTTCTTTGCTAGTTCCTCCAAACTTGCAGTCAATCTTGCATTTAATTTGAACTGTGTCTGTGATGGGTTGGTCCATATTGAATTTTTGTCAACATTCATTATTCCAGAACTATCTTCATTTCTCTTCTGGTCTTCCTCTTCTGTCATCCTTGCCTTTCCTTTTAACTGCCTCCTTTTTTCTTCAGCACTCACCTGTGAAACTATTTCCTCCTGTGTCTGCTTCTCTTGAGGTTTCTTACTTGAATCCTCAGGTGTTTTCACTTTTTCCACAGCCTGTACAGCTATATTGGGAGTGTTGGGTATTGACAAATTTAAACTTTTTAGCAAAAAACTCTCAATGTCGCTATCTGAATCAGATGAGAATCGTGAAGATCCTCCCACTTCTTGTTCTATAGGCTTTGACACTTCCATCTCTGAGGTTAGCTTTTGTGTTTCTTTGGTAATCACCTGTCTCATTTCTTTTGTCACAGGTTCATCTGCCATCTTTCCTTTCCCTTTCTTTATCATCTTCTTCTTTTGAACAGGTTTCCTTGGCATCTTCTGTCATGGACGAAGGAAACCATCCTGAACCTAAGATTCCATGTGAACCCTGTATCTCATGATTGGTTCAGAATTAGGAGAAACCAATGCTTCCATTGCGTCCGGAATGTGCCAAAACCCCAAGATCAACTGTCTATTCGCTGAATTCTGACATTGGGAGGTCTTGTTACAAATCGATGACATCATGATGACATCATCAGTTCGCAACCGCCTTGGGAACCGCCCTTGAAAACCTATATAAGGAGGGGTTGGCCACATTCATAATCAGTCTTGCCAATGCCAGTCTTGGGAGCTCAAGGAGTCGTGACCTCCAAGTAAGTACATTCAAGTTCCAGTTCAAGTTCTAGTCTTGTTTCTAGCTCTAGTCTTGTCTAGTCTTGTATTGTGGACATCCTTTCTTGTCCTATTGTAATCTCGTAGTACGAGATCCTTTCTAGTTATTTCTTGTATCCAGTTCATATCCCTGAGGGGATTTCTTGTAATCGAGATATCTTGTTTCCTACCTACGATCCCGGGTTGTGGGATCTCCTGTATCATCTCTAGTCGAGTTTTCCATACCTATTGGTCCCGGGTTGTGGGACATCTTGTATCGATCGTATATTCTTGTAGCATTTTCCCTTCGTGGGTATTCTTGTAATCAGAACTGTGTTTCCGAAATCTTGTCTTGTGTAGTCAGAGAGCACAATCTAGTGCTCCCCTGACATTTTGGCAAGACTATCTTCTATCCAAGACCAGACATCATGGAGAACGCTTATGAACAGATCGTAGCATCACTTCAGAGTCTCCAACAACAAGTCGAAGACCTAAGTCGTCGACAGACACAAGTCGAGATGGGACATCCAGTGCATGTAGGTACACTCCTTCAAGAATTACAAGAACGAATCGGGAGTCTTCAAGCGAATCAAGGGAGTATTCAAGTGAACCAACGGCCCAGTACATCATTTGTGAAGGAACCCAAGATTTGCATGCCAGAAAAGTTCAATGGTGATCGTACAAAGTTTCGAGGATTCTTGCAACAAGTCAAATTGTACATTCGCATGCAGCCTGATAGATACCCTGATGATGCATCCAAGGTCGGTTTTATTGGAACCTTGCTCTATGGTCAAGCTTTATCATGGTTCGCCCCAATCTTGGAGAAGGATATGGCCGTACTTCATAATTATGAGGCATTTCTTGGAGAGCTTGTCGCCACATTTGGAGATGCAGACACGAGTCGAGTGGCAGAAACAAAACTTCGAAAGCTACGTCAAGGTAACCGCCCTGCCTCTACCTATGCATCAGAATTTAGGCAATTGATATGTGACCTCACTTGGCATGAAGATTATTTCATTAGCCAATTTAGATGGGGCTTAAGGGATGACGTGAAGGACCTTCTACTCACGATGCCAGAGGTGAAGACATTGAATGAATACATCAACCAAGCCATTCAATGTGATAACCGTCTTTTTGAAAGGAAACAAGAAAAACAAGTAGAAGGAAGACCTCGCCAATGGAAACCTTTCCAGCCTACTCCTAGAGATGACACTATGCCCGAACCTATGCAGATAGATGTAACTAGGTTCCAGCCTCTAACACCACAAGAGAAACAAAGAAGGAGGGATAACAAATTATGTCTATATTGTGGAAACCCTGGCCACATTGCAGTTAATTGTCCCAACAAGAGAACAAACTCCAAAGTCGCAGCCACCCTTGTAGAGCAGGGAAACGAGGAAGTCCAGTTGTAAAAGAGACCATACAGCCGGACCATGATATACGAAAGGGTCTCATAATTCCATCCACACCCGTAGAAACATGTCTTGCCCCTGTCAAGTTAATCCTGTCTAAGAAGACCCTTTCCCTCATAGCTCTAGTAGATTCAGGAGCGTCCTCATGTTTCATTGATGAAGGACTCGTTAAGAAACATGGAATTCCAGTACTTCGAAAGAACAGACCAGTAGTAGCCGAAGTAGTAGATGGACGGCCTCTAGCATCGGGGAATATAACCATGGAAACCATACCACTAAGAGTACACCTTGGTGACCATGATTCACACATATGTTTCAATGTAATATCGAGTCCAGCAAATATGGTTATCATCGGAATGCCGTGGTTAAAGAAACATAATCCAGAAATTAATTGGGAAAAGAATAAAATCACCCGTCGAGATATCCAGAAGAACCCAACATATGTTGGAGCTAAAGCCTTCATACATGCAGTAAGGAAGGAACCTACATATATGATCTATGCCATACCAGCTCAAGAATCCAAGAAAGATGATCCAGTACAGCTACCCAATCAGTACAACGGCTTTGAAGATGTTTTTGAAAAGAAGAATGCAGATATCCTTCCAGAGCATAGACCTTATGATTGTCCCATAGATCTTCAAGAGGGAACACAACCACCCTTTGGACCAATCTACAGACTATCTCCAGAGGAACTTACAGAACTACGCAAGAACATTGATGAGAATCTAGCAAAGGGGTTTATCAAACACTCGAAGTCTCCAGCAGGAGCTCCTATTCTATTTGTAAAGAAGAAGGATGGGACTCTCCGGATGTGTGTAGATTATCGTGGATTGAACAAAGTCACTATAAAAAACAGATACCCTCTACCACTCATATCAGAGCTCTTGGAACGCCTTGGAAAAGCAAAATTCTTCACGAAAATTGATCTTCGAGGAGCTTACAACCTTGTCAGGATCAGAGAAGGAGACGAATGGAAGACAGCATTTCGAACAAGGTATGGGCATTTTGAATATGTAGTTATGCCCTTCGGTCTTACAAATGCTCCAGCTGTCTTCCAACATATGATGAATGATATTTTTCGAGAATATTTAGATGATTTTGTTGTAATATACCTTGATGATATCTTGATATTTTCAAAAAATCTAGAGGATCATGAAGATCATGTAAAGATAGTCCTAGAGAAACTAAGAGAAAAAGGATTGTATGCGAAATTGGAGAAGTGTTCTTTTCATAAGACAGAAGTGGAATTTTTAGGGTACATAGTATCAGATAAAGGAATTTTTATGGACCCTAAGAAGATTGAGACAATCCTTGATTGGCAACCACCTTCATGTGTTCGAGATGTACAATGTTTTTTGGGGTTTGCCAATTTCTATAGGATATTCATCAGAGATTACTCCAAGATAGTGACACCTCTTACCAAGCTTACAGGGAACTCCAAATTCTCATGGACCGAAGAAGCAGAGAAGGCCTTTCAGACCTTGAAATCAGCATTCACTACTGCTCCAATCCTAGTTCATCCTGATTCTAGTAAGCCCTTCTTCCTTGAGACAGATGCATCGGACTTTGCTCTAGGGGCCATTCTTTCCCAATATGGAGATGATGGACAACTACATCCAGTTGCATATCATTCAAGGAAGTTTTCCCCTCCAGAAATTAATTATGAAATTCATGATAAAGAACTCCTTGCCATAGTAGACGCGTTTGATACCTGGCGTCACCATCTAGAAGGAGCAGCTCATAAAGTCATTGTATATTCAGATCACAAGAACCTAGAGTATTTTATGACCACCCGGATCCTCAATAGAAGGCAATCTCGATGGAGTAACTTTTTATCCAGATTCGACTTTGTCATCACATACCGTCCAGGACGTCATCAATGTCAGTCAGATGCCCTATCCAGAAGATCTTACCTTGCACCAAAGAAGGGTGAAGAGGCCTTTGATCAACAAGAGAGTGTATTACTCAAGCCCGAGCATCTCCAGTTAGCAGCTATCTCTTCAAGCCATCATGAAGATTCAGCCTTGAATCAGTTGATCCGTGAGAATCTACCACAGGATGAATTGTTTTGTAACGTTAAGCAGAAAGCTCAAGAAGGAAAATTCCAAGAAGTAAACGAATTTCAGGAAAAGGATGGTTTACTACTCTATAAGAACCTATTGTATGTCCCTCCAGGAAAGCCCAGGATCCAAGTACTTCAACAACGCCATGACAACCTTGCAGCAGGACATTTTGGAGTAAATAAAACAATAGAACTCATATCAAGGGACTTTTGGTGGCCTCAGATGTGGAAGGAAGTCAAAGAATACATTCGAACCTGTGATACTTGCAATAGATCTAAGGTACCCCGACATAAACCTCATGGCCTCTTGCAACCTCTACCTATTCCAGAAAGGCCATGGGCTTCATTGTCGATGGATTTCATCACAGATCTACCAAAGTCAGATAAGTATGATGCCATTCTTGTTATTGTGGATAGATTTACAAAGATGGCACACTTCATTCCAACTACCAAGGCAATCACAGGTGCAGCCACTGCCAGACTTTTTCTTAGGTACATATTTAGGCTTCATGGATTGCCTGATGACATTGTCAGTGATCGAGGTCCACAGTTCATATCCAGCTTTTGGAACAGTCTTTGCAAGCTCCTTGGTGTTCAAGTTAAACTATCTACAGCAAATCATCCACAGACTGATGGACAAACAGAACGAGTGAATCAAGTCCTGGAGCAATATCTCCGTTGCACTAGCAACTATCACCAAAATGACTGGTTTGAGTTGTTACCCTTTGCAGAGTTTGCCTATAACAATAGTGTTCATGCATCTACTAAGCAAACTCCCTTCTTTGCAAACTATGGACAACATCCAAGGATGGATATACAACTCTCAAATCATGTCAAGAACCCAGCTGCCAGAGACAAGGCCCAGTACCTGATGGACATTCACAAAGAACTGAAGGAAGAGATCCATAAAGCTCAACAACAATATAAGTACTATGCAGATCAACATCGTGTCCAGAATCCATCGTATCAAATTGGGGATAAAGTATGGTTACTCCGAAACAATTTACAAACTTCAAGGCCTTGTGCAAAGTTAGATCATCAAAAGTTTGGACCATTTACCATCTTGGCCAAGATTAATCCAGTCACCTTCAAACTCCAGTTACCGAGTACCATGAGAATACATCCAGTTTTCCATGTATCCATGTTGGAACCATATCAGATTTCACCATTGAGGGGGGAGAGACCTAGTCCTTCACCACCTATTGAGATTGATGATCATGAAGAATTTGAAGTCGAGCATGTCCTAGATTCCAGAATATCCCGGGGAAGATTGGAATACCTTATTCATTGGAAAGGGTATGACATCAGTGATCGTACTTGGGAACCTGCAGAAAACCTTCAGAGAGCACCAATCAAGGTTCGAGAATTCCATAAGAAAAATCCAACGAAGCCGAGACCAGATAACATGACCGCTCCTCGTGGAACTCGTCGCTTGAGGGGGAGGTGATGTCATGGACGAAGGAAACCATCCTGAACCTAAGATTCCATGTGAACCCTGTATCTCATGATTGGTTCAGAATTAGGAGAAACCAATGCTTCCATTGCGTCCGGAATGTGCCAAAACCCCAAGATCAACTGTCTATTCGCTGAATTCTGACATTGGGAGGTCTTGTTACAAATCGATGACATCATGATGACATCATCAGTTCGCAACCGCCTTGGGAACCGCCCTTGAAAACCTATATAAGGAGGGGTTGGCCACATTCATAATCAGTCTTGCCAATGCCAGTCTTGGGAGCTCAAGGAGTCGTGACCTCCAAGTAAGTACATTCAAGTTCCAGTTCAAGTTCTAGTCTTGTTTCTAGCTCTAGTCTTGTCTAGTCTTGTATTGTGGACATCCTTTCTTGTCCTATTGTAATCTCGTAGTACGAGATCCTTTCTAGTTATTTCTTGTATCCAGTTCATATCCCTGAGGGGATTTCTTGTAATCGAGATATCTTGTTTCCTACCTACGATCCCGGGTTGTGGGATCTCCTGTATCATCTCTAGTCGAGTTTTCCATACCTATTGGTCCCGGGTTGTGGGACATCTTGTATCGATCGTATATTCTTGTAGCATTTTCCCTTCGTGGGTATTCTTGTAATCAGAACTGTGTTTCCGAAATCTTGTCTTGTGTAGTCAGAGAGCACAATCTAGTGCTCCCCTGACATCTTCTTTTTCACTATCACTGTAGTTCTGGCCTCTGGAGGTCCTTGCAACTCCTTGAAGTATGCCAGCAATTCTACCTCCTTCTTTACAAATATCTCCTCAGTTTCTGCTGCCATCATTTCTTCATGCAATGCTTCATAGTGCTCCACCTCTTCTTGGATCCAATCGGTAGCTTTACATGAAAAATCTTCCAACATTTTCTGATATTGTGCCTCGTATATGGCTCTTTTGCTGTTTCCTTGAGTGAGATAAGTGTAAAGTTGTTCTTTGCTTGTCTGCGGAGGATGAGGTTCACTCGAGGACTGCACCTTTTTCTGTGCTGCCACCTGTTCCTCTCTTGTTTCTTCCGCCTGTTCTAACTCTACTTTTCTGGGGTCCAACTTTCTTTTCTTTACTGGAATCACTTCCTCAGATATTATCTTTCTCTTCATTCCTGTTCCCCTCATGCGAGTTTGTCCTTCTGATTCTCTTCCAAGTGCCTTCTTTGGGGGACTTTTGATTCCTGACATCAAGTTTCTGAAGTATTGGGCTTCAGGAGCTAACTTTAACTGTTCTTCCATACCTAGAACATGATAAATGATTTTTGTCAAGAACTGGGCTCCATTCATGAATTTCTTCTGCTCCCAGTGCTTTGCTGCTTCCTTCAGCTGTTCATGGATGTAAGGTGAGACATCCATCACCCCAAATGGCTTGGTTTTATCTTTGTTATTGAACATTAGTAGAGTTACTGATTTGTGAGGCATGGTGTATCTTGGTAATTTAGGAAAACAAAAGAACTGCAAGAACATTCTTATAGCATATTCTTCATTTTCTTTTCCCTTGAAGTCAGTGAACTTTACATACCCCGTGTAAGTCTCCTTATTTTTCTTGACAAAACTTTGGTCCAGTTTAGTGCCCATTGGATAGAACTGTAAGGCGGCTCTGATATGTTCTGCTTTGATGACTATCCCTGCCTCCTGATTGTCTTTATTCTTCACTTTACATCTGAAGTAGGCATCATTGCCTTTTCCCACTTCCTCTAAGCTTCCCATCACTTGTGCTACTCTTTCAAAGTCAATAAAGAAAATTGGTTCTTCTAAGAGCTTGTGCAATCCCACAGCTTTCCATCTTTTGAGGTTGACAGAAGTTTTCTGAAACCTGTAAAATTCTTGGCACAGCATGGTGTACTTATATCCTCCCACTGCAACTGTGAAGATATGCTGTCCTATCACTCCCAGAATTTCTTTAAGTTCTTTTGCTATTTTTTCAGCTTCTGGGATTTCTTTGTCTTCATCGGATTCTAAGTCCACCTGTTCTTCAGCTGCATCACTGTCCAAAAACCAGTGTCCTCTTGACAAAGTCACTGAATCAGCTTTGAAGTCATGGATTGCCAACTCCTTTGTATTCACCATCCTGTATTTATATATAATAGAAAAGAAAATACTCCACCCACATGAGTCACAAGATTTCATAAGAAAATACTATATTATTCTGGAATGTTACTGACATAAAAAATATGAAAGACAAGTTCCCAGCAATTTTTGCTTTTTTTTTTTCAAGAGACTCAATTTTAAGTGAGCAACACAGGTGTAGCAAGACATCTATTGTGCTCTCTCCGATTGTCACTTCTTTACTCAAAAAACAATTCCTGAATGAAAAGGATGATGCTAGAAAAGATGATTAATGAAGAAACTTGAAAAAGTAATGGTAAAAAAAGAAAAATGATCACAAAAAATTAAAAATCAATAAGACACAACAATTTTTTTCCATAATAAATTACTCTTTCCCTCCCTATATCTTGCTTTGTGTTCTTTTATTTTAGAAAGAAAATCAAGAAAATAAAATATATTTTTCTGGTTTTTTCTTCTCTTTTTTTTTTTTTTTTTTTTTTTTTTTTTTTTTTTTGCCTTCTTTCCTTCCCCTCCTAATTTTCTTCTAAGGGGAAAGAAGGAAATATTTTTTTGTCCTTTCCAAAATTCCAAGAATAGGTCCATTGTGGATTATCTCTCTTCCATTGACCTAATTCTGATTTTTTTACCCAGTAATATTTTACTCCATCTGTCCTTCTGTTATGGAAATATCCCTGCTCTGTGGATGAACATTTTTTGACATTTTTTGGCTTCCATATCCATTTTGTTTTAATTTCCTGTTTTGGTGAGCCATAACTGTGCATGACCTGTTTCCATATTCTTTCTGTTCTGTTTTGTTGATATTGCAACTTTGGTAATAATAGTTTTCTCTGTTTTGTCTCCTCCTCAACCTTTACCTCTTCATTCTTTTGCTGATCTTGAGTGTATGAAGCTTGATCACTTTGTATTGTCAGAATGTTCCTGTCCTTCATTGAGAAAGCAAATCCTTCGAGATGTGGGTCATGAACATCCATATGAACTACCTGCTTTTCATTACTCAGAAAGAACATTAAAAACTTTTTGTCCTTGATGGTCAAATTAAGCTTCATTTTTTCAAAATTTAAAATGACTTTACCTTGTTTGAGCCATGGCTGTCCTAAAATCAGCTTTTCAGTCATTAAATGGTCTGGCCACTCTTCACAATCTATCTCCATATATTCATTATTAAATTTAACTTTAATAGAAAGTGAAGATATGCTTTGAATTCTTTTCCCTCCCAGAGTTTTGATCAAAATTCTGCTTTCAGCTCTCTTAAGATTAAACTTATTAATCAAGGCTGAGCTAATTAGATTCACTTGAGCTCCCGAGTCTATCAAAACCCTTATGTTTTCATTCTGGTAATTCATCATAATCAAAGGCAAATGTTCTTTTTGTTTTAGAGTGTTTTCACATGAGCACACTTGTTTCAATTTCCTAATTCTCTCTTTGGCTTCCAGTTGAGCCTCCTTTCTAACACTTTCTTCCTCTTTTTTCCTATTTTGAGCCTTTTGCAATCTTCTCCATTCCTCAGTAGTTAATGGGCACTCATACCTCTTCACTCTACATCCACTTATGAAATTTGGCATGATTTCCCCATCAATATTGGCTAACTGAATAGCTCCACTTTTGCTTATCTGATGTATGATATATGGCCCATGACCTTTTTTCTGAAACTTTTTCTGATGTTCTTTGATTGTGTAAGCTAAGACCAGGTCTCCTTCTTGTAGATCTTTGTCTTTTATGTGAACATCATGATAAGCTTTTTGTCTTTTCTTGTTTGTGTATATACTCATCACTGCTTGGAGTCTCGATGCTCCCAGTTTTTCTAAGTCTATGACTCTCTCAGATAATTCATGTCCTGTCCAATTGTATTGGCTACCCACCTTCAGTGTTGGAATAAGAAATTCCATGGGTAAAACCGCATTCTGGCCATACACCAAATTAAATGGTGTGGTCCCTAAAGCTGTTTTGTATGCCACTCTATAAGCCCAAAGAACATGATTCAGTTGATAATCCCAGTCATTTCTGTTTGTGTTGACTAATTTGGACAATACATTGCAAAGTACTTTATTAGTGCTTTCTGCTAATCCATTGGCTTGTGGGTGATATGGGGCTGATTTATTGTGACTAATCATGAAATAATTAGTCATGTTTTCTATGATCTGATTCAAAAAATGAGTCCCCCTATCACTTACCAATTCAATTGGTAGTCCAAATCTAGTGATAATGTTTTCATACAAAAATCTAGCAGTAGTGTGAGCATCATTTCTTTTAGTAGCTTTGGCCTCAGCCCATTTTGTCAAATAATCTGTAGCTACTAGTATGTATTCTGCATGAGATTGTCTGGCTGGAGGATGTATTGGTCCAATAAAGTCCAAACCCCATTTACTAAAAGCTCTGGCTGAAATTAAAGGAGTTAATGGCATGTTATCTCTTTTGTTTGGTTGGCTTACCCTTTGACAGACATCACATCTTTTTACATAAGTTCTAGCATCGAGAAATAGGGTTGGCCACCAAAAGCCAGAATATAAGATGAGTTTGGCTGTTCTATCGCTTGAGAAATGTCCTCCAACTACTCCTGAGTGTGCCATTTCCAACATCTCTAAATACTTTTCTTCTGGAACACAGATTCTCAGATATCCATCCATTCCTCTCTTGTATAATTGTTCTCCTATGAGTTGATATTCCTCTGAGATCACTTGTAGATTTCTTGAATCAGCACCAGCTATTACTTGTTCCCCTTTCTCCTTTCTCTTCAACTTCTCAACAATATTTTCACTCCATTCAGGGTTTTTCTGAAACCAATATAGAGTTATTAATTCTGCTTTCTGCCATGTTTGACATTTTTGACAATTATCAATATATCTCTCCACATCTTGAATCTTATTTGGCCAATGTACTCCCATCCTATTAAGGTTACTAAGAGTAACAATTGTAGAAGCATGAGTACATGGATTCCAGCAATGAGCTTTTCTTACATATTCATGTTGCTCTTCTTCTGGAGTACAATATTCCAGTATCCCTGACTGATTGAGGTGATACAAATGTCCAGCTAACAACATGAAATTCCTGCTTTGTAATACCAGATGTGTGTTATTTGCTAATGACCTACAAGGTCCCATGGTTAGCAAGGGAATTAATGACATCGACCATTCAGGAACACTTTCCACCTTGAATAAGTATGTATCTGGCAATTCATCATCTATAGGTGAACTAGGTTCTTTTGACTGAATTCTTGATAAATGATCTGCTCTCAAGTGTGTTTTTCCTTGTCTAACCACCACCTCAAACTCAAATTCCATTAGTAAAAGAAACCATCTTACTATTCTTCCTGTATGACATGGTTTATTTACTAAATAGAGTAGAGCTTGGTGATCCACAAAGAATTTAAACTTGTTGGCCAATAGATAATGTCTGTATTTTTTGACAGCAAAGATCATTCCCAATCCTTCTCTCTCAGTAGTTGTGTAGTTTTTTTCTGCAATGTTTAATTGTCTACTTGCATATGCTACTGGGAAATCTAATTTGCTTCCTTCTATAGGTTGTGCTAACACACATCCCAGAGCATAATTTGAAGCATCAACATGTACATGAAAGATTTTATCCCACTGAGGTATTTTCAAGATTGGTGCTGTCACCAAACAAGTTTTTAATGTTTCAAATGCTTGGTCACATTCTTCAGTCCACTCAAACTTTGTGATGAGGGCATATAAGGGCTTGGCTATATCAGCAACTTTGTATACAAATTTTCTGTAGTACCCACAATGTCCCATAAAAGTTTGGAGTTCCTTCACATTTGTTGGTCTAGGAAGCTCTATTATGGCTTTTATTTTCTTCTCATCAGTAGAGATTCCATTTTTTGACACTATGTGACCCAACATTCTTCCTTGTCTGACATAGAATACACACTTTTCTGGGTTTAGGCATACTCTATATGTCCTGCACTTCCTGAATATTCTTTCCAAATCTTGTAAATGATCTTGTCTTTTTAAAGAAAAAGTGCATAAGTCATCTACATAGATTTCCATCACATTTCTCAGGAATTCTTTGAAAATATGACACATCAACCTTTGAAAAGTTGCTGGGGCATTGGTCAATCCAAAGGGCATAACCCTAAAAGCATAAACCCCCCATTCTGTAGAAAAGGCAGTCTTATGTTGGTCCTCTAAAGCTATTGGTACTTGATTGTATCCTGAGAAGCCATCTAGAAAACTATAGACTTCCTTTCCTGCAACTCTCTCAAGAAGATGATCTGTTATTGGCAGTGGATAACTATCCCTTATAGTTGCTGCATTTACTTTTTTCAAGTTAATGCATACCCTAAGTTTCCCATTCTTTTTTGGCACCACAACTATAGGTGATATCCATTCAGTGTACTCTATTTCATAAATGAAATTAGCAGCCAACAACTTGTCAATTTCTTCCTTTATTTTGGCAGAGTATTTGTCATTAAATGTATAATGTCTTTGTTTGCTTGGTTTTGCATCAGGTGTCATAGGAATCTTATGCTCACAAATTTTTGGATCAATTCCTTTCAAATCTTTATAACTGTAAGCAAATACATCCCTATAGTTCTTTGCTAGGTTCCTTAATGCTTCTTCTTCTTGTGATGTCATGTCATCAGCTATTACTATTTGTCTCTCTTCTCCCTCTTCCTGTGTAATTACAATTTTCTTTGTTTGTTCTTCATTATCATATGCTTCCCCTTTCTTCTTCTCTCTTTTTGGTTTCATTCTCAGAAGTAGTCTGTCTTCTACTTCATAAGTTTTAAAGTTTGCTGGTACATCAAAGTATTGATCTCTGTTTATCTCTTTCTCTTTCTTTTCCTTTTCCTGGTCTCTTTCTGTTTCTTTGTGTTTATGTTCCTTGTATTTGCCTGAGATTTTATCTTTGATTGCATCCTCAGCTTTTACTGTTTCCAAATATTGTGATTTTCCTTCTGTTAATATCATTTCTTGATTTTGATCCTCTTCTCTTTGTGATACTCCTATCATGTGTATGCCAATGTGGAAAATGTCAAATCCTTCCTCATTTTGAAATTCCATTCCCACATATTCCTCACTGGCCAAATCCATGGTAGCTAAGATTTGATTCCATCCATAAGGCTCAAACTCTTCATCTTTGAATTGTTGAGGCACATAATTTTCATCTTGTATTTCTCTTTCTTCCACACAATCTTCTCTCCTTAACTTCCTTTTCCTATTTGTGATATTTCTTAATATGTTACACTTCCAAACTGCTGATTCACCTTCTTCCTGATCCTCCCTCTCTGATTCTTCACTTTCTGGTTGATTTTGATGTATTTTATACCATTCTCTAGGGGATATGTCACAATAGTGGCCATTTCTTAAGTTTACTCTTGTTATTCTTCCCTGGTTCTGAAGATATAAACAATCATTACCCCAATCTTGTACAATTTGCATTTGTCTCATGAAGGGTCTTCCTAGGATAATTTCATAAGATGTAGATTGTGGAAATTCTACTATAGCAAAAGTATGCTCTATTTCTATACCACATATGTCCACAATCACTTTTTCCCAAATTCCTAGGGGCTTTTCTATATGACCATCTGCAAGTTGTAATCTCATTTTAGTGGGTAATAATTCCTTTCTTCCCCATTTCTCCCAGGTTTGTTTAGTCATTATAGCCACTCCTGATCCACTATCCAAAATGGCTTTTGCTGAATGTTTTTCATATTGTAATTTTAAGGTTGAATTCCCTTCTTCTCCTTCACAATATCCTCCTATTTTGTCAATAGGAATATACCATAGTTCCTCTAATTCTTGTGTTGGTGAATGAAGGTTTTCAGATATTGTTTCTTCTTTGTTCATCTTGTTCTGTAGATGAGGATTTTGTTTCAGCAAATTTTCCCATGTTGTATGGCATGTAATACTACAATGTTCATCTAAGATCATTTGGAATGTTATTTGTGGATTTCCTTCTTTATCATTTTCCTTGGTTTTTGTTTTCTCATGCTGATCAAATGTTCTCCGAGAGCTGTCTTCTTCCCCTAATCTGAGTTGTGTTTCCTGGATAATTTGTTTGCATTTTAGCATCCTTTCATGCTCTAAATCTGGTATGGGATAAGCCATTGCATGATCTGCAGGGCTTGGTCCCTCTTGAATCCTTCCTTTATAGGCTTTGATTAGGGTGTCTAGGCTCTGAGAATTTCCTAATTCAGACAGATTCTGGGTCTTTTGAGGAGAAGTATGTTTTGAATTTGTTTGTTCCTGACTGTCTTCTTCCAGACTTTTGCCCACTTTTCTTTTCTTTTCCCATTTCCCTCTTTGTCTATTTTTCTTCCCTTTTGATGTGGAACCCTCATTTTGTTCTTTAACTGTTCCTTGTTGTTTGGCTTGTGCCCTTGTTATAACATTAAGTTCAATTTGATCATTGTCACTCAATTCCTCTTGTTCCATAATTTTGACTGTTTTTAAAGGTATGTTATTAGGTGTGTTCTGTTGTTTTTGGGGATTTTTTGGACAGTCCTTGATCAGATGTTCTCTACCACAATCCTTACAGTATGCTCCCTCTATCCTGAATGTTGGAGGTTGTGGACAATCTCTAATGAAATGCTCTCCCCCACACCTATAACATGTTATCTTTGGTCCCCCTTTGAATTGAGGTTTTTGATTGGACATGTAGTTGTTAGTAATGTACATGAATGTTGCTGTGTCCATTTCAATTTTTCCATTTCCCAGATCTAGGGCTTTAAGCTCAGGTTCCCTTATTTCATAATCTTCCCATTCTTCCTGATGTCCCTCACTCCATTGATACTCTTCCTTATAAGGTGATCTGAATCTTGAATTTCCTTCATCAATGGGTGTATATTTGACTGGTACCACATTGGTTGGAATGGGAGGTTGTTGTCCCAATACTGGTCTTGGTTGCTCGGTATAACCTGATTCCCTTTGAGACATATAGTCTCTTTCCTTGACAGGTTGTTTGTTATAGAAGCAATCCTCCCTGGTATGGTTTGTCCATTTTCTCTCTAGTGTACAATACTTGAGTGTCTTCCTATCTTGTAAGTGTTGTGGTTTCTGATAAGGGCATTGTTGTGCCAGATGATTTTCTCCACAAATGTAACATTTCTTGTTTGTGTTTATCCTAGAGTTTATCAGATTAGTTTTAGTGCTTACCTCTAGGGCTTTAGCAATAGCCTGAGCCAACTCTTCTGCTGGAGGAATTTTGTCTTCATAAGATCTGGGTTGATCAAATGCTAACAAATCTTGACCTCTGTTGTCCTCCAGATCTATTGCTTCCTTAACACAGGCTGCTAAATCAGGACATCTCCTATAGTACACTAGGGTCCTTAATTGGGCACTTTTCAATCCCTCAATGAATAAGGATACTTGTTTTGCCATGGAAGGTACTTCTTCTCTTGGACATCTATCAATGTACTGCTTAAACCTTCTGGCTGCTTCCCTAACATTTTCCTCCTTTTGTTGTTTGAAGTTGTGTATCAATGTGGCTGTACTATGTTTGATTCCAGTCTTAGAGAATTCACCAATGAAAGCTTCTAAGAAAGATTCAATGTCTAGGTACATTTCTTTTCTCAAAGGAATGAACCATGACAAGGCTGGCCCTGTTAGGGTTAGACCAAATGCTTCAAATTGTACCTTGTAATCTTCTACTTCCTCTGCTCTAATTAGTTGTCTAAACTCTGCAGCATGAGCATGAGGATCTGAATACCCTTCATATTGGTTTTTCATGCATTTGGCTACTTGATATGGTCTAAGCATCCTACCCTGAGGTTGCCAATGAGGTCTTCTTCTGAGTGGGAAGTCATTGTTTCCTTCTGGTTCTCTGTCAAAGGGATTTGGTGAAGCATGTGTCCTTCTCCCATAATTTTGCTCATTATTAGTGTAGTTTTCATTTGGTCTAGGTATGTCTGGTTGTCCCATGTTATGTTCCCAAGGTCCTTTGTCAGCACATTGCCCTAGATCATTTGAATTTTCTGGATCTTGAGAGAAGATGTATACACATCCTTGCCTGTCTTCATATCTTCCATCTTTGAATTGGGCTACTGGAGTTATATTCAGGGGAATTTCTAAATTTCTCAGTCTAATTAGGAATTTATGCATTCCATCTTGGTATACATAGGTTCCAAACCTATTTGTATACATGTACTTAAGGATGTTTCTAAAATCCCCAGTTTCTATTGACTCATTTGTTTCATTTAGGTTTTCCATGTTATTTTCTTGGCTTAAACTTCTTTCTGATCTTTTATTACTTCCTGGCTCTTTTTCCTTCCTTGTTAGGTCTTGCTTAGAAAGTGAATTTATTTTATTTCCAGACCTTAGTATCATTCAACTATTCTTGACAAATTTCTAATACTCAAAGGAGTGTTTGTCACAGTTTCCTAACCAATGTATTGGTTTCCCACAATTTTCTGTCCAAAATTGTGTGTATTTTAATTTTCTTCCTATTTTTTGTGTTCTTCACAACTTTCTAATGAAATTAGGGTTTTTTCACGATTTTCTACTGCCAGTAGTGTTTTTTCACGATTCTCAGATGAAAATCGTGTTTTTCACGATTTTATGATGCATTTGAGGTTTTTCACGATTTTCTGATGAATTTGGGGTTTTTCACGATTTTCTGATGAAAATCGTGATTTTCACGATTTTGTACCTACTTGTGAGTTTTTCACGATTTTCTGTTGAAAATCGTGTTTTTCACGATTTTCTACCTACTTGTGAGTTTTTCACGATTTTCTGTTGAAAATCGTGTTTTTCACGATTTTGTGTTCAAAATCGAGTTTTTCACGATTTTGTGTTCAAAATCGAGTTTTTCACGATTTTCTGTTGGAAATCGTGTTTTTCACGATTTTGTGTTCAAAGTCGTGTTTCCACGATTTTGTGATCAAAATCGTGTTTTTCACGATTTTGTGTCAAAATCGTGTTTTTCACGATTTTGTTCACAGAATCGTGTTTTTCGCGATTTTGTGTCAAAATCGTGTTTTTCACGATTTTGTTCACAGAATCGTGTTTTTCACGATTTTGTGTCAAAATCGTGTTTTTAGCGATTTTGTGTCAAAATCGTGTTTTTCACGATTTTGTTCACAGAATCGAGTTTTTCACGATTTTGTGTCAAAATCGTGTTTTTAGCGATTTTGTGTCAAAATCGTGTTTTTCACGATTTTGTGTCAAAATCGTGTTTTTCACGATTCTGTTCACAGAATCGTGTTTTTCGCGATTTTGTGTCAAAATCGTGTTTTTCACGATTTTGTTCACAGAATCGTGTTTTTCACGATTTTGTGTCAAAATCGTGTTTTTCACGATTTTGTTCACAGAATCGTGTTTTTCACGATTTTGTGTCAAAATCGTGTTTTTCCACGATTTTGTTCCCAGACAATCGTGATTGCTCACAGATTGTTAAAAACACGATTTTCTTATGAAAATCGCGTTCTGGGAATCGCGATGTTGTTGGCACTTTTTCACAGAATCGCGATTTTGAGTAAAACTCAGAATCGCGATTTTGTCCAATTTTTGGCAGAATTTCAACTTATTGATTTTTTCACTATTTTTTCACCTATAGAATCGCCTTATCAAAATTTTAACATGCAATGAAGAAATTTTTTGAAAACCATTTTTTCTTACTGAAAACCAATAAAAAACAGGAAATCGCGATTTCGTGATTTTTCTATTTTCCTACTTTTTTGTGTTATTTACTCACTTTTATGCAAAAAATATGTACTCAAAATGCTACTAGACTTTTTACCTTGCTTGCCAAGTTGAAAAAATCCAAAAACTTGCTTGTAGCTGAAAGTCGCGATTTTGTTGCTTCTGCACACTCTCTCTCTCCCTCACTCTCACTCAAATGAATTTTTCTTTGGATTTCAGGTTTTTATAGTGTTCAGAAAATCGCGATTTTGTACTCAGAAAGTCGCGATTTTGTTCAAATTTCAGTTTTTCACACTCTTTCAATTATTCTTCTTCACTTATTCAATTTACCTACTCTTCCTTACACTTCCTTATCTCAATGTACCCAAATTTGCCACAGATTCCAAAAAACTTACTTTACAGAAAATCGCGATTTTGTGCAAAGAATCGTGTTTTTTCTGTAGATCCTTTCTTGTGCAAATTTTGAGTATTCAATGTCCTTACCTTCTCTCAGTATCCTTCACAACTTCAATACATGACTCACCTGAAAAGTTATTTCAAAACAACACTTTTTACAGAAAATCGCGATTCTGTTCAGAGAATCATGTTTTCTAATTTTCTAGGTTTTTTGATAATTTTTTTATTTTTTAAGCTTTCTTGCTCTTTGTTTTTGCTTCAATTTCTTCTTTTCTTTGTAATGGACTTTACTCCTGAATTTTTGCACCAAAATCACAATCTTCCTCAGGAAATCGCGACTTTGTGCAGAAAATCGTGTTTTTCTCTATTTTTGAATTTATGCCACTTTGAGTAGCTTTTTCTTCTTGATTACTTTCAAAACCCTTCAACAACTTCAATTCAACCCTCACTTACAATGTTATTTCAAAATCAATTACTTTTTTCAGAAAGTCGCGATTCTGTGCAGAGAATCGTGTTTTTCAATTTTCTGGTTTTTTGATCATTTTTTGCTTTCTTTTCCAGTTTTTCACAATCACTCCTGACCACAACACCTCACTTCAACTTCTTATCAAAAAAGGAAATTTGTTTGATTGTTTTTGATGAATTTTGTGAATTTGTTTGGTATTTTTGCCCTAAAAATAAAGGTGAACACTTTACTTAGGGTTTCTGGTTTTGGAAATCAACTGATCCTATGGTTCTTGATTGGTTATGAGTTTCTATGTCCTTAGCTATCACTAAAGTACTAAAGAAAGGTTCTCCAATGAAAAAGTGTTATGAAAGGCCATCAATTTTTGTAAAGATAAACTCATTCATATGATTTTTTTCAAAATGCAGCACAACTCAAGATTTAATGCTCAGACTTGGTCAACAACTGAATCCCTCATTCCCACATCTAGCTACTTTAACTGTCCTTTCCTTAGTATCACCATGTTATCTTCCCAAGATCACCCATGGTGTCCAGTACTTGGGCAAAAAGAAATCTAGAAATGCAAGAATAGATTCAAGTTACCTCCATCTTCAGCTTCTTGGCTCAAATCCTCCACACACCTGCACTTTTACTTCACCAAAATGATGAGCAACTATCAATCTACAAAAATTTCAGCACTTCCACTTCTACAAGACATCCATTGCTTTCTTCTTCCCTAAAGACAAACAATGATATCTACCTATTCATGTGCATTTTTCCTTATTGATGAGCTTTACCTTGTTTACCATCATCAACTGAAGATCCAGCAAAGGTCCAACTTCAAAGAAGTTCTTGGAATGTTCCCCGGCAACGGCGCCAAAAAATGTTTTGTTTTGGACTCCAAGTTGTCCTCTCCAATCATGAAGTAACAAAGAATCAACAAATCATCTTTATTTTGTCAATCCTAGGAATATCCACAAGACCACAGCCCCTTCAAGATAATAGATTCAAGGAAATAAGAGATTGATGGCTGGATTGCTGAGAGAAATTGAAGATGAAGAGAAAATCTTGAGATTACCATAACTAAGGCAAATCTCCATCATTTTCCATGTTCTTTGTGTCAAAACCATGCCATTTCATTAGCAGAATACAAATATGAACTCAAAACTGAAAAATATCACCTGTATCATCAAGACGAGACAATCGCGATTCTGTACAACAGACGATTTTCACAATTTTGGAACTTCCTGCAGTCCTTTCCACTCATTTACAGCAATAGGTCTCTCTCTTCATACAATTTACTCAGTAATACACAAATAAGACTCACAAATCTCCATGATTAAGCAAGAGACAAGCTCACACATCAAAAGAAATACACTCAAAAGGAGAAAACACGATTTTGCAGAAACTCTTTCTTCTCTATTGATAGCTTGAGCAAATGGCTAACCAACCTCTCCAAAATAGAGAAAATTGACTTATATACATTTTCAAGTGTCCCTTTTCACACTTGAAATTAGGTCTTTTTCTCTAATTTTCTAAAGAAATGCTATCTAAGAGTTTCTAAAAATTCTACAAAAATTACATGATGTCCTCAACCACATAAGGAAGACTCTTCCTTATTTTTACAATCATTGCATAAATATTTTACAAGTTTTTTGACTTTTTCCTAATTTTTTACATCAAAAATGCTCTTCAAAAATACTCCTTCCAACAGGAGCTGAAAAGACAGGGAATGGTTGAGGGCCTGGTTGAAAAGCCCTAGCAAAGATGTCCTGGAGGGATTGTAGAAATGGAGAGAGGGATATCGGGGGTTGGGGTCGTAAATTTGAGGAGGGCTGAAAGGGTTGCGTGGTAGCAGGGAAGCCCATGAATGTGGATCTAGGGTCAGGATGACCCGTGGCTGAGGGCGTTGGGGATGGTTGCCCTAGGGCAGGGTCTAGGAGGGGTTCGGCGGATTGTGTAGTGTTGGGGTTGTCTTCGAAGATAGGATTATCAGTGGTAGAGAATAGGGTGGCACTGGAGATCGGAGTACGGAAGATGAAGGTGGGGTCGGTGGGTTGAGTAGTCGATGTGGTTTCTACTGTTTCTCTTCTAGGAGGTGATGGTGGGGGAGTAGGTGGTAGTGGTTCGGTGGACTCCTCATGGGTGGCTGGGTGCTGTTGGCTAGTTGTCTGGGAGGTTGTTCTGATAGTTTCAGGTGTAGTAGTCGGCTCTTCTGCAACTGTAACGGGAATTTGTATATTTTTACCTGAGCGAGGTCGTGTCTGGAACCTTCGTGGGTCATATTGAACTGAAGGCCTCTGAATGGCAGTGCGCACAGCTTCTACAACTCCATATGTTTCTGCCATCAATAAGAGACCTTCCCTGTACTCTGAGTCAACTCCCGCTTCTTCCAACAACTGAGTCATAAGTACTCTGCTGCTCTGTTCAGTGAGTAATTGCTGCGATCGTACTCTTTCCATAATCTGATACAGCCTTCGGAGTTCGGCTGTATATGCTGGGGCTTCAGTGGTCTCTTCTTCATACGCTTCTTCTTCTTCCGGATGTCCGTGTTGTTGGCTTTCCTAAGTGTCACTCCAATGGACATGTCTACCGTCTGTAGACTTTCTTCTTCTTCGTGAGGATGTGCCCTGCTCCTCTGCCTCTGAATAAAACTCTACATCAGAGAATTGTGTGCTTTGTAGGAATGCTTCGAAATCCTGGGGGTCCAGTCCTTCCGCCTCTCCAGTGGCAGCAAACTCGAATTCAGGTGTAACCGGAGGAGCCGATGGGGTGGGTTGTGTCGTAGTGTCAGATTCCGACCTGGGTATCCTAATGGTAAAAGGAGGTACAGTGCCCTCTCTTAATGGTGATGCCTCAGGAGTAGTCAGGACTTCCCTTGCTTGGACACACGGAATCGCGCCCCTCATGCGCTTGGACTGATGTGTGGATGTCTTGAGCCTTTTAAACATTTGTAATTGTGCCCAAGTTAAGGCACGCTCAATGGGGACATCATATGCCAAGCATCGGTAAATGATGTGTGTGAGTGCACAGCATCCGTTCACCACTAATTTCCTAGAAGCCCGTTTGTTCGCTTCATACAACTGATCTATAATCCACACTGGTAGCTTAATAGGTAGCGCACCTGCCTCCGCCAAGTAGAGAGCAAACCAGATCTTCTTGTGTGGTTGCGTGAATCGGTCTTGACCGGGGAAGGCGAAATGTTGCATGCACATGCGGAGAGGGATGGACACATTTGGGGTGAGGGCTGCCATGTCTTTCAGCTTCACTACTTTCCTGTCCTTCATGTTGTTGGGAACGAGAGCATCCTTTTCTGAGGGTACATGCGTGCCATGCATATTTAAAGCGTCGCTTACCAACTCCACAGTAAGTTCAAACCTCTTCAACTCGTTGTTGCCCAGCAATGAGGGGAGAACAAATGATCCGGGTTGGTCCTTATCTTCATTAGCTTGTAATGTGGAGACCAAATAGTAACATCGGAGGAGATCGGGTTTAGGTAGTGGGGCTTCAAAATATTCCGCCAATCCTGCTCGTTGCCATATGATCTGTAGATCTTCTGTGTTTTGTAAAGTCTCGAACTCCTTGGAGAAAAATTGGAATCGCACCCATGATCTGTCATACTCGCATTTAGACTCCCAGATATACTTGGCCTCACCTAATGGACCGGGCATGCCATTGAACCAATGAGAATTCGCATGAACTCTTTCCGTGATTCCTGTAGGTGGATCTGGCACCGGGAGTTGCTGGAGGTGTTGCATCTCCACTGGTCGTTCAGTCGGGGGCACATCCACGGGTAGGCTATCCACATCAATTCCTGCAGTAAGTATCCCTACTTGTGAGCCCGAACCTGTCGCTTCTGCCATTTTTCTTCTTGCCTTCTGATTCTGTGAGAATATAGAATCATGTGTTAACATCGTAATGGACAGAATAAATCCGTTGTTGTCCCCGTTACAACATTAACATGAGGTAGATGGTGAGTTAGTGGTTAGTAAGTGCTCGAAGACAGTGAGTGTAGTTAACGTTTGTGTATTCCTAGGAGACTAATGCCGTTAGTAAGTGGGGTGAATTTACAAATCGGGGTCGGGGGGTTTATTACAGATCTTAGACTGCCAAATGCAGTGGATGGGCTTTGCTTTCGGTTTCGTAGAGACTCCAGAGAGCTGTGTCGGTGTCGCTGTTTGGGAATGGGGCCTTTTAGGGACCCACTTATAAGTGATTACATGCATACTCATGGGTCTTTGTGTGTTCCTAAGTGTTGAGCACGAGGGAATTCTGGTGGTACTCGTAGATGGGTTATGCTGCATAGGTTGCGGCCTTGGCTTAACTACTTGTGCCCTCAAGCAAGCCTTAGGCACCCAAATTTGTCTAGATTGTGGGCTTGCCTTCATCGACTTCTTGGGCACCCAAATAGATTTTACTTTAGCAGAAGAATTTCTGAAAGACTCTTTATTAGTGTCGTGTTGTTGGTTACTAATAAGAGCTTTTGCCCGCGTAGTTGACGGTGGTGCACCCGGTCGTTCGCCTTTCCGCACCCATACCTGGTTTATTTGCTGGGACATTCCGCTGTGCAGATATTTTTTATCTCGGACATAAGTAGTACTCTGCTTCTTCTGCTTGTGATCCGCCTTTGGTTGCTGCCTCCTTCTGGCCTTTGGAAAAGAAGGGAGTTCCGATGCATCCCTGACTCCTTTTTTGCAAATATCATTCCTCTGCAATACACGGTTTTGAACAAGAACAGCATGGTCATCTTCATGTGTACCCCTGGAAGGACCAGGAGTCTGTGCCTTTCCTAGTTCCTTGAGTGCTCCATTGTCTAATTCTACTGTAACTCGACTATGATTGACCCAAACCTGGAGAAGTCCACTTCTTAGGTTTAAGTTAATTGCTTGGTCATAGATCCAATCTTGACCCAAGACTAGAGGTTCAGTGAGATCCTCATCTTGACACACCAGTACTTTAACTGTCATTGCCTCATCATGAATGTAAAGGGGAAGTTCCGCCTCGCCCATGCAAGGGGTTTCCACTCCTCCCAATCCTATAAGATATGCTTCCACAGGATTGACAGTCAATTGTAATTCTTGGCAGTAAGACAATTTAACAGCACTAGTGGCTGCACCTGAGTCAATCAAGGCTTTTACGGTCCTTGCACTCTTTCCGTGTCCTATATCTAAGGTTACGAAAGGACGTCTATCAATTATCCTATGCGAGCTTGTTCCTGCGACTTCACACATGGCCATAGGAAATCCTTGGTCTGCATAGTCATTCGCTCCAGGCTGATCTCTACCTTGCCTTCGTAATTTCATCCTTCTGATGCGTTCTAAAGCTTCAGCTTGAGCCTCTTCTCGAACTCGCTTTTCTTCCTCTTTGCGTTTCTTAGCAGTGTTGAGTCGACTGAGCATTTCCTCCGTGAGGGGTTCCTGATACAACTTGACTCTGCAACCGCTAATATAATTTGGGAGAACATCACCCTCTAATGTGGCCAATTGTACTGCTCCGCTCGTGGAGATCCTATTGATGATCATAGGTCCGTAGCCTCTCTTTTCTAGCTTCCTCGCGTGTTGTTTTAGTGTATAGACTAAAACTACATCTCCTGCTTTCAAGCCCTTATCCTTCACATGGGCATCGAAATATGCTTTCTGTCTCTTCTTGGCTGCATATATTCCTGCCGCGGCTCTCAGTCTTGTTTCCCCTAATCGTTCAAGGTCAAAGATCCTAGAGGAGAGCTCATGACCTGTCCATTCGTGCTCTCGTGCTACTCTCAATGTAGGGATCAAGAAGTCCAAGGGTAACACAGCGTTTTGACCGAATACCATCTGAAAGGGAGTGGCTTGGAGTACCGTTTTGTAGGCCACCCGGTATGCCCAAACAGCATGGTGTAGCTATTTGTCCCAATCAGAGCGTTTAGTGTTCACTAATTTCGTCAGTACATTGCATAAAATCTTATTAGTGCTCTCAGCTTGTCCATTAGCTTGGGGGTGATAAGGGGCAGACTTCTTGTGTATTACCAAGAATTCTTGGAGTAGATTTTCAATCACTTCGTTCAAGAAATGAGTGCCTCTATCACTTACAAGCTCTATAGGTAGCCCGTATCTTGTGAATACATTCTCAAACAAGAATTTGGCAGTTGTTTGAGCATCGTTCTTGGTTGTAGCTTTTACCTCAACCCACTTGGTGAGATAATCTGTTGCCACAATGATGTATTCCGCATGAGAACCTTTAGCTGGGGGGTTAATAGGACCTACGAAGTCTATTCCCCACTTAGAGAATGCACGTCCACCCATCATAGGTTTCAGTGGCATCTCATCTTTGCGTATAGGATACTGAGTCCTCTGACAGACATCACACCGTTTCACATAGGTATGTGCATCCATGTGAAGGGTAGGCCACCAGAAGCCCGCAAACAATATTGCCTTGATCACCCGATCTGGTCCAAAGTGTCCTCCTGCTACACCTTGGTGAGCAGTTTCTAAGATCTTAAGATACTCACTTTCATGGACACACAGTCTCAGGTAACCATCCTTACCGCGCTTGTATAGATTATCACCAACGAGTGAATAATCCTGGGCTTCTTGTTCCAAACTCCTTTTTCTAGCTAGAGTCATGTCTGGAGGGAATGTGTTTGTCCTCAAGAATGATACTAGAGGTTCACTCCAATCTGGCACAATGGATACTTGATAGAGTGTGGCATGTTCCACAGGTGGTTTAGTGCAACAGATTGGGCATTCCTTGCACAACTTTTGGACATCCGCTTCCATAGTTGGCCAATGCACTCCGAATCTCTTTAGAGTCTGCAACGTTCGTTGCTTTGAATGGTGTTGCTCTAACGCACCTACATGTGCTAATTGCAACCATTTAGCGTACTCATCCTCTTCTACGCAACAAGCTAAGATCCCTTGATCTGTGTGCTTGTACATGCTGCCTGCCATGATATGGTACTTTTGGGCTTTTACTATCTCTCTACTCCGTGTGTTCACCACTGGATGATTAGGCCCGTATGTCAGTACTGGTACTATTGGCTTGGCCCACTGCGGCACAACTTCCAAATTAAACAAGTAAGCATCAGGAAGGTCATCTGACACTCCTTGTGGGGCTTCTCCCGATGTGAGTCTAGAGAGGTGATCTGCTCTCAAATGAGTCCTACCCTTTCTTACCACAACCTCAAATTCGTATTCCATTAGCAAGAGAAACCATCTTACTAATCTTCCTGTATTGCATGGCTTGTTTACAAGATATAACAATGCCTGATGATCAGTAAAAAATTTAAACTTATTTGCAAGCAAATAGTGTCTGAATTTTTTGACTGCATAAACCATGCCTAATCCTTCGCGCTCTGTAGTGGTGTAATTCCGTTCAGCCGCATTCAATTGTCTACTGGCATAGGCAATTGGAAGATCCATATTACCTTCACCAGTAGGTTGTGCGAGCACACATCCAATAGCATAATTGGATGCATCCACGTGAACATGGAATGGCTTATTCCAATCTGGTGTGGTCAAGATTGGTGCTGAACACAATCTTCGTTTAAGCTCTTGGAAGGAATTCTCACATTCATCCGTCCACTCAAAGTTTGTCAGAAGTCCGTACATGGGCTTTGCAATGACAGCATACATGTGTATAAATCGTCGATAATAACCACAATGCCCCATGAAAGCTTGTACTTCCTTGACATTCTTTGGCCTAGGTAGCTCTGCTATGGCTCTCACTTTTTCTTCATCAGTAGATATGCCATTCTTTGACACTATGTGTCCTAGAATCTTGCCTTGCCTGACCATAAAAACGCACTTTTCTGGGTTTAGGCAGACTTGATATTCTCTACATTTGTCAAAGATTTGTCTGAGTTCAGGAATATGGGTTTGCCTAACGTTGGAATGAGCACAAAGATCATCAACATAGACTTCTAAACTCTTCCTTAGGAACTCCTTAAACACATGGCACATCAGTCTCTGGAAGGTAGCTGGTGCGTTGGTAAGCCCAAATGGCATTACTCTAAAAGCAAAAATGCCCCATTCTGTGGCAAAGGCTGTCTTATGCTGATCCTCTGGAGCTATGGCTACTTGATTGTAGCCCGAAAATCCATCAAGGAAGCTGTACACTTCCTTGCCTGCCACTCTTTCTAAGAGATGTTCTGTGATGGGAAGCGGATAGTTATCTCGAATCGTAGCGGCATTAACCTTTTTCAAGTTAATGCACACACGCAGTTTGCCATTCTTTTTGGGCACCACTACGATGGGGGATACCCATTCAGTGTGCTCAATTTCATAGATAAATCCAGCTTCAACCAGTCTATCTATCTCTTCCTTGATCTTAGCAGCGTAGTTATCATTATATGTATAAGGCTTTTGCTTAGAGGGTTTGGCATCTGAGGTCATGGGGATGGTGTGTGAGCATATGTCAGGGTCAACACCTTTCAAATCCTTGTAACTCCAAGCGAATACATCTCTGTATTCTCTTAGCAAGGCAATCAATTCGTGCTCTTCTTCTGCTGTTAGGTCATGACCTATGTACGTACATCTCTCCTCTCCTTCTTCTAGGGCCACTACTATTTTCTTGGTGGTTTCTTTGTTATCATAGGCCTCTCCTGATTGTGCCTCTCGTTTAGGCATTCTTATCATGACTCTCCTGTCGTCTATCTCATACTTCTTAAAATTTTCGGGGACCTCAAACAAAGATTCTTCCTCTTCTGGTGAGGCTTCTCTCTTCTTTCGTTTCTTCCCTTCTTCCTTCGGGCTCACATGTGTTGCTAATCTTACGTCATTTGTCAGCTCTCCATGCCTCTGGGTTTGAAATTCTACCTCATGGAAGTATTCTTCATCTGATGCAAATGGTGGGTCCATAATGATTGACTCTAGATCGGAGTCACTTGCATCCTCAAATGTATCAGGGCTAGGTTCGCATTCTTCTAGAACTGCCTCTCCCATGATTGGCTCTATGGAGAAGACTGAAATATCATAACCATCCTCATCGCAGTGAGGTGTCCATTGTTCTTCGTTGATGGCTACGTCCATTGTTGCTAAGATTTCTGCCCAACCGTGAGGTTCAAATTCTTCGTCTGGAAAAACTACAGGTGCATAGGCTGGGTCTTGAATGGGTCTATGAGTTTCGTTCGCACCTACCTCTCTGGCTTTCTCTCTCTTCTCTTCTTCTACTGCTACCTTGCACATCCATAAGTGAGTATCTTCATGCATCCATGAGGATCCAGACCCTATGGAATGCACCGATTCTGTATCATCTTTGGCTCTATGGATGGGATTCCATTGGATAGGAGGGACATCTCTATGAGAATAATCCTTGAGATTGACTTTGGTTGTAACACCTAAGTGCTGCAGGTACAAAGAATTGGTCCCCCAATCCTGTACCACTTGCAACTGTCGCATGAATGGTCTTCCTAAAATCATCTCATAGGCATGATTTTTGCTGAAGTCACATATGGCAAAGGTATGTTCAAACTCGACACCACAAGTGGTGAGAGTTATTCCTTCCAGCAATCCTAGGGGTCTCTCTATGTGACCATCGGCCATTTGCAATTTCATTCTTGTTGGCCTGAGAGCTGGCTTGCCCCAACGCTTCCATAAGGAGGTAGTGGCAATTGCAACTCCTGCACCTGAGTCCAAAATTGCCTTCGTGGTGTAGTCCTGGTAGGTGATGGGAAGATAGGTGTTCCCTTCTTCGCCTTCACACATATCCCCTATCTTATCCAAGGGAATTTCTGGCACTGTCCTATGGGATCCTACCTGGGAACGAGGTTTTGCTATCTCTGGTACTTGTTTGGCTACATGTTTCCATAATTCAGGTCTAACCTTGAGTAGCTCTTCTAACTTGAGATTACACTGCACATTAGTGTTCTTCACTACCTCTGTGTTCCTAGGAATGATTGAGTCGTCGTTCCTTACCATGACTGTGGGTGCTCTCATACATGTGGACTTTGCTTCCCATGGGCCTGTGAAGTGGGGTAGCTCTTGTATGGAATTCGACTCAAAGTCTAATCTCTCGTGAGACTGAACACTCTCATGCTCCCCGTAAATAGATGGGATGTCTTGTGGGAATTGGTCGTGTGCATCGTCCACAAGTTCAAAAGGAGGGGCGACCTCGCTTTCGTTATCCCATTTGTCTTCTTGAATCTCTCGTAGGAAGTCTGGTGCAAACCGATTCATAGAAGAAGAAGTGTCTGGCTCCGTAGAATTGGGCGCATAAGCAACCTGTGAAGGAGGGCTAATTCTATTGTTGACTCTCTCCTCATTCTCGCGAATGGCTGGAGCACAAGCTTCTTGGGGAGGATTACTTATTCTATTACTTTTCCGAACAGGCTCATACGCTCTCTGGAAAGGAATGTGGGTTACCTGTGGAGGTACATATGCTTTCGAGGGAGGCTCCTGTGACCTTTGGGGAGGAAGATAGGCTCCTTGAGGAGGCACATGGGCTTCCTGAAGAGGCTGGCTTACCCGTTCTCTTGCCCTTTCCTTTCTTTGAGGGGTAGGTTCCTTTTCTGGCTGTGCTATTGGCCTCTCTATTCTTTCTAAGGAGGGGAAGTTGTCCGGTTTAGGGGCATTGGCCACATACACTTCTGATTGGGAATGATTCCTGTTTTTGCTTGCTTTTTCTTGGTCTTGATTTTTTTCTTCCTTGTCAGATCTTGCAATTATCCTCTCTAACTTCTCTAGGAATCCATCCAAGTGTAATTGCGTTTTGGCTGAGCCTGAGTAATTGAAAAGGCGACTGGCTTCAAACATAGTCTGAGCCAATGCGACCATTTTCGCGCATAGTTTGGTTCTTTCTATCTCTAGGTCAGCTCTAGGATAGCACTTGTCATGATCCGTGACGTTTGGCCCTTCTTGGATTCTGGCCTGATATGCTTTAAGCATCATGTCTATGTCTTCGGGAGTGGGATCAGCTAATACTGATCCTGTTTGGGGTGGTGGGTGGGTTGCGTGGACTGTCTTAGAGGGTGAAGGGATGGAGGGTGATGTGGATGGTAGCGGTGGGAATGTGTGAGAGTGCGGTTGAGACGTGATCTCTATGATTTTAGCCTTGGTTTCTCGTAGACTTTCCTCAAGTTCACTCATCTTCTTTGCCCATTGCCTTTTCATGCGTTCGCGGCTATCTTTCCAAGCTCTTGTTCTCTTTTTATTTTGGCTCTCAGTATCGCTAGCATCTAGGCTCTTTTCCTGGCCTACCCCTTGGTTTTGCTGCAATGCCTGAGCCCTAGTGACTACCTATACTGGTGCAGTGGAAGTGACGCTTCCTGAGGAGTCTACCACTAACCCAACAACGTTGATAGGGGTGATTTTTGGCATGCTATTGGGGTTCTTTGGGCAATCTCGTAAGAGATGCTCTTTTCCGCAATCTTGGCAGAAGCCTTGGATCGTCACCGACTGGATTTGCGTAGGTGGGGGCAAGGGACAATCACGAATGAGGTGATCTCCTTGGCATCTGTAGCACGGTCCTCTAGGAAATGGTGGTCGTACTTGCCTAGGTTGAGGTCTAGGGTTGGGGTTTGTATACATGACGTTCGTGTATTCTTACTCCCAACTAGGTTCGTTCGACTCTTCACCATAGTAGGACTCTCCATGTTCTGGGGACTGCATGTAGTAAGCCTGGGGGCTATCCACATGGGTAGAATCAAAGCTATGGTCACTTGGGTCATTTTCAGAGATCAAGGATGTTACAGGGACTATAGCTCTATTCAGGTTCTCTTCTGCAGCAGTATACTTTACCGGAATCACATTAGCTGGGGCAGGGGGTTGTTGTGCTAGCACAGGCTGAGGCCTTTGTTGGGCCTGATACTGTGGTTGGTAGGTTTGTTGGGGTCTAGCATATTGTGGTGGTGGATTTTGGTTCTGGTATCTGCCTTGTTGGTAGGGTTGCGGATAGGGTTGCCTAACAGCCTGCTTGTTGTATGGGCAATCTTGTGCGGTGTGGTTGGTGTATCTCCGTTCTATGGTGCAGTACTGGCTACTAGGGTTTACTTGGGGTTGAGCCATAATAGGGCAGACATTCGCCATGTGGTCACCACCGCATGTATAGCACCTTTTCACAGGGGCAAACCTTGGGATTTGTTTGCTAATTACACCTAGTTTCTGAGCTACTTTTTCGGCAAGTTCTTCAATTGATGTTGCTTGTGTGGAAGATTGACTAGATGCACTATCTGAATCTTTGTAAATTTTGGACAGCTCTAGCTCTTCTCCTAGGTTATCTTCAATGTCAATGCACATACGTACACATTCTTCTATAGTCCTAGGGTCTTTCAGATACACATAGGATCTCAATTTTGGGCTCAGCAATCCGTCAAGAAATAAGGCTACTTGTTTAGCAGATGTGGGTAGCTCCGAAATAGGGCACCTTTCAAGATATTGTCTAAATCTTCTTCCGGCAAGCCTCACAGTCTCTTGAGGGGTTTGCTTGAAGCTGTGAATCAGTGAGGAGGTGTTGTGTCTTATGCCACTCTTGGAGAACTCAATAATAAATGCTTCTAAGAGTTGGTCTATGCTCCTGAACTGGCGCTCATCCAATGGCTGAAACCATGTAAGTGCCGTATTCCTTAGGGTTAGACCGAAGGCATTGTACTGCGTGAATAGATCCTCAACCTGTTCCGCTCTCAAGACTTGCTTGAACTCCGCCACATGATCATAGGGATCTCCTGTGCCGTCAAAATAATTCTTCATGGACTTAACTAGCTGGGTGGGTCTCAAAGTTCTTGTGTGCTCTCTAGGCCTCGGCAGAGGGAATCCATCTACATTTCTTTGGTTCCTGTGGGCTCTATGCATCTCGGGTTCTACCCTATTCGTCTCTGTTCTCGTTCTTTCTCTGCCCACTAGGTTGGCAAAACTTACTTCTGGTCTGTCTTTACTTCTGTCTCTTTGCATACTATGAGCCTGGGATGTTCCAGCTCCAGGGTGACCATAGGATACATTTGATCTTGGCTGGGGGAAAATGAATTCGCCCTTCCAAGTGTAAGCATGCCTATCATTTTCTGTCACCACAAAGATCCTCTCCGAAGTGTGGTCTAAGTAGGTCACTCTACCTGGGCTATCTGGATCCTTAAACTCATAGATCATGATTGTTCCTATATCAATTGGGTGATCCGGTTTATATCTCCAGAAGGCTTCGTCCGTTTCTCGATTGAGAAGCAAATCTATGCACTTGTTATCTTGGGGGACCCACTCAGGCGTGATAATCCTAGTGAGAACTGATTTACCTCGAGGGGTTCTAGGTTCCACTCCCATGTTTCCTTGTTCCAAGTCACCTAAGTCCGCTTCTGAAATTACATTTCCAAATTCATCTGTCCTATCTGGATGACTAGTGACTACATATATAGTTCCTTCTTTGTCCAGGTATGCACCGTTTTCAAACTTGACAGCTGGGTGCTCTAGTCCTATGGATTGGTCAAGGTTTTTAATCTGGATCACAGATCGTCCTAGGCCGTCCTCATAGATGCTCGCACCTAATCGGTTGGTCCTAAGGTATTCCAACTGTGTTTTGTAAGGGCCTTCTACCCTGTACAAGTAGGGCACACCTGAACTTCCCGTAGGTCTGTCCATGCCTTGAGACATCTCTGACTCACTGGTATCAGAGCTAGGGTAATGAGAGTGGCGACTCAACTGCTGGGCCCAAGACCTTGCAGTGGGATTGACACTAGCCTCAGAAGACCTAAGGCTTTGTCTCTCTCTTACTAGGTGTCGTCCTGATCTAAGGTTCATATGCCTAACTGATTAACCCAATTTTTTTTGCCCAGAGTACAACCTAGTTGCTGGTTTCTTTGTATCAGTCGCTTGGTTCTTTTTAGGTTGATTATCGTGTTTATGGTCTTGTCTGAAATCACGTCGTCAGGAATATTTGAATGTTGTTTTGCACTTACAGTTGATCGTTCCACGTTAGGTTCTTTCCTTTATGTTGTCGACAGTACAGAGATTAAGTTTTTAGCTTGACTTGAGTTTTTAGGTAGGCTTCAACTTGATAGTGGCCTATCGTCGCCCTGACTTACTCCTACTTCTAATCGTTCTTAGCCTAAGCTAGGAATTGACGAAGAGGAGTTGAGAATATTCCGACCTTTCTTGCCGAACCTTGCTCTTTGGTGCTCGAGAAGTTGATTCTCAAGCGTGCGCCACACCCTTGCTTGGATACTCTCAATTGCTTCTCAATAGGCCTGCGCACACTGCTGGGGATGATGGTACAGCAAAAACCTGCAAAATAGCTCAGAAAACAAGCAAAAACAGCACATGCAAGTTCGCTCTCTCGCTCTCTCTCACAAGTGAAATGAGGGAAATGAGGTGGAGATGGGGATATAGTCAAAACTGAAATTTTCGCGATGATGGAGATGGACGTGGGAGATGGTGATGATGATGATGAAGATGGTGAAGAAAGTAAAAGAAAACCGATGAGAGTGAAGAAAATACCTACAACTCCAACGTGTCAACTCTACGTCTTACCATCACACGCTCGTCCTCAAAGCTCGATCCCCGGCAATGGCGCCAAAATTTGGTGTAGCTCAGTGATGAGTAGCACCTCCTTTAATGTCAATCCGGGAAGACGTGAGGATGGTATGAAGACCTCGAGCAAGTGGCGGCACAAGTGCGTGAGTGAGAAGCATACAAGCATGCACACACATACACACACGCGCGCACACACGGCAAGACAAAGAGAGAGAATCAATGGAGTGCTTTAGATTACTTTCACAAGCTCTTACAAGTTCGTTTCAATTACAATCTACCCCCAAAAATGAGCTCTCTAGCTCTTTTTATAGTTTTTGACTAGCTTTTGGCCCTGTCCAGACCTAGTGTCCGGCCTAGTTAAAAATTAGGTTCCAGGGCTTATTTGAGGGCTCAAACGAAGTCTAAAAATTATGAAATTTGGTACGATGGTACTTCTAATACTCCTCAAGCTCGAGGACTCCTCGGCTTGCACAAAATGGAGTCTAATCTACCAAAAACGGGATTTACAATGTTTGTGTAGTGATTAAAATCACTTGGGTTGTACATAATCTATGGGAAAAAATGATCTGGCCTTGTTGCCGTATTGTGCATGACTCCTTTATTGCTTTGTATGCCAACATTCTTTGTGCTCAAAATCGCAATTTTGTGTTGACTTCAGAATCGCGATTTTGAACAATTTTTTGAATTTTTTGAAGTGTTGATTTTCAGATTTCTCTTTCTTCTAATAGAATCACTTTATTGAATTTTTAACATGCAATGAAAGAGATTTATTAGAAAATACTTTTTTCCTACTGAAAACCCAAAAAATCAGAAAATCGCGATTCCGTGATTTTGGCTATTTCCTATTTTTTGATGCTATATGATCACTCCAATGCAAGAATATGTACTCAAAAATGATGCTAAGACTTTTTACCTTGCTTGCTTGGTTGAAAGTTTCTCCAAAGGTAGCTGGTTGCAGAAAGTTGCGATTTTGTTCACTCTCTCTCTCTCACTCTCACTCAAATGAATTTTTCTTTGAATTCCAGGTTTTTATAGTGTCCAGAAAATCGCGATTTTGTGTGATTTCCACAATTCTTCACTCTTCCACTTGTCCAATCTTTACTTACCCAATCTTGATGACATCTTTTGCAATTGTCTTTCTCAAGGAACCCAAATATGCTAGAAATTCCAGAAATTTTCCCTTACAAAAAATCGTGATTTTGTGCAAAAAATCGTGTTTTTTCTGTAGATCTTATCTTGTGCAAATTTGAGTATTCTTTCTCCTTGTTCTCTTTCAATATCCTCTACCCATTGCAATTCACCAAACTCCTGTACTTTTGCATCAAAATCACAACCTTACTCAGAAAATCACGATTTTGTGCAGAAAATCGTGTTTTTTCTATACTTCTGTTTTTCTATAAATTTGAGTATTCTTTTCTCTTGTTCCCCTTCAGTATCCTTTACCAACTCCAATTCCACAATCACTTGCAATTTTACCTCATAGTCACAATCATTAATCAGAAAATCGTGATGTTGTACAGAAAATCGTGTTTTTCAAATCTCCTAATTTTTGACAGATTTTTTGCTTTTCTCTTACTTGGTTCCTATTACTCTTATCCACAAAGCTCCAGTCCAACTTCCTAATAAGAAAAGAAATTTGTTTGGTTGTTTTTGATGAATTTTATGAATTTTTTTAGTTTTTTGCCCTAAAATAAAGGTGAACACTTTACTTAGGGTTTCTTGTTTGGTGATCTACTGATCCTATGTTCCTTGATTGGTTATGATCTCTTATGGCTTAGCTATCACAAAAGTTCATGAGAAAATTTTTCCAAAGTAAATGTGCTATGGAATGCAAGCAATTTTTGCAAAGATAAACTCAATCACATATTTCTTTTCAAAATGCAGATCAACTCAAGATTTATGCTCAGATTTGGTTAACAAATGAATCTTTTCTACTTGCATCTAGCTACTTTAACTGACTTTTCCTTAGTGCAACCATGTTATCTTCCCAAGATCAACAATATTGCCTAGTACTTGGTCAAAAAGAACTCTAAAAATGCAAGAATAGACACATGTTACCTCATCTTCAGCTTTCTTGGCTCAAATCTTCCACACACCTGCACTTTTACTTCAACAATGTAATGAGCAACTATCAATTTACAAAAATTTCAGCACTTCCAATTCTAAAAGATGATCTATTGCTTTCTTTTCCCAAAAGACAAACCAAAGACATCTACCTTTTCATGTTCACATTATTTGATTAAAGAGTGTTACCTTTTCCTTGTGTTTTGTTAAATGTTAGATCGTTTACTATTAACTTAACTGTTAACTACCTACCGCAGCCGTTAATTACTAGTTTAAAACAACAATCCTTCAGAGACTCCAGAATCTGGTTCCACACCTGCGTACCAGATATTTCGAGTCTCTCTTTCTCTGTACTCAATCTTACCGCAAAATAAACTGACTCTAACCATGTGGGTCCTTGGGAGTGGTAGGGGTCTGTTAACAGAGGCCCTGTACTATTTTCCCAACTCCTCACTCAATCGCGGTTATGGTTTTCACGTCTTAGCTCAGTTTTGCTCCTGAACAACTTCAACTAGACCAACGTACTGGAACTCAGAGCTCCCAGACTGTTCCTGCCATAGTAGTTGAGCAGTAGTCCGAGATGACAGTCCAATACTTTTAGTAACTTAACAAGATCATAACACACAATTCTTCTTGTCAGTTCACAGACTTACCGTGTATCTACCTTCAACCCGTAATATCTACTGACTGCAAGACGTGTCGCAACATTATTACCATTCTACGCGTATTTAAACATTACCGGCATTATCTCTGAACACAGACTATAATACCGACTCAGTCACTTACAGAGAATCATAGCAACTCATGTCTATTCTTCACGTTTACCTATTCCACTGAAGAAATAGCAAATAGACAACACACTAACACCTTACGCATAATCAAAGATATCTTAACTCGTTATCGAACAGAATCTCAAAATCGCAGTACCGACTCGTAACACCGCAGTGTATCGCGCGTACGCAGTCAGACGGTTACACAGATAAGGCACGCAGAACAGGACAGAGCCAAGTTACTCTACTCGTTAACACCTATCTACACACAGTAGAAGAGTTAATCCCAAATCAGGGCTCTCACAATACACTCGCAACTCCCAAAAACGGGGCTCTTTTTCTCGTCCCTTTTCATTGCTTTAAATAGAATTTTGTTACAAGGCTTGCGCGAATCTTTCTTTACCGCGTACTTCCAGAAGGGTTCTTTCTACATTAAAAACCTCTGTCTAAGTACAATTGTCCTTATTCGGCGGCCGTCTAACACTGGCACGCACGGTGGACTCGAACCCGCAAGTTCCTATGGTTCAGATACTAAACCTTCTAAGTACATACTTCGGGCGAGCCTAAATGTTCGGGTAATTTTCTTTTTGAGGGTTTCTAACATTTGCACTAAGGTGGTAGGTTCTAATAATTGGGCGTCGGTTCTGACTGCACTGAGGGCTATGGCTTGATGTAACAAAATTTCGGCTTGGGTCTGCAGAAAAGCCTCCTGGAGATAAAAGTCGTTGGCTAATGCCGCATCTCGGGCTGTCGTTATTTCAGTCAGTTTGGTCTGCATCTCTCTGATGCACTCCTTCTGGTTGCGTACTTGGTTGTCTTGGCGTTCAAACTGCTGGGTTTGGAAATCCAGAGTTTTCTTCAGTGAATCTCGTTCTCTGCGCGTCCTATCAATATCTTTTTGGTATTGGCCTTCCTTTAGTAATTGTTGTTTGAGAATACGGTTGACCGCGTCGGCACATTCTTCGGCTCGCCGTAATTGCTCTTGAACTTGGTCAGCTTCTTTCTGTTGGTCCTGCATCTTCTGGGTGGTTTCTTGTAATTGCGTCTTCGTGTCTGCGATCAATTCTTCGAGAGATACGTTGATATCTTCTTGTTCTTGAAGGGCGGCCTTCAGTGTTCGAATTTCCTCATGTGCGTCGTGTATGACTTGGTCTTTGGCAGCTAGCTGGTCCAGGGCTGCATCTCGTTGTTGTGCTAGCGTCTGTTCTGTCGAAAGTCGTGCTTGGAGTTCTGCTAGCTGTGTCCGGAGTTGATGATTCTCGGTTTTTACGGCATCAACTTCTTCCTGGAGGGGGGCGATGTCGGCTTCCAGGGTGTCTACCTTGTGCTGGTATTCGAGTTTCAGGTGGTCCATGGCTGCCGTAAACTGGGCGGGTAGCTGGTGTGATAACTGGATGAGGAACTGCCCCATGGCGGCAAGTTCCGAGAATGTGTTATGTGGCGGTGGTGGTGGAGGATGACGAGGTTGAGAGGATGTGTCGGTGAGTAGTTGCTGGGAGTTTGGCAGAGAGTAGTTAGGGGAGGAAGAGGAAGATGCTGCGGGTTCAGTGATGGGTGGGAGGGGTGGTTCCGGTGGGGGTAGGGGTTTGGCAGGAGGTGGTGTAGGGAGAACGGTATCTGAGGGGTTTACCTTGGCGAGTGTTTGTTATATGGTTTCTGTCTGGTTGATGGCGTCGATGAGTTGATCCAGTGCTTTGGTGGCCGATTCCTGTTCATCCTGGTGCTGTTCAGATTCTTTTTCTGTGGACACTATTTCTATCTCTGCTTGATCCTGCTGATCTGGTTGTTCCGTCGATGTTTCGATGTGTGTGGCGGTGTCGTGGTATGTTTCCTCTTGGTCGTCTGGCTTGGTCTCCTGATCTTTTCCGGTGGATCCTTGGACTTCACTTTCCGAGGAGCTGATCCGAATTCGCTTGGTACGGAAGAGCTGATTAATCTCTTCGTCTTCTTCTTCAGTGTCCTCGATTGGTTGTGCGGATTCTTCGTGTCGAAGTGCGGGACCTGCGGGTGGGGGTTGTGCGGCGAGGATGGTTGGGAAGAGGAAGGAGATGATGTGGGGAAGGCGAGAGCGGGGGGTAGAACCCTTTTGGAGTTGTTTTACGATAGCTACACATTCTTTATGGATTCTAAGGAAAAAGTAAGAGGCAAAATTTACAGGTTTGCGGGCAGCTAAATCTAAGGCGGAGTAGAAGGGGCGAGAGATGCCATATGTTCGTTTTTGCAGGTTGAGGATGGCTACAAGGAACTGTAGGGCGGTTCGCTCGGGTTCTGGTCGGCATAGAATGGCGTATTCGTTTGATGAGGAACGGGGAAAGAGTTCGGTCATATGGGCGAAAGGAATGCTAGGGCCGGTTTCGCGGCCTTGCGGGGTGAGGCGGTAGGCGTCGGCGAAGGCTTGGAAGGTGATGACGGTTCTATGTGGGCGGGAAGGGAAGATCCACTGTCATTCGGTGGCGGAGCTTTGGGCAATGGCTTGGATGATCTGTGCGGAGAAGGGATGGGCTTCCACTGAGTGCCAAGGCAACTCAGCGAAGTTGGCCAACCCTCTGCATCGCAGGTATTCGCCTACGTCTGTAGGGATACCTTCGCGGAACGAAGCGTAGTTAGCTAGCGCTTCCATGGCGTTCACAGTGCACACTTACAGAAAACACAGAATACTGAGATAACACACACAATCACGAAAACACAATAGCGGTTTTTGGTGCAACTCAAGGGGTTAAATATGGAGAACACGGTGTGGGGGTGAGTATCATTGTGTGGTGCGGGAATGATACGGTTTGCATGCTAGCATGCGTACTGAATGACCGGTAGGGAGGGGCGGCTGATATCATAAAGATTTGTACAAAAGATGGCTAAAGCAAAACACAAAAATTTATACAAAACGTGGCTTGTCGCCGAATAATTAAGGCGTACTGGTAGTGGGATAATACGGCCGCAACTTTGATCCATTAATTACTTTTGGAAGTGGAATTTCGGTCAACGTAGTCAACCGAAAAGTTGCCGGACCTACTTGTGCTGAGATCTTGAAAGGGCCGAACCATCGTAGTTTGAATTTTCCTGCTGCTCTGTCCGATTTTGCGTTATACAAGAGTACAAGATGTCCTACCGAAAAGATTGGCGTCTTCAAATATCGATCGTGTGTCTTAGCTTGCCTTAGTTGAACTTCGCGCATAGTTAAAAAACTGAGCCATCGGTGCTCATCAAGTTCTCTGAGTGCGTCCATTCGTGCTGTCAGTGAAGATTCCGGTAGCATCTTCTGAGTGATTACTACCCGCAAACTTGGGATGACTACTTCCATGGGAGCGATTGCTTCTAAGCCATAAGCTAGCTTGAAAGGTGTCAAGCCTGTTGTTACTTTATATGTAGTTCGGTATGCCCATAATACTGCAGGTAGTAGTTGATCCCATCTTTCCGGTGCTTCCATGATCAATTTCCGGAGGATGTTTAACAGTGATTTGTTTGTACTTTCAGCCAATCCATTGGCACGTGGATAATAAGGAGAGCTACATTTATGTGTGACTTGGAAGGACTGTGTGAGTGCCTTCATTAAATTGTTTACAAAATGAGTGCCTTGATCTGAGACAATTTCCAGTGGTAAACCAAATCGTGGGAAGACATCCGTGAGTAGACATTTTGCTACCGTAACTGTTGTTGCAGACCGCAAAGCCCAAGCTTCTGCCCATCTAGTTGCGTAATCTGTGCAAGTCAGTATGTATTGATTGTTACTGGATACTGCTGGAGGTGTAATTGGCCCGATAAAATCTAAACCCCATTTCTGAAAAGGTTCTAATGGTAAGATGGGTTGCAGGGGAAAAAGATGCCGTTGTAAAGGCTGACCAGCTCTTTGGCAAGCATCGCATTGTTTAACAAACTGTGAGATATCTCTGTACATAGTTGGCCACCAGAGTCCTCCTTGTAGAATTTTCCGGTGAGTTAAGTCTGCTGCAAAATGGCCACCGGAAGGAATTGAGTGAGCCAAAGTGATAACTGAGTTAACTTCATGTGGTGGAATACAGCGAAGTAGGATTCCGGTATGATCTGTATAATATAGTTCTCCAGCAACTAACCGAAATCGGCGGCTAAAAACTGCGATTTTTCTTCGAACCGCCTTGGCAGTCTCAGCTGGAAAGCGTCCTTCGGTGAGAAAAGTTAGAATCTGATCATAGTATGTAGGTGGTGTTTGTAAGTTGGGTGTCTCATCAGGTAGTGGTTCAGCATTATAAATCGCAGGAGTCGTGTCATCTATTCCTACCGGAGCTTCACCGGAATCTAGGCGTGATAAGAAATCCGCTAAGGCATGTGCATTTCCAGGTCGGTGAATGACATCATAGTCGAATTCTTGTAAAAGTAGCACCCATCGTGCTAATCGTCCTCCTAAGTGCTGCTATCTTACTAGATAAACAAGGGCAGCATGATCCACATGAAAGGTAAATTTCCGGCCTAGTAGATAATGTCTGAACTTTTTGATTGAGTAGATCAATCCTAGACATTCTCTTTCAGTGGTGGAATAGTTCTTTTCTGCTGGTGCAAGTCTTCTACTGGCGTAATAAACAGGGCGAAACCACTTATCTGTTTGCTGCATCAGAATACTGCCGATTGCAATATCTGAAGCGTCGACAAAAACATGGAACGGATTGTCCCAGTCCGGTGGTTGTAAAATTGGAGCGTGCGTCAGGAGATACTTGAGTCGATCAAATGTAGTTTGACATTCTTCAGTCCATTCAAACTGTCTGGGAGTCTTTGCGATTAGCCTGTTCAGTGGTACTGCTAGGTGAGCAAGCCACCGCAAGTGTCTGCCATGCCACCGTATTTGTCCCATAAAGCGCATTACTTCTTTCAGAGTCGTGGGTATTGGGGCTTCTAAAATCGCCGAAATCTTATCTGGGTCCACTCGGATACCTTGGGCAGATACAATATGCCCAAGTAGTTTGCCACATGAAACTGCAAACACGGATTTGTTGGGATTAAGGCAGAGTCTATATTCTCTACACTTCTGAAAACAGCATCGTAAATGAAACAAATGGGCTATCATCTTCCCAAAGATTGAGAAGTCGTCGAGATATACTTGCATGAATGAAGTGAGATAAGGAGAAAATATCTCCTGCATACATCTTTGAAATGTGCTTGGTGCATTTCTGAATCCGAACCACATTACTGTGCAGGCAAAGACACCCCAATTGGTAATGAAGGCAGTTTTTGGTATATCCTCTTCAGCCATTCTAACCTGGTTGTACCCGCTGTATCCATCTAAAAATGAATACATTTCGTGACCTGCGACTCTATCAAGCATGGTATCCAAAAAGGGGATTGGGAAAGGATCTGGTACTGTTGCTGCATTTAATTTCCGGTAATCCACACAGATTCGTAACTGCTTGTTTTTCTTTGGCACGATCACGATGGGTGAGATCCATTCAGCGTGTTCTACTGGTACAATGAATCTGACTTTTAATAGTCTATCAAGTTCGGCTTTTACCTGTGATGCATAATGGGGGTTCATTCTGTAGCTGGGTTGTCTTTTTGGTTTCACTTCCGGTTTCAACATGACCCTGTGTTGATAGATGCGCGGATCTAATCCTTTCATGTCTTTGTAATCCCATGCAAAGACGTCTGCGAATTCGCGAAGAAGTTTAATCAAATCCTCCTTAAATGTTTCCGGTAAGTTCTGCCTCATCTTCACAGGTCGTGGGTGGTCTCTATTTCCTAGATTATACGTGATCAGCTGGTCTTCTGGGACATAAAATTGTTGAGGTTTCTCTGTATCATCTGTTGGCTTGAACAGTGGTTGTAATTCGTCGTCATGGGTTGAGGAATTATCTTCCTGGACCGACTTTCCGGTGATAGCTACTACTGTACATACTGACGTATTCCAGTTATCTATGACGGATTGTAGGTCAACAGTTCCTAGAGACATTAAATCGGCATTACTCTTCAGAAATTGCTCTTCTTCATCATCTGACAGTCCATCTAACATATGAACTGGTTCAGCAAAGTACGGTCTGGCGTGAGGTTCGCAAGATTGCATAGCATCTAGTTTCACCACATATTTACGATGGGCATCCTTGAATGTAAGCTCTTGTGCAGACCAGTCCTGTATTACCTTCGCATGCTTCAGCCAAGGTCGGCCGAAAAGAAGATTGTAATCCAAAGTGGATTCGGGTAGATCTAGTATGACAAAAGTCATCTTGAAAATTGTACCTTGTAGAGTGATGGGTACATTCCGCACAAGTCCTACATGATGGACTCTCGATTGATCCGCCATTCGAACAAAGAATTGAACTGGTTCAATTTTGGTCCAGCCTAGCTTTTTGCATAACGCTGCGGTCGCAATGTTTACGCCTGAGCCTCCATCAATTAATACCTGTGTGATCATTTGATTCTTATACCATACTGTGATCAAGGGCACTGCGTGATCAATTGCAGCATCAGGTTCCGGTTGAACTTCGGCTGTCGTCGGAATGCAAGAAGGTACTGGGCTGAATTGTTGCTGAAACTGTTGTCGGATCCCGAGCACTAAGGCCAGAAGTTGGCCTAGAGGCAGAGTGATGGATGCCTTGGACAGAATTTCCCAGGCCTGTTGAGCTTGACCGTCTTATTCTTTTGGACTTGAAGTTTCTACTGATGCAGAAGTGTCTGTTGTTGTCTCTACTGATGATGATGGCCCTACTGATGCATCCTGTTGTGTTGTTTCGTCCTTTGATGAAGAAGCCTGAGTCACCGGAATAGGTTCTGGGAACACTGGTGGTTCTGTTGTGGTCCAGTGACTAGCTTTGTTATACATCCTTCGTTGTTCTTGTATCCCTGGTTCAAAGATTTCTGCTGCCGGCTGAAGTTGTTTACCGGAACGGGTCTGGACTGTAGCAGTCTGTGTCTCGATCGGTGTAATTTTTACCATGTTGGCCATTGGATTTTGGCGTTCCTTCTTTCTTTGATCATACTCCATTGCCTCCTTACAAAACCTTCTAATGTGGCCGAATTCGCCACAAAAATGACAGCGTGGAGGTGGTAACTCAGGGTTTTCGGGTGGTGGTCCATTCTGCCATCGGTTGGCATTATAAGTGTTGTTTCTATGTCCTCGGTAGTTCCGATATCCTTGTTGTTGATTGTTTCTCAGTTGCGGAGGCACATAGTGATTTACTGGCTGGCCATGTTCTTGGATGACTGCATTGACGGTTGCTATCCCCTGTATTCTTGCGTTGTAGACACAGTTTCCGGTGGAGTGTCCGGCAGTGTTGCAGATAGAGCAAAACGCTTGATTCAGTGCACAGTTGGTACTCGTATGCCCTGAATTTTTGCATGTGGTGCAGTATACTTGCCTGGTGATATCCTCAGCCATATTTTTGTTTGTTTTTAACCATTCCAAGTCTTCTGAAAATCCACCAACCTTGGATTCTAGCTGTAGAGCCATTGCAATGACGGCATCCAAGGTCATAGCTCCGACACATCTTATGATCATGATCTGCTTCAGTTGTGGGGTTAATCCATTGATAAACCATTGAGAGATGACATCATCAGGTAGATTAGCGTGAGCCTGTGGTATCTGCCGTAAATGTGTTCTAAAGAGGGTAGCGTACTCCTGGACGGTCTGATTTACCTTCTGTCTGTTGTTCTGTAGATACTCAAAGATTTCAGCAGGATTCTTCTTTAGTCTGAATCGTTGTAAAAAGGTGTCTCGTACTGCATCGTAAGTACCGAAATGATTGATATCATATTCCGTGAGCCATCTCGCCGCTTCATTGATCAGTGTAGATTGAAAAACAATGGCCTTATACGCCTGATCTGGTGGATGGTTAAGAACTGCATAACTTATCTCGAACGTTCGTACGTGGGCGTCTGGGTCGTCTCCTAGGAATCCACCGAATTTCGTGTAGGTTACTCCTGTTGGAGGTGGCCTTGGCGGCCCTAGCTGTTGTTGTTGATGTTGTTGTTGTTGGTGTTGCCCGCTCATTGTGAAGGGTTCAGGGTTCCCTTCTGTATCTCGGGATTGATCGGGTGAACTATCGGGACTTGTATCGCCGGATGGTGCGTTTTCCGGTGTGCTGTTTCGACTTAGGATGCTTCGGATCTCTGTTTCGAACAGCTTTCCTTCCTTCTGGATGTCTAATATTCGAAATCTTTCTTCCAAACACGAAGGTTGAGCTAATGATTCCGCAAAAAAGGCTAAACCTTTGCCAGCGATCGGTGATTCTATCACCGGAATCTCGCCGGAATGAACCGAACTTGGGCCAGAATGCCCTGTTTTACTACTTTTGCAGAATTTTCCTAACGTATTTCTGACCGTGGATAACTCTAAATCTTTATCTGATATTGTTAAACTAGGTTCCAACGGCGTTTTGATAGAGTCTGGACTTGCTATATCTTTGATAGGCTGGGTCGAAGTAGCATCAGAATGTATCGAAGGCGTTGACCGTTCTACCGGAATATGACCGGAATCAGTTGTAACGTTTCTACTTTTCTTGACCACTTGGTCAGATCTAGTTATGCCTGCTTCTCCCGAGGCTATCTTTTGTGATTTTCGTGCTTCAATCTGACGATTCTTAGGATATGTTTCGCCCGATCGAGTGACCGGCATGTATCATTGCCCAGTGATACTATCTGAGCAGTTTGCAACAATCTGGATCTGTTGCTACTGTCAGTGAAGCAAATGTTGCTGGATGTTTGCTTCTTGCAAACCGTTAGCACTCTAATGCCACTGTCTCACAAGTGACTCGTAATCAAACGCTACTTTACCGCAGGGACTGGTAATCAGTTGCCACTTTCCCACATACAACGGGCCAGAGAACTGGCAAGCGGATGCCACTTTCCCACAGACGGCGCCAAATGTTAAATGTTAGATCGTTTACTATTAACTTAACTGTTAACTACCTACCGCAGCCGTTAATTACTAGTTTAAAACAACAATCCTTCAGAGACTCCAGAATCTGGTTCCACACCTGCGTACCAGATATTTCGAGTCTCTCTTTCTCTGTACTCAATCTTACCGCAAAATAAACTGACTCTAACCATGTGGGTCCTTGGGAGTGGTAGGGGTCTGTTAACAGAGGCCCTGTACTATTTTCCCAACTCCTCACTCAATCGCGGTTATGGTTTTCACGTCTTAGCTCAGTTTTGCTCCTGAACAACTTCAACTAGACCAACGTACTGGAACTCAGAGCTCCCAGACTGTTCCTCCCATAGTAGTTGAGCAGTAGTCCAAGATGACAGTCCAATACTTTTAGTAACTTAACAAGATCATAACACACAATTCTTCTTGTCAGTTCACAGACTTACCGTGTATCTACCTTCAACCCGTAATATCTACTGACCGCAAGACGTGTCGCAACATTATTACCATTCTACGTGTATTTAAACATTACCGGCATTATCTCTGAACACAGACTATAATACCGACTCAGTCACTTACAGAGAATCATAGCAACTCATGTCTATTCTTCACGTTTACCTATTCCACTGAAGAAATAGCAAATAGACAACACACTAACACCTTACGCATAATCAAAGATATCTTAACTCGTTATCGAACAGAATCTCAAAATCGCAGTACCGACTCGTAACACCGCAGTGTATCGCGCGTACGCAGTCAGACGGTTACACAGATAAGGCACGCAGAACAGGACAGAGCCAAGTTACTCTACTCGTTAACACCTATCTACACACAGTAGAAGAGTTAATCCCAAATCAGGGCTCTCACAATACACTCGCAACTCCCAAAAACGGGGCTCTTTTTCTCGTCCCTTTTCATTGCTTTAAATAGAATTTCGTTACAAGGCTTGCGCGAATCTTTCTTTACCGCGTACTTCCAGAAGGGTTCTTTCTACATTAAAAACCTCTGTCTAAGTACAATTGTCCTTATTCGGCGGCCGTCTAACAGTTTGTTACCATCATCAATAGAAGATCTAGCAAGGTCCAACTTCAATGAAGCTTTTGAATTACTCCCCGACAACGGCGCCAAAAAATGCTTGTTATTGATCTTTGGAGTTGTCCTCTCCAATCATTTAGCATAAAGAATTAACAAGACATCTTTATTTTGTCAATCCCGGAAGTATTCTTGAGACCACAACCCCTTCAAGATGATAGAATCCAAGAAATAAGAGAATAATGGCTGGAATTCTGAGAATAGTGAAGATGAAGAGTAAATTTCTAGGGTTTAGATTATCTTGAGCAAATCTCTAGCATTTTCTACAATCTTGGTGTCTATTGCATGCTATTTTATCAGCAGAACACAATTATGAAGTCAAAATAAAAAAATATCACCTGCATCATACAGACGAGACAATCGCGATTCTGTGCAAACAGACGATTTTCAGCTCCAGCACCATTCTTCACCAACTCATCACTCAACACAACAGTATTCAGCTCTCTTCATACACATTCAACAGATTTACACAATAGAAGCTCACAAATCTCCATGGATACACAAGAACTAGACTCACAAATCAAAGAAACCACACAAAAGAGGAGAAAACACGATTTTCAGCAGAAAACTCCTTCTCTATTCACTTGGATAGCATGTAGACAAATGATTAACCAACCCCCTCATAATAGAGGAAATTAGCTTATATACATTTTCAAGTGTCCCTTTTCACACTTGAATTTTGGTCCTTTCCTCTATTATTCTAAAAATATGCTATCTAGGAGTTTCCAAAAATTCTAGAAAAAATACATAAGATTCTATCCTACATAAGGAAGACTCTTCCTTATTTTTACAACAATTGCATAAATATTTTTACAAATTTCTATCATTTTACAATTATTTTCCTTCAAAAAGGCATCCAAAAATGCATCTTCCAACAGTTGCTCTCCTTTTCGTACCCAAATCTGCTTCATGCCCTGAGCTTCTTTCTTCTTGAATTTTGTCTGTCTAGTTGATATAGCAGATGTCTTTTTTGCTTGCCTCTTTGGTCGAGTTATGGTTGCATTAGTCTATGAATTAGACGAGAGGTTTGCTGGCCTTTGAGCATGTGCTTCCATGATTGAGTCCTTTTGCTTCGTAGGTCTATTGACAGACACTTCATTTTCGTTGCAGGGAATAGTTTCGGAAGAACTAAGGGAATGTGCGACCTCTGGATTTGTGAGCATGCAATTGTTTAATTCTAATGTAATGCATTGTTCCTGTACCCAAACTTGAAGAATTTGACTTCTTAGGTTCAAGTTGACTGCATGGTCGTAAATCCAGTTTTGACCCAAGACAAGTGGCTCTGTAAGGTCTTCATCATGACACACTAGCATTTTGACTTTTATTGGAACATCTTGATGGTAGATGGGAAGTTCCACCTTGCCCAAACAAGGGGTTTCCACACCTCCCAAACCTATGAGATAGGCTTCTATAGGCTTTATGTTCAATTGCAAGTCTTGCCAGTAGGATAGTCTAACTGCACTAGTTGCTGCACCTGAATCAATCAATGCTCGCGCAGTCCTTACATTCTTCCCTTGTCCTACCGTGATGTTCACAAAGGGACGTCGATCAATTATGCGAGAAGGAATTGCACTTGATGTTTGACACATGGCCATGTGGTATCTTGGGGCCTCAAGGTTGATATCAAGGCCGAGGCGTCTTAACTTATTTCTCCTAATGCATTCTCTCACCTCTGCATGTGCTTCTTCTCTAACCCTTAGCTCTTCTTCTTTTCGCTTCTTAGCAGTGTTGAGTCTCATTAGCATGTTTTGCGTGAGCGGTTCTTGATATAGCTTGACTCGACAACCACTTATATAGTTTGGCAAGATATCACCTTCTAGTGTGGCCAATTGAACTGCACCGCTAGTGGAAATTCAATTAATGATCATGGGCCCATATCCTCTTTTTTCCAATTTACGGGCATGTTGCTTTAGTGTATAAACCAACACTAGGTCTCCCTCTTTCAAGCCTTTATCTTTGATATGTGCATCAAAGTATGCCTTTTGTCTTTTCTTTGCAGCATAGATGCATGCAGCCGCTCGTAGCCTTGTCTCACCTAAGCGTTCTAGATCAAACATCCTAGAGGATAACTCGTGTCCATTCCACTCATGCTCTTGTGCTACTTTTAAAGTTGGGATTAGGAAGTCCAATGGTAGCACAGCATTTTGTCCGAAGACCATCTGAAATGGGGTGGCATTGAGTACCGTTTTATAGGCAACTCGGTAGGCCCAAACAGCATGCTGAAGTTGTTTGTCCCAATCAGAGCGTTTGTTATTTACTAGTTTTTTCAATACATTACATAGGATCTTGTTTGTGCTCTCAGCTTGTCCATTAGCTTGTGGATGATAGGGGGCGGACTTCTTATGTATCACCAAGAATTCTTGGAGAAGATTTTTGATTACTTCATTCAAGAAGTGTGTGCCTCTATCACTTACTAACTCTATTGGTAATCCGTATCTCGTGAACACATTCTCAAATAAGAACTTTGCCGTTGTTTGAGCATCATTCTTTGTTGTGGCTTTGACTTCTACCTACTTTGTAAGGTAGTCCGTGGCTACAATAATGTACTCTACATGGGAGTTTCTAGCTGGGGGGTCAATAGGACCTACAAAGTCTATGCCCCACTTCGAGAATGCACGTCCTCCCATCATTGGCCTCAAAGGCATCTCATCTTTTCTAATTGGGTACTGGGCACGTTGGCATGTATCATATTTCTTCACATAGGTATGTGCATCCATATGAAGAGTGGGCCACCAAAGTCCTGAGAATAGAATGGTCTTGATTACTCTGTCAGGCCCAAAATGTCCACCTGCAACACTGCTCTGAGTAGTTTCTAAGACTTTCAAATAATCTAATTCATGAACGCACAGTCTTATGTATCCATGCTTGCCTCTGCAGTATATGTTATCTCCTACGAAGGCATAGTGTTTAACCTCTTGCTCCATGCTTTGTTTCCTTGCTAGACTAGCCTCCTTGGGTAATGTTCCCGATCTCATGAATTCTACCAATGGAGCACTCCAGTCTGGAATTAATGACACATGATAAAGAGTCGCATGCTCCACCGGGGGTCTCTTTTGGCACACTGGACAATTCTTGATCCACTCATGAATTTCTTTCTCTATACTAGGCCAATACACTCCTAAACGTTTTAGATTTTGCAATGTTCGTTGTTTAGAATAGTGATTCCCTAGAAATCCTTCATGGGCTTGTTGCAACCAACTACTATGTTCATCGTCCTCGACACAACAAGCTAGAACACCTTCCGTGTCTTGTTTATACATGCTTCCTGCCAATATTTGATAGCTTTGTGACCACACAATTTCATCCTTGTTCGTCATCACCTTCTTATTTGCGGGTCCAAAGGTTAGAACTGGTACCAACTTATTTGCCCATTTAGGAACAACTTCTAGATTGAACAGATAAGCATCGGGCAATTCATCAGTCACTGTCACATGATGTATATATGGGGGTCTCATAGAGCATGCCACATGGCATGAGTTTGGGATGGACTCCACATTATGGTAGAGGCAAGAAGGAGAAAGAAGGATCTTCATTCGAATAAAGAGTGAAAGCTCTCGGACGATGGCTGGGAGGCGAACACTCTCTGTGTAGGATGTCTTCGCGTAGCTCATGGCCGCTATGAGTGGCAAATAGCAAAAGTATCTAAGATTGGTATCAAAGCGAAACGATCCCAGGCGTTCTCGCGTGTGCAGATGGAGGGAATCGATCCCTGGTGGCTGCTATGAACGGCGCAAGCTCTATCAAGTAGGCTATGCTCACATGATGAAGGTAATATCTCTCCTTTTCTACAGATTGCGACGTCCGGAAGCTGCTGCCGCCCTTGAGCCTTTGGAGGAGGAGATATACATTCTCTTCACTCCCTCCTTCTAGATTTGTTGGCTAGCTATAGATGGTGGCTAGAGGAACAGCTTACCTCATTTCATATGAGAAACATCGTTTAACTTCATAATCATGAAGCAGGAGTAAGAAGGATTGGCAATAAGGAAAGATCAAAGAGGAAAAGAAAGAAGGTAAATGGTTAGGTGTAAAGACCATGCAAAGCATGGAGGCTTTCCATTACACTACTTGTTAGATAAGTTGAGAGAAGGAAATAACAAGCCTCATGAGTTAGGTACTTGAGTCGTAGGTTCGCAGCCTCCGTTTTGGACGAGGAAGAGGAGGGAGAAATCCTCAGCTTTTGTGAAGGGTTTGAGAGACCATCCTTTGAGGCAAATCCTATTTATGGAGAGTATGATATATATATTCTCATCTCGAGTTAAGAATCCCCTCAAATTACAAGAAAGAATAAGCTTTAGCACTTTCAAAGTAGCCTACTTTAATGATTTTAGTATAAAATTTCAGGGGCTATTTTTGATAAGTAGCCATTTAGAGAAGGGGAAATGAAGCGGGATTTTTCATGGATTTATGGAAAAAACCATGCACACCTATAGTCTAGCGTATGGACTTCCATTTAAGATTAAGAAATCCATAAGATACCTCAGTTTGATGGGAGTTTGAAGCTCCACAAAACCCCCTTCCATCACAGTTTGATAAAAAATTTCAGCACCTAAATCTAAGAAATTCCCATTTTGAAAGAGGGAAAAAGAGGTGCAATAGCTACGGATGGATGGGAAAAAGTATATTTACTGAGAGTATGGTGTATGGACTTCTTAGGCGAATTATTAGATTCATCAAAATGATAAACTAAGGAGGAATTTTACTTCCTCAAAGACCCCCTTCCCGCACTTTTTGGAAAATTTCAGAAATTGATCTTTTGCCAAACTCCACCTCTGGGAGTAAGAATAAATATCATTTGTGGCTTTGCATGGATTATTATATTAAATCCAAGAGAAATCCACACTTAGAGTGGATTAAAAGCTTGCTAAGGGTTCGCATTCAAGTTTTTGCATGAAAGCAAAAATCTTGATTTAGGCCTCTTTTGGGGAGCGAATTAGCATGCACGAAGGGAGGATTTGTAAAAGTGAAAATAGGCCTAAGCATCTTCATATATTTCTCTCTGAGGTTATGGAGAAAAATTTAGTATTTTCTTGATGGAAGAATGCTTTTGGGCATCCCAAAAATCACATTTTCACACTTTTTCCAGCCCCTCTAACAGTCCACTAGTTTTACATGTCCCACTTGGAATGGCCATATCTTGGGCTAGAAAACTCCAAATTGGACGTGCTACGGCTCGTTTCGAAGAGCACAAGGTCTACTTTCAGTTTATAAAAAAATTTGCAAAATAAGTATTTTTGCAGGTCTGTACAGCTCTGCAAAGTCTGAATAGTTTTTGGCAACTACCTTCCGGGACACATATCTTTCAAACCGGGAAGGCGATTTGAGTAATTTCACTTCGACCTATTTTCAAATGCTTTATATTTCAGTTTATGAAAATTTGCAGGTCCTAAAGTGGTTTTTGCAGGTCTAAAGAAGGATTACTAATGCATTTTTGAGCTAAATTTGCATTATTTTTGTAATCACCGGACCATGCTTTATGTTTTGAGGAGTGCTCCGATACTTTCGGACACTTCAAAGTGTATGTTAGTACCTGAGGAGGAAGGTGTAGAGGTCTTGAAGCTTTTCGAGAGCGATTGGATGCATGCAATTCCAAAATCAAACTACTCAGGGACGTATATTTTATGCTTTCTGGCATTTTATCTATGTTATGGCATGTTCTGTATCTACATGCATGAATGGGATTGCATACATCAAGTGTTGATCATTTTTTAAGCTCTTAAAGTATGGATCAACATGTAGGAAGTATACACTTTTGATTGTTTGCAGGAAACAGGATTGCAGAAATTATATGGTTAGGCAACACAGAGAATGGTTGCCAACATTTGTTTTTATGTTTTTGCAGGTCATGGAATCCATATATAAGTTTATGGCGTGCATGCCATGGGCCTGTCAAGCCCTATGTTTTTGGGTGGCCTGAGTGCCACTGAGCTATGGTTTAAATTTTTTTTGGAATTCCATTTCCTGGGGAAATGCTGTCGAAATTTTTCCTACGGCATGGCGTTATATACGCACTTGCCTTTAGGCAAGAAGGTTATGGCAGGGTAACATGCCTTTCTGCAAACATCAATAAGTTTTAGGCATGCTTATAAGCATGTATTTGATGGACTTAGGACCATCAGAGTATTTTATATAAGGCAACTTCGGTAGTAGCAGGATCCCTACACATAATCCTTATGGATTTAGACCATAGGATTGCTAACGGAAGGAGCTACACCTTCACCATTAGTAATGTGCACAAGCAATCCTATAGGTTCAGGAAGTTGCATTCCGGCACGGGAGATGCATTTTTTATAATCTCCAAGTTAGTGAACATTTATTTATCTTCACAAGAGTCTCACATGATGTATAGGAGACTTTGTGGTATTATTAAAAAAATACCCAAAGAGTGACTAGTTTCACTCTTGCACATCACTTGAGCAAGTAGTGAAGCATTTTTGCTACACTAATAAGGAAACCAATAAGATGGGATCACAGAGATGGGTTTCATGAGATAGCATCGACGGGTGTTTATGTGATTCGAGTGATAGTTAGGAAGGCCAGAGGTATGGCACTAGCTCTATGACTCAGAGCATAGATCCCTTAGTTAAGAATAATTGGGGTACCCAATACATATATATGTATATCGGGATCTATAGAGAAGTACTTAGACTTAGTCTAGGTACCTAGGAACAAGTTGGTTTGGAACAGAAGGGGATATCCATTGTCACATTGTTGACTAGAACCAAACTAACTAGTTCGAGGACATGGGACTCATTTGAGTCCACTGACATGATTTTAGGATATGGGATTCATTATTGAGTCCACTTACATATTCCATTACATGGAATATATATTCGGTTTAGTGTAGGTATGACACCTTGAATTGGAAGAAGTTTTCACTGGTATGGGACGGTGGAAATGACTTCCCTTTGAGCACTCTTCTTCTATGGCCAGGGAGAAAAGGACTCATCATTCATGTTGTCATGTCTCACTATATCAGAGGAGAGCTCTTAGTAGACATCTCCTACTAGGATTGGGAGTTATCCTTCACAGTATGGGGAAGATTTATTCTTCTAGAAGAGAATATGATAGGTGATTTTATCACCATTGCTATCACGTACTCATTCTTTAGTTTTTCAAGAAGGATAATTCCATCAATTTGATTGGATCGTATAGATCCATGCACAGAGTATGGTTGGCAGAGATACTTCTTTACTATGGATACAGATGTGTTTACGGTATCATGTCATATCATTGCTGACCATTTTAGTAGAGGGCTTTCACCCTTATTAGGAATTTATTTTCTCCACTCTTCATTACATACACCTTCATTGGTTAGGGGAGATATGTTCTTCATTAGGAGATAGGGATGTATCTAGCCTATTATAGTACCAAACTCTTAGTTGGTGTTACATCATGAATATGATGGGTAAACATCAGTTAGGAGGATGGGTACTTAGGGATCATCTGAATCTCAAAGGGAATGCTTTTTGCATTCATATGGCAAACTACAGGGAAGAGAAATATTACAGTTTGCACTAGTGCCAATAGATGCTCTTCCAATAGAACTTAGTCCAAAATGTAAAGGATGACAAACCACAGACTTTTTGGTTGGTGAAATGTAGAGATTGCATGTTACTACCAAGAAACTCTTATATATGAGCTGGATGATGGATTTGCATAGTTCACAAGGTAGTTTAGATTAAACTATTATTTGTGATTACACTCAAGATTAGGAAGACCTAGAGTGGGATGAGGGCAATCTATCATTTAGTTTTAGATGGGTTTGCAGTCACTTGTTATGGGACTTTGTTCAATATTTTAGACGATTATATGGTTTATTATCTCCATTGTCATACGGTCAAGCTTATAAGTTTGACACCCTTACACTTGCTTTACATGCTATTACTCCATAGAGTATACATCATATGGACTTAGGTCATTTGGATGCTCTTGTAGGTCATGGGAGTGATAGTTTGGAAAGTGGAGTATATATGGGGGATAGTAAGCACCACTCAGACGGTTTCCCACCTTTGAGATGATCTCATATGAGACTTCTTAAAGGGATGGATATGGGGAAACAACACACAGAGATGACCATGTACATAGAGTACATGGGGTTCAGGGGAGTCCGAGCACTTTCTTCTACCATTACGGACATTTCATCTACATTTTCGAGGACGAAAATGCTTTCAAGGGGAAGGAAATGTCACATGATGTATATATGGGGGGTCTTATAGAGCATGCCACATGGCATGAGTTTGGGATGGACTCCACATTATGGTAGAGGCAAGAAGGAGAAAGAAGGATCTTCATTCGAATAAAGAGTGAAAGCTCTCGGACGATGGCTGGGAGGCGAACACTCTCTGTGTAGGACGTCTTCGCGTAGCTCATGGCCGCTATGAGTGGCAAATAGCAAAAGTATCTAAGAGTCACTCCTTGTGGTGGCTCTCCTGAAGTTATGCGAGAAAGGTGATCTGCTCTGAGGTGGGTCTTACCTTGCCTAACAACCACTTCAAAGTCATATTCCATTAGTAAGAGGAACCATCTTACTAAGCGTCCTGTATTGCAAGGTTTATTGACCAAGTATAATAAAGCTTGATGATGTGTGAAAAATTTGAACTTGTTGGCCAATAGATAGTGTCTAAACTTCTTCACAGCATATACCATGCCTAAACCTTCTCTTTCGGTTGTGGTGTAGTTTCGTTCAGCAGCGTTCAATTGCCTACTAGCATAGGCTATAGGCAAATCCAAATTTCCTTCTCTTGTGGGTTGTGACAACACACATCCTATTGCATAATTGGATGCATCCACATGCACATGGAATGGCTTATTCCAATCAGGAGTGGTCAGTATTGGTGTTGTGCACAAGCGTCTCTTCAGCTCATTGAAGGACTTTTCGCATTCATCATTCCACTCAAAGTTTGGCAACAAGGCATAAAGAGTTTAGCTATGACTGCATACATGTGAATAAACCTACGGTAATATCCACAATGGCCCATAAAGGCTTGTACCTCTTTAACATTCCTTGGCCTCGGTAGCTCCGCGATGGCTTTTACTTTGTCCTCATCTGTTGATATTCCGTTCTTAGAAACAATATGACCTAAGATTTTACCTTGACGTACCATGAACACATACTTCTCTAGGTTCAGACACACTCGATATTCTCTACACTTGTTGAAGATCTGTCTGAGCTCAGGGATGTGGTATCTTCACTCTGGGGAATGAGCACATAAATCATCCACATATACTTCTAAGCTCTTTCGCAAGAACTCTTTGAAGACATGACACATGAGCCGTTGAAAGGTTGTAGGTGCATTGGTGAGGCCAAATGGCATCACCCGAAATGCAAAGATCCCCCACTCTGTGGCAAAAGCTGTTTTATGTTTATCTTCTGGGGCAATGGCTACTTGATTGTAACCTGAAAATCCATCAAGGAAGCTATAAACTTCCTTACTTGCAACACGATCTAATAAATGTTATGTGATTGGAAGTGGATAACTATCTCTTATCGTGGTGGCATTAACTTTTTTAAGGTTAATACACACACGTAACTTTCCATTCTTCTTGGGCACCACTACAATGGGGGACACCCATTCAGTATGCTCAATCTCATAGATGAATCCAGCTTCAATCAATCTATCAATTTCTTCTTTTATTTTGGCTGCATAAGTGTCAGTATATGTGTATGGCTTATGTTTGGTGGGCTTGGCATCTGCTATCATGGGGATCATATGAGAGCAAATTTTCGGTTCTACTCCCTTCAAGTCTCTATAGTGCCATGCAAACACGTCCCTGTATTCCCTTAATAACGCTACGAACTCTACTTCCTCTTCTTTACTTAGGTCATCTCCTATGTATGTACATCTCTCTTCGTTCTCTTCGATGGTGACTATGATTTTTTTGGTCTTTTCTTTGTTATCATATGCTTCTCCTATTGTGGCCTCTCTCTTAGGCATTCGTACCAAAACTTTTCGGTCCTCAACTTCGTATTTTTTGAAATTTTCTAGTACTTCAAACAAGGGTTTCTCCTCGTCCTGTTTCACTACTTTTCTTTTCTTTTTCTTTTTACTACCTTCACTCCCATCCTTTGAATTTACCGTTTTGATGCTTGTGAGAGGTTCTTCTTCCTTTTGTGTAAATACTCCTATGTCTTCTAGATAGTGCTCCTCTGAAATAAAGTAACTATCCATCACAATGGACTCTAGATCATCATCGTTCTCTTCTTCTTCTATGAAGTCGTTAGAGTCACATTCTTCTAGCAAAGGTTGACACATGAACACTGAAATATCATAACCCTCCTCATCACAATGAGGTGTCCATTGTTCTTCATTGACAGCAATATCCATGGTAGCTAAGATTTCTGCCCAACCATGAGGCTCAAATTCCTCATCTAGAAATATCATCGGCGTATAGGCTGGGTCTCTAACTGGTCTATCTTCTTGAGAAGTTCCTTTTTCTCTTGCCTTTAAGCGTTTTTCCTCTTCCTTTGCGACCTTGCACATCCACAAATGAGTATCTTCATGCATCCAAGATGTATCAGATGAACTTTTAGAATGCACAGAGATTGAATCTTCTTGATCCTTGTGGATAGGATTCCACTGTAGGGGTGGTACATCTCTAAAGGTGTAATCCTTCAAATTGACCTTGTTTGTGACCCCTAAGCGCTGCAAGTACAAGGAGTTGGTTCCCCAATCCTGTACTGTCGTAGCAAGGGCCTTCCTAGGATCATCTCGTAGACATTATTTTTTTCGAAGTCACATATAGCAGATGTGTGTTCAAACTCCACATCACAAGTGGTTAGAGTTATCCCCTCGAGCAATCCTAGAGGTCTTTCCGAATGACCGTCTACCATTTGAAGCTTCATTCTTGTTGGTCTTAATGTGGGTTTTCCCCATCGCTTCCACAAGGAGGTGGTTGCAATAGGAGCACCAGCACCTGAATCTATGATTGCTTTGGTTGTGTAACCTTGGTAGGTGATTGAAAGATAAGTATTACCTTCTTCACCCTCACAGATGTCCCCTATTTTTTCTAGAGGTATCTCTAGGACTTCTTGTTTAGAGCTTGCTTTTGGCCTATGGGAATCAAGTTCTGGAACCTGATTCCTCACATGATTCCATATCTCAGGTTTTGCTTTGAGCAGCTCCTCTAGAGTGAGATGACATTGAACCTTAGTGTTCTTCACAATGTCAGTGTTTCTTGGAACCACTGAGTCTTCATTTCTTACCAGTATTGTGGGAGCTCTGATCTGAAGAGATTCAGATTCCCCTGGGCCTGTGAACTATGGCAACTCATGTAAAGAATTAGATTCAAAATCTAATCGTTCATCTTCTTGTTGCTCTGTTTGGTCTCCATAAATAGACGGGATGTCTTGGGGAAATTGGTCATGAAGATCATCAATCTCAAGAATAGGAGGAGGATTATCCTTCTCCTTGGCCCATTTCTCTTCTTGTATTTCCTGCAAGAACTTTTGAGAGTGTTGTTGAATTGAAAGAGGCTCTCCATCATCTATGGAGTCAGGAACATAGACTTTCTTTGGTGATGCGCTTTCTCTTTCAATAGTTAGTTGAGCCTGTGGAGGTAAAGAAACTTGCGGTTTATTTATCAACTGCTCTAATCTTTCTAGTAAGCCCTGGAAGTGCAACCCCGGTGTAATAGCATTCTTTTGATTGAATGATTGATTGGCCTCGAACATAGCTTGAGCTAGTTCCACCATCTTAATGCACATTTTTGTCCGTTCAATCTCTAAATCTTCTCTAGGGTAGCTCTTGTCTAGGTTTGCAGGTGTTGGCCCTTCTTGAAGTCGAGCCTGGTATGCCTTGAACATCATGTCCAAGTCTTCTGGGGTTGGATCTGCAAGAACAGACCCCAGTTGTGGTGGTCCATTTACCGTGGTTGGTGGGTGGGGATGAGGTGGTGTAGATGGAGTTTTGACCTCGGAGAGGCTTTGAGAGGCAATATCTTCTATTTTTGTTTGTGCATCTTTCAAGCTTTCTTCTAGTTCGGATAACTTTTTTGTCCACTTACGATTGGCCTTCTCTCTAGTATCCTTCCTAGTTCTTGTTTTTCTCTTACTAGGCTCTCCTTATTCACTTGGCTCTGATTGCTCAGTTGTTTTAGTTTGTTGTAAGGCTTGTGCCCTAGTAACTGCGTGTATAGGAGCCACATTATCACCACTAGAACCTGAATCCCCCACTAAGCCTACTACATTAATGGGTGTAACCTTTGGTGCACTAGAGGGATGTCCGGGACAATCTCTCAGGAGTTGTTCTTTGCCACACTCAAGACAAACAACTTGTATTGTGATGTTTTGCCCTTGTCTCGGAGATAGTGGGTGGGGTGATTGTTGTCCTAGTATAGGTTGAGGTTGGCTATATCCTCCATGTTCATATGGTCTTGTTGCTCCTCGTGGTCTTGGACATGGGTTATACCTAGGGACTTCTCTTCCTTGTTCTGTAGGAGGGTACCCATATGGTCTACAATGGGTTGGTACAAATAGTCATGGTTGTCTATTCATTGGATAGTTTTCGGTGATGTAGTTGATGTACTTCTGCTCACTATAAGAGTACATGTTAGGCTCTTAAGTCAGTTGTCTATCATAAGGGTAAGGTTGTGATAACCCTAATGCATCTCTGGTGCAAACATGAGATGGATGATCCCCACCGCAAAGTGTGCAACTTCCTAACATTGGCACTCTCAAGGAGGAGTTCTGGTAGTTCCTTTGTCCTTGTACTCCTAATTTCTTGGCCACTAACTCTGTCACTTCCTCCACATAACTCGAACTAGAAGTTTCATTGCTCCTTGTTTCCTTTGATTTAGTAGAATCTTGTATGGTTTTGAGATCCTCAGCTAAGTTGTCTTCCAAATCTATGCACACCTGAAGACACTCACTTAGGGTTTGTAGCCGTTTTACATATACTAAGATTCTCAATGTTCCATTGGTTAGACCTTCTAAAAATAATGATATCATTTTTTGCTGAGAAGGTCTTTCTATCACAGGGCATCGGGCTACGTATTGCTTAAATCTTCGTGCTTCATTTTTTACTGTCTCATTAGGAGCTTGTTTGAAACTATGTAGTAAGGATGACGAATTGTGCTTGATCCCTCACTTAGTGAATTCCCAAATAATTTCTTGGAAGAATTGTTCAATATGTTCAAAGCAATTTGGATCCAAGCATTGAAACCAAGTTAAGGCTATTCCCGTGAGGGTTAGCCCAAAGGATTCATATTGCATGAAAAAGTCATCCACTCGCTCCGCTCGCAATACCTGCTTGAATTTTGCAATGTGGTCATACGGCTCTCCTGTGCCATCGTAACGATTTCACATATATTTGGCCAATTGAATTGGTCTCAGCATTTTGCCGGGCTTTGGGGTTTGACTTATGATGGGATAAGCAGATTTTACTAGGTCTATTCCAGCTCCTACACCTTGGGGTGGTTCTCCCCTAAATGTGGTTCTATTCAGATTTCCCATTCCCTGGCTAGTGTGGCTATGGGGTTTAATTGATGGCATGGTGAATTGCTCATGTGGTCCATTGGGTATACTACCTTGGCTTGTTTGTCCTAACATTACATTTTTTGTTCTTCGCTGGGTCTCAAATGGGTTTTGTGAGGTAGTTGCCTGATCTCGAGCTAACTCTCCTCTTTCATTAATCTGATGAGGGTTTTCGGTTACTACATAGATCTGGCCCATCTTGTCCTTATAAACTCCATCTTCGTACTTGACAGTTGGTCTTGGAATTATTTCAGATTCTGTGGTGTTTATCATTCTTGCTACTGTCCTCTGTAGACCATCGAGGTAGATGGGTGTTGGCATACAAAGCAACAAAGGAGTCATGCACAATACGGCAACAAGGTCAGATCATTTGTTCCCATAGATTATGTACAACCCAAGTGATTTTAATCACTACACAAACATTGTAAATCCCGTTTTTGGTAGATTATACTCCATTTTGTGCAAGCCGAGGAGTCCTCGAGCTTGAGGAGTATTAGAAGTACCATCGTACCAAATTTCATAATTTTTAGACTTCGTTTGAGCCCTCAAATAAGCCCTGGAACCTAATTTTTAACTAGGCCGGACACTAGGTCTGGACAGGGCCAAAAGCTAGTCAAAAACTATAAAAAGAGCTAGAGAGCTCATTTTTGAGGTTAGATTGTAATTGAAACGAACTTGTAAGAGCATTTTGAAAGTAATCTAAAAGCTCCATTGATTCTCACTCTTTGTCTTGCCGTGTGCGCGCGTGTGTGTGTATGTGTGTGCATGCTAGTGTGCTTCTCACTCACGCACTTGTGCCGCCACTTGCTCGAGGTCTTCATACCATCCTCACGTCTTCCCGGATTGACATTAAAGGAGGTGCTACTCATCATTGAGCTACACCAAATTTTGGCGCCGTTGCCGGGGATCGAGCTTTGAGGACGAGCGTGTGATGGTAAGACGTAGAGTTGACGCGTTGGAGTTGTAGGTATTTTCTTCACTCTCATCGATTTTCTTTTACTTTCTTCACCATCATCATCATCACCATCTCCCACGTCCATCTCCATCATCGCGAAAATTTCAGTTTTTTGACTATATCCCCACCTCCACCTCATTTCCCTCATTTCACTTGTGAGAGAGAGCGAGAGAGCAAATTTGCATGCGCTGTTTTTTGCATGTTTTTTGAGCTATTTTGCAGGTTTTTGCTGTACCATCATCCCCAGCAGTGTGCGCAGGTACGACAGGCTCTGCACAGGTCCCGGGACGACAACCTCTGTCTATCGCGACAGACAGAAAATCTTAACATTTTGTGAATGCATGATTAGCACTGTAACCTACACCTTGAGGGCACTCTAGATCACTAGAAGTTTTTCAAAAATTTGCATTTTTTCAGTCTATCGCGACAGACACCATCTATCGCGACAGACACCGTCTATCGCGACAGACAGAAATCCGCGACAGACACTGTCTATCGCGACAGACACCGTCTATCGCGACAGACAGAAATCCGCGACAGATACCGTCTATCGCGACAGACACCGTCTATCGCGACAGACAGAATTTCACGACAGATAGCGTCTATCGCGACAGACACCGTCTATCGCGACAGACAGAATTTCGCGACAGATACCGTCTATCGCGACAGACACCGTCTATCGCGACAGACAGAAATCTACGATAGATAGCGTCTATCGCGACAGACACCGTCTATCGCGACAGACAGAAATCCACGATAGACACTGTCTATCGCGACAGACACTGTCTATCGCGACAGACAGCCCCCACGATAGATTGTGTCTATCGCGACAGACACCGTCTATCGCGATAGACAGGCATTTTCGGCAAAAAATTAAGGAGTGAATTTTTGGAAATTTAGGTTAAATTTTGGGCATATCTGCACTTTCATGTACTCATATACTTACGAAGGCCTTAGAAAATGCATTAAAACCCCCGAAAGGTTCCGTCTGTCTAGTAACCCCCTAAACCCTGAATGGTCATAACTTTTGCATACGAAATCCATTTTCTGAGCTCTAGGGCTTGTCGGAAAGCTCGTGACGTATACTACACGCCCTCAACTGTTTTTTATAATAATATTGCGTTGATTTTCAGATAGGATATTTGGAAGTTGACACACAGAGGGGTAGGAACACCAAGGGAGCTCTAGAGTAAATTTCTAACAATGCAAAAGGGGGAACAAGGGTCATTAAAAAAGTGTCTGAAATAAATTGTCTGTCAATTGAAAGGTCTACTTGGAGCTAATCTTGGGATTTATGCAGGCCTATTGAGAAGCAACTGAGAGTTTCCAAGCAACGGTGTGGTGCACGCTTGAGAATCAACTTCTCGAGCACTAAAGAGCAAGGTTCGGCAAGAAAGGTCGGAATATTCTCAACTCCTCTTTGTCAATTCCTAGCTTAGGCTAAGAACGATTAGAGGTAGGAGTAAGTCAAGGCGACGATAGGCCACCATCAAGTTGAAGACTACCTAAAAACTCGAGTTCAAGCTAAAAACTTAATCTCTGTACTGTCGACAACATAAAGGAAAGAACATAACGTGGAACGATCAACTGTAAGTGCGAAACAACATTCAAATATTCCTGACGACGTGATTTCAGACAAGACCATAAACACGATAATCAACCTAAAAAGAACCAAGCGACTGATATAAAGAAACCAGCAATGAGGTTGTACTCTGTGCAAAAAAAAAAAAATTTGGTTAATCAGTTAGGCATATGAACCTTAGATCAGGACGACACCTAGTAAGAGAGAGACAAAGCCTTAGGTCTTCTGAGGCTAGTGTCAATCACACTGCAAGGTCTTGGGCCCAGCAGTTGAGTCGCCACTCTCATTACCCTAGCTCTGATACCAGTGAATCAGGGATGTCTCAAGGTATGGACAGACCTACGGGAAGTTCAGGTGTGCCCTACTTGTACAGGGTAGAAGGCCCTTACAAAACACAGTTGGAATACCTTAGGACCAACCGATTAGGTGCGAGCATCTATGAGGACGGCCTAGGAAGATCTGTGGTCCAGAATTAAAACCCTGACCAGTCCATAGGACTAGAGCACCCAGCTGTCAAGTTTGAAAATGGTGCATACCTGGACAAAGAAGGAACTATATATGTAGTCACTAGTCATCCTGATAGAACAGATGACTTTGGAAACGTAATCTCAGAAGCGGACTTAGGCAACTTGGAACAAGGAAATATGGGAGTAGAACCTAGAACCCCTCGAGGTAAATCAGTTCTCACTAGGATTATCACGCCTGAGTGGATCCCCCAAGATAACAAGTGCATAGATTTGCTTCTCAATCGAGAAACGGACGAAGCCTTTTGGAGGTATAAACCGGATCAGCCAACTGATATAGGAACAATCATGATCTATGAGTTTAAGGATCCAGATAGCCCAGGTAGAGTGACCTACTTAGACCACACTTCGGAGAGGATCTTTGTGGTGACAGAAAATGATAGGCATGCTTACACTTGGAAGGGCGAATTCATTTTCCCCCAACCAAGATCAAATGTATCCTATGGTCACCCTGGAGCTGGAACATCCCAGGCTCATGGTATGCAAAGAGACAGAAGTAAAGATAGACCAGAAGTAAGTTTCGCCAATCCAGTGGGCAGAGAAAGAACGAGAACGGAGACGAATAGGGTAGAACCTGAGATGCTTAGAGCCCACAGGAACCAAAGAAATGTAGATGGATTCCCTCTGCCGAGGCCTAGAGAGCACACAAGAACTCTGAGACCCACACAGCTAGTTAAGTCCATGAAGAATTACTTTGACGGCACGGGAGATCCCTATGATCATGTGGCGGAGTTCAAGCAAGTCTTGAGAGCTGAACAAGTTGAGGATCTATTCACGCAGTACAATGCCTTCGGTCTAACCCTGAGGAATACGGCACTTACATGGTTTCAGCCATTGGATGAGCGCCAGTTCAGGAGCATAGACCAACTCCTAGAAGCATTTATTATTGAGTTCTCCAAGAGTGGCATAAGACACAACACCTCCTCACTGATTCACAGCTTTAAGCAAACCCCTCAAGAGACTGTGAGACTTGCAGGAAGAAGATTTAGACAATATCTTGAAAGGTGCCCTATTTCGGAGCTACCCACATCTGCTAAACAAGTAGCCTTATTCCTTGACGGATTGTTGAGTCCAAAATTGAGATCCTATGTGTATCTGAAAGACCCTAGGACTATAGAAGAGTGTGTACGAATGTGCATTGACATTGAAGATAACCTAGGAGAAGAGCTAGAGCTGTCCAAAATTTACAAAGATTCAGATAGTGCATCTAGTCAATCTTCCACACAAGCCACATCAATTGAGGAACTGGCCGAAAAAGTAGCGCAGAAATTAGGTGTAACTAGCAAACAAATCCCAAGGTTTGCCCCTGTGAAAAGATGCTATACATGCGGTGGTGACCATATGGCGAATGTCTGCCCTATTATGGCTCAACCCCAAGTAAACCCTAGTAGCCAGTACTGCACCATAGAACGGAGATACACCAACCACACCGCACAAGATTGCCCATACAACAAGCAGGCTGTTAGGCAACCCTACCCTCAGCACTACCAACAAGGCAGATACCAGAACCAGTACCCTCCACAACCATATGGCAGGCCACAACAAAATTTCCAACCTCAATATCAAAACCAACAAAGGCCTCAGCCTGTGCTAGCACAACAACCCCCAGCCCCAGCTAATGTGATTCCGGTAAAGTATACTGCTGCAGAAGAGAACCTGAATAGAGCTATAGTCCCAGTAACACCCTTGATCTCTGAAAATGACCCAAGTGATCATAGCTTTGATTCTACCCATGTTGATAGCCCCCAGGCCTACTACATGCAGTCTCCTGAGCATGGTGAGTCCTACTATGGTGAAGAGTCGAACGAACCTAGTTGGGAGTCAGATTACACGAACGTCATGTATACAAACCCCAACCCTAGACCTCAACCTAGGCAAGTACGACCACCATTTCCTAGAGGACCGTGCTACAGATGCCAAGGAGATCACCTCATTCGTGATTGTCCCTTGCCCCCACCTACGCAAACCCAGTCGGTGACGATCCAAGGCTTCTGCCAAGATTGCGGAAAAGAGCATCTCTTACGAGATTGCCCAAAGAACCCCAATAGCATGCCAAAAATCACCCCTATCAACGTTGTTGGGTTAGTGGTAGACTCCTCAGGAAGCGTCACTTCCACTGCACCAGTACAGGTAGTCACTAGGGCTCAGACATTGCAGCAAAACCAAGGGGTAGGCCAGGAAAAGAGCCTAGATGCTAGTGATACTGAGAGCCAAAATAAAAAGAGAACAAGAGCTTGGAAAGATAGCCGCGAACGCATGAAAAGGCAATGGGCAAAGAAGATGAGTGAACTTGAGGAAAGTCTACGAGAAACCAAGGCTAAAATCATAGAGATCACGTCTCAACCACACTCTCACACATTCCCACCGCTACCATCCCCATCATCCTCCATCCCTTCACCCTCTAAGACAGCCCACGCAACCCACCCACCACCCCAAACAGGATCAGTATTAGCTGATCCCACTCCCGAAGACATAGACATGATGCTTAAGGCATATCAGGCCAGAATCCAGGAAGGGCCAAACGTCACGGATCATGACAAGTGCTATCCTAGAGCTGACCTAGAGATAGAAAGAACCAAACTATGCGCGAAAATGGTCGCGTTGGCTCAGACTATGTTTGAAGCCAGTCGCCTTTTCAATTACTCAGGCTCAGCCAAAACGCAATTACACTTGGATGGATTCCTAGAGAAGTTAGAGAGGATAATTGCAAGATCTGACAAGGAAGAAAAAAATCAAGACCAAGAAAAAGCAAGCAAAAACAGGAATCATTCCCAATCAGAAGTGTATGTGGCCAATGCCCCTAAACCGGACAACTTCCCCTCCTTAGAAAGAATAGAGAGGCCAATAGCACAGCCAGAAAAGGAACCTACCCCTCAAAGAAAGGAAAGGGCAAGAGAACGGGTAAGCAAGCCTCTTCAGGAAGCCCGTGGGCCTCCTCAAGAAGCTTATCTTCCCCCCCAAAAGGCAGATGAGCCTCTCTCGAAAGCTCAAGTACCTCCACAGGTTGCCTATATTCCTTCTCAGGGAATGTGTGAGCCTGTTCGGAAAAGTAATAGAATAAGTAATCCTCCCCAAGAAGCTTGTGCTCCAGCCATTTGCGAGAACGAGGAGAGAGTCAACAATAGAATCAGCCCTCCTTCACAGGTGGCTTATGCGCTCAATTCTACGGAGCCAGACACTTCTTCTTCTATGAATCGGTTTGCACCAGACTTCCTACGAGAGATTCAAGAAGACAAATGGGATAACGAAAGCGAGGTCGCCCCTCCTTTTGAACTTGTGGACGATGCACACGACCAATTCCCACAAGACATCCCATCTATTTACGGGGAGCATGAGAGTGTTCAGTCTCACGAGAGATTAGACTTTGAGTCTAATTCCATACAAGAGCTACCCCACTTCACAGGCCCATGGGAAGCAAAGTCCACATGTATGAGAGCACCCACAGTCATGGTAAGGAACGACGACTCAGTCATTCCTAGGAACACAGAGGTAGTGAAGAACACTAATGTGCAGTGTAATCTCAAGTTAGAAGAGCTACTCAAGGTTAGACCTGAATTATGGAAACATGTAGCCAAACAAGTACCAGAGATAGCAAAACCTCGTTCCCAGGTAGGATCCCATAGGACAGTGCCAGAAATTCCCTTGGATAAGATAGGGGATATGTGTGAAGGCGAAGAAGGGAACACCTATCTTCCCATCACCTACCAGGAATACACCACCAAGGCAATTTTGGACTCAGGTGCAGGAGTTGCAATTGCCACCACCTCCTTATGGAAGCGTTGGGGCAAGCCAGCACTCAGGCCAACAAGAATGAAATTGCAGATGGCCGATGGTCATATTGAGAGACCCTTAGGATTGCTGGAAGGGATAACTCTCACCACTTGTGGTGTTGAGTTTGAGCATAGCTTTGCTATATGTGACTTCAGCAAAAATCATGCCTATGAGATGATTTTGGGAAGACCATTCATGTGACAGTTGCAAGTGGTACAGGATTGGGGAACCAATTCTTTGTACCTGCAGCACTTAGGCGTTACAACCAAAGTCAATCTCAAGGATTATTCTCATAGAGATGTCCCTCCAATCCAATGGAATCCCATCCATAGAGCCAAAGATGATATGGAATCTGTGCATTCCATAGAATCTGGATCCTCATGGATGCATGAAGACACTCACTTATGGATGTGCAAGGTAGCAGTAGAAGAAGAGAAGAGAGAGAAAGCCAGAGAGGTAGGTGCGAAAGAAACCCATAGATCAATCCAAGACCCAGCCTATGCACCTGTAGTTTTTCCAGACGAAGAATTTGAACCTCACGGTTGGGCAGAAATCTTAGCAACAATGGACGTAGCCATCAACGAAGAACAATGGACACCTCACTGTGATGAGGATGGCTATGATATTTCAGTCTTCTCCATAGAGCCAATCATGGGAGAGGCAGTTCTAGAAGAATGCGAACCTAGCCCTGATGCATTTGAGGATGCAAGTGACTCCGATCTAGAGTCAATCATTATGGACCCACCATTTGCATCCGATGAAGAATACTTCCATGAGGTAGAATTTCAAACCCAGAGGCATGGAGAGCTGACAAATGACGTAAGATTAGCAACACATGTGAGCCCGAAGGAAGAAGGGAAGAAACGGAAGAAGAGAGAAGCCTCACCAGAAGAGGAAGAATCTTTGTTTGAGGTCCCCCGAAAATTTTAAGAAGTATGAGATAGATGACAGGAGAGTCATGATAAGAATGCCTAAACGAGAGGCACAATCAGGAGAGGCCTATGATAACAAAGAAACCACCAAGAAAATAGTAGTGGCCATAGAAGAAGGAGAGGAGAGATGCACGTATATAGGCCATGACCTGACAGAAGAAGAAGAGCACGAATTGATTACCTTGCTAAGAGAATACAGAGATGTATTCGCGTGGAGTTACAAGGATTTGAAAGGCATAGACCCCGAGATATGCTCACACACCATTCCCATGACCTCAGACGCCAAACCCTCTAAGCAAAAGCCTTATACATATAACGATAATTATGCTGCTAAGATCAAGGAAGAGATAGATAGACTGGTCGAAGCTGGATTTATCTATGAAATTGAGCACACTGAATGGGTATCCCCCATCGTAGTGGTGCCCAAGAAGAATGGCAAGCTGCGTGTGTGCATTAACTTGAAAAAGGTTAACGCCGCCACGATTCGAGATAACTATCCGCTTCCCATCACAGAACATCTCTTAGAAAGAGTGGCAGGCAAGGAAGTGTACAGCTTCCTTGATGGATTTTCGGGCTACAATCAAGTAGCCATAGCTCCAGAGGATCAGCATAAGACAGCCTTTGCCACAGAATGGGGCATTTTTGCTTTTAGAGTAATGCCATTTGGGCTTACCAATGCACCAGCTACCTTCCAGAGGCTGATGTGCCATGTGTTTAAGGAGTTCCTGAGGAAGAGTTTAGAAGTCTATGTTGATGATCTCTGTGCTCATTCCAATGTTAGACAAACCCATATTCCTGAACTCAGACAAATTTTTGACAAATGTAGAGAATACCAAGTCTGCCTGAACCCAGAAAAGTGCGTTTTTATGGTCCGGCAAGGCAAGATCCTAGGACACATAGTGTCAAAGAATGGCATATCTACCGACGAAGAAAAGGTGAGAGCCATAGCAGAGCTACCTAGGCCAAAGAATGTCAAGGAAGTACAAGCTTTCATGGGGCATTGTGGTTATTATCGACGATTTATACACATGTATGCGGTCATTGCAAAGCCCATGTACGGACTTCTGACAAACTTTGAGTGGACGGATGAATGTGAGAATTCCTTCCAAGAGCTTAAACGAAGATTGTGTTCAACACCAATCTTGACCACACCAGATTGGAATAAGCCATTCCATGTTCACGTGGATGCATCCAATTATGCTATTGGATGTGTGCTCGCACAACCTACTGGTGAAGGTAATATGGATCTTCCAATTGCCTATGCCAGTAGACAATTGAATGCGGCTGAACGGAATTACACCACTACAGAGCGCGAAGGATTAGGCATGGTTTATGCAGTCAAAAAATTTAGACACTATTTGCTTGCAAATAAGTTTAAATTTTTTACTGATCATAAGGCATTGTTGTACCTAGTAAACAAGCCATGCAATACAGGTAGATTAGTAAGATGGTTTCTCTTGCTAATGGAATACGATTTTGAGGTTGTGGTAAGGAAAGGTAGGACTCATTTGAGAGCCGATCATCTCTCTAGGCTCACATCGGGAGAAGCCCCACAAGGAGTGTCAGATGACCTTCCTGATGCTTACTTGTTTAATTTGGAAGTTATACCGCAGTGGGCCAAGCCAATAGTACCAGTATTGACATACGGGCCTAATCATCCAGTGGTGAACACACGGAATAGAGAGATCGTAAAAGCCCAAAAGTACCATATCATGGCAGGAAGCATGTACAAGCACACAGATCAAGGGATCTTGGCTTGTTGCGTAGAAGAGGATGAGTACGCTAAATGGTTGCAATTAGCACATGTAGGTGCGTTAGAGCAACACCATTCAAAGCAAAGAACTTTACAGACTCTAAAGAGATTCGGAGTGCACTGGCCAACTATGGAAGCGAATGTCCAAAAGTTGTGCAAGGAATGCCCAATCTGTTGCACTAAACCACCGGTGGAACATGCCACTCTCTATCAAGTATCCATTGCGCCAGATTGGAGCGAACCACTAGTATCATTCCTGAGGACAAACACATTCCCTCCAGACATGACTCTGGCTAGGAAAAGGAGTTTAGAACAAGAAGCTTTGGATTACTCACTCATAGGTGATAATCTATATAAGCGCGGTAAAGATGGTTACCTGAGGTTATGTGTCCATGAAAGTGAATATCTCAAGATCTTGGAAACTGCTCACCAAGGGGTAGCAGGAGGACACTTTGGACCAGATCGGGTGATCAAGGCAATAATGTTTGCGGGCTTCTGGTGGCCTACCCTTCACATGGATGCACATACCTATGTGAAACGGTGTGATGTCTGTCAGAGGACCCAGTATCCTATACGCAAAGATGAGATGCCACTGAAACCTATGATGGGTGGACGTGCATTCTCTAAGTGGGGAATAGACTTCGTAGGTCCTATTAATCCCCCAGCTAAGGGTTCTCATGCGGAATACATCATTGTGGCAACAGATTATCTCACCAAGTGGGTAGAGGTAAAAGCTACAACCAAGAACGATGCTCAAACAACTGCCAAATTCTTGTTTGAGAATGTATTCACGAGATATGGACTACCTATAGAGCTTGTAAGTGATAGAGGCACTCATTTCTTGAATGAAGTGATTGAAAATCTACTCCAGGAATTCTTGGTAATACACAAGAAGTCTGCCCCCTATCACCCTCAAGCTAATGGACAAGCTGAGAGCACTAATAAGATTTTATGCAATGTACTGACGAAATTAGTGAACACTAAACGCTCTGACTGGGACAAACAGCTACACCATGCTGTTTGGGCATACCGAGTTGCCTACAAAACGGTACTCCAAGCCACCCCCTTTCAGATGGTATTTGGCCAAAACGCTGTGTTACCCTTGGACTTCCTGATCCCTACATTGAGAGTAGCACAAGAGCACGAATGGACAGGTCATGAGCTCTCCTCTAGGATCTTTGACCTTGAACGATTAGGGGAAACAAGACTGAGAGCCGCTGCAGGGATATACGCAGCCAAGAAGAGACAGAAGGCATACTTTGATGCCCACGTGAAGGATAAAGGCTTGAAAGCAGGAGATCTAGTCTTAGTCTATACACTAAAACAACACGCGAGGAAGCTAGAAAAGAGAGGCTACGGACCTATGATCATCAATAGGATCTCCACGAGCGGAGCAGTACAATTGGCCACATTAGAGGGTGATGTTCTCCCAAATTATATTAGCGGTTGCAGAGTCAAGTTGTATCAGGAACCCCTCACGGAGGAAATGCTCAGTCGACTCAACACTGCTAAGAAACGCAAAGAGGAAGAAAAGCGAGTTCGAGAAGAAGCTCAAGCTGAAGCTTTAGAACGCATCAGAAGGATGAAACTACGAAGGCAAGGTAGAGATCAGCCTGGAGCGAATGACTATGCAGACCAAGGATTTCCTATGGCCATGTGTGAAGTCGCAGGAACAAGCTCGCATAGGATAATTGATAGACGTCCTTTCGTAACCTTAGATATAGGACAAGGGAAGAGTGCAAGGACCATAAGAGCCTTGATTGACTCAGGTGCAGCCACTAGTGTTGTTAAATTGTCTTACTGCCAAGAATTACAATTGACTGTCAATCCTGTGGAAGCATATCTTATAGGTATGGGAGGAGTGGAAACCCCTTGCATGGGCGAGGCGGAACTTCCCCTTTACATTCATGATGAGGCAATGACAGTTAAAGTACTGGTGTGTCAAGATGAGGATCTCACTGAACCTCTAGTCTTGGGTCAAGATTGGATCTATGACCAAGCAATTAACTTAAACCTAAGAAGTGGACTTCTCCAGGTTTGGGTCAATCATAGTCGAGTTACAGTAGAATTAGACAATGGAGCACTCAAGGAACTAGGAAAGGCACAGACTCCTGGTCCTTCCAGGGGTACACATGAAGATGACCATGCTGTTCTTGTTCAAAACCCTGTGTTGCAGAGGAATGATATTTGCAAAAAAGGAGTCAGGGATGCAACGGAACTCCCTTCTTTTCCAAAGGCCAGAAGGAGGCAGCAACCAAAGGCGGATCACAAGCAGAAGAAGCCGAGTACTACCTATGTCCGAGATCAAAAGTACCTGCGCAGCCGAATGTCCCAGAAAGTAAACCAGGTGTGGGTGCGGAAAGGCGAACGACCGGGTGCACCACCGTCAACTACACGGGCAAAGCCTCTTATTAGTAACCAACAACACGACGCTAATAAGAAGTCTGTCAGAAATTCTTCTGCTAAAGTAAAATCTATTTGGGTGCCCAAGAAGTCGATGAAGGCAAGCCCACAATCTAGACAAATTTGGGTGCCTAAGGCTTGCTTGAGGGCACAAGTAGTTACGCCAAGGCCACAACCTATGCAGCATAACCCATCTACGAGTACAACCAGTATTCCCTCGTGCTCAACAGTTAGGAACACACCAAGACCCATGAGCATGCATGTAATCACTTATAAGTGGGTCCCTAAAAGGCCCCATTCCCAAACAGCGACACCGACACAACTCTCTGGAGTCTCTACGAAACCGAAAGCAAAGCCCATCCACTGCATTTGGCAGTCTAAGATCTGTAATAAACCCCCCGACCCCGATTTGTAAATTCACCCCACTTACTAACGGCATTAGTCTCCTAGGAATACACAAACGTTAACTACACTCACTGTCTTCGTGCACTTACTAACCACTAACTCACCATATACCTCATGTTAATGTTGTAACGGGGACAGCAACGGATTTAGTCTGTCCATTACGATGTTAACACATGCTTCTATATTCTCACAGAATCAGAAGGCAAGCAGTAAAATGGCAGAAGCGACAGGTTCGGGCTCACAAGTAGGGATACTTACTGCAGGAATTGATGTGGATAGCCTACCTGTGGACGTGCCCCCGACTGAACGACCAGTGGAGATGCAACACCTTCAGCAACTCCCGGTGCCAGACCCACCTACAGGAATCACGGAAAGAGTCCATGCCAACTCTCATTGGTTCAATGGCATGCCCGGTCCATTAGGAAAGGCTAAGTATATCTGGGAGTCTAAATGCGAGTATGACAGATCATGGGTGCGTTTCCAATTTTTCTCCAAGGAGTTCGAGACTTTACAGAACACCAAAGACCTCCAGATCATATGGCAACGAGCAAGGTTGGCGGAATATTTTGAAGCCCCACTACCTAAACCCGACCTCCTCCGATGTTACTATCTGGTCTCTACATTACAAGCTCATGAAGATAAGGACCAACCCGGATCATTTGTTCTCCCCTCATTGCTGGGCAACAACGAGTTGAAGAGGTTTGAACTTACTGTGGAGCTGGTGAGTGATGCTTTAAAGATGCATGGCACGCATGTACCCTCAGAAAAGGATGCTCTCGTTCCCAACAACATGAAGGACAGGAAAGTAGTGAAGCTGAAAGACATGGCAGCCCTCACCCCAAATGTGTCCATCCCTCTCCGCATGTGCATGCAACATTTCGCCTTCCCCGGTCAAGACCGATTCACGCAACCACACAAGAAGATCTGGTTTGCTCTCTACTTGGCGGAAGCAGGTGCGCTACCTATTAAGCCACCAGTGTGGATTATAGATCAGTTGTATGAAGCGAACAAACGGGCTTCTAGGAAATTAGTGGTGAACGGATGCTGTGCACTCACACGCATCATTTACCGATGCTTGGCATATGATGTCCCCATTGAGCGTGCCTTAACTTGGGCACAATTACAAATGTTTAAAAGGCTCAAGACATCCACACATCAGTCCAAGCGCATGAGGGGCGCAATCCCGTGTGTCCAGACAAGGGAAGTCCTGACTACTCCTGAGGCATCACCATTAAGAGAGGGCACTGTACCTCCCTTTACCATTAGGATACCCAGGTCGGAATCTGACACTACGACACAACCTACCCCATCGGCTCCTCCTGTTACACCTGAATTCGAATTTGCTGCCACTGGAGAGGCTGAAGGACTGGACCCCCAGGATTTCGAAGCATTCCTACAAAGCACACAATTCTCTGATGTGGAGTTTTATTCAGAGGCAGAGGAGCAGGGCACATCCTCACGAAGACGAAGAAAGTCTACAGACGGTAGACATGTCCATTGGAGTGACGCTCAACAAAGTCAACAACACGGACACCCGGAAGAAGAAGAAGCGTATGAAGAGGACACCATTGAAGCCCCAGCATATACAGCAGAACTCCGAAGGCTGTATCAGATTATGGAAAGAATGCGATCGTAGCAATTACTCACTGAACAGAGCAGCAGAGTACTTATGACTCAGTTGTTGGAAGAAGCGGGAGTTGACTCAGAGTATAGGGAAGGTCTCTTATTGATGGCAGAAACATATGGAGTTGTAGAAGCTGTGCGCACTGCCATTCAGAGGCCTTCAGTTCAATATGACCCACGAAGGTTCCAGACACGACCTCGCTCAGGTAAAAATATCCAAATTCCCGTTACAGTTGCAGAAGAGACAACTACTACACCAATCTCCCAAACAGCTAGTCAACAGCACCCCGCCACCCATGAGGAGTCCACCGAACCACTACCATCCACTCCCCCACCATCACCTCCTAGAAGAGAAACAATGGAAACCACATCGACTGCTCCACCCACCGACCCCACCTTCATCTTCCGTACTCCCACCTCCAGTGCCACCCTATTCTCTACCACTGATAACCCGACCTTTGAAGCAAACCCCATCACTACACAACCCACCGAAACCATTCCCGAGCCTGCCCTAGGACAACCATCCCCAATGCCTTCAGCCACCGGTCATCCTGACCCCAGATCCACGTTCATGGGCTTCCCTGCTACCACGCAACCCTTTCAGCCCTCCTCAAATTTACGACCCCAACCCCCGATATCCCTCTCTCCATTTCTACAATCCCTCCAGGACATCTTTGCTAGGGCCTTTCAACCAGGCCCTCAACCATTCCCTGTCTTTTCAGCTCCCCACCCCACGTCACATCTATTCACCACTTCCACACACACACCACCTACCATACCAATGTATATTGCAGGCCCCACACTAACACCCACTCCTGAAGGTATGGACATTTCACCACCCACGGCACCTCCACCCACGGTTTCACCTCCTCCCATTCCCCCTCCACCAATTTCACCCACACACACAACTTTCGTAGACACATCATTCACTGTCTCCCTTCCCCAATTCCCTTCCCATGCATCTTCCATAGTAAACACCCCCCACTCATCTATAGGTAATGCATTGGACACCATGTTGGCTTGTATATCAAATTTAAGAACAGATTACATTCAGCTCCAGCAACAAAACGCACGCCTGCAAGAGCACTCAGCGACACTACAGCTCCGCCTTGCGGTACTAGAAGAGGAGAATGCTCGCCTCCACACACAGTTCCAAACCCTCCAAGACGCCCATAATATATTGGAAGTACAGCTACAGAACGTAGATCAGGAAGCAGTGCAGGTGGTAGAAAGTCACCTACGGACACAACTGGAACGCAACTCAAAACTTCAGCGAAATATGGCGCTACTTAAACGCCATCTTGCGGCTGCTCAGGAAGAGAACAGACGTCTGCAAATACAAAATCAAGAGAACCTGGAGGCAGCTATTGAGAGCACACCGGGGGCACCCATCAGCCCATCCAAGTTTCAAGCAGTGACCCCCGATAATATCAAGATTATATTGGAAGATTATGCCATGCTACTCGAAGCACATGATAAGCTATCGGAGGAGCTAGGACAACTGAAGCAGGAACACCAACAAGGCCCAACAGCTGCCCCTCCAACCACCCCCTCTGCGGCTTCGCTTCCCTCCGACGCAGAGGCCATAAAAGATCTCCAGCAAACAGGTAACTGAATTGCAAACACGCCTACTACAATATGAGAGGCCATCTTCCCCTCCGGAGGCTCCCACGGACGAAGAAGTTGTGCAAATTCCTGTGGAACAAACGTTTGATGAAGAATATGATCCGCAACCATTCCCAGGAGGCCAACAAACAGAAGAAGCGCAGGACACGTTCGAGGCACCACGGCCGCCATGGTTACGACAAGTGGAGGAAATAGGGACCTCGCATGAAGAGCGCACCGTAGTGCAAAATCAGGCTATGAGGTTCATAGAGGAGACTGTTTTACAATCAGATTACTTCAAGAACTTGTCATCGAGACGCCTGATTCTCTCATCGGAACTCCAGTACAGGCCATATTATATTATCTTGGCTGATTATAATGCAGAAATACAAAGAGTCACGGGTCAGATTCCTACTTTTGCGACCCAATTTCAACCCGAAGACCTTCCTCCAGAGGTGCGAAAAGGCAAGATTCATCAACCAACATGGCGGCAGAAACTTTTAGAGACCTATCCAGAAATGCTACGCACATGGAACAACGCGCCGTTGCACCTCCTGTACAACCCATGCTACGGTCCAGTCCCCCGCCGCAGGTCGTGGAAGGCATTTAATATCAAGGTACAGAACAATGCGCAATGCAAGGAATGGCTGAACTACCCGTACATAGCGCCACCACAAGGACCACCATCGGTAGCATATATGATGGGGACCATTCGCCACTCGATGCCGCGCTTGAAGCCCATGCAAGATGTAGCAGCGCAAATGATGCTTAAAATCTTAGATATGATGCAAGTAGTGCTGAAGACCTTTAGAAATGCAGCCGCACCACAGGTACGTCTTCCGGGGTTTAGCAATGGAAATTACGACTTGGTGTATGACATGAGCACCACCCCCAGTATCCGTGTGGCTTACGCTTGGCATGCACGCATCAAGTACCTCCCCGCCTGCTACAAACAGACCTTCGAAGAAATGTTCAGATCAGGTTTCTGGGAGTACCACTCGGAGATTTTCGCACCAAAGCCGACACATCTGCTTCAACTGTTTGCTTGTGAACAAGCAATGTATTCAGAGTACTACACCACCCCGCAACCAGAAACCCCCGGTGCAATAAATTGGGAGGCATTGGAAGCCGATCTAGCAAGAGGCTTAAGGATAGGAGAACATGAACTGGCCACCAATGTCATCCAATATTACATCGACCACCCGCGCGAACAAAGGTCTGTCAGGGGCGACAGACGCTAGGAAGGGGGGAGTGTGTTGGCATACAAAGCAACAAAGGAGTCATGCACAATACGGCAACAAGGTCAGATCATTTGTTCCCATAGATTATGTACAACCCAAGTGATTTTAATCACTACACAAACATTGTAAATCCCGTTTTTGGTAGATTAGACTCCATTTTGTGCAAGCCGAGGAGTCCTCGAGCTTGAGGAGTATTAGAAGTACCATCGTACCAAATTTCATAATTTTTAGACTTCGTTTGAGCCCTCAAATAAGCCCTGGAACCTAATTTTTAACTAGGCCGGACACTAGGTCTGGACAGGGCCAAAAGCTAGTCAAAAACTATAAAAAGAGCTAGAGAGCTCATTTTTGAGGTTAGATTGTAATTGAAACGAACTTGTAAGAGCATTTTGAAAGTAATCTAAAAGCTCCATTGATTCTCACTCTTTGTCTTGCCGTGTGCGCGCGTGTGTGTGTATGTGTGTGCATGCTAGTGTGCTTCTCACTCACGCACTTGTGCCGCCACTTGCTCGAGGTCTTCATACCATCCTCACGTCTTCCCGGATTGACATTAAAGGAGGTGCTACTCATCATTGAGCTACAATGGGTATTCCTTGCAAATTAGTGGATATGTATTGAAGAGACATCCGATATTCTCCTTCCACTATAGACATAAAATCTTCCCTAGGTATGGAACTATGCATGTCTTTAGAAGCCAAGGGTCTCTCCCAGTTAAGTGACATTTTTGACTGTCTATGAACTCAGGACGTAGTGTTAACCCCTGAGTCGTGAGTCCCTGACTTGGTTGTGTAGTTGACCTTAGTTTCAAGTTTTTGGGTACTTTATCTATCTCTTCCTAAGTATCAACTTGAGCTTAGGTTCATAAACCTTGTCTACAAGTCCAAAATTCTCCTTTGAATTGCTCAAAATCTTGTGGAACCCCTTGCTTCCTAGTCCAACCAGAGGGTCAACTTCAAAATACCCTATCTAATAATCCTAATATCAATTTTACCATAACCAATGGAAGTTTTCGTAGTACTCCCCACGAGCTTTCCAAAAAACCCAAAATCACAACAAACAGATTTTGTATGAGAAAGTTAAGCCAGTTCAGGGTTTTGGGGGTTAAAACAGGGAAACAGGGCCTCTCAAGAATTGCTTCAAAACACGTGATACACGATACTTAGTAATTATCGCGATACTTGACTCCACGATACTTGACTCCACGATGCTCGATATGCCACAGATATCGCGAGAAAAAATTTCACGATACACGATATCTGACAAGTATCGTGAAAAAATTTCAAATACATGATATTGCACAAGTATCGCCAAGAGGAATCCCACAATACATGATACTCGATATCCAGCAAGTATCGCGAAAGGACCCTCACGATATTCGATATTGCACAGGTATCACCAAAAGGAATCCCACGATACACGATACTCGATATCAGGCAAGAGTTAGACTCATGATACTTGACACTGGAAGTCACGATACACGATATTAAGTGGGTATCGTGAAAAAGTCACGATACACAATACTTGGAGTTCCCACGATATTCGATATTCGTGAAGTATCGTTTTTAGATCTCTACGATACTCGATATGTGACCAATATCGCGAGAAATTCTTTTGACGATACTCGATATCTACCAGGTATCGCGAAAGTTAACTCCACGATACACGATACACGATAGGTATCGCGATCAGAAGTTCACAATATACGATACACGATATCTTTCTAGTATCGTGAATGTTTCTCAGCGATACACGATACATGATATGTGACCACTACAAGTATCGCGATACTCGACCACAGGAGTTTCACGATATCCAGATATCGCGATACTTCAACCGCGGGAGAACACGATACTTGGATTTTTTGGAGTCCAAATTCAAAAATTTTTGCATATATGAGTACCTTGTCTCCTCCTTGTCCCTCCTATGTGTCTGTAGATGCAAAATCTCCCTTTAAACCTCTGATATTGCACTCACAATACTTGGCGCAGGTTTCATCATGTCCGGGGTTGTTCACTCTGATTTTCAGCTATTTTGGTACTATTTCTTCAGCGTTTCAGTTCTGCACCCTCTCTAAGGCTCTTCCTCACAACCACAAGTAAAAAGTGAGGTGAATGTACTCTAAAGTGGAAAAAACTGAGAAGATGAAGGTGGGTGGAGATGGTGATGATGATGATGATGAAGATGAAGGAGAAGAAAAACTTGAAAACTGAACTGAAAATGGTGATTTTTTTTTTAACCTTCCAACGTCGCTACTCTACATATTACCCTCACACGCTGGTCCTCCAAGCTCTCTCCCCGACAACGGTGCCAAATTTGGTGTCACTCTAGCACAATGGTGAGTACCAACGTGAGGAGATACACCTCATAAATGTCAATCCGTGGAGACGTGAGGACCGGTATGAAGACCAAGAGCAAGTGAAGTGCACAAGTGCATGAGTGAAAGCATACAAACATGTACACACATACACACACACACGCACAAGGTAAGAGCAAAGAGTGGAACAATGGAAGATCTTCGATTACAAAAGAACTCTCTTACAAAGCTGAAATCTACAACAAGCTAACCTCAAAAATGAGCTCTCCAGCCCTTTTTATAGTTTTTGAGTAGTTTTGGCCCTGTCCAGACCTAGTGTCCTAGCCTAGTTAAAAATTAGGTTCTAGGGCTTATTTGGGGGCTCAAACGGAATCTAAAAATTATGAAAATTGGTAGTATGATACATCTAATACTTCTCAAGCTCAAGGACTCCTTGGCTTGAACAAAATGGAGTTGTAAAAATAGAAAATGGTATTTACAATGATTTTTAGTGATAAAAATCACTATTTTTATAGGGATTTCTTCTGAAAATTTGACATGTGATTCTTGGAGCTCCCTACTTGCTCCTTCTTCTTGTGTGTCCACTTCCTTGATGTGCTTCCATGCTTTGTCCTTGACCTTGAGCTTCAACAGTGAGTATTGGGATTAGCTTCTCTGCCCACTTTGGACACACTTCCAAATTAAACAGGTAAGTATCTGGCAAATCGTCTGGTACTCCACTTGGTGGTTCTCCATGTGTTAATCTAGAGAGGTGATCTTGTGAAGAGAGATGGTGGATGCAATCCAAAGATGAGTAGGTGCCGCTACAACCAGCTTCACACCAGCCAACTGAGACTTCAGAGTTGATTAGTAGACCCTTTGAGCTTCCTAAATCCACCAAAATATCAGCCAAGTACTTTGGAACATGTATCCCAAAAGTTTAAGTCAAGACCGACAAGTTGCGAAATGACTAGCTCCCAAAACTTGCTATTTTTGGACATACACCTGCTGGAAAAAATGAACAGTGCTCTCAACCTGGAAGGAATTAGAAAAATTCCTTTTGGGCATAGCAAATAGACTTAGCAAGCTTCCTATTCCAAGTTAAAACACTTCAAATGATGGACTGAGCACTGAGAACAAGTTTCATCAAGTTCTGGAATATTCCCACAATTCTCGGGGCTCTGCAGAGATAGACCAGTAAGCAGTAAAATGCAGATATCTCCAAAAGTATAAATCCAATGACCTTGAAAATTTATAGGTAGAAACTAGACAGTGAGAGCTATCCAACGCACTTTAAAACACTGAAAAATGTTCAGTAAAACTCGAGATATGACCTTCTGAAGTTACTGCTCTGAGTGAGTATAGCAGAGAACAAAACAGAGAGGTAGATGATAATAAATGTATAGATTCACATATGATTACAACCACATTGGCAATGAATCTTTGCACAATGGGAGTAGAATGATAGAGCTATGGAGTAAGCTCTTCAATCTCTACAAAATGACATGAAGTGGTCACGTACAAGGCTTGCTAATCGCCTCTTCCTTCTTGCTCCTTTTATAGCAATTCTTGGAGGGAGTTTTGAATTCGAATTCGAATGGCTCCACCTAAAAGTGATCCCCAAAGTTAGGAGAGATTCCCTCAGCTCAAAAATTCGTGATTTTGGTAGTTGGAGCCACGAATTTGCTTTTACATAATGGATGAGGTAAGCCATCCTTTTATTTTTTTCTTTTTCCATTTACAAGAGATAAAATGTACTCTTTTACAAGAGGTGTTCACATGACTACTCATGTGACTTACAAATGAGGATAATATCAAGCATATCAAGCATGTAGGCTTGGGCAAAATGCACCAACAGCTCCCCCTCAAGCCTAACATGCTTGGCCTCCAAATAAGTCTTCAATTGTCCTTGATTTCCTGCAAACCAATCATCAACTTGAATCTACTTAATTTCGTACCATCAAGAGCTTTCGTCAACATGTCTGCACATTGCATATCTGTAGAGACGTATGATAGTTGAATATCCTTGCTCATTAGCTTCTCCCTTACATAATGGTAGTGGACTTCAATATGCTTGGTTCTAGCATGGTATACCGGATTAGCTGCTAGATGTAGTGAGCTTGTGTTGTCACCAAAAATGTGAGGTGTTGAAGAATGAAGTCCAAGATCTGTGTACAAAGATTTTAACCACATGATTTCTTGAGTTGCATTAGCCAAACCTCTATATTCAGCTTCAGTAGAAGATAATGCCACGGTTGGTTGCTTCTTCGATGACCAAGAAATGATTTTTGAACCTGCAAATGATATATACCCTGATGTGCTTCTTCTATCATCTTTAGATCCGGCCCAATCTGCATCTGAGTAGACCTTTAGCTCAATATCTGAAGTAAATGAATAAAACAAACCTTCATTCATGGTCCCCTTTAGGTACTTGAGGACTCGCTTGGCCGCTTCCATATGTGGTCTTCTCGGCTTATGCATAAACTGACTCAATATGCTAACACTATAGCATATATCCACCCTTGTGAGTGTTGCATAGTTCAAACTTCCAACCAAGCTTTGATAGCTTGTGATGTCTTCAATTGGCTCTCCTTCATAAGCACTAAGCTTATGATTTTGCTCCATAGGTGTACCTGCACACTTTGTATTTTCCATCTTGAACTTGACGAGCATGTCATGGACATACTTCCTTTGTGTGATGTATATACCTGAATCTGTGTAGATCAACTCCAATCCAAGAAAATAAGTGAGTGGTCCGAGGTCACTTATTTTGAACTCCTCCTTCATTTGACTCTTTACCTGTTTGATTCCTTCAAGATCATTGCCTGTGATAATAATATCATCAACATACACACATAAATAGATCACTTCAGATCCATTCCTCTTTATGAACAAAGAGGTATCCGCCTTGCTAGCTTTGAATCCTTGGTCCTGCAAATAAGTAACCAATCTGAAATTCCAAGCTCTTGGAGCTTGCTTCAATCCATACAAAGCTTTCTTTAGTTTGCATACATAGTTAGGATGATGTGCATCCTCATATCCAGGAGGTTGTGCCATATACACTTCCTCAGAAATCCATCCATTCAAGAAGGCATTCTTTACATCAAGTTGATAAAGATTCCAATTTCTAGATGCAGCAAGACTTATGAGAACCCTAATTGTAGGCATTTTTGCAACAGGAGAGAAAGTCTCCTCATAATCAATACCATGGGTTTGAGCAAACCCTTTAGCAACTAACCTTGCTTTGTGTCTATTTATACTTCCATCTGGATTCCTCTTGATTTTGTATATCCATCGAGATCCGATTATCTTCATAGATGGCTTGTTAGGTACAAGCTCCCAAGTGTCATTCTCCTTCAAGGCTTCCATTTCTTCATCCATTGCATCTCTCCAAGCTTTCTTGCTTTGTGCTTCTTCGAATGTGGTAGGTTCTTCATTGGTTGAATCCTTTGCAATGTAGATTGAGTGCTTGGTGACCAAAGAAGTATCATAACCAAACCTCTCTGGTTTCTTCTTCTCCCTCGAAGACCTTCTAAGTGGTTGATGTGAGCTCTCGGGTCCATATGTAGCATCCTGCATCTTTGCTTTACCTTTGTTCTTCCATAGCTTTAGTCTTTCCAAGTCTTCTAGGTCAATCTCCGAATCACTTTCTTCAATCTGCTTTGGCTCCTTTGGTTGAAGTGATGGAAAATCTTCATCCAAGTCATATGGCAGCTTCACTTTCCTGTCATCATCAAACCATGATTTGTTTTCATCAAAAATTACATCTCTACTCACAGAAAATCCTTTATTGGTTGGATTGTACAATCTATATCCTTTTTGGTTTTGATCATAACCAATGAATACACACTTCTCTGCCTTGGGATCCAATTTCCCTCTTACTTGAGAAGGAATGTGAGCATAGGCTAAGCATCCAAAGATTTTACAATGCTCTAGACTAGGTCTTCTTCCATTCCACACTTCATATGGAGTGGTTCCATCTAGTGACTTAGATGGAAGTCTATTTATGAGATATGTGGCTGTCGACACAGCCTCTGCCCATAGGTAGTTCGGCAATCCCTTTTCGTTGAGCATGGACCTTGCAGCTTCGACGATAGCTCTATTCCTCCTCTCTGCTACACCATTGAGTTCAGGTGTATACCTTGTAGTGACTTCCCTTTTAATGCCTCTTTCATGCAAGAAGGCATCAAATTCAGAAGAGAAGTATTCTCCTCCACCATCTGATCTGAGTCGTTTCAAAGTCCTACCTGTTTGGTTTTCAACAAGAGCAATATACTTCTTAAAGCAATTAAACACTTCATCCTTGTGCTTCATGAAAAACAGAATGGTCCACCTGCTACAATCATCTATGAAAGACACATAATATCTTGAGCCTGATATAGATGGCTCCTTACTTGGACCCCATACATCCGTGTGCACTAGATCCAAAGGATTTTGATACATATATCCTTTCTTATTGAAAGGTTGTCTATGAGCCTTGCCGAGTTGACAAGCTTCACACTTATAAATCATGTGTTGCCTTGTGACATTAGGCAAACCAAGTACACTTTGGTCCCTGCAAATCTGTTTGAGTGTCCTCTCACCAATGTGAGCAAGCCTTTTGTGCCATATCTCCAACTCTGTTAGAGTTTGAGATCCATAGCTAAACAAAGCTATGTTCTTTGTATCTTCCACTTCAAAAGTGAAAAGCCTTCCTGTCTTTTCTCCTTTGGCAATCCTTCGAAAGCCTTGCCTTGGGTCTTCAACATATGCTCCAAATCGATTGAATCTAACCTGCAATCCTTTTTCAACAATCTGTCCAACACTTATTAAATTTTTGGTAATTGTAGGGACATACAAGACTTTGCTTAAGAGGTTCATATTCCCATCTGATGTCTTCACATTACCTATCTTCTCCACTGAGTGCTTTGTGTCATCTCCTGTCTGCACTTCATGCTTGTTATGAGGATCTTCCAAATCAGAAAGTAAAGCCACATTTCCTGCTACATGGTTCGAGCATCCCGAATCAATGTAAAATATGTGATCATCATCCTTACCCTTCTTTGTTGATAGATTCATAATCAATAATGAATCTTCTTGACTTTGGTCCTCTGCATAGTTATTGTAATCTCTTCTTCCTCTATGGCCACTTTGATAGTTGTTGTTGTTGTTGTAATTGTTGTTGTAGTAGTTGTTGTTGTTGTAGCCTCCATTGTACCTACCTCTATTTGATCCATAGCCACCTCTATTGAATCCTCTTCCTCTTGAGTTCCTTGGATTCCTGAAACATTCTTCAGTAGTATGGTTAGATAAGCCACATATGTTGCAAGGTTGAGATGATTGGAATCTCCCCCTGCCTTGCTTTCCACCTCTGCCTCTTCCTCTAGCTCTTCCTCTACCTGCAAAGTTTGCTTGGAAAGAGCTTCCTTCATCTTCATTCTTCCTATTCTTTGACTTGTCCTTGACCTTAGCTTTATCAGAATATAAGGCAGAAGTTTGATTACCTCTTGAGGACTCACCACCTTTGCTAATCTTTGCTTCATGAGTGAAGAGTTGGCCCATGAGTGTGTTGAGGTCGGGTACATGCATATCCATGTATAAATCCATGGCTGTTGTGAATGACTCCCACTTGTCGTCTGCTTTGATTCCATTCATGATTTGTCTTATGATTTGCTCCTCTTCAATTACCTCTCCAATGCTTCCAAGTTGGTCGGAAATCTCCTTCATCTTTGTGACATAATCAGTCACATTTTGCTTCGGGCTTTTCTTCATTGTTGTGAACTCCATCCACAATTGGTTCTTCCTTGCTCGAGTGTTGGAAGAGAAGAAAGAAGCAAGTGCATTCCAGGTTTCTCTTGATGTCTTGCATCCCTTGACATGAGGTAAAAGAAAATCAGAGATTGAGTTTAGAATATAAGACCTTGCAAGTGCATCCTTCGAACACCAATTCGAAAGTCCTTCCACTTCTTCATGTGATGGTTGCCCTTTGTTCCTCATGGTTGGCATTGCTTCATCTCCGGATATGAATCCATATAGATTCCTCCCTTGAAGGTAAGCCTCCATCCTTAGAGACCATGCCGGGTAGTTGTTTCGATCCAATTTGTCAATTGTTGATGGAAATCCATCTCCCATGTTGCTTGACTATGCTCTGATACCACTGTGAAGAGAGATGGTGGATGCAATCCAAAGATGAGTAGGTGCCGCTACAACCAGCTTCACACCAGCCAACTGAGACTTCAGAGTTGATTAGTAGACCCTTTGAGCTTCCTAAATCCACCAAAATATCAGCCAAGTACTTTGGAACATGTATCCCAAAAGTTTAAGTCAAGACCGACAAGTTGCGAAATGACTAGCTCCCAAAACTTGCTATTTTTGGACATACACCTGCTGGAAAAAATGAACAGTGCTCTCAACCTGGAAGGAATTAGAAAAATTCCTTTTGGGCATAGCAAATAGACTTAGCAAGCTTTCTATTCCAAGTTAAAACACTTCAAATGATGGACTGAGCACTGAGAACAAGTTTCATCAAGTTCTGGAATATTCCCACAATTCTCGGGGCTCTGCAGAGATAGACCAGTAAGCAGTAAAATGCAGATATCTCCAAAAGTATAAATCCAATGACCTTGAAAATTTATAGGTAGAAACTAGACAGTGAGAGCTATCCAACGCACTTTAAAACACTGAAAAATGTTCAGTAAAACTCGAGATATGACCTTCTGAAGTTACTGCTCTGAGTGAGTATAGCAGAGAACAAAACAGAGAGGTAGATGATAATAAATGTATAGATTCACATATGATTACAACCACATTGGCAATGAATCTTTGCACAATGGGAGTAGAATGATAGAGCTATGGAGTAAGCTCTTCAATCTCTACAAAATGACATGAAGTGGTCACGTACAAGGCTTGCTAATCGCCTCTTCCTTCTTGCTCCTTTTATAGCAATTCTTGGAGGGAGTTTTGAATTCGAATTCGAATGGCTCCACCTAAAAGTGATCCCCAAAGTTAGGAGAGATTCCCTCAGCTCAAAAATTCGTGATTTTGGTAGTTGGAGCCACGAATTTGCTTTTACATAATGGATGAGGTAAGCCATCCTTTTATTTTTTTCTTTTTCCATTTACAAGAGATAAAATGTACTCTTTTACAAGAGGTGTTCACATGACTACTCATGTGACTTACAAATGAGGATAATATCAAGCATATCAAGCATGTAGGCTTGGGCAAAATGCACCAACAGATCTGCTCTCACATGAGTATTTCCCTTTTTCACTATTACTTCAAAGTCAAACTCCATCAATAGCAGAAACCATCTCACAATTCTACCCGTGTTACAAGGCTTATTGACTAAGTACAATAAGGCTTGATGATCTATGAAGAACTTGAATTTGTTGGCTAAGAGATAGTTTCTGAATTTCTTTACAGCGTAGACCATTCCTAATCCTTCTCGCTCCGTAGTTGTATAGTTTCTCTCGGCTTGATTCAGTTGTCTACTTGCATAGGCAATTGGATGATCTAACTTTCCCTCATCTGCCAGCTAAGCTAAGATGCATCCTATTGCGTAATTTGAAGCATCCACATGAATATGGAAAGGCTTTTTCCAATTCGGTATTCTTAGAATTGGGGTTGTGCTAAGCCGCCTTTTTAACTCGTTAAATGCCTTTTTGCATGCATCAATCCAAGTCAATTGGGTCAACAGCCCATACAGAGGTTTGGCAATTATGGCATACATGTGGATAAATCGATGATAGTATCCTTGGTCATTTCATACTTATCTTCAGTTCAAATGGCTTCTAGGTAGCGTTCTTCTGAATCAAATTCCGATTCCATCTCTATGCTCTCGTATTCTTCTTTCCACTCCTTTTCTAATATTTTCCCAGCTTCTACTTCTTGAAGGACAACCATGTATAATTTACGTCATAGCCTTCTTCGTCCACACATTCATTCATCGTCAGAACTTCTTCATTCACACATACATCCAAGGCTGCTAGGATTTCCATCCATCCGTGTAGTTCAAACATTTCATCAGGGAAGATTTGAGGCATGTACATTGGATCTTCTATGGGCTGATAATTAGGATGTCCTATTGGCCATAACCGCCTTTTATTATCCTCTTTCTTGGCTTCCTTACACATCCACAATTGGGCATCCTCATGCATCCATGATTGATCGCTTGATCTAGCACTATGGATAGATAAATCATCCTCTTCTTTATGTACAGGGTTCCACTGTAGTGGTGGTACATCTCTGTATGCAAAGGTATGCAAGTTTATTTTGGTTGTGTTTCCTTGATGTTGAAGGTATAATGAGTCTCGTCCCCAATCTTGCACTACCCTAAGTTGTCTCATGAAGGGTCGTCCTAATATCATCTCATAGTTATTTGCTTTTGCAAATTGACAGATGGCTAAAGTATGCTCAAATTCAACTCCACAGGTGGTTAATTTGATCTTTTCTAATATTCTTAATGGTTTTTCAACATGACCATCTGCTAACTGAAGCTTCATGCGAGTGGGTCGTAAGGCAGGCTTTCCCCATTTCTCCCAAATCTCTTTGGTAGCAATATCTACTCCTTCTCCTGTGTCTAACATGGCTTTGGTCATATAGCCATTGTAAATGACAGGTAGACATGTGTTACCTTCATCTCCTTCACTAAATTCTCCAACCTTATCCACTGGAATGTGTACCTTAGGTGGGTTTTCATTTCCTTTGCTTTCCTTTTCATTCTTCGCATGCCCTAACTCCAGTTGACTTGCTAATTGTTTCCATAATTGCAGTTTAACACAAAGTAGTTCTTCCACAGTCAATTGGCATTGTACTTTTGTCTTTTTAAGTTCTGTTCGATTGTGTGAATTCTTATCTGAGTTTCCATTTCCTTTTCCTCATACTGTGGGCGCTCGGAAGATCATGGACTCTTTTTCGTACTCTCCCATGTAATTTGGTAGAGTAGAAATGCTATGAGCTTCTTCCCTATTTCAGTCTAGTCTCGATACTTCCTCATATACTTCTTCCATGTGGAGACTTGGTTGATAAACTTCCACATCTAATTCCTCAAAAGGAGGTTTAGCCACTCCATTCCTTTTCCATTGTTCTTCTCGGATTCTATTCCACAACTCTTTTGGCCAGTCAGCCTCTAAATCAGGCACTGTTAACATAGGTTCATCATGGGTTTTCACTAGCTCATGTTTATCATCCTTCTCTTTCGGTTCCTTGTCCTTGGCTTTAACACAATCCTTGTATTGATCCTCAGCTATCCTTGTCTCGGGGAGGGCAGGGATAGCCTTTTCTAGGGTTGCTTGTGCTATCTCTATGAGTTTTCTACATATCGCAAGCCTCTCTTTTTCTAACTCTCCTAGTGGGTAAAGCTTTTCATGTTGCTCCACATTTGGTCCAGTCTTAATTCTTGCTTGGTATGCTTTCAACCACATGTCTAAATCATCTGGTTTTGGGTCAGCTAGAATTGATCCTGGCTTTTCTGACTCTCGGATAGATAGTGGAATGGGAACTTCTTCCTTAGTCTCTGGTTCTTTAAGCTTCTTGTTGCTTCGTGTATGTTTCTTATCTCCCTAATTTTTGTTTTTCATCCATTTTTCCTTGAACTTTTCTCTTCTTTCCTTGCACTTTTGGCTTTTTTTTGTTGGAGTACTCTCACGTGGGTCTTCTGAATCTTCCACTATTTGAATTTTGGGGTTTAAGATTTTACTGTTTTCTTGTTCAAGGTCCGGTTGTTTTCCTTCTTGTACCTTCGTTCATGCTCGTGTAATGGCCTTTAATGGTACGGTGTATTCCTTGTCACTTCCCTGAGCTTCTATCACTTCGATCACATTAATTGTTGTTGTGTCTTGAGCCTTGCTGGGATTTTTTGGGCAATCTCGGAAGAGATGTTCCTTTCCACAATCACTACAATATCCTTCCCAAGTCCTAAGAGGTGGTGGGTTGTAAGGCCGAGTGCATTCTCTAATAAAGTGGTCTCCTCCGCATCTATAGCAGGGTCCTCTTGGCACAGTTGGTCTGATGGGTGGTTTTATAGGTGCCTGTGCTTTAGGTGCAGTGTACATTAATGTCGCCACTTCTGGTCCATATGCATTATCATATACTTTGTATCCATAGTATTGCAGATCATAAACTTGCTCATACTCCATTATACTAGCATCATAGGAGTAGTATTCTCCTTGGGATTGCTCGTATCATGGGTTCATTGATTCTATACTGGCCATTGGTGAAGTTGGCACTATGGCTCTTTCTAAGTTTTCCTCTGGTTGGGTATATACTTGACAGGTGCCAAATGTTGGGGATGTGACAATTGTGGTCCTAACACTGGCTGAGGTTGTGTATATTCTGCTTGCTCGTATGGCCTAAGGATTCCTCGTGGTGCTGGGTAGGGATTGTACCTGGGCATCTCTCTGCCTGGCTCTCTCGGTGGATATCCATATGGCTTATACTGAGGTGGTTGTAGAGGACATGTCTGCCTATTGAATGGGCAATTTTCTAAGGTGTGATTGGTGTATTTCTGTTCTATTTGACAATACAAGGCCGTTCCTTGATGGGGCTGCCTATTGTATGGGTAAGCCTGAGGCACACCAGTTCCTCCTCGTATGCACATGTGAGTTGGGTGATCTCCTCCACATAGGCTACATCTTCGCAACATGGGCACTCTGAGGGTCGGGTGCTGATAATTTCTCTGTCCTTGGACTCCCAATTTCTTCGCCACCAGTTCAGCTAATTCTTCTACATTACTAGAATTGGATGTTATTGTGCTTCAAGTGTCTTCTGATTTAGCAGGACTGATTGTACTTTTGAGATCATCTACTAGGTTGTCCTCTAAGTCGATACATTCTTGTAGGCATTCATTTAATGTCTGCAGTCTTTTCACATAAACCAAAGTTCGTAGAGTTCCGTTCGTTAATCCGTCCAAAAACAATGATATCATTTTTTGCTGCATAGGTCTTTCTGCTATTGGGCATCTATCCACATAGTGATTGAATCTTTAGGCAGCTATTTTCACCATTTCATTAGAGTTCTGTTTAAAACTATGGATTAAAGATGAAGAATTGTGTTTAATCCCTCTCTTCGTGAATTCCCCTATAAATTCTTGAAAGAATTGCTCCATATCTCCAAATTGGTTGGGGCCTATGGTTGGAACAAGTTAGAGCCGTTCCTATGAGGGTGAGTCCAAAGGACTCATACTGCACAAAGAAATCATCCACTTGTTCAGCTCTGAGAACTTGTTTAAATTTAGCAATGTGGTCGTAAGGTTCTCTCAATCCATCATAATGATTTCTCACACATTTGGCCACCTGTATAGGTCTTAATCTTCTTATGGGCTCTGCCTGTCTCGACATCCCTAGGAACACTGGGACTGCTGGTCTAATTAGAGGCATTCCCGATTGCACTCGTAGTGGTGGTCTCGGTCTTACTGGTGGTCGGTATTGGCTACCTATTCCAGGGTGGGTCTGATTGTGTGCTTGCATTCCGGGCATAGTGAATTGCACATGAGTTGAGTTTAGAACATCTCGATGGGTCATCTGTCCCGACATTGTTTGCTCTGCCTCTTGTTGTGTTCCGAAGGGGTTCTGAGAGGTGGTTGTCTGTTCTCGCTGAGGGAATACAGGAAATCCCATGTATTTCAATCAAGCCCTATCTATGGCATCAACAAGCCAATACCTTCTTTGATTTTTGTCTAGGTATGTTACTCTAGATCCATCTTCAGGATCCTTTAACTCATAAAATGTCATCATACTTTCTTCCCTTCCTTGAGTAGGTGAGTCAGTTTGGAGTAACAATTCTAATCCGTGGATCAAATAAACTTCTAGTAAGTAGTCATCTTGAGGTATCAAGTCCCCTCTCAAGACTCACGTCACTATTGAATTGCCTCTAGGAGTAGTTACTAACTCCTCAGGGTTCGGTCTCCCTGAATTTTCTTGTCCTACGAACTCTCCCCTCTCATTGATCAAATCTGGGTATTTGGTTACTACATGATGTGACCAACTTATCCCCCTCCTTCATATTTGACAGCTGGTCTAGGCACAATTGTTGAGTCTGAGGAAGTCACCATCTTGGCCACCGATCGATTTAGACCATCCAAGTAGATGGGAATCTCCTGGGCATTAGTAGAAACATATTGCAAAGAGGTTAGGTATTCCCCTTCTATTGCAATCATAAAGTTTCTCTCGGGAACACGACCTTGCATGTCTTCCGAAACCATGGGTCTCTCTTCCTCTGAATCACTTAATGTGTCAAAATAGATAGAGCGGTGACTGACCTGAGCTGTACTTCCAACCGACGAGATAACACTTCTCCGGCTACTTAGCACTCTTCCTGACCTCAAGTTCATCCACCCTCATGGGGCTATCTGGGGCTCTAACTCTCTCCCTAATTGGCTTCTCTCAAGTCTCAACTTGACCCTTCAAAATTGCTAAAAATGTTCTGGATGATACTAGATGGGCAATATTGCACAAGACGATACCAAGTTTCTGGACGATACGATACTGCTACCATGGGCGATACGATACTGCTTCTGCCCCAACACGATACTATGTGTTCAAGCGATATGATACCGTCTGAAGACACGATATGATACTGATGTAGATCATGATACGATACCACCCTTTGGCACGATACGATACCTAAGGTTTATGCGATACGATACTAGGAATCCTAACGATACGATACTATTGCAAGTCACGATACGATACCTAGAGCATGCATGATACAATACTATGGAAACTCGTGATACGATACTTGTGCAGATCATGATACGATACCAAGAAAACTCACGATATGATACCTAGGGGGCAAGGATACGATATTGGAATTGTGCACGATATGATACCGCTTGATCAACGATACGATACCGCGACCGGGATGATACGATAGCAAGTGGACCACGATACGATACCACTGGCAAATCGCGATCGCGATACCAACTTGGCGATACGATACCAAAATGGTATCGCGATACCACAGGTGGTAACCGGCAATACGATACTTCGGCGAGGATCGCGATACAAGGGAATTTTGGTATCGCGATACCAAAACTCAACCGATCGTGATACTGTAGCCAAATCAACGCCAAATCCAAAAAATTTTTCACCCCCTGGTTCCTCTCTTTCTCCTCTTCACTCCTCACCCTCTGTCTCACTCAAAGGAACTCTAAAAACACTCTGTCCCACCCCGCGATACCAGATGTGCTTTTAATCACGTGTTAATACACTTATATTGTGTTTCTGTTATTGAAATCTTGAGGTAGCTTACCTTAGTGATACCCTACTTGAGTCTTGAGTGCACAATGTAGCTTTGAGTGCTTGGTTTTCACGATACCACGTGGATGATATCGAGCGTTGGCTGGAGACGATACCAATTTTTGAGCAAATGAGAAATGAACTACAAATTTTTTGTTTTTATATTTTCTGAGGACTAAGGCCTATCCTACACTAACTTGACCATTTTTTTGGGATTTTCTTGGTATTTTTCCACTTACTTCTACTCCAAAACTCTTCCTAACCTAACCCTCGCTCTTTCTTCTCTCCCTCTCTCCTAACCCTAAACCTAAAAACTCATTACACACACCTCCAGGATGTGAAGTAACAAGTGCTCAAGTGTTCGACTACTTACCACTGAATGAATTCACTTCTACAAGTACGATTACTTCACTCTAGAACTATAACCATCACGAAGGCACCTTGGTTGGGCATGTTCCCCAGCAACGGCACCAAAAACATGTGTACCTAAGTCACTAAGTCTTAGGCACTTGTGCCAAAGAGACTAAATCTCGTTTGCCACACAAGTGCATATAGTGGTGGATTGACACATGCTTAATTATCAATTTGAAGAATAGACCTAACCAAGTGTATGAGGACTTGTGTGCACATGATGAAAATTGAAATGGTTCAGTCAATATGCATGAGAAAAGACTAATCTACCTCTACAACTCACTTAACTATTGAAAGTGCTTGCCATGATACCACTTACAGTAGCTTTCACTAAATCGAGGATATCTCCCAGCTCCAAACCCCGAATATGGGCAATGGCAAGTTTCTTTCAAAGCTCTTGACGAGACGCTTCTATTGGACGTGGTTTCACTCAATTCTCACAACCATACTTCAAGTTATGACAGAAATAGTGAATGGCGGGAAACATACACTCACTCCACAACTCGTGCTTGCTCACACACACACTGCAACACCTCAAAAGTGTTGGGGAGGGGTAGATAACAGTCCTACATACACATTCCAAGCTTCACAGACACACATAATATCATAGAGAAGATGAAAATCTGCAGAAAAGAAGCAAATTCAAAATTGAAGAACTCTCCTTCTTCACAATGGCAAAAAGTCTTTACAAAGAGTCACCAAGTGACTTATATACATGTGCCCTAAAAATGGTCCTTTCACACAAGTGACCGACACTTTATTGGCTAATCTCTAATTTCCTACTATTTTACAAGAAATATGTTACAAGGATCTGGGATTATGCATCTAGAGGACTCCTCTAGTGCATTTACATAGCTTTGAGGGAATTTCCTAGGATTTGAAAAAGAAAAATATGCCCATTAATTTGAAACATTTGGGGCTCCCCTTTTGTGCCTCTTTGCTCTGCAACACTCTCCCCCTCTTTGTCTCTATCGTCCCTTGGTAGGCTTTTGCTTCTCATTTGTAGCTTGTCTAAGGCTTCTGAATACACGCACCCAGTGGTCCAAGAAGCGATAAGGACTGTCAGGCGATTTGTTACTTTATCCAAGGTTTGTCCTTTACTTCTGTTTGCCCCTTGGTATTCCTTATATCACAAAGCTGGGTTGCCGTGTTATGTGAGTAAGCAGTGGCTTACATAGCACTTTACACATGTTGTCTAGTCTCTCTCTATCTTTGTCTCATCATTTGTATGATTAAGTGTGGTATGTTCATGTTTTGTCAATATTGGAAGATTGCTAGATTCTATGTTGTATATGTTGGACCTATGGAACCTTGGACCTGTGATATGAGTTATGGGCCTACTAAATTTCCAACATTTGGTATCAGAGCTTTAGGGATTTGGTATCAGAGCTTTAGGGCTTTGGCATCAGAACATTCAGGCTCTCAGATTCCTAGGTTGACATACACACTTAATCTAGATGAGTGGAGATTTGGGAATTAGACAATTGGATCACATGTTTGTTTATCAATGTGGAGTATGAAGTTGATGATCTGTTAGCAGCCGAATATTTTTGGAAGAGTATGCAAATAATTTACAAGAGTATTGTTTGAAGACCAAGACTTGATGAAGAGAAGACTACTTCAAATTCAAGGAAGAACAATGGTTTGGAGAAGATGAAGGAACCATATTAACATCAAATCACAGATATCAGTTTCTACTATCAGATTATCATTTGCAGGTCATGTCTTAGAAGAGCAATTATGAAGAGATTTGAAGGATTCAAGGAATTCTTTTTCTACACTTTCATTCTTTGACAGTTAAAGGCTACGTCAAAACAGGTATCTAGAGTTTTTTCTGGAGAGTTTTGAGGGATCTCTTTCATGGAAAGAAAGTTCATCTAAGAAGACAAATGTGGAGATGGGATGAGTTTTGTGTTCAGCCCATTTTCTGTTATAAGTTGGTTGGATATCTAGGTACAGAATTTGATCTAGAGAGGTAACTCTAGAAAGGTAATTCATCATTCAGACAAAAGGTTGGTGAATTCAGTCATATCAATCATTTGAAGCAGAATTTTGATTTAGAGATATGAGGAGATGATAAAACATGATTCTATGTTCACTTCCATTTGTATACCATGTTTGTTTTGTCTCTTACTGTTAGCACTAGAGGAAGAGAAAAAGAGTTCATTTGAAGAAGTTAAGAGTGCTTGCTACTTCAAGATGAAGAGAACAAAAGGTATGGAAGAGAAGTTTGAAGATGTTGACATCATCAGGTGGAAGAAAGATGCAGAAGAAGAAAGTCCAACATTTCCAAATTGAAAGTAAGACTTCCTTTTCTCATATTTTCCATATACTTTTTCTATTTTATCCTCTACATCCAAAGACAAGTCTATGAGAACATCTTGTGTGAAGATAGTCTGTAGAAGAAAAAGTTTCTTGTTTTGCATTACACTTGGTCATGATTTAGTAGATTTGACAAAGAATTGCATTGAGAGAAAGAAAATCAACAGATATATGTTTTGAATCATATGTATATGAGTTATGTTTTAGCTGAAGATTTTGAGCAGGCAGCCGATATGCTCCCTCAAAGAATTCTTAGAATGTCAATTCAGAGCTAGTTGGTATATGACAAGCTTCAGAGAAGTATATTTCTTTTTTATCTAACTCTTGAGGTAAAAGAGTTTTTTGTAGCAGATGTTGAAGACTTGGGTTGAGGTTTTGTGTTTGGAAAAGGTTACCTCATATTCAGTATTTTCAAAAAAAAATCAAGAAAATTCAGTTTTTTGATGTACTAGTCAGTTGAAGAATCTACTTTCTATGATTGTCTTGATTTTTTGGGTACATGCTTGTATTCAAAAAGGTGTTCCATCACATCCTATCACTTGATTGAGAAGTGGAGTTAGCCAAAAGAAAGTTAAGTAGATATTATCACTTTATGTGAGAAGCATGGACACTTGGAGACATTCAGGTAGCAAATCAAACATTCAGTCATGAAGGTTTGATGAGAGCAGATTCTATTTAGATATTTTGTTGGAGAGATCTTGATAGATCTAGATAGATCTTGTATGATCTTGGATTATCTTAAAAGATCTTGGAAGATCATGAAAGATCTTGAGTATTTATGAGTTAGTTATCTATCCTTTGTTTGTGAAGATTCTTAACATTGGAAGAAGTAAGTCAAAGATTCAAATTCTATCATATTTGTGTTGCAGAGAAAAAGAAGAAGATAGTTTTTATGTTGTAGAAAGTTATGAATCCTAAAAAGCTTTCAGCAAAGTTTTTAACATATTCAGCGAGTTCAAGTTTGAAGAAAAGTCAAATTCAATTTTGAATATACTTTTGAAAAAAAGGTTTTGAAGGTCGGTTTGGGAGTAGAAGCTTGAAGCTTGTGATAGTTTGCAGCTTTGATAGTTTGCAGATCTAGTCCAATTTGTACCATTGTGACATTGCAGGGGGGATTGCTGAAAAACAATGTCCCAATAGTTCTTTTTGCTCAGGCATTCCAACATGTGTAGAGTTTTAAACTAGTCCTTCTACAACTAAAGGCACTGGGCGTCATCAATAAAGCAAAGGACTCTCAAGTCTCTGGCGTAGGTTCGAAACTCGTCGCCGACAGTGTGGAGAAGAAAAACAATGTTTTTTTTTTCTTTTCATAAAGCAATTGACAACGAACAATAGACGGCAACGGAGTTTCCTTTCATATCGATAGCGAATGCATACGTTTTTCCTACATTGTGCTTTATTAAGAAGTGCTTTTGGAAGTGCTTTATTGATGAAGAGTTATACTATAAAAGAACAAGCTTGGCTTATTGTTTAACATCCAACACCTATTTCAACACAAGCTTTGGAAGCTTGGTCCCTCAATAGAGAAGGTGCTTCTAGCACATGGGGCAGCCATGGTGCTAACTTGGAGCATGTTGAGGATTGGCTATGGAGTTCTTCTTGAAGAAGAAGAGTGTGCTCACACTCTTGCTTATGGAGAGGCTATTAGCAGCTTGGTGGTGTGGATCGGCCATCTACATGATGTATTTGAAGATTGTCTTCTACATGAAGATTTTGGGTTACTTCAAAGACATTGGATGGTGGTTAACATATGATTTGCATCATATGTTAAGAATTCAGGTACATATTCTCTTTATGCACACAGGTACTACTTGGAGCATATGGAGGTAGTGGCATCCATATTTGGAGGAGTCCTATTCGGCATAGGTACAAGAGAATCAGTACATATATGTGTTATGCATATTTGGATGAGGTGTTTGAGAAGGTATGTTCATATGAGTTTGAGGATCTCTTACAGCAAACTTGTTAGCATTCTCACACACGTTTCTAACTTAGGCTCTTCTATAGCCTAAGGTTAGATGAGGGTTTGTTGATTATCAGTTTTAGACTGATCCTTCCTCTTTCCGTTACTCATATTCACTCTTCTACAACCTATCAAGTCACACATCTCATGTATATTCAGATTTCTGTCCATACATCTGAATATGTTTGTTACA